>OZ012735.1:628246152-629446152 GCA_963859935.3 Lathyrus sativus | reverse complement strand
AACACAAGTCAACCAACCTCAGAAACTAATCTATCTTGAAAATTTAAGCTAAAATAAAAGGAAGACAATACATCTCTAAATGTCTATTACTTGAGCATGTTTCACTTTCAATCGATCAACAGACATTAAAACTTATAGCATGGACCAGTAGCCACTTCCACACCAAATGGATATTCATAAACGATTAATCGTCAAGCTTATCTGATAAGAAATAATTTTTTATGTATTTTTTAAATCACTCCGACCATATAATGACAAATTAAAATCGAATCTTAAAGATTTATATTTTTATGAGTTAGACTCAGTCACATCTCAAACATCGGCAGGAACTCCGACTATGACAATTTTAAATAAATGATCCATAATTATAAATCAACAACTTTCAATTGTTTAATTAATACTTACACAAATATCACAATTGTGACTATGATTGAATATATATTTGCAAAATATTTTTATATAAATAATTAAATTTAATTACAAAAACATTTTTTGTTTATTTCTTTGTGAACTATTATTTATGATAAAGTCCTGCTTAATATTCTTAAAATTAGAATAAATTTTAAATACAATAAATAAATACAAATACTACTCTATACTTTTGTGAATGATATCTCGACTTTCTTCACTGATTTTAATATATAATTTTTTAATTTGATTTGCTTTGTCATAAAAAAGATCTTAAAATTTATATCTATACATTATAACTATAATTTATTTATTGTTTTGAAAAATATACTATGATAATACAATTTAATGGGTGACAATTCATATAATTATTTCCATAATTAATTCCTCGCCACAAAAAAGAAATCTAAGTTGAGAAAAATCTCTACTAATTAAATATTACATCATTAAATAGTACAAAAATAAAATATAAATAAAGTGATTATGAGCTTTTTTTATAGAAAAAGTAATTATGAGCTTTATTTTATTAGAAAAGTGATTATGAGCTGGCTCCACTTATTTATCAAAATTTTAATATTAATTTTGGAGATCAAGTTTACCATATATAAATACACATTCTCACATTTTTAGGGTTAGGGCTCAGCATACACACAGAGTAACTCCTTCTCTTCTCTCTCTTTCTCTCTCTCAAATCTCTCTCAAAGTATATCTCTCTCTCTCTACTTAATTTTTTTCCATACAAGTTTATGATTTTGATTAACCACCAAAAACCTTGAAGAAAATCATCATAATCTTTGCAGGTTTTGGAAGAAAAAAGAAGGTATAAAAAAAAGAAGAATGAGGAAGAGACAAGTGGTTGTGAGAAGATCAGAGGAACCACAAAGAAGTGTTGTGAAGTATGGAGAGTGTCAGAAGAATCATGCAGCAAATGTTGGAGGCTATGCTGTTGATGGTTGCAGAGAGTTCATGGCAAATGGTGAAGAAGGAACAGATGGAGCTCTCACTTGTGCTGCCTGTGGTTGCCACAGAAACTTTCACAAAAGAGAGTTAGTTGAAACTGAATCTGTTTCTGAATGTTCAAATGGTACTTGAAACTGTTTTATTATACCTCAAAAAAAAACAGTTTGTTATATATGTTATTCTTGTAATATATTTCTCTACTTGGTTTTGCTTGTCTTATATATATATAAGAGTTTATTGATATTTTAGTATATATTATTATATACTAAAATTATCTTTCTAGAGTGAAAATATATAAGGATGATTTGTGTAAAGGGTAAAAATGGAAAAGTATTTCAGAAGCTGTTTTTGTTTTTGTGAAGAGAAATGCAAATTTGTATGAGATTTTTTTCACTTTTCTTATAGTTAGGTACTCTTCTTCTTTTGTTTTTTTTACAATATTTTTTTCTCAAATTTTTTATGATTAGTATGTGTAAGATGTTTTAAGGATTTGTGAATGGCTTTGAACATGCTAAAGCTGTTTTTTTAAGTTTGATAAATTATGAAGAAGATGTTTTTTGTTTTGTTTTGTTTTGGTTTGGTTGGTTATGCAATTTTCTTTAGTTTCTGTTTGTTTTTGTTGGATGCTGATTTTGATTCCATTCAACCAAATCATATGATATCATATCCTTGATGCTTCCACAATATACCAAACTCCACTTGCCTTTGCTTTGTAAAATTTTTACTTTAAATAATTTTCATTTCTTAAATAATTTTTCTACATGGTGAAAAAAATGTTAAAAAATTATATTAATATCACTCTTACTATATCATTTGCTCATTTGCATGATATAAGTTTTTCCAGTGTGTAACTTTGTGTAATGTATAACAAATATGGAAATTTCTAGTTATATACAATTTTCCTTTCATAAGCTAAGTGAATTACCACAATTTTTCATCATTTTCTCTCTTAATCTTTATATAGCCACTAACTGATTTTGGCAAGTTCTATACAACAATGATCGTTAATCTTCAATCCACTAGTTGGTGTTTTGTTTGAGATCATTATAAGGTCCACATGTCTAATCATGTTGGTTGTTGAAATAAAGATGTTTCATTAAGCTTCATACATATTTAAAAAGTTGATTTAAGCTAGCTCAAACTCAATAGAGGGAAATAAATTAAAGGGTGATAAGAAAGCATTGAATATGATTAAGTTACATTTTTCTTTTATCTCTCTACTTATTTTCCAAAGTAAAAGCAACTCAAAAAGACTAAGGTATAAGTTAGGTAACCTAGTTTTATATATAACACTATTCCTATATATATATATATCATGGAGTTGCATATGGTTTGGTTAAACCCTAAATGGAATGAAAGCATCATTTTTTTTAAAATTTATTTTGTTTTGTATGGAAAAAATATTAAAGTAGATTTAAACCTGTACCTTGTGTTCAATACTCCTTTGACGTCCTTTAGCTCACTGACCGAATTATTTATTTGTGACCGGATAAAATATATTTAAGGTTAATCTTCTTCGATGTCCTTCAGCTCACCGACCGGATTGTCTGCATGTGACCGGATGAAATATATGTATAGTAGAAAAGAAAAAGATAATATAATGGTGAGATTAGAATTGAAGGGTATATAACATTTTGCATATGATGAGAGAAAAATTGATGTAGCAATGAAACTAAAAGACAGAAAGAAACACAAGTCATTTTAGTTATGGAAGCAAGTGTGGATGCTAACTAAAATTAACATGTATAGAATGTGCAAAGGGGTAAGACACTTATTGTGTTGCTTCTCTATAGCTAGCTTTCATAAAAAGGAGATGGCAAAGTACTACTTTTTGTGTATGTATAGATATTTTTCATGTGAGTTGCTTGAATCAAAAGTAGACAAGTTAGGCATTTGAGCATGGAAGGAAACAAAGTTTTAGGTATATGTTAACACAAAATCAGGTATATGTCTATTCCAATGTTACATTTTTGAAATATATAGCTAAAAGGTGTCTTTTCCAACATTTTAATATTTTTGCCTAAAGAATGAACTTTGCTAGCTATGTGTTTTGTTGTGATGCTGTCATTAATCTGTTTAGCAGCAGAAGTTATTTTCACTCTTACACATGCTTCATTGTACTATGATTCTAACTTAGCAAAAGCATCTTTTTCTATGCCATGCATCCTAATGTTTGAATTGTATATTATATGTTTGTTTCATCGAACAATAACGTGTATATTTATAGAACGGTTTCAAATTTTTATTGCATTTGTTAATTTTAGGTACTGACTTTCAAATTTACTGCAAACTAGTTAGATATGAATTACAACTACTAGTTGGAATCGGCTCCACAAGATACAACATGTGACGAATGATCGAGGAAATATACACAAAGTGTGTAGGAAAAATATAATTGAAAAATCATTAACTTTTCTAAACCGATTATAGTATAACCCTAAAATTAAAGCAAAATGTGTTTTATGTTCTAGTACAACAAGCATACTAAGTTTTGCTTCAATGTCAAGGTATGTACTAAAAAAAGGCAAAAACATAATTGCAAAGTACAAATGAAGTTTGGTGAAGATGTTGTTGAAAGTGTGGAAAAGGATTGTTAGACTATAGAGGGGGTTTATGTAGGGGTAAGGTAAAGGGTTCTTGAAGATCTCTTGGGTTTGGTGATCGGCGGTGCGTTAGATACTTGTGTTTGATGGAAAAGGAAAATGTTATATTGAGATTTTGTATGGAATGGAAAGAATAGATTATTTGAGAAAATGATAATTTTTATTGAGAGGATGTTTTACAATTATGTTTACTTGCTTCTATTTACTTGTGATTTGAAGGTTTTCCTTCAAGATCATTGTGATTTGAAGGTTTTGGATAAAATCACGTAAGTAGGGATTCGACCGAGTGAAGGTCTTGGAATAAGGTGGATCCTTACAAGGGAGTAGCGCGATATGGTAAATTGTGGTCGTGAATCTTGAGTTCAACAAGTGCGTGCTAAGGATTAATCTGACTGAGCAAAAACGTTGAAGACAAGAAGGTCTTGCAAGCATGTAGTCAAGAACTGGTGGATTCTAGAAGCATTGTTGGTGACTTGGTCGAGCTTTGATCAAGAGTTTAGAGGTGGTAGAATCAACAACAATCCATATGGTTTGTGGGGTTAGAGTTCTTCATCTCTTGTATAAACATTTTTGCAAAGATAAGGTTAATTGCAAGTATCTCAATTCAATTTCGAATTGAGGGCAGACGTATCCATAGCGAGGCCAACTGGAGAACTTTCTAAACAAATCTTTGTGTCTCTCTTTCTTTCCCTCTATATCTCTTTAATTGTTGTTCTTGCAAATTATCGAGTTCATTGTTTTTTTGATCAATTCGATTGGAAATTAATTTTCAATTATTCTTTTAAAGTGTTGTTGTTGATATAATCATAGCCACTTTGATTGTGATTGGATTTTAACATCAACAAAACAAATAAAATTTCCAAACGTTATCGATCCCACACAAAGTGTTGGATAAATTGCCCTTGAGCATTTTAATTGATTTTTGTTCATTGGAAATAAGCTCTGCTTATAGCTTAACATTTAATTGATTAATGAATTAATCGGTGTTGAGCAATTTGTGTTTGTTATCATCCAATTGATTTACGTTACGCATATCCGAGTTTTTCGATAGTAGGTTCGGTTAGACGTTTCAATTCAGGTTATTTCCGATGTGTCATAAAATTTTTGAAAACAATTTTTTTGCCAAAAGTTATGTTTTTAAATTTGTGATTTATTCACCCCCCTCTAGATCAAAGCATATCGTCTAACAAGTGTTATCACGAGCTCCGGTTAATTTTGTGCTTAAGATTTATTTTTTAGAAGAATGACTACAGAACCTAAGGGAGTGTACAATAGAGCACCAATTTTCACAGGCAAAAATTATGGCTATTGGAAAGCTTGTATGCATATACATGTAAACTTTGTTGACGAAGGTATATGAGATGTCATAAAAAATTGTCTAAATGAAATAACCATGACCAATGACTAAGGTGTTACCGTACCTAAACCAGAAACACAATGAGATTCTAATGACCGGAAACTGTGGTCACATGATTTGAAAGTGAAAAATATTCTCACTTCTGCTTTGAGTGTTTATGAGTATTATCACGTCTCTCATTGTGAGGCCGTCAAAGCTATGTGGGATACATTAGAGGTTTCCCATGAGAGTACTAATGATGTCAAACAAGCTAGGATTAACACATTATATCATGATTTGAACTATTTCATATTGAGGATAGTGAAACCATTGCCGATATGCGAATAATGGTTCACACATTTTATAAAGCAATTAAATGTGCTAGGTAATATTGTTTCCAATGAAATTGCTACTAACAAAGTGCTGAGATATTTAAGTAGGAAATGGCAGCCCAAGATCCCAACCAACAAAGAGGTAAACGATCTAATGTTGCTTGATCTCACGACTTTGTTGGGAAAATTAGAAGAGCATGAGCAAGAACTCACTTATTTAGCAAAATATGAAAAAAGCAAGAAAAGAAAGTGAAAAAGGAGAATGGAAAAGACAAAGAAGAAGAGAAGAAGTCCATAGCTCTAAAGGCTTTTAGCTCAAGTTCCTCACATGATAAGCTTAGGAATTGTGAATCTAAAGATGACAATGAATTCGACGAAGAAGGTATGAGACTGTTTATAAAAAAGATTGAATAAATACATGTGGAAACATGGTAACAAACATCCAAATAAGTATCATGAAAAATTAAGACGGTTATCAAGTTCCTCAAAAGAAGACAAAAACATAAAAGGGAAGTCTAGAAGTACTTGTTACAATTATGGAAAACTTGGTCACTTTAAGCCGGAGTATCCTACAATCAAGAAAGAAAAGGAAAGAGACCATCACAAAACGTCTAGAAAATCTAGAAGAGCTTATGCTGCTTGGGAGAGCGAAAGTGATTCGTCAAGTGATGATAACTCTACGTCAAGAGTTGAATCGACAAAGCTTTGTTATATGTCAAACAAAAGAAAGAAAAAGGTTCTAAGTCACTCTAACCTTCAAACTTCGCATGACTTAGCTTTTTCTCAATTACAATAGTCTTTTTAAAATCTACAAAGACAAGTTATATATGCTTTCAAAATATTATCTTCAAATAAAAGGATAATTTCTCATTTAGAAGCTAATATTTTGGAAAATGAAAAGAATATATAAGCTATAAGGATGTTTATGTTATATATCCTAAAGGACAAACATGAGGTAAACCTTCATGGTTTGGTTGTGAAACGTATCACATTTGGAAAAAGGAGTCAAGAACTCTCAAAGCCAAATTGGATAAGGCCTTGCAACCCAAGGTTACTTTTGCTATAGACACTTCTAATATAGGTCGACACATATTATTTCAGGTCGACACATGACTTAATATTTTTTAATTCTTGTGGTTTCACTTTAGTATGTGTCGACCTATGACCTGGATAGGTCGACGCATGTGTGTTGAGGTCGACTTATAAGTGCAATTTTGAGACACTTCACTTCATTCCCTATTCTATCTTGCATGCGCAAAGATCTCAAATCTCTCTAATCCACCATCATACTTGGAACACATAAAATTTTCATTTCATCTCCTCGTGTCATCAATATCCCATCACTTATATACTAACGCTTCCTCAATATCTCTCTTATTATCATCTTTATTCCAATTTTTTCTCCAAAAATACCAATTCATCATATCTCACCTAAACTCCAAAAATTTCTCTTCTTGTTTGTTGTTTGTTGTTGTTTCTTTATCTTGAGTTGTGCTTGTTTCTAGTGTTTGAGTGTGTGGGTGTTCATGGTTTTCTCATTCTCTCACATTCTCCATTCAAACATTTTGACAAACACTTGGTGTGCACATCTCATTTCACCATTTTCATGGCTTCCAAGTCTAAAAGTTTAGCTAAAAGAAAGAACAAAGTTAGTTCATCTGCAGTTGCCTCAGAGAATCCTTTCACTTTGGTTTCAAAGAAACACACAAGAGATTTTGAGATTAAGTATATATCCCGTCTGTTGCGGTGAGAATTAGATATCAAGCTATTAATTAACTTGAATCACAAATCATTATTCACCACCGGTGTTTAATTTGTTCAAGAGAAGGGAAAAAGAGCGAATAACCCAAAATATGCAATGCAATACAAAGCAAAAGAGAATCTAAGGTTCGGGGGTTGGTTATACCTAGGGAAGGTGCTAGCATCCTAAGTATCTATAGTACTCTACAGGAACCTCTTATTTTAATTGTGTTATTTGTTAATTGTTATCTATTTGTTAAGGGTGGAAAGGAAATGGGTGACCTAAGGTGTTATTCCTAAGTATGCTCGCCAAGACATCGCATCGCGTGCCTACGTATCCTGACAGGAATGGAATCAGAGCATTTGTAGTTTCCATAAAAGGGTGGATAACAGTTTATTGATTGGATTTAGGAGAAAAGGCATGTTGTCATATTAAGGAGAATACTCAATTTAAACCACCACAAACATGTGGAAGACGGGTCTTTGCTTCGCATTAGGAGAAGGGCTCCAACTCGAATATAGAATCGATGAGTATGCCACATACCTCTCTCAAGTGGAAAAGAATCAACATCTTTCTCAACTATGTCACAGGGTAGGAGAATTACATCTCAACTAAGGATGACTAGTGTCTAATTCTCTCATGAGAAAAAGGGAACTAACTGTAAATTATCTATAGTTGAAATGGTAATCCTAAGGGAGACTTCCTAAGGGATAACAAGTTCTAGAATTACAAGAAGTATATACAAGAAGATACAAAATGCAAATAAAAAATGTAAATGGCAAGAGTGTCAACAACAAGGGATCCTCCTTTGGTATCGGGTAGCAAGAAGTTATTAATTAATTTAAATATAAATATTTATAACAAATAATAGTTATGACACAAATTTATTTACATTTTAATATAATTCAAATTAACTAATGAAAAAGTAGAAATAAAAATACTAAAATAAATAGTTAAAATATTTTTGGTATTTTCATCCTTATAAAAGTAATTAAAACTTTTCTTTTACATCTTTCTGTGCTAAAATAAAGTAATTAAAATATATATTTCTTTTGTCTTTTTAATATTACAAAATTAACTAATAAACTAAAAATAAGAAAATATTTTTGGTCTTTTCTAACATTATATAAATAATAAAAAATAAACTTGATTAATAGAAGTGACTAAGAATAATGATAACCGATATCCAAAAATCAATTAGATTTGTTTCTTTCTATTTTTATTTTTAAAAGAAAAAGCCATATAGTATTGACTAGAAAAAAAGTAATGAAAGAGAATCTACTAATTATAATTAAGAGGTAATGGTGATAAAAACAAAATAAAAAATAACTATTCATTAATATTTGATACATTACAGTATATGATATAAAGTATTAAAATGTCATATATGTAATATATACATAAATATATGATACATGGTGACACCTAACATAAACTATAGACAACCAAAAATAACTCATGTACTTAAATTATAAAACTAAAGAAGCTACCTCAATCAATATATGTAAAACAAACACCACGTGACACTATAAGTGGTACTACCAAGACAAACATGAAATTTACATAGATACAAAATAACATTAGCTTTTCAAAATAAAGGGTGGGTTTTCAATTTTACCACCTTCAAATGGTTTTTATCCTTGCGTCGCCGCCCTCTCTGTCTCTTTCTCTCGATGTCACTTCGTGGTTTATGAAAAAATTTGCGGTTTGGATGTGACGAAGATCAGGTATGAGTATTTTTTTATTGCTTGTTTTTTCTAATGCATATATATAGGACTAGAAAATAGACAAGAATGATAATAACAATTAACACAATGGTTTTTTGTTTTTTATAATAAGACAATAATAAAAGGAATTAAAAATCATGTTTTTGTGTTTGTTATGACAAAACAAGAATAAAAGGAATTCAAAATCACGTTTTTGTGTTTTTTATGATAAGACAAGAATAAAAAGAATTAAAAATTATATAATTTTTTGTGTTATTTATAATACGACAAGAATAAAAAGAATTAAAAATTATGTTTTTGTGTTTTTTTATGATAAGACAATAATACAAAAAATTAGAAATTATGTTTTTATGTTTTTTAAAAATAAAATATTAATAAACAAATTAAAAATAAAATTAATTAATAAAAATAAAAATTTACATTAAATATCTAATTAAATCTAAATAAATTAAATGATTATTTAAATAAAAATGATTTTAAAACAAAATAAAAAGTGGGGCAGAAAAGTGCTCGAAAAAATAAAATAAACACACAAAAATAATCAGCGCGAAATAAACGACTCGAAAAAATACAGCGTATGGTCAGATTTTGAAATAAATTTCACCCGCTAAAAAGGCTTAAACTGACCAAAAAACGTACAAAAGATGGTCAAAAAATTTAAATGAGCACGCCAGGTTAAACTATGCAAAACGTAGATTAATGTCACTAACGTTTGCAGGCTCAATCTTGAAATTTTTCGTCTAGTGATTTTACACAGTTGATTTTTATTTGATCAATTCGGCTGTAATTCCAACAAGTTTATTCCAGCTGATAAATTGGATATTATGCATGATAAAATGCGTGATATGCTATGCAGGCGATGCGAAACGAAAAATAGAATCTTAGGGTCAAAATTTAGGGTATGACAGATTCCCATATTTAAGTTTATTCCATCCGGAGATATGGAGATTGAAATCTTCGTCTCAATGAGATAAGAGAGACTTAAAGACAAACATGCACAACTTTTGGCCCTAAGGTGCACATGATATGGCATAAAGTGCAAGACAAAAATCTTTTGAGGAATGACGTCACAGGGGATAACTGCATACATAGTTAAAGAAAGGAAGGCCCGACGAGGAACAACTTAGCAAGACTCCACGGGAAAAGGTCCAACTCCACTAGGGATGAGACTCAACTCCACCGTGGAAAAGACACTTAACCACCACTGGGGATAGCTAAAACACATGGTATCTCAAAAATATAATAAAGGTGTGTATCGCCTACTACCAATAACATGGTAGCCTAAACAACAGACAAGAAACTTGAAAAGATGGATAACCTACTACCAATAGATGGTAGCCTAGGCGAAGGTATCCAGTTGAAATAAAAGAACGTATATTACCTACTATCAGGTACTTGATAGCCTAAGCTAAGGTAATAGACTTGAAAAGAGAGATCACCTACTACCAAACATGGTAGCCTAAGCAAAGGTATGTAACAAAAAAGATATAATATATTACCTACTATCAAACATATGATAGCCTAAGCAAAGGTAATAACTAAAATAAGATTTCATGATCAAAATAAGGTTAAGCTTCTTCTTTAACTAAATGATTCATTTAGAAAGGGTAAATAAACTTTCCCACGCCTCGGGTCATAAGTCACGGACTGGTCTCAGTTTCTTCTTTAATCAAGTATTCCACTTGAAAAGGGTAAAATAAACCTCCCCTCACTTCAAGGTTGTATGCCATGAACATGTCTCAGTTTCTTCTTTGATCAATTATTCCACTTGAAAAGGATAAAATAAACCTCCTTTCGCTTCAAGGTTGTATGCCATGAACAGGTCTCAGTTTCTTCTTTGAAAAGGGTAAAATAAACCTCCCTTCGCTTCAAAGTTGTATGTAACACCCCACTTCCTGTATTAAATAAAATATAAATATTATAATAATAATCAGAGTTTTCACCAAAAAGTGGGATATCACATCTCCAAATTTTATAAAAATACTTTATTCATTCTTTTCAAAATAATACAGCGGAATTTGTTTCATAAAGTAAAATACATCAAAACATGATACGTCACAGGATTTCAACACGTTTGACATAAAACAATTACAACACCCATATCCCGTGTTACGTATCAGAGCATCCTAGACTCGACGGTCACACCAATATCCAAGCTAGCTAAACACCTGGATTATCTGTACTTCCGAAGAATCACAGACCACAACAACAACAAAGGGGTGAGAAATAATGATCAGAATATAATGGTAATGTAATACATGTAAATAAGGTAGTAAAACACACCAACACACCAATATTCACCCCCAACAACTCCATATGACGAACCTACTGTTCAAATTACAATATAACATATTATAATGCAAATATGCAACTCAACACCATGCATGCGGTACCGACTCATTGGTTCATTCAATCGAACCTGGATAGATCACTTACGCTCCTCCAGAGACATGATCTATCCCCCACCATTCTCCACAAAGGAGTACGGATGAATCACTTACGCTCCTCCTGAGACATGATTCATCCCACCAAAACACCATGATATGCACACACCAATGCATAACTAATATATTTAGGCACTCAACGTGCACACGATCCTCCTGATCATATCATCATACATCAATGCATATATGTACAGATATAACATACACCAACACCATATAAATCAACCAGATAGTAAACAAGTTCATACTTTAACACCAAGATATAACATATCCCACCACTCGGGGGTACGCGATCCTACTGATCACTACATACATATACATCAACTAATTGTCCACCAGTCATTATTACGGGAAACATGCACTATCACCAAGTACACAAGTTAGTTCCCACACTCATCATTCTTACAGTGCATCAAGGCCAAATTGTACCTATCATCTCAACTCGGATCCTCAGTCTATTCTAGTACCAATCTTGCACATTATCGTAACCAATAGGTTTCTAATTCCTATTCCCAAAATCATCACCTACACACTTTACCGATACCTCAAAAGTCATACGGAATTTTCCCTAAAAACTGTAAAACACCCTATATGCCCTATATGCCAAATCATCCCAAAACACCAATTCATTAACATTGACTTATACTCCATCACTATCAATTACTAGTTATCATCAAACACAAACACACCAATAAACATTATACTTACCAATTATCCTATACTTCCTACTCTAGAACCAACATTACGGTACATTACCGACACTTCAGAGTCACTCTAAATCTCACCAAGGTCCTAACCATAGTCACTAACAACATCACAGGGAACAACTCATAATTTTCCTAAAGCTATAATCCTGGTCATTACCAACACTATAGTAACAACACCAAATCTCACCAAAACTCTATTTATATTTACTATCAACACTGCAGTAACAACATATAATTTTCCCCAAAACTATAATCCTGGTCATTACCCACACTACAGTAACAACACAGAATCTCACCAAAACTCTATTTATATTTACTATCAACACTGCAGTAACAACATATAATTTTCCCCAAAGCTATAATCATGGTCGTTACCCACACTACAGTAACAACACAGAATCTCACCAAAACTCTATTTATATTTACTATCAACACTGCAGTAACAACATATAATTTTCCCCAAAGCTATAACCATGGCCGTTACCCACACTACAGTAACAACACAGAATCTCACCAAAACTCTATTTATATTTACTATCAACACTGCAGTAACAACATATAATTTCACTAACATCACCATAATATATATACACCAAATTCACCAATACCAATCAACAATTCATCAATGTCAAGCATCAATTTATCATTAGCAACAATAATAACAAGCATGCCAATATAAAACTTCATAGATCGGAATTTTCCTACGGGGTTAAGGAATCCCCTCTACCCTATACATGTATATATCATCCCAAATCAAGTTTCTCCCCCCTTACCTTGTTAATCGGTTGATCGATGAAAGAACCTCCAAGGTTTGGCCAATTCTGATTTTCCCTTGTATCCTTCGTTCTTTGCTCCCTTTTCCGTTCCCTTTCCCGGTCTCTCCTTTCTATCGTTCTTTTTCCACTTTCTCTAACTTCTCACAATGTATGTAAAACTGCTAACCCCTCTCCTTCTCTATTTTAATTTTCTAATCCCAATAATAATAATAACTTAATAATAATAATAAAAAATAATAATAATAATAGTAATAATAATCCTATTATTATCTCACCAAAATAATAATAATGTTAATAACTTAATAAAATAATAATAATAATAATAATAGTAATAATAATCCTATTATTATCTCACCAAAATAATAATAATGTTAATAACTTAATAAAATAATAATAATAATAATAGTAATAATAATCCTATTATTATCTCACCAAAATAATAATAATGTTAATAACTTAATAAAATAATAATAATAATAATAATAATAGTAATAATAATCCTATTATTATCTCACCAAAATAATAATAATGTTAATAACAATAGTAACTATAATCAATATAATAATAATAATAATAATATTCTCACCAATATCAATATTATACACTATATTATTATATTCACCAAAACACCACCAATAATCCTCCCATATCAGGGACACCCACCAATAATAATATTCATACCGATGATAATAATAATAATAATAATAATAATAATGATAATAATAATAATAATAATAATAATAATAATAATAATAATAATAATAATAATAATACCACCAATATTACTATTAACTATTATATTATTATCTCCACACCACCAATGATCCTTATATATCAAGGATACTCACCAATCACATACCAACACACCCAACCTAAGGGCACACCAACATAAAATAATTAAATTAACACCAAAATGACTAAATAAATAAAATGGGTGTTACAACCCTCCCCCACTTTAAGTATTTTCGTCCTCGAAAATTACCTGATGGAACACTTCCGGATACGCTTTCCGCATCCTTCATTCCAACTGACAGGTCACACTGCCTTCTGCAGCACCTCCCCAAGTTACTTTCACCAAAGATATCTCCTCCCTTCGGAGTTGTTTCTCGCTCGTCCAAACGAAATAGCAATGCCTCAACAATCAAATTATTTTCACTTGTACATCATCCACCTGGTTCAATGTACTTTCTCAACTAAGACACATGAAACATATCATGCCAATTCATAACGACAGCGGGAAAAACGGTCTAACATGTTACTCCTCCCATGCCTCTGCTGCGCCACTCTGATACAACCCACAGAACACGGTGCGAACTTCTGAGACTTCGAAGCTCGACCAACATCAGTCACCGGCGTGACTCTCCAAACATATCTTTCCTTGGATCCTCTTGATCTTTTCAGCCATCTCCACATAATTTTCAGGTCTGAGCACAACACTCTCACTCGACTCATTCCAACACAGTAGAGTCCTACACTCCCTATTTCACCAAGCCACATATAGTGCCATTCCGACACTAGAATGGTAACCGTTATTATAGGTAGCTCAATCAACGGTAATTAATCATCCCACCATCCACCTCGATCCAACACCCAAGCTCTCACCAATTCTCTACAGACTTAATAGTCCTCTCTGACTGACCATCAGTTTGCGGATGGTAAGTCGAACTCAACTTCAACTTAGTACCCGAAGCTTCCTGTAAGCCCTTCCAAAATCTCAATAAAAACCTCAAATTTCCATCTGACACAATATTCGTCAGTATCTCATCCAACTTCACCACTTTCTCAATATGCATCTCATATATTCTCAACACGGAATAGTTAATCCACTCCTAACAATTCAAATTAAAATTATGTCTTTACAAATTCTTTGGAAATCTCGACACCAATTTCGTGAAAATACTACCTGATTTCCACTCTGGAATATTTAACGACTGCATCAGACTCAACAGTCTCTGATGTTCACTCTTCGAATTCCTACAATTCTAACCAGCATATTCCACCTCAACTACTCCTCCCCTTATCCATGGTCTCCAAAACAATCTACTCAAATTCGGTTACTTCTTCATAGCACTGGGATGGATACTCCATCTACCCCAATGTATTTCTTCACGAGTACTTCTACTCCCCCTCAACAACATTTGGTACACATACTCTATCATAACATCTCGTGGTATTATTTCCACAAGCCCGACAATCCACTCCTCGACTCTAATTTATCAACTTCAACTAATTCACTACTCAACCCAGATTTCTGACTTTCTCGATTCTTCTCAAGGATATCACTAGTCATATCTTAGTAATAAAAGCTTAACTCCATAAGAAGTATCCTTACTCACAAAGCGCATATGATGAAATGTCTTAATCAGTTCTACCTCTTTTCACCATCATCTTCGGTATGCACAAACATTTCCAACTCACCGCATCATCTACCACATCCACTTTACCCAAAGGGTAATTCAAATCAAAGTCGTAATCCTTCAGAAATCCTAATTATTTCCTCTGCCTCATTTTCAACTTTTTCAAATCAAACAAACATCTTAAACTCTTAAGATCACCAAACATCTCCGATCTCAGTCTGAACTTTCGAAGCCTCCGACTCCGGTACAACCACCATAGCAACCAACTCTAAATCACTGGTCGGATGGTTTCTCTTACACACTTCGAGTTTCCTTTTGCATAACTGAAACTCACTGAAGTTGTATTTAGCAAATCCCCTAATTATATCAACAAGCATCGCAAACACCACAATTAGTTCTATCGGATTCGGCAGAACTTTCCTTACGGAAGTATATCACCGCTCTCTTTCTAACACTGATAACTCCAGTTCCTTATGCTCAACATAATCCTCTTTACTCTTCGAATACCTTAAAATATCATTTATCAACACAACCACTGCTTTATATAAATAATTAAAGAAGATCCCATGCCAAGTGGACAAATAAGTTGTGAGTTATAGCGGGAACACATACCGTACCGCCTGTCCTTACCACAACATTCAAACACACTTCATCAATAAATAGATTAAATCTATGTCAATACTTCACCATCTCATAGATAATTTCAATAGCTTTCCAACGCTTCGAACCGGGCGTCATTCCGAGTTACGGTTCTCCTGTTACGACAAAAATACCACAACAACATTTTTCTGCTCAGGGCACTTCGCCAGGCGAATCTCGGCGAACATGACAGTCCCGAAATTCTATTTTCGACCGTTACCTGACTTCCGCGTGCCGATTTCGATTCCGTAAAAAGCTGCGATCTCGGAATTCAACGTATAACCATAATTTCATACTTAGGAGGCCGTCCAACACACTTTCAATCTTTAAATATTTTAAAACCCGATTACTTCCAATCTCAACAGCAGATCGTGGAGCCTCCTATTACGATACCACTTCGACCTTCGACACCACAACACAATAATTCTACTCGTGATCTCACGAACACGGAAACTCACATCCTTCAATCAATTGATCCATCAAATCATTAACTCTTGGAAGCGAACACTTATCCTTGACAGTCACCTTGTTCACTTATCTATAGTTCACCCAAAGCTTCACAAAACCTTCTGTCTGTCTAACCAACAAAATTGGTGCACCTTACGGTAACACACTCAAACAAAAGGACCTCTCCCCCAGCGGGTCTTCAAGTTGACTCTTCAACTTCTCCAATCCCAACGTAAACATACAATATGGAGTCATCAATATCAGACTCGTCCCAAAAACAAAATAAACGTGTAAGCTTTACTTCACACTCCGATAGTAAATCGCTTACTTCCTCAGGGAACCTCTGGCAATTCCAACTAATTGACAAATCCCAATTTTCTCACTTTCCTTCTCATTCAAAGTTTCCGTCAAAATAAACATCTCAACACCGTATTACGCCAACTCCTCAAAATAATCCCTTAAGCACTTAGCTTAACTCAGGACAATTCATTGCTCACGCCACACAAGCTCGCAAGACACGTCTATCCCATCCAACACAATCCTGTCTACTATTAACAAGAGATTAAGGGTGATCAGTTCCTCAATTTGTTAATAGACAGCCGAAATCATGATGGGGTACAAACCATCTTTACCAAACTATGATAGCATTCCTCAACACATTAAGCCACCACACCGTAGCATTCCGGAGAATTACAAACTTCTCCCCAACTGGAATCATTCCTGCTTCTGCAGACAAGGTTAGGAAATAAACACGTACCGACAGTGTTTTCACACACATGCCGTATACTAGGGGTTTAAACCACAATGCCAGGTTAAACAACACACAGTCTCCATCCCAAAGGACAGACTCAACTCAACTCAACAACACTGGCCGGACGGACCAACCAGGCTCTGATACCAATTGTAACACCCCACTTCCCGTATTAAATAAAATATAAATATTATAATAATAATCAGAGTTTTCACCAAAAAGTGGGATATCACATCTCCAAATTTTATAAAAATACTTTATTCATTCTTTTCAAAATAATACAGTGGAATTTGTTTCATAAAGTAAAATACATCAAAACATGATACGTCACAGGATTTCAACACGTTTGACATAAAACAATTACAACACCCCTATCCCGTGTTACGTATCAGAGCATCCTAGACTCGACGGTCACACCAATATCCAAGCTAGCTAAACACCTGGATTATCTGTACTTCCGAAGAAGCACAAACCACAACAACAACAAAGGGGTGAGAAATAATGATCAGAATATAATGGTAATGTAATACATGTAAATAAGGTAGTAAAACACACCAACACACCAATATTCACCCCCAACAACTCCATATGACGAACCTACTGTTCAAATTACAATATAACATATTATAATGCAAATATGCAACTCAACACCATGCATGCGGTACCGACTCATTGGTTCATTCAATCGAACCTGGATAGATCACTTACGCTCCTCCTGAGACATGATCTATCCCCCACCATTCTCCACAAAGGAGTACGGATGAATCACTTACGCTCCTCCTGAGACATGATTCATCCCACCAAAACACCATGATATGCACACACCAATGCATAACTAATATATTTAGGCACTCAACATGCACACGATCCTCCTGATCATATCATCATACATCAATGCATATATGTACAGATATAACATACACCAACACCATATAAATCAACCAGATAGTAAACAAGTTCATACTTTAACACCAAGATATAACATATCCCACCACTCGGGGGTACGCGATCCTACTGATCACTACATACATATACATCAACTAATTGTCCACCAGTCATTATTACGGGAAACATGCACTATCACCAAGTACACAAGTTAGTTCCCACACTCATCATTCTTACTGTGCATCAAGGCCAAACTGTACCTATCATCTCAACTCGGATCCTCAGTCTATTCTAGTACCAATCTTGCACATTATCGTAACCAATAGGTTTCTAATTCCTATTCCCAAAATCATCACCTACACACTTTACCGATACCTCAAAAGTCATACGGAATTTTCCCTAAAAACTGTAAAACACCCTATATGCCCTATATGCCAAATCATCCCAAAACACCAATTCATTAACATTGACTTATACTCCATCACTATCAATTACTAGTTATCATCAAACACAAACACACCAATAAACATTATACTTACCAATTATCCTATACTTCCTACTCTAGAATCAACATTACGGTACATTACCGACACTTCAGAGTCACTCTGAATCTCACCAAGGTCCTAACCATAGTCACTAACAACATCACAGGGAACAACTCATAATTTTCCTAAAGCTATAATCCTGGTCATTACCAACACTATAGTAACAACACCAAATCTCACCAAAACTCTATTTATATTTACTATCAACACTGCAGTAACAACATATAATTTTCCCCAAAGCTATAATCATGGTCATTACCCACACTACAGTAACAACACAGAATCTCACCAAAACTCTATTTATATTTACTATCAACACTGCAGTAACAACATATAATTTTCCCCAAAGCTATAATCATGGTCGTTACCCACACTACAGTAACAACACAGAATCTCACCAAAACTCTATTTATATTTACTATCAACACTGCAGTAACAACATATAATTTTCCCCAAAGCTATAACCATGGCCGTTACCCACACTACAGTAACAACACAGAATCTCACCAAAACTCTATTTATATTTACTATCAACACTGCAATAACAACATATAATTTCACTAACATCACCATAATATATATACACCAAATTCACCAATACCAATCAACAATTCATCAATGTCAAGCATCAATTTATCATTAGCAACAATAATAACAAGCATGCCAATATAAAACTTCATAGATCGGAATTTTCCTACGGGGTTAAGGAATCCCCTCTACCCTATACATGTATATATCATCCCAAATCAAGTTTCTCCCCCCTTACCTTGTTAATCGGTTGATCGATGAAAGAACCCTCCAAGGTTTGGCCAATTCTGATTTTCCCTTGTATCCTTCGTTCTTTGCTCCCTTTTCCGTTCCCTTTCCCGTTCTCTCCTTTCTATCGTTCTTTTTCCACTTTCTCTAACTTCTCACAATGTATGTAAAACTGCTAACCCCTCTCCTTCTCTATTTTAATTTTCTAATCCCAATAATAATAATAACTTAATAATAATAATAAAAAATAATAATAATAATAGTAATAATAATCCTATTATTATCTCACCAAAATAATAATAATGTTAATAACTTAATAAAATAATAATAATAATAATAATAATAATAATAATAATAATAATAATCCTATTATTATCTCACCAAAATAATAATAATGTTAATAACTTAATAAAATAATAATAATAATAATAATAGTAATAATAATCCTATTATTATCTCACCAAAATAATAATAATGTTAATAACTTAATAAAATAATAATAATAATAATAGTAATAATAATCCTATTATTATCTCACCAAAATAATAATAATGTTAATAACAATAGTAACTATAATCAATATAATAATAATAATAATAATAATAATATTCCCACCAATATCAATATTATACACTATATTATTATATTCACCAAAACACCACCAATAATCCTCCCATATCAGGGACACCCACCAATAATAATATTCATACCGATGATAATAATAATAATAATAATAATAATAATAATAATAATAATAATAATACCACCAATATTACTATTAACTATTATATTATTATCTCCAGACCACCAATAATCCTTATATATCAAGGATACTCACCAATCACATACCAACACACCCCACCTAAGGGCACACCAACATATGGATTTCAAGGAACACAAAGGTTATGTTTGTGAACACCACAAAGGGGACAATACTTTGATAACTGAAAACCTTATTTTATTGAAAATAGAGTATAATTTCAAAATCCAATGGTAAACATATGATGTTTGTAGAAAAAAGCTTTGAATTCCATGAGACTTTTATGAACATGATGTTTATGAGTGCATGTATGCTCAAACACATATATACACAGATCCACATATACACATATACATTCAAACAGGAAAAGAGTTAGGTTTGAAAATCAACGAGCCTGGAGTAATGGTCTACCTACCCTAAATGGTGTGGACTAAGGGTTCCATGTACATACAGAACAAGGGTTCTAAAAAGTTCCCAAAGTCATCAGTCCATCTTTCAGATATTATCAATTTCCCAAATACTCAGTAGTTAATAATATTCTCAAGAGAACCTCTTTTGAGTGTAGTATCACGTATCAACTATTTTGGGACTACTCCCTCATAGTCATCACACTACGTCCTAAGAAAGTCAAGTTGAGTTAAGGGTAACTAAAGGTTCCCAGTATCACAAGCTCCTAGGTCAAAAATAGTAAGTGTTTTTACGAATACTCGTTCAACAACAATATTGTCAAGAGGACCTCAACTGAGTGATGATTTCTCAAGTCAGCTTGGTCGGGAATCAACTCTCTATAAGCCTTCTTGAATATATCACCTTCCTATCATAAATGTACTAAAGTCCGGGTGTAGGACTTATCTCATCGCACGTAAGTAATAACCCAAAGCGGAAACATATATATATATATATATATATATATATATATATATATATATATATATATATATATATATATATATATATATATATATATATATATATATATATATATATATATATATATATATATATATATATATATATATATATATATATATATATATATATATATATATATATATATGTATATATATATATATATATATATATATATATATATATATATATATATATATATATATACACAACAAAAACACAAATAAGCAAGTTAGGGGAAACCCTCGAAAGCAAGTCCCCAGTGAAGTCGCCATTTTTGTCACGATGAGAATTGGATATCAAGCTATACTATGCCAAAAAAACCTTTAGCAGCATTTTCTTGGCCTTTAGCAGCGCTTAATTGACAAATCCCAATTTTCTCACTTTCCTTCTCATTCAAAGTTTCCGTCAAAATAAACATCTCAACACCGTATTACGCCAACTCCTCAAAATAATCCCTTAAGCACTTAGCTTAACTCAGGACAATTCATTGCTCACGCCACACAAGCTCGCAAGACACGTCTATCCCATCCAACACAATCCTGTCTACTATTAACAAGAGATTAAGGGTGATCAGTTCCTCAATTTGTTAATAGACAGCCGAAATCATGATGGGGTACAAACCATCTTTACCAAACTATGATAGCATTCCTCAACACATTAAGCCACCACACCGTAGCATTCCGGAGAATTACAAACTTCTCCCCAACTGGAATCATTCCTGCTTCTGCAGACAAGGTTAGGAAATAAACACGTACCGACAGTGTTTTCACACACATGCCGTATACTAGGGGTTTAAACCACAATGCCAGGTTAAACAACACACAGTCTCCATCCCAAAGGACAGACTCAACTCAACTCAACAACACTGGCCGGACGGACCAACCAGGCTCTGATACCAATTGTAACACCCCACTTCCCGTATTAAATAAAATATAAATATTATAATAATAATCAGAGTTTTCACCAAAAAGTGGGATATCACATCTCCAAATTTTATAAAAATACTTTATTCATTCTTTTCAAAATAATACAGTGGAATTTGTTTCATAAAGTAAAATACATCAAAACATGATACGTCACAGGATTTCAACACGTTTGACATAAAACAATTACAACACCCCTATCCCGTGTTACGTATCAGAGCATCCTAGACTCGACGGTCACACCAATATCCAAGCTAGCTAAACACCTGGATTATCTGTACTTCCGAAGAAGCACAAACCACAACAACAACAAAGGGGTGAGAAATAATGATCAGAATATAATGGTAATGTAATACATGTAAATAAGGTAGTAAAACACACCAACACACCAATATTCACCCCCAACAACTCCATATGACGAACCTACTGTTCAAATTACAATATAACATATTATAATGCAAATATGCAACTCAACACCATGCATGCGGTACCGACTCATTGGTTCATTCAATCGAACCTGGATAGATCACTTACGCTCCTCCTGAGACATGATCTATCCCCCACCATTCTCCACAAAGGAGTACGGATGAATCACTTACGCTCCTCCTGAGACATGATTCATCCCACCAAAACACCATGATATGCACACACCAATGCATAACTAATATATTTAGGCACTCAACATGCACACGATCCTCCTGATCATATCATCATACATCAATGCATATATGTACAGATATAACATACACCAACACCATATAAATCAACCAGATAGTAAACAAGTTCATACTTTAACACCAAGATATAACATATCCCACCACTCGGGGGTACGCGATCCTACTGATCACTACATACATATACATCAACTAATTGTCCACCAGTCATTATTACGGGAAACATGCACTATCACCAAGTACACAAGTTAGTTCCCACACTCATCATTCTTACTGTGCATCAAGGCCAAACTGTACCTATCATCTCAACTCGGATCCTCAGTCTATTCTAGTACCAATCTTGCACATTATCGTAACCAATAGGTTTCTAATTCCTATTCCCAAAATCATCACCTACACACTTTACCGATACCTCAAAAGTCATACGGAATTTTCCCTAAAAACTGTAAAACACCCTATATGCCCTATATGCCAAATCATCCCAAAACACCAATTCATTAACATTGACTTATACTCCATCACTATCAATTACTAGTTATCATCAAACACAAACACACCAATAAACATTATACTTACCAATTATCCTATACTTCCTACTCTAGAATCAACATTACGGTACATTACCGACACTTCAGAGTCACTCTGAATCTCACCAAGGTCCTAACCATAGTCACTAACAACATCACAGGGAACAACTCATAATTTTCCTAAAGCTATAATCCTGGTCATTACCAACACTATAGTAACAACACCAAATCTCACCAAAACTCTATTTATATTTACTATCAACACTGCAGTAACAACATATAATTTTCCCCAAAGCTATAATCATGGTCATTACCCACACTACAGTAACAACACAGAATCTCACCAAAACTCTATTTATATTTACTATCAACACTGCAGTAACAACATATAATTTTCCCCAAAGCTATAATCATGGTCGTTACCCACACTACAGTAACAACACAGAATCTCACCAAAACTCTATTTATATTTACTATCAACACTGCAGTAACAACATATAATTTTCCCCAAAGCTATAACCATGGCCGTTACCCACACTACAGTAACAACACAGAATCTCACCAAAACTCTATTTATATTTACTATCAACACTGCAGTAACAACATATAATTTCACTAACATCACCATAATATATATACACCAAATTCACCAATACCAATCAACAATTCATCAATGTCAAGCATCAATTTATCATTAGCAACAATAATAACAAGCATGCCAATATAAAACTTCATAGATCGGAATTTTCCTACGGGGTTAAGGAATCCCCTCTACCCTATACATGTATATATCATCCCAAATCAAGTTTCTCCCCCCTTACCTTGTTAATCGGTTGATCGATGAAAGAACCCTCCAAGGTTTGGCCAATTCTGATTTTCCCTTGTATCCTTCGTTCTTTGCTCCCTTTTCCGTTCCCTTTCCCGTTCTCTCCTTTCTATCGTTCTTTTTCCACTTTCTCTAACTTCTCACAATGTATGTAAAACTGCTAACCCCTCTCCTTCTCTATTTTAATTTTCTAATCCCAATAATAATAATAACTTAATAATAATAATAAAAAATAATAATAATAATAGTAATAATAATCCTATTATTATCTCACCAAAATAATAATAATGTTAATAACTTAATAAAATAATAATAATAATAATAATAATAATAATAATAATCCTATTATTATCTCACCAAAATAATAATAATGTTAATAACTTAATAAAATAATAATAATAATAATAATAGTAATAATAATCCTATTATTATCTCACCAAAATAATAATAATGTTAATAACTTAATAAAATAATAATAATAATAATAGTAATAATAATCCTATTATTATCTCACCAAAATAATAATAATGTTAATAACAATAGTAACTATAATCAATATAATAATAATAATAATAATAATAATATTCCCACCAATATCAATATTATACACTATATTATTATATTCACCAAAACACCACCAATAATCCTCCCATATCAGGGACACCCACCAATAATAATATTCATACCGATGATAATAATAATAATAATAATAATAATAATAATAATAATAATAATAATAATAATAATAATAATAATAATAATAATAATAATAATAATACCACCAATATTACTATTAACTATTATATTATTATCTCCAGACCACCAATAATCCTTATATATCAAGGATACTCACCAATCACATACCAACACACCCCACCTAAGGGCACACCAACATAAAATAATTAAATTAACACCAAAATGACTAAATAAATAAAATGGGTGTTACATTGTATGCCATGAACGAGTCTCAGTTTCTTCTTTGAAAATGGTAAAATAAACCTCCCTTCGCTTCAAGGTTGTATGCCATGAACGAGTCTCAGTTTCTTCTTTGAAAAAGGTAAAATAAACCTCCCCTCGCTTCAAGGTTGTATGCCATGAACGGGTCTCAGTTTATTCTTTAATCAAGTATTCCACATGAAAATGGTAAAATAAACCTCCCCTCGTCTCGTGTCATAAGCCACGAACGGGTCTCAGTTTCTTCTTGGAAAGGTGAATACTTATGGGAGAGTATCTTCACAGGGGATTGGAATTTTACTAGAGATTTATGACTTCAACGAGGATCCATAATTTACTAGAGATTAGAAAACATCGTCGGGGATTTAAAAGAGATGCAAGCCGGTTGATTTGCAAAATATGTCTTCTCAAATAAAGAGAAAGATCATTTGAATCTTCATCAAACTTCTCAGAGAGGTGCCAATTGATGGAAGCAAATTTAATAGTGGACTCGTCGGGGAAAACATCACTAAGGAGCAACATTATTGTAGTTTGAAGTTGCACTGAAGCAAATAAAGTCCTTGTATCAAGAATTCTCAAATAAAGAGAAACACTTGTAAAGTTTTCACCAAACTTCTCTGATGGATTTCCGGAGATATGCCATTTGATGAAAGATAAGTTGATAATGCTGATAAACTCATTGGGCATAAACAAACTGTCTTGAGGAGACTGCCATTTGTTATCCAAATAGAAAACCTGAGAACGAAACAAGCTGCTCAAATAAAGAGCTGCCACTTGTTGTCTGGGTATAAATTGCTGAGAAAATGTTGTAACACTGCCGCTGAGGAAATATTTTGTCTTTAATAGTGATCCTCAAATAGATTATTCCCGGGGGGAAAAGTGCAAAATAAATGCACGCTCCATCCAGGTTCAAAAGCCTAGAGAGACTCAAAATTGTGATTGTCATGGACCAAAGTTCAATTCAGGAAATAACTGAAGAGAAACGGTCATGCAAGACTTTATCCTTTGAGGAATGAACTCAACTAGGGTTTATCTTTATCTAAAAATGAAAAAGAAAACTAAAGCAACCATATTCCACGAGAATCGAACTTGGTGGGAAATTAGAAAGAATGTGCTCTTTCTGCTTAGGGCTGACGACTCTACTTGGATGGAGAAGACAAACTCAGTCACTTGGGGATAAACACAGCTAAAGTAAACAAACAAACAAACAAACACAAAAATGCAAAATGCACAGGTTCCATGTATCCATATGAATGAATGTATGTTATGCTATGCTTATCATGAAAAAAAAAACAAGGAGAAATAAACCGGAGATGACATAAACATCTCGACACGGATACTCGACCAATGTTCGTAAGATAGAAGCATCACTGGGTGAATGGAAAGTCACACATTGAATCACAGTCTTGCTTCAAGGCTTCAAACATCTCTGGGGTAAAGAGAGCACTCCGCTTGGGGATATTATATTGTGGCTTCACTTAAGGGATTGCCAAGATGAATCTCGCTGCTCTGTTGGGATGAGAAAGATTCACTGGGAAAGGATCAAACTCATGATCTAAAAAACTTCATAGGGGATAAAATAAATATCCACTACGAACTGAAGTAAACTAAAAGGAAGACATTATCAAAGATGCCAGAGTTGAGACTTCACAGGGGATAAAATAAATATCCATATCATTAGGGGAACTCGGATCAAAGTCGTAGTTGCAGATATCATAGTTGAGACTCTATGGGGATGAAATAAACATCCACTTTTCGGGGGAAGATTGAAGTTGTAAGAAGTATGTTGAGGAGTGAAATAACATTTACTTCACTCAGAAGGTTGAAGCCAAGGAAATTCACTAGTGGATGCTTAAGTTACCAATAGGGGAAATCTTGCACCAGACATGTCATAACTGCTTGAAGTGAAGATTCACCCGGGAATTGTCATGGGTGAAGAATGCTCTTTGGGGTATGGGTGAAGAATGCTACGAGAACAAAGTAGCTTTGCATTAATGAACTGCGTGGTAGTCTCCATTTCAAACAACAGTTGTTGTGAATGGACCAAAATAATATTCGATTCTCAAATGCCCCAGAGTACATGGTCTATCAGAAAAAGTGATCACAAGAGGATTTTACAAAAAACTTGGTATCCAAATAGTTCCAATGTCCTCAAACTCATGGAGAGATTCATCAAATCTCGATGTAGCTGACCCAGATTGACTGCATTCTGTATAGCTGAAGCTTCAAACTTGCCCCTTTGGGGATGGTCAGGCGGTGAAAGCAACAACTGAGAAATAACTTGCCCCTGTTCAGCAGAGCCTTCAAGCAACATGCCCCTGGATATGATCATCTTTTTGTAATGATTCTCCATTTTCATCATAGTTTCAAGTCTCGAAAGATTAAGCTCATCATTGTTGTTCATATGTAAGCTTCTATGATGTCAAGTAGTGTTAGCAAGCAGAAAAATGTTAATTTTGAAACTGCTAATGCAACACACATGTTAGTCTTGAAGTTTTTTTATTGAAAATAATATTGCAATAACTTGTGACCGAATCACTAGTTAGGATATGGCATTGATCAATTTTACAAAGCCAACACAAAATTTTAAGCATAGTTCATAGGAGTCAGGAAAAATTATCTTATCGAGCATGCTTTCAAAGAAAACTCTGCTTCAATTAGGTCTTTTGAGGGTTGTATCGTGGCTTGGTTCACGGTTTAAGAAACAAAGGATATAAGGCTGAAAGTTTATTTGTGCCCACCCATTCTTTGTGATGTTCTCCAATCCTAACATTCAGTGAATATGACACGAGCACTCAACTCTCAAGAGGATTTTGATATGGTTGAGAAACCACCGAGGCTTCAGACATAACAATCACTTACCTTTTTGCTTTTGGTGTTTGATCACACGACTTTGTTCTTTGTTGAATATTTTTCTTTGTGATCCTTTGTCTTTGCTTTTCGTGTTTTTTTTATTTATTTTTATTTTATTCCCTAACTTTTGCCTAAATGAATTCTTTGGATTTGACTTTGAAGTCCAGCAGGATACCTCAATTTTGCCTAAGTTCTTTCATAGGTTTTGACTTAGCGGACTTTTTCTTTTTTATTTTATTTTTGATTTATGAAAAAGTCGTGTGATTCTAAGATATTTTGACCCTTTTGAAAGGATGGTAATTTCCCCACTCTTTAGATAGCTGAGGGATAATCATTCTGGATTTGACTTCCAGCCTCCTAATAGATAAAATGGATTTTTGAATGTTCACTCCTCCTTTTTAAGTGTCTGGGCGCTCGATCAGATTTAACTGAAGACTACCCTAGGTTAAAATTGAGGGTTTTTTTGTATGATGGAAACTTCTACTTTAAAGATCAAAAGGGTTAAAGAGAGATTATCTTCCTTATATCTCCAGTGTTTGGAGATTCGAAACAATTCCTTACATCGTCAGCAGGGTTTTACTCAAAAGCATACGACAAGAAATCTTGCGTTTTTTAATTTCGTCATCCTCCCTCCAATTCTCCATCAAAGCAATAGATTGGGTAAAGTTGGCATTATAAAACATGAAAAAGCATTTTATGAGTGAATACGAATGGATTTCTTCAAGACAAACATATTTATTGCATTAATCATTCAAAACAAACAAGTTCTTACATGCAAATCATGCTTTTATAATCATAAAAATAATAACAAATGCAAGCAAGCAAACAAACAGCCTGATGATCTTGGGAATGAGTTCTCCTCCTGATTTCACCTACTTGAAAGGACTCTCTTGAGTCTTCATATCCATCAGCATAAAGGTGTTCCATTCACAGTTGTGCTTCCTCCCTTGAAAGTCAACACCTCATCATCGATCATCTCTTGAACTTTTTCTTCGAAAACCTTGCACTCTTCAATCGAATGCCCCATTGCTTCATCATGAAATGCATAACTAGTATATGGATTGAACCAAAAAGGGTGAGATTTCATGGCTCTGGTCTTTCTGGGTGCCATTATCGAGCCTCAGATGAAATAGGACTACAATTGGCTATAAGTCATTGGGATTGGGTCAAACTTCTTTTGATCATGACTCTAATGTGTTCTTTGACGAAACTATGATTGACAATTTGGAATGATCTGAGCGGAAGGAGTAACATCAATAAGAACTTTCTTACCACCTTCCAGCATGGTAGCATCATATCCACAAGGCACAGGAGAAGACTTTTTACTATTGCAAGTAATCACCACTGGCTCTGGCATATTAAAATGTAGAATTATGACATTCACCCTTTCTCTAGCAATATGAAGCATCTTTTGATCCAACATATCTTGGAGACCCCTCTTCACCATAGAACATCCATGAGGATTCTTTGAACAAATTTTGCAAGAAGCGTGATTATGCTCATAATGGGCAAGCCTACATAAATCTACGTGCATATCTACCAAAGATCCTCTTATTAAATTTACGTTAGAGATATAGTATTCTGCAAGACATCCTTCCACAATGTTTCCATACATCGGTAATAGACTCGTTGAGACATTGGGTCCAGAATTTTCAAAAGAAAAAATACCACTTTGTACCAGCTTTTGTACTTCAGCTTTTAGAGCAAGACAATGTTCAATATCATGATCGGGCATCCCTTGATGAAATGGACAAAAGTGATCATACTTAAACCACCATGGTAGATTCTTTGGGATGGTCGACAGACTCTTTGTTTGCACCAGATTCTTCTGTACTAAAGCAGGATATAATTCAGAATAGGCCATCGGGATTGGGTCAAACTAATCCACATGTTGTTTACTTTTTCTACGAGATCCTCCATGTTTCTCTTGCAAAATAACATTAGCAGCTTGTTCCTACTTCTTGGGAAAACCATCCCCAAGCTTTTTAGAGTTGCTAGAAGCGCTAAGGGGAGTCACAGAAATGTGCATTGACATGATTTCAGAAATCATGGTCCTTTGAAGCAGAGTTTGTGAAATACGAGGATAAGTTTAATTTTGAGTAGCAGCCAGAGTTTTAACCAAAGCAGAGAGCCTTTTCATGCCAGTCCTTAACGCAATCACTTCCTTACGGACTTCATGGTTTTCTTGCTCAATATTCTTCATCTTCTTTCTTTGACTGGCCCGAGTGTCGTACTGATGAATTAGCTTGTCTCCTCTGAAGGAAGAAGTAAGAGTGAGAACTTGGGATGCAAATAATGCAATTCTAATGACGAATGGAAATACACCAATGCATATGGATTTCAAGGAACACAAAGGTTATGTTTGTGAACACCACAAAGGGGACAATACTTTGATAACTGAAAATCTTATTTTATTGAAAATAGAGTATAATTTCAAAATCCAATGGTAAACATATGATGTTTGTAGAAAAAAGCTTTGAATTCCATGAGACTTTTATGAACATGATGTTTATGAGTGCATGTATGCTCAAACACATATATACACAGATCCACATATACACATATACATTCAAACAGGAAAAGAGTTAGGTTTGAAAATCAACGAGCCTGGAGTAATGGTCTACCTACCCTAAATGGTGTGGACTAAGGGTTCCATGTACATACAGAACAAGGGTTCTAAAAAGTTCCCAAAGTCATCAGTCCATCTTTCAGATATTATCAATTTCCCAAATACTCAGTAGTTAATAATATTCTCAAGAGAACCTCTTTTGAGTGTAGTATCACGTATCAACTATTTTGGGACTACTCCCTCATAGTCATCACACTACGTCCTAAGAAAGTCAAGTTGAGTTAAGGGTAACTAAAGGTTCCCAGTATCACAAGCTCCTAGGTCAAAAATAGTAAGTGTTTTTACGAATACTCGTTCAACAACAATATTGTCAAGAGGACCTCAACTGAGTGATGATTTCTCAAGTCAGCTTGGTCGGGAATCAACTCTCTATAAGCCTTCTTGAATATATCACCTTCCTATCATAAATGTACTAAAGTCCGGGTGTAGGACTTATCTCATCGCACGTAAGTAATAACCCAAAGCGGAAACATATATATATATATATATATATATATATATATATATATATATATATATATATATATATATATATATATATATATATATATATATATATATATATATATATATATATATATATATATATATATATATATATATATATATATATATATATATATATATATATATATATATATATATATATATATATATATATATATATATATATATATATATATATATATATATACACAACAAAAACACAAATAAGCAAGTTAGGGGAAACCCTCGAAAGCAAGTCCCCAGTGAAGTCGCCATTTTTGTCACGATGAGAATTGGATATCAAGCTATACTATGCCAAAAAAACCTTTAGCAGCATTTTCTTGGCCTTTAGCAGCGCTTAAAAGCAATCCATAATTCTAAAATATATTCCAAAACCGATAACATCACAAATATATTCACTATACATATAATTACAAATTCCATATTTCCGGATCCTCACAACAACTAGCTTCTAGAAGTATATCAACAAATCGCAAAACTATATACGACTTCCAGAACTATAATTATTCAGTAGTATATACATAACATCACAACAGCATAAATCTCTATAAACTCCGATCAAAAGACATAAATATAATATATATACCTTATACAATTCTCATCTCAAGAATGTATTGACACCATTCCTCCTTAATTTCTTTCAATTTGTCTTTCGAGTAAGTACCACACTTTAATTCATCAAAGTACTACATAATATGACATAATATGCATGATTTAGTTTTAAAACTAATTACTCAAATGAAATATCGGTTAATTATTAAAATAAATCATATAACTTATAAATCCATACCATGTTTGGAATCTCTATTTGACCCGAATGAATAATTTCCTTCATAAACCTCAATACAAAATATCCGCAATCAATCCCATTGCGCCGATGAGGACACTATAAATGAAAAAAAAACGAATATATATCAGGATATATAGTTTAACTAGTTTTATCAAGTAGAATCACTATAACAGTCAAAATTGTGAAAATATACCTGCACTCTGATCCATCTAATGTTGTTAGCCTTACTTTTTGGTACTCTTGCTTGTCTTTGTGATCGAAATATTTGTATAGCTCTAACATAATATAAACGAATATTTAGAACAATCTCACATAATAAATAAAGATAATTATTCAGAACAATATATCTCATCACTTACGTATCAACCATATTCTTCGTATCAGGATATTTTGTTTGATCACCATCCAATGAATCCAGATAATACACTATTTCTTTTATCAGATTAATCGCAACCAACAACCAGTGTCCACTGTAAAATAAGACAAAAGTTTAGACGAAAATTTTATATAGAATGTCAAAAAATGAATAATTATAATAAATGAATTTAGAATGAAATCTAACCCATGACTAGTATTATATGGCAAAAAATACAACTTCTCTGTATATGTGGCCATAAATGTTTGGACTAAGTAATCTCTGACTACATCTGAAGTATGATTGATTAACCGTGCATTGATACATCTAGAAGATAAGAATGCGAATCTCTCTGTCAATTGATGTAGGACCAACAACTTGTCATACAAGAACCTTAAAATAAAAACATAATCAACATTAGAATATTCATTGAAATGAGCAAGTAAATTGTTCAATTATTTAATTAAAATTGATCGGAGTACCTGATATATGAATGCATAACACCGATGTTTAATTCAGAATGTTGGAAAATCTGATCCATGTCCTCTTTAGCAATTGTTTCGACATAATCAAAACCGAAAATACCTTCATCCATAGGTATTTGACGAATACCACCCTCCACCACATCTGTTGTTCCTACATATGTTTCAAGGCACAACCTAAATCGAGGAACATATGCTTTTTTTGCTCGGCCTTTTTTTTTGTTGAACACCTTGCTAGATTCGGGCATCTTACCCTTGTTGACTTATTGCAACTCTTGAGCACGGACCTAAAAATCATATAAGTTAGGTAATTAATGTATAAGATCATAAAGCTATCGAAATCGGAGGATATAGTTGACATTTTCTATGCATATATATCAATTAATGTAGGAGTACCTGTTTTTTTGATGCAGCTGACTCGGTTTCCCGCATAATCCCCTTATCTTTTGATTTGGATTTTGTAGGAGTCTAAGATCATCATGTAAATAAATGGTACGTAAATGTAAGAATAACTTACATGTATGGGTCGTAAAATATTTGAATACTACAAGGTCCATAATGGTGTTCAACCTACCTCATCATCTATGAAAATGAGATTTGACGGCCATACAACATACGATCTTATTGCGTCTCTCACCAATGTTGCATCCGAAACATCGTCTGGTATAGGCAATAATGCACCCCCTCTAAAGCAATATCAATCGATACTTTTAAAAATTTCAGCAGGGAGCGGTTTATGGTGAAGTAAGTCTCCCAAAGTGTTATGCATTTTTCCCTTGCCAACCATGCAATAAGTCGGTGACGATAAATAGAGCCGACAAGGTGAAATGCCCTAAACCAATAATGAATATGATTAATGTGTATATATGTCAATTAAGAAAATTGTGCTAAATTAATTTCAATGTAATATATATAGTTACCTCGAGAAGTTTCTGCTGAAAATTACAATTGATACTATCTTTGTCACTAGTATCTTTAAACTCTAGACTGTGCCTTTCTGACATGTATCTCTCTTTGTCCTTTTGCAATTCACGAATTTGAGCTTTCAATTCTTCCAACGACTTCATCACTTGTTTATTGCTAGGATTTTTATTCTTTGACTGCTTATACAATTTTGTTGGAGTGACACCAAATCCCTTACCCCTCACACGACCAGAATACTCAGGAATATTTAACACTCAACTTACTACGCTCCTACAATCATCGTCCTTAGCTGCAGTTATAGACTGGGATAGACTCTCCCTAAATATAGATAAAAGTATAAATATATTATACACTTTTGAGTTTATGACAAAACTAATAATGTACTTTTATCCATACCCAATGACACTTCAACCTAGAGACACTCTAGACCTGAGTATACCCACTCACTCCCCCTCAATCACACAACAGTGATATCAAACAATAACAGAAGACAATATGAAGAGACACTTCATACACACCTTGATCTTGCTTCACAGCTTTGATCAAGGAACTCACACACTCTTGCTTCACAGCTTTGAGTGAGACACAGCCTAGAATCTACCTATCCAATGCAAATCATCCACCAGAAAATTGCTTGGAGTACAAGTATTCCTAGACAAAATTCACACGTGAAGACTAGCCTTCTTCACTTACAAGGACTCTGCAATCTGCACTCTTTCTTCTTCTTCTTCTGTCGTCAAGAGCTGCTATTTAGGATTGCATCTTTTGATCTTTATAGCAGCTGTCAGTCCTTTTGGGCCTTGGTACATCAATTAGGTTTTGTTGATAACAAACCTATTTTCAATGATCTGCACACTTGCCACTTAATTCAGGGTTATTCTAGTTCGCCTAGGGCTTCTAGAAAATCTCCTGATATCCAGCTTGAGCTCCTATTCTGTTTCCTAGTTTATAGATACCAGAAAAACAACTTTGCCCACTGGATGTCATACGTTTAGTGTTATGACATTCTGTATGACATTCAGCTTAACTAAGTTAACTTATAGTTAACTTACCCTGCACACACATCATTAAGTATGTCCTAACATCCAGTATGACATACATGCACACTCTAAAGTTTTGCCACAAAATGCAGCCAATCAAGAGCACTTACAAACTCCCCCTTTGGCAAATTTTTGGCTAAAACACCCTGTTACCATACCAGAGTTTACACACAGCAGAAGACTTATGATGTGTCCTGTCATGCAGGATAGTTATTAGCTCAAGCCAATCTGAGTCCTCACAGTTAGCTCTCTTTGTTAACTCACTCTGTTATCTGTAGAATACCACTACAGATGTCACTCTTTGCTGAGTGAGTAACACACAAAGTTACTCCCCCTCAATTGATGCACTTTATCAGTTGAACACTTCACCTGCACACACAGCAGTCACTCATATGCATCCAGTCTGCTCTGGATGTTATGGCCTTCAGGATAACATTCTGAAGTACACACACTTGTGCTACTCCCCCTGAAGAGTTGCACAACACTCTCTGCTATTACTATTCTGCTATTACTATCACGCAGACATACACAAGGTTAGCTCCTAGCTTCTTCAGCATAGGGCTCCTAGTTCTAACATACATGCATTCCTATCCAAGCTAGAAATACATATCACATCATTGCTGATATCACACATTTCATCAGCAGCACCTGTAGTTATACCTGCAAATGTGCAAGTCTAATATCATATGCACACTAGCACATATGCTCAAGCTAGTTCAAAGCTAGTTCTCCTTGTTCTTCCACTTGTTGTCCTCTATTTCCTGTTGTTCTCTATTACTCTCTCTCCCCCTTTTTAGCCACAAATTAGGATCCTACTAAATACTTAACATAGATCACACATTGTAACATTACAACTTTTTAGGGTTACATTATAGCAAAACTGCTCTTTGAAGAGCATCACAAATTAGGAAAAACATAAACACTTTAAACCAACAACACACCTTAGCAGCAGATTGAGTCTCATACTCAATTCTCAATCTTCTTCATCAGAGGAGGAACTGGAATCACTGTCATTGACATTGGTTGGGACATTCTCACAATTGTCATCAGCCTCTTCTTCTGGCTTGTCAGAATAATGAGGTGGATCCCTGCGAGCCAATGGAACAGTGATGCCTCTGAGGACCACGCTTTTCTCGAACATCTCATCAATAATTTCCTCTCGTGACATACCCAAGAAGGTTGATTTCTTCTTAAGTTCTTCATTAGTGGGAGGGGGATACTTGCGTCTTCGTTCTTCATGCGAGAGAGGCGCGTCTTTGGAGGGTTTTGGGTTGGTCTTAGATGAAGATCCTTCATGATGAGAGGCCATGTTGTTGTCGATAATGAAGGTCTGGGAGAGATGTTGAACAGTAATGGGGGCGGAGAGACACATTTGTGTGAGATGGAGAGCTTTATTGGTCAAGGTCTTGGACTGCATTGAATTTGTAAAACTCTCATGTGCCATTAATTGCTATGCATCCTCGTATGCACAAATACCTAACTTTCCTCTATGATTCTCAAATGGAGCAGCAGTTAGAGATTTTGTACAACTGTCAGCTAGTTGTGGTTCAATAGACACATGCTCCAAGGAAATTACTGCGTCTTCCACAAGATCCATGTGCTTAGTTCTGCTGTGCTGGATTGGGTCACAATACAATGTCATGACGTCCTGAGTGACATTGTATTTGGTTAATATTTGCTTCATCCAGACCAGCTGAGAACATCTGCTACCAGCTGCTCTGTGTTCAGCTTCAGCAGTGTGCTTCCTTCTGAACCAAGATATTAGGTTGCTCTCTAAGAAGAAGCATCCACCAGATGTGCTCTTTCTGCCATCACAGTACCCAGTCAAGGTAGGATCATACTCATGAGAGCAGAGTATGCCATAGTTACAGATTCCATTCACATATTTGAGAATCCTGTTCACTTGATTCATGTGACTTACCTTAGGGTTTGCTTGATACTTAGCACATACACCAACACCAAACATATTGTTAGGTCTGCTGGATTTTTGATACATAAGGCTTCATATCAAGCTCTTGTACAAGTTTTGATCATCTTTTGACAGCTTCATATGAGTATAGGCATAAGTTCTTTTGTGGTTAGCATTGTCCAACCCAACCTTTTCGTCAATGCCTTTGGTGTACTGACTTTGTGAGAGCCATATAGGGTCCTCCAATTGCATGACTTGTATCCCAAGAAAGTAGGTTAATTTTACACACTGAATCATCTCAGACTCAGATTGTATCTGATTAACATATTGTTTTATCAACTTCTCAGACATTCTACCAAAGACTATGTAATCCACATAGGTCTGAGCAGTCATGAGTTTGCCATCCTCATTGTTAGCAAGAAGGGTCTTGTTTATTCCTCCATGGTTAGTAAGAGACTTAGTCAGCCTTTCATACCAAGCCTTGAGAACTTTTTTCACTCCATGGGAAGCTTTCTTCAACTTGTACACATAGTTTAGTTGCTTAGGTTCATCAAATCCCTTGGGTTGTTCCACATATACTTCCTTATTTAAGTATCCATTTAGGAAGGTGCTCTTTACATTCATTTGGAATAGCTTAATCTTTAGAATGCAAGCAATTCCCAAAATCCACCTTATTAACTTTAGTCTAGCACCTGGTGCACAGGTATCATCAATTCCTTCTACTAGTCTAGCCTTGTTCCTGACCATTCTTCCTTGTTTATCAGACCTGACCTTGTAAATCCACTTAGTTCCAGTTATGTTAGTTCCATCTGGGCTTGGAACCAATTCCCATACTGTATTCCTTTCAAGCTGATCTGAGTCCATATTTATGTTACTCTGAATGTCACAATATAAGGTCATAACATTCTGAGTGACATTACCCTTCTTATGCTGACCATTGGCCATGGACTTCATAAGCTTCCAGCATACCAGGTCCATGTTTCTATGATGATTATCCTTAGAATGTTTCTTCATGGCTTGCCTACCAACCCCATAGCCTGTTGTTCTGTCCAGAGGACCCTTATAAGTTCCACTTACTGATTCTTTGGTTATGGCCTTCCCTATTCTTTGAGGATGTCTGCCTTTGTCCAAACTTATTTGATTCTTCTTCTCTTTATTGATCAGTCCTGGTAGGTTACTTCTGGACTCCCATAGGTAACAATTATTCTTGGATCTAGTACCCCTAATTTCCTCCTTACCTTTTTCATTGATAACCACACACTTGTCTTTGGAAAAGTGGACTTTTAAACCTTGATCACATAGCTGGCTTATGCTTATTAGATTGACAGTCAGTCCTTTAACCAACAATACATCCTTCAATTTTGGAACTTTAGGACTGTCAAGTTGTCTAACACCTGTGATTCCTCCTCTAGCTCAATCACCAGAGGTTACATGACTAGATGAATGAGGTTTGAGTTTAATCAAGTGATCCTTAATTCCAGTCATATGTCTGGAGCAGCCACTGTCAAAGTACCAGTCTTCATTGGTAGGCATCCTTGGAGAAGTGTGAGCTATTAATGCCACAGTCTTTGCAACCCATTGTCTTTTCTTGTAGGGAACATCATTCTTGAGTTTAGCATGATATTGTTTCTTGACTTGATGCTGCCATTTTTCATGATGCTTCCTTTTGTCATGCGTGTCCTGTTTGGTTTTTCATTGGCTAGGGAATCCATGCAGCCAGAAGCACACAACTTTAATATGCCCAAGTTTTCCACAGTGGTAGCATCTATGCCCTTGGGATTATCTCTTGACTTAATTCCAATTTCTGTGTGGAGGATGTTGTGACTTTGCTCGTGACATCCTTTTTAACTTTTGAATCTCAGGCTGCAACCTCTTGAGTTTTAAGGCAGGATTTTGTTTCTCAACAAATCCTATACCAGACCTATTTCCTGAAGTCTGACCACTCTGAAGAATTTCTTCTAAGGTGTCAGTCCCAGAATTGAGCATCCTTATGGATTTAACCATTTGATCGTTATTACTTTTCAAATCATTTATCTCGCCTCTGATTGTGTCTATTGTGGCTAGATGCTCTCTCTTTTCAGCTTTTAACTCCTTGATGATTTTCTTCTGAAGCTCTCCTTGCTGATACAGTTATGTACTTCTGATGTGAAGCTTTTGATATGAGGCTGCAAGCTCCTCATAGGTCAACTCTTCTTCACTTGAGTTACCATCAGAGATACACATACTGTTAAGAGCAGTGACATGTTTAACTGACTCTCCTTCTGATTCACTTCCTGAGCTTCATCAGACCAAGTGGCAGTTAGGCCTTTTCCCTTCTTTTTGAGGTATGTGGGACATTCCCTCCTAACATGTCCATATCTCTCACACTCATGACATTGGACTCCTTTGCTTTGGCCAGCTTTGTCTTCATATTTACTGATGTCAGAGGAGCTGTTTTTGACATAGGGCTTTGACTTCTGATCTATTTTTTTGATCAGTTTACTGAATTGTCTTCCAAGCAGCGCTATTGCTTCTGACAATTTTTCTTCTTTTTCACCATCTTCTTCATCTGAATCAGCAGTGTTTGAGACCAGAGCTATACTTTTGCTCTTTTTCTCCACAGACTGATCGCACATGCCCATCTCAAATGCTTGGAGAGAACCTATAAGTTCATCCACCTTCATGTTGCATATTGTTGCACCCTAAAATTTGCCCAACCTTATTCACTTGGTTTATGTTTCAATATCATTAGCATTTGCATATAGAGTCATGTACATAGGTTACTCATCTGCATAGCATAAGCATAGCCAATCATTCAACAGGGGACCAACCATTATTCTCATCTCTAGAGGCCTATCAAGAGGTTATTATTCAAATTCAATCTCATTCAAATCATCAGAAAAGAATTTGAAAGTTGGAGAAGTCATTAGATCAAGCATTGAGTATATCTCCTATCTGAGGGTACCTGGGGATCAACAAAGAGATTGTGAGCTGTGGGCTGAGCATGGGGAGTATCTAGACATCTTGGAGGACTTAGAAAGTCATTTGGAGAAGGAGACAAGTCATTGGTGTAGTCACAAGAATTACAGTTGAAGACAGTCAACTAGGGTTTCATCTGGGTCAACCCTGGATCAACTCTAAGTCAAATGACTGATTGAAAGGCATTGAGGGCCATTGAGGAGATGTGGGGTTCCTCATTTGACATGGAGAATAAAGATATGTTGTTATGCTAAAAAGAAATCAAGAGAAATCAAGGAGAAGAGGAGTTTCTAAATTAGGGTTTCTGTGTAAAATCCCCTAGTTTAGGTCAAATTTCCAAGCAAGATAAGTCAAAATGCAAGCTTCAAATGGATCCTTGGCCAACATGAAACTTGTAGAGGATCTCAAGACCTTTAAATTTAGTGGTGGAAGACACTAAGGAGATTTATAGAACTCAAGTTATGGTCCTTGCAAGTTACAGGTCATCTGAGGTATCTGAAATTTTGTCTGTGAAAGTGACTTGACTTCCAAGCAATTTTTACCCCTTAAGGAGATTTCAAATGAATTTCTGGTCAACATAAGAGTTGTTCTTCATTGTCTTAGCTTTCTATAATGGTATAGTATGCCTTCATATGATGTGTGGAACCCTACTTATGGTCTTGTCAAGCAAAGGGTATTTTGGTCATTTGAGAATTACAGGTCATTTTAACCTATGCCCAAAACTCATACAAGGAAGATTCAAATGGAAAACTTTACAACATAAAACTTGTTCCAAATGACATTTTGAGTCTAGAAAAGTGACCATGAGATATTGGAAAGATTCATAGCACAAGGTTTCAAAATTGTTGAATTTAATGAATAAAAATGGACTTAAAAATGAGATTTTTCATATCTTGGCCAAATGAAGCAAAATTATAGGTCATTTTGAATGGAAAGATCATTTTAAAGACATTGGCTAAAGTGGAATTTTGAGCTTAGTTCACATTTTGGGAGTTATCCATGGTTGCTTGTAATGGAAGTTACATAAACCAAATCCAAGGGAATTTGTGCAAGGGAAGCTTCTCCAAGTTTCTAGGAGGTTCTAACCTCACCTATATATTGATAAGAGATGGTTCATGCCATGGTTGGTGATTGCATTTTCTCAAAACCCCAAGTTTCATTCACTTTCTCCATTTTGCAAAAGTATCTCAAACCCTCTCAAATCTCCACCAATCTTCCCATTTTCTGATTGAATCTTCATCATCATCATCCAAGCATCCTAATTCACCTCAAGAATTGGTTGAATTGATCAAGAATTGTGCTATCTATCTTCTCCATCCAAGTTGCAAGAAAGTTTCAAGTACAAGATTCAAGGGGTTTGCACCAAAGATATTGCATACAGAATTCATCATCAAGGTTGTTGATCACTTTCCAATCACTGCAAGCATTAGATTCAAGGGTCTCCATAGTTGTTTCCACCATTTTTGCACCAGGTTAGCTTCCTTCGAATTGGCTGAATTAGCTAGAATTATGGTTAGTCATTAGGTTAGAATGGTTAAGCATAAGCAGATGATTGATTTTGATGAATTTGGGGAGGTTTCATGAAGGTTGAGTACAGTGCACCAAATCTGTTAGAGCTTGTAACTATTAGGATAAGGCACGAAAATCTTGTTGGATTAGCATGTTAAGATCAGCATGGAATGTAGATGAGTTTAGGACAAGAATTATGAAGAATTGAGAGGTTGGATCACAGGTGTTCATGGTGGCTTATGACTGTTATTCTTATCGAGTTGGTTGATGGAGTGAGTTTTAGGAGAAGTTATTATCATGGTTGTATAGATGGAAGTTCATAGAGCAACTTTGCTCTTGGAATCGTGTGAATCCATGGAGGTATAAGGGAGAACAGAGGTGTGCAAGATCGTGCATGGTTAGGGTTTTCTGAAACCCTAGGTTTGCCCAAGGTTGAAGATGAAGGAGGACCCTACGATGGAGGGTTTGACTTGACTCAGATTGCAATACAAGGGTCCACGTTTGAAGTTGAAATACGGAGGGAAACTCTGGGCATCAAAACGCCCCGTTTCATTTAAGTGTTCTGAGTGGGCCTTGAAATTTCATTGCTAATGACACCCCCAATAACCAAGCCCAACATAAATGAACTGGAATTAATGCTATTTGCACCGTTTGAGTTTTTTTTATTTTTGTTGATATTCTGAAGCGCGCTGGGCCTGTGGTTTTGTTCTATTCGCACCCCCTGTCCTGTGGCCCACCTGAAATTACAACTAGGCGCCCTTGCTATTCTCACCCTCTCTTTCTATTTTCTTTATATTTTCATTTTTAATTTCTTTTCATTTCTCATGCATTTTCTAAAAATCATAATAAATCATAAAAACCTTATTTTTCAATAATTCTTTTTGCATAATTTTCTTCAAAGAGTCTAGAAAATTATAAAAAATAAAAATTGCATTTTATTTTTTATTTGATATTTTCCCCATATTTTCCAAATAAATGCATATTTTAAGTGTTTCATTTCATACATGATTTTGATAATTTTTGTTCTACTAGTTGCTTTAATATTTTTTGTCCATTCTTTTTAGGTTGGTTAATAGACATTGTTAGTTTGTGCATGCAATTTAGTTCATATTTTTAGGAATTAATTTTAGGTGTTTAGTTTAGGTGCGAACAACATGAACAAAACTAGGGTTTCAAACCAACTTAGGTGAGATAGTTTGATTCTTTTAGGAGTTTTCATTTGATTTTTGGGGTATGGACTATAGGGGTTATGGGTATAGGATAGTTCCCCTTAGAAATCACTAGGATTCCCCTACTGCTATTGGTATATTACTGTCTATATTTGATTGATTGGTGTGGTGTGCCCTCTGGGGATTATTGTTTGTCTGTGTGGGTATTGGGATTGCTTGGGGATTGGGGAAGCTGAAGACTTGTGATGTTGAAGCCATTGGAGATCCAGGGCTTGAAGATCAACTTCCAGAGTTGAAGAGGAGGTTCCTGCTAGCAGCTGTTGAGGAGATTAGGGTTTAGGAGATAGGCAGAGCTCTAGATTAGAAAGCTTGTTTCTAAAACATGGATTGCCTTGTCTGCATCCATCCTTTCCCTATGATTCAAAGTCTCTTTAAAATATCCACCTCCTTCCTTTGGAAGGATCAGTGAATGTATTTGAAGGATAGAACTTTTGAGGGAAAATTATCTGTTTAATGTTAACAGTTGATGAACCACCCTTGGTAGGTAATTAACTGTCTAACATTCATTCACTTCATCTTGGTGACTGATGATTCTCCTGAAGATTGAGACCTGAAGAAAAGCCATTGCAGATGGAAGGCTGATGATCAAGACATTGCTGGAAAGCTGTGGAGATGGAGAATGATGCTGGTTGAAGCTTGTAGCTGATTGGAGATGACTTGAAGACTGATGTTGATGCTGAGCTGCTGTGGCCGTTTATTTTTGCTGTATTTCATTTCTGATGTATTGATTGGTTTTCCTGGCTGTATTGTTTGCTGTTTACCCTGTTGGGTTGAAAGTGAAGCCTGTTCACTTTTGCCTATTGTTTTCTAGGTTCGAGGTTGAGTGGGACTCCCTTGCCTCGCTTGTATTGTTGCATTCATGCATTTTACTGCTTTACTGTATATATCTGATATTGTTTCTATCTCCGTCTATTCCCTTAGGATCTCTGTTTCTCTCTGTGCAAGAGAGGAGCATGATAGACACTAGGTCTTAACCCATGCATGATAACATTAGGTTAGTTTGTTTCCCTTCGCAACTGTAGGTTAGAGTTCTGTCTCTTCTTCCTCAAAACAAACAGAAAAACACCATAAAAGATTTCAAACACAATAAAAGACACTTCTTTCATAAAAGAACGTGAACTCATCAAGACGTCATCTTTGTCCGCTGGGACCGTTAATCAGAAAAACCTTTTCAGAAGGAATAAAATCAATCAAGACAGACTTGTGTCGTACGTGGCCCAAACTACGTTTGCTCTGATCTTTCATGCTGTATGAAAGTACGTAGGCATAGGATGCGATATCCTAGCGAGCAACCTTCCCCTCCTTTCCCGAAGGTAGGCGAACTACGTTGACTCTGATTTCTCGTTTCAGGCGAGAATACGTAGGCATAAAGTGCGATACTTTGCCGAGTCATTTTATTTTCTTTTTAACCCTGACCTATAGTTTAGATAGAATAACAATCCATACCCGAAAACAAGCGTGGATCCCGTCGAGTACGACGGACGTGAGGGGTGCTAATACCTTCCCCTTGCGTAACCGACTCCCGAATCCAGGTTTGGGTTGCGACGACCATACCTTTCCCGTGTTGTGTGAGGTTTACTCTGAGCGTTTCCTTTCCCTCCCGTGGGATAAATAACGCGCGGTGGCGACTCTTCTGTTCAGCCGGCGCCGATTTTCGCAGTAGCGACAGCTGGCGACTCTGCTGGGGACCCAACGTCCCCTGGCTGCCAAGGACTGCGATAGTTCTTACGCATTTGGGATCTAACGTCCCTTAAGAGAGTCAATCCTAACGCTTGTTTTCCCGTCGAGGATTTTGTATGGATTTATATTTCTGACCTTTATTTTCAGCATTGTATATATTGATTATTATTGCTGTATTGGGTTGTGATGGGTGGTTCTATGATTGAGAGATAAGCCGGACCTGGGCTTGAGTGCACCTAGAATTAGAGTAGAAAGTAGTGGGCGCGTGTCGGCTTTGCTTGCATTAGTGTCTCATGAAATCTACACTCGGACGAGGTTCTTCTGGTTGGCTTCTTTTTCTACCCTTTGGGTCGAAGGGGTTGTTGGTCAGCTGAATTGTCGACTCCGGGAACCGATCATTTGGAAGTTGGCTAAGCGAGGCCTCTTCAGGATTTGATGATGCTACTCCTTCTGGGAATCGTATCATCAACCCTGAAAGTCTGTGACGCCGACGACCGCATAGGATGCCGTACCTTTGTCAGTTACTAGGACATCCACCTATGAGAGGGTCTGGGGTTATGCAGGTAACTAGACCTTCAGACTACCGGTTTGTTCCTTGATTAGAGATCCTGGGTATTTATGGAGAGTTCTGAGGTCTGTCAGAGACCATTTCGAGATGTGTTTTGAGGTCTGTCAGAGACCAGTTGGAGAGTTCTGAGGTCTGTCAGAGACCATTTGGGGATGTGTTCTGAGGTCTGTCAGAGACCAGTTGGAGATATGATCCGAGGTCTACCAGAGACCAGTTGGAGTTATGGTTGAGGTCTGTCAGAGACCATTGTTGGAGCTTTGTTTTAGGTCTATCTGAGACCAGGGTTGAGGATTTCTATAGAGTTTGTCTGAGACTTCTTGATATGGTTCAGGCTATTCAGCTACGGCAGTTGGTCCCTGTTGCATGTTACTTGCATTGCATTTGTTTGCATACTCATTATCATTGCATCCCATTAACGTGTGTCTGTGCTGCAGGTGCATTTGCATATCCTCCGATTCTAGTGCCCCGACTTCTGAGTGTTGATTATGGCTGGTTTGAGGAAAACAGTTGCGTATAAGCTGCCTTCACCTGATATTACTTCTTTGCTTGGTCTGATATCTCTTGCCGATGAGGAGGTTAGGAGAAGCTTCAGAATGAGTCATGGGAGGTTACTGAGATTAGTCTGCAAGCCCACTGCTGATGAGATGAACGGGCTATACACCTTGATGCAGTTCTATGACCCCGCATTGAGATGTTTTACGTTTGCTGACTTCATTCTAGGGCCTACCATTGAGGAGTATGTGGAGTTTACTGAGTTACCTGTGCAGAACAAGGTTCCCTTTATTCACTCTGCTGTTGAGCCCAAATTGGAGGACTTAGCCAAAGCTTTGCATATGGACGCTGCAGAACTGTTACTGACTTCTTGGCTTGGGGTATCAGGCTTCTCTCTTGACTTCCTGGTTGGCAAAGCTCAGGAGTATGCCAACAGCGGATGTTGGGTGGTTTTCAACGCTATTTTGGCTCTATGCATTTATGGAATTGTGTTGTTCCCTAACTTGCCCAATTTCGTTGACTTGGACGCTTTCCATCTATTCGCTGCCGGCAATCCAGTGCCAACGTTGATCGGAGACTTCTACCACTCCTTGCACTACAAGAACGAAAACAGAAGGGGAAAGGTTGTTTACTGCTGTGCTCCTCTACTGAATATGTGGTTCAAAAGTCATCTTCCCATGAAGGGGTCTTTTGTGGAAAGTGCAACCACCGCTAGCTGGTCAGAGCGCCTGATGAGGCTATCTTCCGAAGACGTTGAATGGTTTGATAGAGATCTGTTGGGATCTGAGCTTATATTCAGTTGTTCTGGGTACCCTAATGTGCCGCTGATTGGAAGGAAAGGGTGTATCAACTACAACCCATCTCTGTTGGTCCGTCAGTTCGGATATGCGCTGAAGAACCCGCCCAAGGAGGAAGAAGTACAGGAATCTCTGTACTTCACCGGAGATTTGAAGGGGGAGTTATTGGCCAAGTTGCAGCATGCCTGGATACGTATTAACCGAAGAGGGAAGCCGTTGTTAGGGAAGGATGACTGTCAGGCCTATACACCTTACAGAGAGTGGATTCAGGAGAGAGCCAGTTAGTTAAGGATGCCATTTCCAGACGCACCAGTTCTTGTTCCTATTCCGGTAGCAGAGCCAACTACTGTTTCTAGGGAGGCCTACGAGCAAGTTGTGAAAGAAAAAGAAGCCTTGATGAAGATCAACGAAGGGTTAGAGCAAGAGTTAGCCCAGATACGCAGTGAGAAAAACAAGGCCGTCCATGCTTTCCAACAACAGATTGAGGTAATGAACAAATTAGGGGCTGAGTTGACTGAGGAGAAGAAGAAGCGCGAACGTCTGGGGCAAGAGTTCAGAAGTTCCCACGACATGCTTGAATCCAAGAAGAAAGCGCTTGACATCGCTCACCGAGAGATCTCTTCTTGCAATAAGACCTGGAATGCCACGCTCACCAACAATAAGAAGAGGGAAGATAAGTTGAAGCAGCAAATCTCCGACCTCGAAGAGCAGTTGAAGTCCAGCATCAAGAAGTGTGAAGAGGAAGTGATGACCCGATATAGTCTCCAGAACGCACTAAACAAGGCCATCAAGGGCAGAGATGAAGCTGTGTCTCAGAAGCGTAAACTAGAGGATCGCTTCGGAGAGGGGGCATGGGAAGAAACTACCGAAGACGTGCGGCGTGTTCTTAAGAAAAGAAACCAACTTGTTGAAGGGCTGCTTGATCGACCAAGCCATCCGGAGACCAAGAAGCTGCTAGAAGAGTATCAGACTTATGGGAGGATTTGATCATTTCATGTAGTAACTTGTATGCTTTATTTGCATAGTGCTGACCATCACCAGGATTGTTGGTTGAGGTCATGCCTTCTTGTTGTACTCTCAGTGACATTGTATTCTTGGCCTATTGGTTTTCTCTGCAATATATGAGGCGTTCTGTGATTCAGCTCCGATCTTTATATTGATATCACTATCACTGCACCAGCACCTTCACACTAGAATCGGGGAATAAATTTCCCTAATGCACAAACACACATTGCATTGCATTTATATTCATATTGCATTACAGGTAATCTTTGGATGGTGTCTTATTTCTTGCTTTACATCAGGTACTTTCCAGGATTGCAGATCAGCACCCGCACCGCTATCCTACTCGCACCAACTGTCGAAGAATCATGGATCAAATGCAGAACGAGATGCAAGATGTGCGCGAGAAGCTAGCTCTCTTTATGCAGACCATGGAAGCTATTGCAAAAGGTCAGGAAAATTTGCAAGCCATGGTCCAGCCTCTGTTGGCCCGAAATGTTGGTCACGGTAACGAGGATCATCAGTCTGTGCGAGTCGATACGGTTCATGGAGATGGCACTCCCACGCCAGTGGCTCCACCTGTAGTCAATATACCTGCTGCTAATGTCAACAACGCTACCGCTGCTGTGAACGGTAACGTCGGAGTTGGGAATGAGACTGCTGTCCATAACGTTGGGCTTGGTGATGTCAACTTGGGTGATAATATGGGAGGCAACGGCTTTGCAAATGCTGGATTCGGGTTCAACGATCAGGGATTCGATAACGTTGGGAAATATGGTTTCAATGCTCAAGGCTTTGGGCAAGATGGTTATGGTGTGGCCAATCAGGGTTACGGAGGTTTCGGAAATGGGAATGGCGCTGGGTTAATGGCTTTTGGGCCTGCTGGAGGTGTTCAGGGATATGGCAACAGAGGCCGAGGACCGGTGATGAATCAGATCAGGGCTGGCCGTAATAATGGATATGATGGGTATGGAGCTGGGAATGGTATGTGGCAAGAAGATCAGCACGAGGACGCTTTCTCCGGCGGAGGTTTCGAAGGGCCGATGGATGACTCCCAGAAGATCAGAATGCTGGAAGAGCAGATGAGGGGAGTCTTGAACCAAAGTGTTGTGGGCTTGGACATGGCAACAATGGGTCTGGTACCTGGTTTGAGGGTGCCAATCAAATTCAAAGCTCCTGCGTTTGATAAGTATAAAGGGGACACATGTCCGAAAGTGCATGTGCGGGCTTATTACAGAAAGATGTCGGCATATTCAACTGATGAGAGAATGCTAATGCATTTCTTTCAAGATAGTTTGTCAGGCCCTTCCCTAGAATGGTACATGGGGTTGGAGCCAACTAATATCAAGACATGGAAGCAATTAGCAGAGGCATTTGTAGCTCACTACAAGTATAACAACGACTTGGCACCCAATCGGGTCCAATTGGCAGGGCTGTCGCAGAAGAAGGGGGAGAGTTTTAAAGAGTACGCGCAAAGGTGGCGCGACATGGCTGCCAGGGTCCGTCCTCCCGTAGAAGACAAGGAAATGAATGACATGTTCGTCGGCACATTCACGGGCTTGTTTCATGACATGTTGTTTCATACATCCCTGGCCAGTTTCTCAGATTTGATTCTGATGGGAGAAAAGATTGAACGTAACATTAAGCAGGGAAAGTTCCAAGTCGAGGAATCAACTGCATCTGGCAGTAATAAGAAGGCTTTTGGTGGGCGCCGCCAGGGCGAGGCAAGCGTAGTACTTGGAGGCCGAGGCAGGGGACGAAACCTATATCATCAGCCGCAGCAGGTGGCGAGTGTTACTATTCCATATCAACAGCAACCACTTCAGCAACAACAACCGTCTCAGCAGCAGCCAATGCAGCAGCAGCAGCCGCAGCCATAGCAGGGGGCACAGCAGGCTCAGCGAAGATTCCAGGGTGGTAAGCCAAGAAGAGTGTTTGAGAAGCCTCCCTCAACCTATGCAGATTTGTTGCAGACACTGTTGGGTTTGAACTTGGTAGAGAAGAGAACTCTGGCACCGATAACGGGGACGCCTCCGTATGGTTATGATGCAAGCAGGCACCGTGAGTTTCATTCTGGGGCTCCGGGCCACGATATAGAAGGTTGCCATGCTTTTAAGCATGTTGTGCAGGATCTTTTGGACAATAAGACTATCAATTTCGGAACGGCAGGTCCGAACATAGTGCAGAAACCCATGCCTAATCACGGGGCAAACGTCATTCTAACTGAGGAAGGGTTGAATCTGATTATGAATGTCGACGATTTAAAGACGCCGCTGAGCAAGATAAAAAGCAGACTGTTACAAGGGGGTGTGTATCCAGGGTGTGACGAGTATTGCTTAGAATGCTGGACCCTAGCTGGGGGGTGTGATGATCTGAAGAAAGGCATTCAGGCTTTAATTGATGGAGGCACATTGCAGTTTGACCGAGCAGCAACTGAAGAGCCTGCAGGGGCAGTAGCAGATGATCAGAGTGATGTGGCCACTGTAACGATTCCTCGAAAGACAATCACTATTGCAGCACCGGTCCAGTGACCACCGATCACCATAACTAAGGTCGGGCCGATCCCGTACGAGAACACGAAGGCAGTCCCATGGTCATATGGGTTGGAGGTGTATTGTGATGGAATAAAGATTGATGTTAACAAGCAGCCAGCTGAGACTGTCGATAACGTTGTTGGTTCAGGAGGTATGACAAGAAGTGGTAGGATCTTCATATCGCCTGAAGTGGAGGCTGAAAGACTAGCGAAGGGGAAAGGGAAGATGGTTGAGAATGTCCCAGTGCAAGCAAGCGAAAAAGAAGCAGCATCGAAGGATGTAGAAGAGTTCATGCGCTTGATTCGAAAAAGTGATTATAAGATTGTGGATCATCTGCAGCAGACGCCGTCCAAAATATCCATCTTGTCATTACTCTTATGTTCTGAAGCTCACAGAAATGCTTTGTTGAAAGTCCTGGATACTTCCTTCGTCCCCCAAGATGTCTCTGTAAATCAGCTGGAAGGAGTGTTGGCACATGTGAATGCAGGCCACGGCTTGGGCTTTACCGACTTCGACCTGACCCCTAAAGGGAGGGATCATAATATGGTGCTGCACATATCTGTCGAATGTAGAGGATCAGTAATGTCGCATGTATTGGTCGACACTGGATCGTCTCTGAATGTGATGCCTAAGAAGGCGATGATGAAGCTGGATGTCAGAGGAATCCTGTGCACACCCAGTGACTTGGTAGTTAGAGCCTTCGACGGCACGCGAAGAACAGTCTTTGGATCGATAACATTGCCTCTACAGGTGGGGCCGGAGGTGTTTGCCACTGAGTTTTATATCATGGATATACAGCCTGCGTATAGCTGCCTGCTGGGAAGACCCTAGATTCATGGGGCTGGGGCAGTCACGTCTACCCTACATCAGAAGTTGAAATATATGGTCGGAGACAGCGTAGTCACCGTATGCGGAGAAGAAGACATCCTGGTCAGCCATCTGTCGTCATTTAAATATGTGGAGGTCGACGGAGAGATCCACGAAACGCCCTGCCAGGCATTTGAAGGGTTGCGTATCAAGGACAAAGGTCATGGGCCGAGCAAAGTGCCAGAGATAGCCGTCTCATCGTATAAAGAAGCTCAAGCTCTAGTGGAGGCAGGAGAAGCAAAGGGCTGTGGCAAAGTGCTGGATATTCCTGTGAAGATGGACCGGTTCGGGCTGGGATACCAACCGTCGTCATCAACACCTGCTGTGGGAGCACCCCGTTTCAGAGGGCCAATCACCATCTCTGCCAGTGGAGTATGTCATGAAACCATCAATGCTGCTTCGGAGTCTGACGAAGGAGACAGCGACTGTGATATGGATGCCTGGATTCAGCCAAGCACGCCCGGACAAGAACTGTGCAACTGGTCTATTCAGGAGCTTGTTCCTGTGACTCTTAAACAGTAATGCTTTGCTTTATTAATCGTTGAATAATCTGATGTCTTGCCCGGGGCATCCAGATTTGCTTAGGGCTGTGTTGTTATGAACATTGCTTGTTAATCATTAAATAAATGGCGTTTTTTCATGTGCAAATACTGTAATCTCTGTCTTTCTCGTTTTGTATTTTTTCAATAAAATGGCAACGTGGTTATTCGCTTTATACGCATTTTGAAGCACTTAACCATTCCTTTTGCAGGATAACATTTTCAGATGACATCCTTGAACCACCTATGACTCGTCCCGACTTTGAACATCCGGTATTTCAGGCCGAAGAAGAGGTTGTCGAAGATAGCGACGTTCCTGAAGAACTGTCTTGGTTGGTGAAGCAAGAGGAAAGAGCCATTCTGCCTCACGACGAGGTCATCGAAATTATCAACTAGGGGTCGGAAGGGGTTGAGAAGAATGTTCGTATCGGAGCCGCGCTGCAGGGTGATATCAAGCGAAGACTGGTTGAAATGCTCCGAGAGTATAATGATGTGTTCGCTTGGTCGTATGAGGATATGCCAGGGCTCGATACAGACATGGTTGTGCATCGCCTGCCACTGAAAGAAGATTGCCCGCCGGTCAAACAAAAACTTCGCAGAACTCGACCAGACATGGCAGTGAAGATCAAAGAGGAAGTCCAAAAACAGTGGGACGCTGGTTTCCTGGCTGTGACAAAATATCCCTCATGGGTTGCTAACATCGTACCAGTGCCAAAGAAAGACGGCAAGGTCCGGATGTGTGTGGATTATAGGGATTTGAATAAAGCAAGCCCAAAGGACGATTTTCCGCTTCCTCATATTGACGTGCTAGTTGATAATACTGCTCAATACTCCGTATTCTCCTTCATGGATGGCTTTTCAGGCTATAACCAGATTAAAATGGCGCCAGAGGATATGGAGAAGACTACTTTCATAACGCCTTGGGGAACATTTTGCTATAAAGTGATGCCCTTTGGCTTGAAGAATGCTGGGGCAACATATCAGCGTGCGATGACGACTCTTTTCCATGACATGATGCATAAAGAGATTGAAGTTTATGTTGATGATATGATTGCCAAATCCCAGATGGAGGAAGAGCATCTGGTGAATCTGCTGAAGTTATTTAAGAGGCTTAGGAAGTTCAGGCTGAGACTGAACCCTAACAAATGCACCTTCGGGGTGAGATCGGGTAAACTGCTGGGGTTTATCGTAAGCGAAAGAGGAATAGAGGTCGATCCTGATAAAATAAAAGCGATTCAAGAAATGCCGACGCCTAAAATAGAGAAAGAGGTGCGCAGGTTTTTAGGGAGGTTGAACTACATCGCTCGGTTCATATCTCACTTGACTGCCACGTGTGAACCATTATTCAAGCTATTGAAGAAAGATCAAGCTGTAACGTGGAACGAAAATTGTCAAAAGGCGTTCGATAAAATAAAACAGTATTTGCAGGAGCCTCCTATTTTGATACCCCCGGTGGCAGGGAGACCCTTGATCATGTATTTGACGGTTCTTGAGGGAAGCATGGGTTGTGTTCTCGGTCAACACGACGAGACAGGGAGAAAAGAGCATGCGATCTACTATTTGAGTAAGAAATTTACGGATTGTGAATCTCGATACTCAATGCTTGAGAAAACTTGTTGCGCGCTAGCCTGGGCCGCCAAGCGATTGAGGCAATACATGCTGAATCATACAACCATGCTCATCTCAAAGATGGATCCAATCAAATATGTATTCGAAAAGCAGGCGTTGTCAGGGAGAATTTCCCGTTGGCAGATGGTCTTGACTGAATATGACATCCAATACGTCTCGCAAAAGGCTATAAAGGGGAGTGTGCTGTCTGAGTATCTGGCGGAGCAGCCTATTGAAGAGTACCAATCGATGAGGTTTGATTTTCCTGACGAGGATATCATGTACCTAAAGATGAAAGATTGTGAAGAGTCGTTGCCAGACGAAGGGCCGGAATTGGGTTCCAAATGGAAAATGATATTTGACGGAGCTGTGAATGCTTACGGTAGCGGAATAGGGGCAATCATTACTACGCCACACGGGTCGCACATCCCGTTTACTGCCCGGTTGACCTTTGCCGTTACCAACAATGAGGCCGAATACGAAGCTTATATAATGGGGCTTGAAGAAGCCATTGATTTGCGAATCAAGAATTTAGACGTATACGGAGACTCAGCTCTGGTGGTGAATCAGATCAAAGGGGAATGGGAGACACGGCAGCCCAATTTGATACACTACATGAATTATGCAAGGAGATTGTTGCCTTTCTTTGAAAAAGTGGAATTGCATCACGTACCGAGAGCAGAGAATTAAATGGCTGATGCCCTGGCCACTTTGTCTTCCATGTACAAAGTCAACTTCTGGAACGAGGCTCCCAGAATCATTATCTCTCGGCTTGACAGGCCAGCTTACGTATTCGCTATTGATGAAGCATCCGACGATAAACCGTGGTATTTTGATATCCTTAATTTCCTGAAGAATAAAGAGTATCCGGCTGGGGCATCCAGTCAGGATCAGAAGACTCTCAGGAAATTAGCGAGTAATTTCTATTTGAATCCGGATGGCGTCTTATACAGAAGAAACCACGACTTGGTGCTGTTGCATTGCGTAGATGAAAAAGAGGCAAAGTTACTCATGGAGGAAATACACGAAGGTACCTTTGGTACACATGCGGGTGGACATGCTATGACGAGAAAGCTGCTGCGGGCAGGTTATTTTTGGCTGACTATGGAAACTGATTGTTTCAAGTTTGCGAGGAAGTGCCACAAGTGCCAAATTTATGCTGATAAGATCCATGTGCCTCTGAGTCCTCTAAATGTGATGTCATCACCATGGCCATTCTCGATGTGGGGAATCGATATGATTGGAAAGATCGAGCCGACGGCTTCTAACGGGCATCGGTTCATCCTAGTAGCAATCGATTATTTCACCAAGTGGGTAGAAGCGGCGTCTTACGCAAACGTAACTAAGCAAGTGGTGGCCAGATTCATCAAGAGAGATATCATTTGCCGATATGGGATCCCCGAGCGGATAATCACGGACAACGGTTCGAACCTGAACAACAAAATGATGAAGGAGCTCTGTCAGAATTTCAAGATCGAACATCACAATTCCTCCCCTTACCGACCCAAGATGAATGGCGCTGTCGAGGCGGCCAATAAGAATATCAAGAAGATCGTTCAGAAAATGGTGGTGACCTATAAGGATTGGCATGAGATGCTACCCTTCGCTTTGCACGGTTATCGTACGACGGTACGCACATCAACCGGAGCAACCCCGTTCTCGTTGGTATACGGAATGGAGGCAGTATTACCATTAGAAGTGGAGATCCCTTCTCTGAGGGTATTGCGAGACGTTCAGCTGGACGAGGCAGAATAGGTGAAAGACAGGTTGAACCAGCTGAGTTTAATGGATGAGAAGAGGCTAGCTTCTCTAGCATACGGTCGTTTGTACCAGAGCCGAATGAAGAAAGCGTATGACAAAAAGATACATCCGCGAAGCTTTCAGACGGGCGACCTTGTGCTGAAAAGGATTCTCCCGCCGCAAGCAGATCACAGGGGCAAGTGGACCCCCAACTACGAAGGGCCATACGTTGTCAGGAAAGTCTTTTCAGGAGGAGCGTTGTTGTTGTCCACCATGGACGGTGAAGACTTTACGTCACCTGTGAATTCGGACGCAGTTAAAAAATACTTTGCTTAAAATAGACCCGCTGGACAGAAAAAAGAGAGTCCAGGCAAAAATGGGGCATCCCGGCGAACCAAAAACAGAATGAAAGGTTCGGGCAAAAGTTAGGGATAAAAATGAAAAATGTACACCCGCGAAGTTGAAAACCTACACTGGGCGGCTTCGGCAAAAAGGGGTATCCCGGTGAACTGAAAACCCGTAAAGGGCGGTTCACGCAAAAGTTAGGGATTTGAAAAGCAAATGACTGCGATCCGAATTTGATACTGCACTGAGCATCAATGCGGGAGAATATCTGAGGGGTCGATTATCGGATACAACTGCTTCGGAAGTATGGATATCGGGAAAGCATTAGAGTCGGATGAGTCATAGGAGGATCAGTTCGTGGTGTTCGTCTGCATCCCGGTGCCGACATGTGTACAAAATTTAATTTGTCAAATATTTATGCTTCTTGTGCATACTTGTATATCTGATTTGCGTAGCTTCCTCTTTTCAGGAGTTACATCCCTGTGTACAAAAATTCCGCCCATTCAGGGGCCCAATCAATAAAATATGTTATTCAGTACTTGATGCTGGTTCTTTACTGTTTTGTGCATGATAAAACGCCTAAGTTTACTTAAACTAGCATGTGTATAACATCATTGGCCCTTGCCAACGATTACTAAAGCTTTGAATTAACTGAAAATAACGTCACTAACCTGAATTGATTTGGTTGTATAGGCTTGTCTTGTCTTGTTTGTGTTGTTGCAGGTTTCATAACCGTACGAGGAAGACGATCAGAAGATTGCAATAACGAAAGACTCGACCCTCACGCAGGTCATGCACGTTCTTCCTGAAGAAGGATCGAACTCCCCAGCTGGTCGTAGCTCATACAGAGGACATTCTCCAGCAAAGTCATTCATCCTCAGCAAAGTTTGGCGATTCCTAGATCGAGGGCTGTATTCAGACAGTGCATCTCAAGCAGAGTGGTTTAGCCGCAGAAGATTAATATTGGTGAGTTGTATTCAGGCAGTTTACCCTTCCCCGCAGGTTCAGTTATTCTCCCCTAGCGGAGTCAGCTCATACTTTCCCCGCAGGGTCAGTTACTCTCCCCTAGCGGAGTCAGCGGATTTTCCCCCAAGAGAATCGTCCCACCCCCAGCGGAATTCTCTTCTCAGCAAGTGTTTTCATCCCTCTCAGTGGAACCCGAAGATTAAGACTCTCCCCGGCAGAGTTGGTGCGAGTCCTGGCATTTATTTTGCCAGAATACCGTGTGATATCCGTTTACTCTCCAGCAGAAGTTCAATCATACCAGGCGCATCTGTTATTCTCCAGCAGAGTTATGTTCCCAGCAGGGTGTTACTCCAATGAGGTGATTGGTATTGAGTTCCCAATTCCCCAGCTGGGTCGACTTCACTCTCCCAGCATTTATTTTGCTGGAATAATTCTGTAGCGCCTGGCTATCCCCAGCGGAGTTGGCATTATCTTCAGCATTTATTTTGCTGAAGCAGTTTCTGTACCCAGCAGTTTGAGTCTGCATTTGCATCGGCATATAGTGTCACACTTGCATTCACCAAACAAAAACGTATAGCATTTTGAAACATAAACTAGGTTGGCTAACCTTTTGGTTCAAGTATTGTTTCTCTTGCAGGTAGAGAGAGCCCTTGCTCAGGTAAGTCAATGGGCATTCGAAGTCTCGGCAGGAAACATTCGACGAAGTGTCAGCTGCGGCCCTACTCCCCACAGAGTCAGCAGGATAAGTTTCTCTTTGTCCCCAAGCAGAGTTACTTATTTCCCCGCCAGGGTTTCTTGTTGAAGTTTCTCTAGTCCGACCAGCGGTTTATTTCCTCCAGGGTTGTTGTTACGTCAGCATTAAAAGGTTTCATGAACCAGAATTTCAGAGTCTACCGCCAGTTATCAGAACAGGCGTCCGGTAGTTCGGTTTCCGAATATCCCCAGTAGAGTCAGCCTCAAAGTTGCTGTAACGTCAGTGATAAGAAGTTTGCGGACCAATGGAAGGATGAGTCCTGACGAGGACAAATTTCTTGACGGATTTTCTTCGTGCTAGAAAAGGGGAGTCCTAACGTGAACAGTTTTATTTCAGGGGCTGATAGGATGTGTTAGTCCTAACGTGGACAGCTTCGAGTTCTCGGTATTGATGGAGTGTAAGGTCCTGACATGGACAAATTCATCCTTCTTTGTGTTGGTGGCAAGGTGGGTGTCCTGACGTGGACGGGGTTTATTTCCCCAGCAAGTCAAAGACGCGCAAGTCCTGACGTGGACAGGTCCTATTACTTCAGCAGGTTGAGATGTGAGTCCTGACGTGGACAAGTCTCACTTCCCCAGTGGGTCAAAGATGCATGGGTCCTAACGTGGACAGGTTTTATTTCCTCAGCAAGTCAAGAGATCGGAGTCCTTACGTGGACAAAGCATATCAAGCCATTCCTTACGTGGAAAGGTGAGTCCTGACGTGGACAAGGTTATTCCTTACGTGGAAAGAGAAGCTTCAGTTCCTTACGTGGAAAAGCAAGTTCAGTCTTGACGTGGACAGACGCAGAAAAGACGAGTTGGTGATTCCTTACGTGGAATGAAGATTGGAGTCCTTACGCGGACAGATTAAGATGTATTCCTTACGTGGAAGAAAAATGATTCCTTACGTGGAAAGGTGGGTCCTTACGTGGACGGAGTTGTATTCCTTACGTGGAAAGATTGAGTCCTTACGTGGACATATCAGACTGGAGTCCTTACGTGGACAGATGAAGAAGTATTCCTTACGCGGAACGATGGAGTCCTTACATGGACAAATCAAGAAGATTATTATTCCTAACGTGGAAAGGGGGGTCCTAATGTGGACGATGTAGTCCTGACGTGGACAGGTCCAAGTTTGATTCCTGACGTGGAAAGACTGAGTCCTTACGTGGACATACCAAGAGCATTCCTTACGTGGAAAGACGAGTTGATTCCTAACGCGGAAAGACTGAGTCCTTACGCGGACGTATCAAGATTGATTCCTGACGTGGAAAGAAAGAGATTATTCTTGGCGTGGAAGAGTTTGACGAAGAAGAAGTTCCTTCCTTACGTGGAAAGGTGAGTCCTAACGTGGACAGTGCTATTCATAACCCAGAAAGTTTAGTCCTAACGGGGACAGACCCAGACGAAGTCTTGGTCCTAGCGCGGACAAGGTTATTCCTTACGTGGAAAGACGAGTAATCCCCAGCACGGTCGCTACGAGATCAGTGGGTTGCCGTAACAGTTAAATTCAGCTGATGAATGTCGTTCCCCAAGCAGTGGCGCAGTTTATTTCTGCGGTTGGCAAATTTCTGGGTTCCTAGTATTCAACCGTCTCGTACCGCGAATGTATGAAGGCTCCGGGCTCTTCACCCAATCGGGTCCAAGTCGCTTGAATAGGGGCAGCTGTTGCACCCTAAAATTTGCCCAACCTTATTCACTTGGTTTATGTTTCAATATCATTAGCATTTGCATATAGAGTCATGTACATAGGTTACTCATCTGCATAGCATAAGCATAGCCAATCATTCAACAGGGGACCAACCATTATTCTCATCTCTAGAGGCCTATCAAGAGGTTATTATTCAAATTCAATCTCATTCAAATCATCAGAAAAGAATTTGAAAGTTGGAGAAGTCATTAGATCAAGCATTGAGTATATCTCCTATCTGAGGGTACCTGGGGATCAACAAAGAGATTGTGAGTTGTGGGCTGAGCATGGGGAGTATCTAGACATCTTGGAGGACTTAGAAAGTCATTTGGAGAAGGAGGCAAGTCATTGGTGTAGTCACAAGAATTACAGTTGAAGACAGTCAACTAGGGTTTCATCTGGGTCAACCCTGGATCAACTCTAAGTCAAATGACTGATTGAAAGGCATTGAGGGCCATTGAAGAGATGTGGGGTTCCTCATTTGACATGGAGAATAAATATATGTTGTTATGCTAAAAAGAAATCAAGAGAAATCAAGGAGAAGAGGAGTTTCTAAATTAGGGTTTCTGTGTAAAATCCCCTAGTTTAGGTCAAATTTCCAAGCAAGATAAGTCAAAATGCAAGCTTCAAATGGATCCTTGGAAAACATGAAACTTGTAGAGGATCTCAAGACCTTTAATTTGAGTGGTGGAAGACACTAAGGAGATTTATAGAACTCAAGTTATGGTCCTTGCAAGTTACAGGTCATCTGAGGTATCTGAAATTTTGTCTGTGAAAGTGACTTGACTTCCAAGCAATTTTTACCCCTCAAGGAGATTTCAAATGAATTTCTGGTCAACATAAGAGTTGTTCTTCATTGTCTTAGCTTTCTAGAATGGTATATTATGCCTTCATATGATGTGTGGAACCCTACTTATGGTCTTGGAAAGCAAAGGGTATTTTGGTCATTTGAGAATTACAGGTCATTTTAACCTATGCCCAAAACTCATACAAGGAAGCTTCAAATGGAAAACTTTACAACATCAAACTTGTTCCAAATAACATTTTGAGTCTAGAAAAGTGACCATGAGATATTGGAAAGATTCATAGCACAAGGTTTCAAAATTGTTGAATTTAATGAATAAAAATGGACTTAAAAATGAGATTTTTCATATCTTGGCCAAATGAAGCAAAATTATAGGTCATTTTGAATGGAAAGATCATTTTAAAGACATTGGCTAAAGTGGAATTTTGAGCTTAGTTCACATTTTGGGAGTTATCCATGGTTGCTTGTAATGGAAGTTACATAAACCAAATCCAAGGGAATTTGTGCAAGGGAAGCTTCTCCAAGTTTCTAGGAGGTTCTAACCCCACCTATATATTGATAAGAGATGGTTCATGCCATGGTTGGTGATTGCATTTTCTCAAAACCCCAAGTTTCATTCACTTTCTCCATTTTGCAAAAGTATCTCAAACCCTCTCAAATCTCCACCAATCTTCCCATTTTCTGATTGAATCTTCATCATCATCATCCAAGCATCATAATTCACCTCAAGAATTGGTTGAATTGATCAAGAATTGTGCTATCTATCTTCTCCATCCAAGTTGCAAGAAAGTTTCAAGTACAAGATTCAAGGGGTTTGCACCAAAGATATTGCATACAGAATTCATCATCAAGGTTGTTGATCACTTTCCAATCACTGCAAGCATTAGATTCAAGGGTCTCCATAGTTGTTTCCACCATTTTTGCACCAGGTTAGCTTCCTTCGAATTGGCTGAATTAGCTAGAATTATGGTTAGTCATTAGGTTAGAATGGTTAAGCATAAGCAGATGATTGATTTTGATGAATTTGGGGAGGTTTCATGAAGGTTGAGTACAGTGCACCAAATCTGTTAGAGCTTGTAACTATTAGGATAAGGCACGAAAATCTTGTTGGATTAGCATGTTAAGATCAGCATGGAATGTAGATGAGTTTAGGACAAGAATTATGAAGAATTGAGAGGTTGGATCACAGGTGTTCATGGTGGCTTATGACTGTTATTCTTATCGAGTTGGTTGATGGAGTGAGTTTTAGGAGAAGTTATTATCATGGTTGTATAGATGGAAGTTCATAGAGCAACTTTGCTCTTGGAATCGTGTGAATCCATGGAGGTATAAGGGAGAACAGAGGTGTGCAAGATCGTGCATGGTTAGGGTTTTCTGAAACCCTAGGTTTGCCCAAGGTTGAAGATGAAGGAGGACCCTACGATGGAGGGTTTGACTTGACTCAGATTGCAATCCAAGGGTCCACGTTTGAAGTTGAAATACGGAGGGAAACTCTGGGCATCAAAACGCCCCGTTTCATTTAAGTGTTCTGAGTGGGCCTTGAAATTTCATTGCTAATGACACCCCCAATAACCAAGCCCAACATAAATGAACTGGAATTAATGCTATTTGCACCGTTTGAGTTTTTTTGATTTTTGTTGATATTCTGAAGCGCGCTGGGCCTGTGGTTTTGTTCTATTCGCACCCCCTGTCCTGTGGCCCACCTGAAATTACAACTAGGCGCCCTTGCTATTCTCACCCTCTCTTTCTATTTTCTTTATATTTTCATTTTTAATTTCTTTTCATTTCTCATGCATTTTCTAAAAATCATAATAAATCATAAAAACCTTATTTTTCAATGATTCTTTTTGCATAATTTTCTTCAAAGAGTCTAGAAAATTATAAAAAATAAAAATTGCATTTTATTTTTTATTTGATATTTTTCCCATATTTTCCAAATAAATGCATATTTTAAGTGTTTCATTTCATACATGATTTTGATAATTTTTGTTCTACTAGTTGCTTTAATATTTTTTGTCCATTCTTTTTAGGTTGGTTAATAGACATTGTTAGTTTGTGCATGCAATTTAGTTCATATTTTTAGGAATTAATTTTAGGTGTTTAGTTTAGGTGTGAACAACATGAACAAAACTAGGGTTTCAAACCAACTTAGGTGAGATAGTTTGATTCTTTTAGGAGTTTTCATTTGATTTTTGGGGTATGGACTATAGGGGTTATGGGTATAGGATAGTTCCCCTTAGAAATCACTAGGATTCCCCTACTGCTATTGGTATATTACTGTCTATATTTGATTGATTGGTGTGGTGTGCCCTCTGGGGATTATTGTTTGTCTGTGTGGGTATTGGGATTGCTTGGGGATTGGGGAAGCTGAAGACTTGTGATGTTGAAGCCATTGGAGATCCAGGGCTTGAAGATCAACTTCCAGAGTTGAAGAGGAGGTTCCTGCTAGCAGCTGTTGAGGAGATTAGGGTTTAGGAGATAGGCAGAGCTCTAGATTAGAAAGCTTGTTTCTAAAACATGGATTGCCTTGTCTGCATCCATCCTTTCCCTATGATTCAAAGTCTCTTTCAAATATCCACCTCCTTCCTTTGGAAGGATCAGTGAATGTATTTGAAAGATAGAACTTTTGAGGGAAAATTATCTGTTTAATGTTAACAGTTGATGAACCACCCTTGGTAGGTAATTAACTGTCTAACATTCATTCACTTCATCTTGGTGACTGATGATTCTCCTGAAGATTGAGACCTGAAGAAAAGCCATTGCAGATGGAAGGCTGATGATCAAGACATTGCTGGAAAGCTGTGGAGATGGAGAGTGATGCTGGTTGAAGCTTGTAGCTGATTAGAGATGACTTGAAGACTGATGTTGATGCTGAGCTGCTGTGGCCGTTTATTTTTGCTGTATTTCATTTCTGATGTATTGATTGGTTTTCCCGGCTGTATTGTTTGCTGTTTACCCTGTTGGGTTGAAAGTGAAGCCTGTTCACTTTTGCCTATTGTTTTCTAGGTTCGAGGTTGAGTGGGACTCCCTTGCCTCGCTTGTATTGTTGCATTCATGCATTTTACTGCTTTACTGTATATATTTGATATTGTTTCTATCTCCGTCTATTCCCTTAGGATCTCTGTTTCTCTTTGTGCAAGAGAGGAGCGTGATAGACACTAGGTCTTAACCCATGCATGATAACATTAGGTTAGTTTGTTTCCCTTCGCAACTGTAGGTTAGAGTTCTGTCTCTTCTTCCTCAAAACAAACAGAAAAACACCATAAAAGATTTCAAACACAATAAAAGAAACTTCTTTCATAAAAGAACGTGAACTCATCAAGACGTCATCTTTGTCCGCTGGGACCGTTAATCAGAAAAACCTTTTCAGAAGGAATAAAATTAATCAAGACAGACTTGTGTCGTACGTGGCCCGAACTACGTTTACTCTGATCTTTCATGCTGTATGAAAGTACGTAGGCATAGGATGCGATATCCTAGCGAGCAACCTTCCCCTCCTTTCCCGAAGGTAGGCGAACTACGTTGACTCTGATTTCTCGTTTCAGGCGAGAATACGTAGGCATAAAGTGCGATACTTTGCCGAGTCATTTTATTTTCTTTTTAACCCTGACCTATAGTTTAGATAGAATAACAATCCATACCTGAAAACAAGCGTGGATCCCGTCGAGTACGACGAACGTGAGGGGTGCTAATACCTTCCCCTTGCGTAACCGACTCCCGAATCCAGGTTTGGGTTGCGACGACCATACCTTTCCCGTGTTGTGCGAGGTTTACTCTGAGCGTTTCCTTTCCCTCCCGTGGGATAAATAACGCGCGGTGGCGACTCTTCTGTTCAGCCGGCGCCGATTTTCGCAGTAGCGACACATATGTCTTGGGCTTCTTCAATGGCTGTTACTTTCATAGCAAACCTTTTAGGTAAGGACCTGAGAATCTTTCTTACAAGCTTCTCTTCAGTTATCTTTTCTCCCAGAGCTCCTGAGGTACCGTGTTTGCAAGTTCAAGAACATTCATGTAAAACTCATGAATCGTCTCATCTTCCTTCATTCTTAGACCTTCAAATTTTGTGGTCAGCATTTGAAGTCTTGACATTTTGACCGTGGAATTTCCTTCATGAGTAGTTTTGAAAGTTTCCCAAACATCATATGCTAGTTCACAGTGGTGTACCAGCCTGAAGATGTTTTTATCTATGCCATTGAACAAAGCATTCAAAGCTTTAGAGTTTCCAAGAGCTAAGGCCTCTTGCTCTTTGTTCCATTCCTCTTCAGGAGTCAACACATCTACTCCATCCTTATCAGTCTTCACAGGATGTTTCTAGCCAGAGTTCACAGCTCTCCAAGATTTGTAGTCTATAGATTTCAAGAATGCAATCATCCTTGATTTCCGATAATCATAATTAGATCCATCCAGAATTAGAGGTCTATTAGGGAAGCCTATATCTTTATCCATAGTACCAGAATTTGTTTTCCCTAGATATCACCCAGATTTAAACAGGCAGGGTGCCTGCTCTGATGCCAATTGAAAATTCTGGCAAGCACACAATGGATGTTATTCCCAAAGTTATAACATCCACTGTGACATCTGCTACTTAACAGCTAATAATCAATAACAATAAAAGCAGTAAATAACACAACAAGTTTTTACCCAGTTCAGTGTCAACAACACTTACATCTGGGGGCTACCAAACCAGGGAGGAAATTCACTATCACTAGAATCAATTCAGAGTTAAGCCTCCAGTTTACAATCCTCACTTAATCCCTACCCAATGACACTTCAACCTAGAGACACTCTAGAACTGAGTATACCCACTCACTCCCCCTCAATCACACAACAGTGATATCAAACAATAGCAGAAAACAATATGAAGAGACACTTCATACACACCTTGATCTTGCTTCACAACTTTGATCAAGGAACTCACACACTCTTGCTTCACAGCTTTGAGTGAGACACAACCCAGAATCTACCTATCCAATGCAAATCATCCACCAGACAATTGCTTGGAGTACAAGTATTCCTAGACAGAATTCACACGTGAAGACTAGCCTTTTTCACTTACAAGGACTATGCAATCTGCACTCTTTCTTCTTCTGTCGTCAAGAGCTGCTATTTAGGATTGCATCTTCTGATCTTTATAGCAGCTGTCAGTCCTTTTGGGCCTTGGTGCATCAATTAGGTTTTGTTCATAACAAACCTATTTTCAATGATCTGCACACTTACCACTTAATTCAGGGTTATTCTAGTTCGCCTAGGGCTTCTAGAAAATATCCTGATATCCAGCTTGAGCTCCTATTTTGTTTCCTGGTTTATAGATACCAGAAAAACAACCTTGCCTGTTGGATGTCATACGTTCAGTATTACGACATTCTGTATGACATTCAGCTTAACTAAGTTAAATTATAGTTAACTTACCCTACACACACATCATTAAGTATGTCCTAACATTCAATATGATATACATGCACACTCTAAATTTTTTCCATAAAATGCAGCCAATCAAGAGCACTTACAGCTCTGATTCAACAAATTTTCCATCAGAACCCTTAAGAAACTTGCTCGTTAAAAATGCTCGAAATCCTCTTAGTCGTTTTCCGGCCAATTGAAGACAATTTTTTTTCCAGTCGTCACCAATATTAAAATACCTCTGCAAACAAATTAACATACATATAGTATGTTAGTATAAGTAATTTAAAGACATAACCGTCGACATAATTAAAAAAATATCAGATATGATACATGTATCTCACTCCATATTTTTTTCTATAGCAGGTTTAAACGAAGGAATTCTCCATTTATCACAAGTGATTGGAATTTGCGAATGAACAAGTGCCCCAATGTAACTTGTCAACATCGCACTGTTAGGCTCAATTAATTGGTCTATTTCATTCCAATGCACGTCATATTTTATACCTTTATCTCTCGCACAAATGATTCCTTTCATAATCGTTATTTCTCTTATAATATCTCCTTCCACATCTTGTACTGGTTCGTTTCCATCATGTTTAGAAGTATCATGTGATTTTCCTCATTGCTAGCCATAATAACTATAATTCAGAAAAACAAAATTATGAAATGAATGACAAATATATATGAAAAGAAAAACATATAAATAAGAAAAACATATATATAATTTTATTGAATGACATAATATATAATTTTATTGAATGATATAGTATATAATTTTACAAGTACCTTTGTCACTAACATCTTTTTCTTTTCTTCGTTAGAACGTGGTTTACTTGTCTTTTAACAACATGGACGGATGGATTGATCTAAATTCCCCCGTTATAATCATTTCTAATATATGATTGGTCCACTCTAATATTCTCATCTTGATCATCTATAATATAAGATTCCTTCTCAACATCAACATCACCCTGATCTCCAATGTTATCATCAATTACTTTTTTGGAAAAAAGAACTATAGACCATTTCGTACTTGTCGGATTAGTGACATAGAACACTTATTTAGCTTGCGTGGCTAGAATAAAAAGCTCATCTTTGTACCCCACCTTATTAAGATCCACTTGCAAAAATCCTGACTTATCCATTCGTATGCCACTATTATTTTCAACCCACTTGCATCCAAATATAGGAATATGAAACTTCTCATAATCAAACACCCAAATGCGCTTGATAACCCCAAAATATGACAGATTTGCATATTTGGGGTTTAAGTCCTTCACACTTGAAATGTGCATGCTTCAGCTAGCACGGTGACACCACTATTTTACATTCTACTTTTATCATCTTGTTCTTTGGTATACAGTGTGTATCCATTAATTACATATGCGCTATAAGAAAACACATGCAAACTTGGACCACATGCTAAACATCTCAACCTTTCTGTTATTAAAGCGGGATCAGAATAAAACTTTGAAAATATATGATCTTTGAACCATGTTATAAAACATCGATTGTGCTCTCGTACTATCCAATTTTCATTTCTATTCAGATTTAAACCTTGGAGAACATCCTTGTGCATTTCAACATACAGCTCAACCTCAATGTCATTGTGCAGAACATACAAATACACTTGCTCCTGTTCAGCCCTTTAAATTGTCACAACTTTATTTCCAATTAATTGTTTTCCTACTATTTTTTCAACAACATGAGATTTTGGGAGCCCAATGGATTGAAAATTGGACAAATAATAAGTATAAAACTCAATCGCTTCTTCAACAATGTATCGTTCAACAATACATGCCTCTGGTCGACTTTGGTTTTTCACATACCCTTTCAATATTTTCATATAACATTCAATAGGGTACATCCATCTCATATAAGCTGGTCCACACAATTGTGTCTCTTTCACAAGATGAACAACTAGATGTACCATTATGTCAAAAAATGATGGAGGAAAATACATTTCAAGCTCACACAAAGTAATAACTATTTCTTTTTGCAATGTTGTTAAGATCACAGGATCAATCACCTTACTACAAATTGACCTGAAGAAAAAACACAATTTAGTTATTGCGTTTCTTACTTTTTCTGGAAAAATAGAACGTATACCTATTGGTAGAAAGTGTTCCATTATAACATGGCAATCATGTGCCTTTAACCTCTTTAACTTGAGGTCTTTCATAGGCACAAGTCTTCTAATATCTGAAAAGTATCCTTCTAGAATTTTAACTTCACTTTAAAACTTACACAATATCTTTTTCTCCTTTCTAGATAAAGTATAAGCATCAGGTGGTAGATATGTTCGATTTCCTTTCTTCAAGGGTCCTAATTCATTTCTTATTCCCATCGCTACCAAGTCCTTTCTTGCTTTAAGACCATCCTTAGACTTTCCCTGTATATTGAGTAACGTACCAATAACACTTTCAAATACTTTTTTTCAATATGCATAACATCAAGAAAATGTCTTACATACAACGATTTCCAATACGGAAATTCAAAAAAAAATTGACCTCTTCTTCCACCCACGCGTGACAAGAGAATGAGTAAAAGGCTTGCCAAACTTAGTACTCACGTCTTTCACCTTTTCAAAAATTTGTTCACCTGTCAATGTAGGTGGAGCTCTACCTTATTCTGAATTTCCATTGAATGCTTTTCTCCACTCACGGTAGTGATGATTATAATTTAAGAATCTACCATGACCAAGAAAGACATTCTTCTGACCAAATTCTAATCGTGTCCAATCTGTGTTTTCTTCACAGATAGGACACGCACATTGACCTTTAATGCTATACCCCGATAGATTTCCGTAAGCTGAAAAATCATTAATTGTGCCAAACAACATTGCCCTCAAATTGAAACTTTCTTTCCTATATCCATCATAAACCTCCACACCATTCTCCCACAAACTCTTTAAGTCTTCGATTAAAGGTGTCAAGTATACGTCTATATCATTCCCTGGATGTTTAGGACAAATCATTATTCACCACCAGTCTTGAATCACAAATCATTATTCACCACCGGTCTTGAATCACAAATTAATTTTTGGCGTAGTGCTATTAATTAACTTGAATCATAAATCATTATTCACCACCAGTCTTTAATTTGTCAAAGGGAAGGGAAAAAGAGCGAATAACCCAAAATATGCAATGCAATGCAAAGAAAAAGAGAATCTAAGGTTCGGGGGTTGGTTATACCTAGGGAATGTGCTAACATCCTAAGTATCTATAGTACTCTACAGGAACCTCTTATTTTAATTGTGTTATTTGTTAATTATCATCTATTTGCTAAGGGTGGAAAGGAAATGGGAGACCTAAGGTGTTATTCCTAATTATGCTCGCCAAGATATCGCATCTCGTGCCTACGTATCCTAACGGGAATGGAATCAGAGCATTTGTAGTTTCCCTAAAAGGGTGGATAAAAGTTTATTGACTGGCTTTAGGAGAAAAGTCAAGTGGTCATATTAAGGAGAATACTCAATTTAAACCACCACAAACATGTGGAACACGGGTCTTTGCTTCGCATTAGGAGAAGGGCTCCAACTCGAATATAGAATCGACGAGTATGCCACATACCTTTCTCAAGCAAAAAAGAATCAACATCTTTCTCAACTATGTCACAGGATAGGAGAATTACATCTCAACTAAGGATGACTAGTGTCTAATTCTCTCATGAGAAAAAGGGAACTAACTGTAACTTATCTATAGTTGAAATGGTAATCCTAAGGGAGACTTCTTAAGGGATAACAAGTTCTAGGATTACAAGAAGTATATACAAGAAGATACAAAATGCAAATAAAAAATGTAAATGACAAGAGTGTTAACAACAAGGGATCCTCATTTGGAATCGGGTAGCAAAAAATTATTAATTAATTTAATTATAAATATTTATATCAAATAATAATTATGACATAAATTTATTTACATTTTAATGTAATTCAAATTAACTAATTAAAAAGTAGAAATAAAAATACTAAAATAAATAGTTAAAATATTTTTGATATTTTCATCCTTATAAAAGTAATTAAAACTTTTTTTTACATCTTTCTGTGCTAAAATAAAGTAATTAAAAAATATATTTCTTTAGTCTTTTTAATATTAAAAAATTAACTAATAAACTAAAAATAAGGAAATCTTTTTGGTCTTTTCTAACATTATATAAATAATAAAAAATAAATTTGATTAATAGAAGTGACTAAGAATAATAATAACCGATATCCAAAAATCAATTAGATTTGCTTCTTTATATTTTTCTTTTTAAAAGAAAAATCCATATAGTATGGATTAGAAAAAAAATAACAAAATAGAATCTACTAATTATAATTAAGAGGTAATGGTGATCAAAACAAAATAAAAAAATACCTATTCATTAATATTTGATACGTGTCAGTAGATGATATATAGTATTAAAATGTGATATATATATATATATATATATATATATATATATATATATATATATATATATATATATATATATATATATATATATATATATATATATATATATATATATATATATATATATATATATATATATATATATATATATATATATATATATATATATATATATATATATATATATATATATACATAAATATATGATACATGGTGACACCTAACATAAACTATAGACAATAAAAAATAACTCATGTACTTAAATTATCAAACTAAAGAAGCTACCTCAATTAATATATGTAAAACAAACACCATGTGACACTATAAGTGGTACTAACCAAAACAAACATGAAATTGACATAAATACAAAACAACATCAGCTTTTCAAAATAAAGGGTGAGTTTTCAATTTTACCTTCCTCAAATGGTCTTTTCCCTCGCGTCACCACCCTCTTTGTCTCTTTCTCTCGATGTTACTTCGTGGTTTGTGAAAAACTTTGCGATTTGGATGTGAGGAAGATGAGGTATTAGTGTTTTTTTTATTGCTTGTTTTTTCTAATGCATATATATATATATATATATATATATATATATATATATATATATATATATATATATATATATATATATATATATATATATATATATATATATATATATATATATATATATATATATATATATATATATATATATATATATATATATATATATATAGGACTGGAAAATAAAAAAGAATGATAATAACAATTAATACAATGATTTTTTGTTTTTTATAATAAGACAAGAATAAAAGAAATTAAAAATCATATTTTTGTGTTTTTTATGAAAAAACAAGAATAAAAGGAATTCAAAATCATGTTTTTTGTGTTTTTTATGATAAGACAAGAATAAATAGAATTAAAATTTATGTTTTTTTTTTTGTTTTTTTATAATAAGACAAGAATAAAAAGAATTTAAAATCTTGTTTTTGTGTTTTTTTTATGATAAGACAATAATAAAAAAAATAGAAATTATGTTTTTATGTTTTTTAAAAATAAAATATTAATAAACAAATTAAAAATAAAATTAATTAATAATCAACGCGAAGTACAGCGTATGGTCAGATTTTGAAATAAATTTCACACGTTAAAAAGGCTTAAACTGACCAAAAAAATGTCCAAAAGATGGTCGAAAAATTTAAATGAGCATGCCAAGTTGAACTATGCGAAACGTAAATTAATATCACTGACGTTTGCAAGCTCGATCTTGAAATTTTTCGTCCACTGATTTTACACAGTTTATTTTTATTTGATCAATTCGGCTGTAATTCGAACAAGTTTATTCCAGCTGATAAATTGGATGTTATGCATGATAAAATGCGTGATATGCTATGCAGGAGATGCGAAACAAAAAACAGAATCTCAGGGTCAAAAATTAGGGTATGACACCGTCTTGTTGTTAAGCAATTCATGTGGAAGGCATATACAGTTGAAGGAATGTGTTTACTCGAGGTTGTGAAGCGATTTGAACATAAAAAGATTGATTGATTCTTACTTTTGGCTCAAGACTACAACGAGGACCTTATCCGTGTGTTTTATTCTGGACTACATGACATGGATGGTTATAGCTTCATAATTTCAATGGGTAATAAAATTTATCATTTTAAGAATGAATTGTGGAATACACTATTTGGTATTACTCTTAGTGATTATAATGTTGATGAAGAAGTTGTCGAGCTAGTAACCGACTCTGACACGCATAACGACTTTGATTGGAGCATTCATTTGAATGTGTCATACCCCAAAATTGACCTCCTAGATTCCATCATCTTTAGTTACATTATTTACATAACATCAAGAAGACCATGTGGTTAATCAATCAAGGCTTGTGGTGTTTATCAACGTCTCAACTAATCTGATCATGGATCAAGAGTTTCCGCATCAACAATCAAGTTTGAGGTGGCATCAAATCAAGATCATCAAGCCTCAATTCCTCAAGTGCACCAAAGTTGGGTTTTTGGTCAAAGCCAACTAGATATTGTCTTTTCAACCAAGACATGATCCCATGATTAGGAACATGATTCAAGACTCTTAAGTACATCTTTGAAGTCCCTTCACATGATCTAAATAGCTCAATATGTTTGAATCATTGACAAGTGCGTGATTTGGATTCATTTGGTACAAATTCAACCTGATCAAAGTCAAGGTTTGACTTTTGACTTTTTAGGTCAAACATGACTTCCTAAAGTCAATAACCTTGAAAATATGAATGATAAGTGAGTTGGATCATGCTTAATCAAGAAAATCAAGAAAAAGAGTCAAAGTTGTAAAATTAGGGTTTTGGATTATTTTTAAGTTATGGATATGCATGCTAAAGTAACCAACGCTCCAAGATCATAACTTCTTCCTTAATCATCCAATGAAAACACTTGAAGACTCTTCTTAAATATGGAATTTGATACTTCAATTTGATAAAAATTACAAGCCTAAAGCTTTCTTTGAGTGGAAGTTATTGATGTTCAAAATTAGGTTTTTTCAATTTGTTGAAAGTCCAAACACTTAGAAAATTTTCTATGTTTTTCACCTTAACAAGTGCATGACTGTCGCGGTGAGAATTGGATATAAAATTATTGATTAACTTGAATCTTAATTCATGGTTCACCACCGGTTTTTAATTTGTCCAAAGGGAGGGAAAAAGATCGAATTACCCACAAGATGCAATACAAATGCAAAGCTAGAGAATCTAAGGTTCGGGGGTTGGTTAAACTTAAGGAAGGTACTAGCATCCTAAGCCTCTGTAGTACTCTACAGGAACCTCTTGTTTTATTGTGTTTATTATTGTTTTCTAAGGGTAAAAGACCTATGGGTTTATTCTTAAGTATACTCGCCAAGAAATTGCATCTTGTGCCTATGTATCTTGACGGGAGTGGAATCAGAGTATTCGTAGTTCCCCTAAAAGGGATTGAGGAACTTTTTGACTATGGCCAAGGTTCCAGGGGGATAAGGTTTTTTGATTGATTCTAGGAGAAAAGACAAGTCGCCATATTAAGGGAGAACACTCGACTTAACCACCACAACTTGTAGGAGATGGTCTTTGCGTCGCTTTGAGAGAAGGGCTCAAAACTTGGATTGTTGACGAGTATGCCTCATACCTCTCTTAAGCGGAAAAGATTCTACATCTCTCGATTGTGTTATGGGGCAGGAGATTTATCTCGACTGTCAAGATGACTTACGTCTAATTCTCTTGTATGGAGAATATATGATTGAATTGTATTGAATTGGTTTATCTAGGTTGATCGATAAAAGAGAAAATGGTCCTCCTTAAGGGGTAGGATCTAAACCTAAGCTGATCGACTTGAAAACTCAAGGATCAAGTGGGAAATATGATGCAAATGAGGTGAAATACGCACGACTTATGGAGTCATGTGCAAGTTCTTCCTTTGGACGTGCAATCGAGTAATAGAAATTTAAAGTGAACGATATACAAATATTATAGAATAGATAATGGTAAAGTGGACATGCAAATCAACAGAATTAGGAGGGTTAAGTTTAAATGGAGTATCGAGATGGTTAGACTTGCTTTAGTGGTTTGTGATTAATTTAGGAGAAAGTGGTGAATTAGTCTAATCCTAAAGAGAAACTGGTTGTTTTTATTTATTTTTGTGAAGATTAAATTAAGGGAAATTACAAAAAGACTTAATTTAAATTAGTTTCTAAATAAATTAAATTTCTAGAAAATGACCTAAAATATTCTAAATTATTTTTAATCTAAAATCTAAAAAAATTAAACTCTAAATTAAAAATTAAAAATGTTTTGGTTTATTTTGTTAAATCCTAAATAAGAATTAAATAAAACCTTTAAAAAAACTAAATCTAATCTTTTCTTTTCGTCATTTCTTAAACTAAATTAAAAGTTAAATTAAATTAATAACTTAAATCTAATTATATTTTATTATATTTTAAAAAAACTAGAACTTACTTATTTTTTATTCTTTCTTGTTTTTATTTTATTATTTTATTAAATTATATTTGTTTTTTTTGTTTTTTCTTTAAAACTGAATGGGTCAGGCCCACTAAAACAAAAACAGAAAAATAAAATAAAAATTACAAAAAAAATCAAAAAAATTGAAAAATAAAAAATAGGTTGGGCAGGTGGTGATGAACCCACCGGACCCAACCTGGTCCGGATCAAACAATCAAAAGAGGGGAAAAGGGTTTCTCTGAAACCCTAAATTCTATGTTTCTCTTTCTCCCTCCGATCTCCGTCTCTCTTCCTCTTCTCTCGTTCTTTTCTTTCTTCTCCCTCCTTTCGATTTGCTTATGTAATCAAATAAACAAAACAAATAGTCAAACGATTAGACGGAAAAGTTTACCAAAAACGATGATTGACGGCGGTTCGAAGGGTTGCAATTGGTGGTTTTCAGCGGTGATTTGGCGACGACAGGGAAAAAAGTCTCCAAAGATAAGTTTTCTTTTTAGGGTTTGCAAATTCTGGATTTATTTTGTGGATTATTGAATTCGTGTATTCTGTGAAAATCTTCTTCTGTGAATTTGAATTCGTGGATGTTGTGTGTATTCTGAATCTGGTTTTTTTCTTTTTGTGAATGTTCTCTTTTTATAGCCTTGATGCATTGATGTTGAACTTGAATGCTCTTGATTCGATTTTGATCTGGTCTCAGTACTATTTTGGAAAGAAAATAAACACAATTTCAACTTTCCATTTTCGTGGCAAAAATTAAACATGAGATTTGATGTTGGTTCCGGTTTTATGTGAATTAAACATGTTCGAATTCTTGCCATGTTCTAATGATTATGTTTGATTTGAAAATAATCGATTCTTTCCTCTTACAACTTGCATGGATTGAGGGACCCTCTGATAGGAGTTGAACACTATCCACCAATTCAAACTTCCAGTATGCAATCCCAACAAAAATGCGCTTCTTTGGATTCGAACCGTGTGCAATAACTCAGGTATGGTCTTCAAAATATCCCAATCTTACTTGCAGATAGATACATTGGTTTCCCAAAGGGTGGTAATTAGTTTTCTTTATGCAATGTGATCTTCCATGACGACCTCCTAGTAAAGATGGCGACGATGTTCTTGTAAGTATAGGTATGACTTCCTTCAACGTATAAAACTTACCCCTCCTCTCTTTCCATATTTTAGATTGAATATAACCTATGAACATGAGAAGCCTCTTAGTCGGTTCTTTTGTATTTCCACTCTTTGTTTTGCTGTTAAATTGTACTAGTGGTGTAGTCTATGTATTGGATGGTTAGAAACATTTCCGGAAAACTTGCAACATTATATTACATCCTCGTCATTATTTTTGTTACTCATCTTGTAAAAAAGATTTGAACATTTGAATGATTACGCGAGAGATTTTTAGTTCTCATGTACTTTGAATCAGAACTTTGTCTATCTTTTGCACACTCTTGAGTTTTGTATTTTTGTGAGCTTTCAATTGTTTTGTATGGAGCTTTCAAGTGTTTTGTAATTCTTTGAATCTTGTATATTAATTGAAACATCGCTTCCACTTACAGAATTTTGGCCAAAACTTGATAAGAACCAAATGATAAGCCTCCCTTGCACTTTGGATCACTGCCAAGTTTGTACCTTGGATAACTTTAAGATTAGAATTTTCATAGATATTGAATTTGCTTTGTAAAGAATCTTGGCGAAAATATTACATGAGAATATTATTATGTCAAACAAATTCCTCTTTGAACTTGTAAATTGGAATGATGTTTTGAATTTAAACTGAATGAAGATTTCTAAATATCCAAAGTAGTCTTCTCTTCGACTTTAAAACCCCCTTTTGTTTTGATTTTGAGTTGGATCTTCTTGAATTAATTTGTACAAGATGAGATCTTAAATTTTTTGCACCTTGGGAACTTGATTCTTTATCATTAGTACAACCAAAGTCTAGATGATGATGAACTTAGTGTACGAACCACAAGGATATAACTTATAATATCATTTGGCCTAAATTCCATGACTAAATCCTTGATTAACCATGTTTAACACCAAGAAAAGCTCTAATTCTCTTCGATAATGTACATTGAAACTTATGGGAAATCTTGAGGACGAATTGACCTTGTACTGAGAAAGGGACCATAAGAATAAGGGCAAATCGTTCTTTTGTATCCACATAACTTTCAAAGGGATAAAATCCTGGTGGGAATACACACAACCTTCATGGCTTTCTGCACTTCCAGCAGTAACCTATCTTTATAAAACAAAACAAACAAACTGGTTAAAACGGTTAGTTATGCATAAATGATTGAATTAAATGATATGCAAGAAAATGCACGAAGAGGTGGGATCTTAAGGTCAACAATTAGGGTGTTACAGATGCCCCTATTTAAGTTTCTTTTATCTGGAGTTATGTAGATTGAAATCTTCGTCTCGACGAGATAGGAGGGACTTAAATACAAACATTGCACGAAGTTTTGGCCCTAAGATGCCACAAGATGCATATGGTGTGCAATGATATGAGATGCAAGACGAAGAGCCCTGATGAGAAATGATGTCACAGGGGAGAAACCACACAAGAGACGACACACGGGGAAGACAAGTTAACAAAGAACAGGCCCAACAAAGCGAGACTCCACGGGGAAATATCCAAATCCACTAGGGAAGAGACAAACAACCACTACTGGTGAATCTCTAACAAAATAAAGACATATAGTACACATTATCAAGAATACGGTTGCCTAAATAACAGGCGAGAAACTTGAAATTGAAGGATAACCTACCACCAATATGCAGTAGCTTAAGAAAAGGCATCCAGTTGAAATAAAGAAATGCATATTACCTACTACCAAACATATGATAACCTAAGCAAAGGTAACATGAAGAGGAAAGATGACTTACTACCACTGCTGGTAGCCTAAGAAAAAGGTATCTTTCCAAAATGAGACGGTATATTACCTACTATCAAACGTATGATAGCCTAAGCAAAGGTAATAACCAAAACGAAGGTGTATTACCTACTATCAAAACATATGATAGCCTAAGAAAAGGTAATAGACTTGAAAGGAGAGATCACCTACTACCAACATGTGGCAGCCCAAACAAAGATGTCTGACCAAAAAGAGATAGTCATACTACCTACTATCAAACATTTGATAGCCTAAGAAGAGGTAGTAGACTTGAAAGGACAGATCACCTACTACCAAACATGTGGCATCCTAAGAAAAGGCGTCTGACCAAAAGAAAGGCGTGTTACCTACTATCAAACATATGATAGCCTAAGAAAAGGTAAACACAAAAGGAAAGATGACATACTACCAAACATGGTAGCCTAAGCAAAGGTATCCGACCAAAAAGAGATAGACATACTACCTACTAGCAAACATATGATAGCCTAAGCAAAGGTAATAGACTTAAAAGGAGAGACCACCTACTACCAAACATGTGGCAGCCTAAGAAAAGGCGTCTGACCAAAAGAAATGTGTATTACCTACTATCAAACATATGATAGCCTAAGAAAAGGTAAACACAAAAGGAAAGATGACCTACTACCAAACATGGTAGCTTAAGCAAAGGTATCCGACCAAAATCCGATAGTTATACTACCTACTATCAACACATGATAGCCTATGAAAAGGTGATAACCAAAATAAGCTTCCATGATCAAAATATGATTCAACTTATTCTTTAACTAAATGATTCATTTAGAAAGGGTAAATAAACTTCCCCAACGCTTCAAGGTTGTATGCCAAGAATGGGTCTCAGTTTCTTCTTTTACTTGAAAAGGGCAAAATAAATCTCCTCACGCTTCAAGGTTGTATGCCATGAACGGGTCTCAGTTTCTTCCTGGAATGATGAATACTTATGGGAGAATATCTTCACAGGGAATTGGAATTTCACTGGAGATTAAAGGCTTCTGCGGTTAATCCATAATTTGATGGAGATTATAAAACTTCACCAGGGATCTTTAGAAGAGATGCAGACCAGTTGATTTGCAAATATGTCTTCTCAAAATAAAGAGAGATCAATTGTAATAAACTTCACCAAAATTCTCGAAAGAGATGCCATTTGATGGGATTAAACTGAGTAGTGGACTCACTGGGGAATACATTCCTGAGGAGTATCTTTGTTGTAGCTATAAAATGTGTGAAACTCTTGTAGTGAAAATTATCAAATAAAGAGAAACATTTGTTAAGTCTTCGACAAACTTCTTTGACGAATTTTCGTAGATATGCCATTTGACGAGTTGATAATCTTGATAAGTCACTAAGAATGGAAAAACTGTCTTGAGGAGACTGCCAATTGTCATCTTAATAGGAACCTGATCAAAAACAAGTTGCTCAAATAAAGAGGCCGCTTGTAGTCTAGGTATACGTTGCTGAGAAGATTTTGCAGCATTGCTGGAGAAATATCATATCTTCAATGGTGATCTTTAAAAAGATTCTTGTCGGGGAGTCAAAGTGAAAAGTAAATGCACGCCCAATCCAAATTGAAAAGCCCGGAGATACCCAAAAATGTGATGGGAAGGGACCAAAGTTCAATTCAAGAAATAACTGAAGAGAAACTGTCAAGCAAGAGTCGACCATTGAGGCATGAACTCAATTGGGAATTTTAACTAAAGCAACCATCTTCCATGAGGATCGAACTCAGTGGAGAATTAGAAATAGTGCGCTCTTTACTGCTTAGGGCTAACGACTCTACTTGGAGGGAGAAGACAAACCCAGTCACTTGGGGATAAACACGACCAAAGTGACCGAATAAACAAACACAAAGATGCAAAATGTATATGCCATGCTATCTATCTATATGTTATGCGTATGTTTATGCTGACAAAACAAACGAACAGAGGCAACCGGAGATGAAATAAACATCCCGAAACAAACATCCGACCAATCCTCGAAGATAGAAGCATCACTGGGGATAGACGGGGAGCTGAATATATGGGATCACAGTCCTGCTTCAGGACTTAAAAATTCCTCTAGGGAAAAGAAAACACTCCACTTGGGGATATAACATCTTGATCTTACTTGAAGGATTTGTCATGATGAAACTGGGTTATCCTGGTTAAAGATGATAATAAAGATCGTCTTGGAGCGGATCAAACTCATAATTTGGAGAACTCCATGGATAAAATAGATATCTGCTTTACTAGAGAAATTCCTACTGGAGTTATAGATGGAGATGCCCGAACTGAGGTCTCACAGAGGATAAAATAAATATCCAATTCAATGGGGAAACCTGGGTCAACAGTTGTTGAATATGTCAGAGTTGAAGCTTCATGGGGATGAAATAAACATCCGCTTCACTGGGGAAGATCGACGTTGTAAAAGATCCACTGAGGATTAAAATAGTATCCATTTCACTAGGAAGGTGAAGTTAAGCAGATTCACTGAGGATTAAAATATCATCCACTTTACTAGGGAGGTGAAGTTAAGTAAATCATTAGGAATTCTTGCACCGATTGTCACCGTTTGTAGTAAAGATTCATCGGAGAAATCATGACAACCTGAAGTAAAATTTACCGGGGACATGAATGAAGAATGTGGTGAAAACAAAGTATTTTTGATCTTGATGAACTACGTGGTAGTCGCCATTTTGAACAAAATAATGCCCCAAAATACATGCTTTATGAGAAGAAATCATCCCAAGAGGATTTTACAGAAAACTTGGCGTCTGGAATGCTTCAATGTCTTCAAACTCTTAGAGAGATTCGTCGAATCTCTACGTAACTGCCCTTGATTGACGGTATCATGACTGAGTCTTTGAAACTAGATTTTTAGGTGTGGTCATACTTGCTTAAATGAGCAATCTTGGAAATAACTTGCCCATGTTCAGCAGAATCTTCAAGTTTCATCGTCGATGTCTATATGTAAACTTTCTAAGATATCAAGCAAAATCAACACGCATGAAATGTCAATCCTGAAACTGTTAATGCAACATACATGTTTGTCTTGAAGTTTTTTATTGAAAAAGATATCATAATAACTCGTGACCGAAATCAATAGTTAAGATATGAATTAATTTTTATAAGGCCAATGCCAAATTTGAACATAGCTCATAGGAGTCAGGAAACGTTATCTCAACGAGTATGCTTTCAAAATGAACTCTACTTCAATTAGGTCTTTTAAAGGTTGTATCGTGGCTTGGTTCACGGTTTAAGAAAAAAAAGATAAAGGATCAAAGTGTATCTGTGCAACCCTTTCTTCGTGATGTTCTCTAATGCTACATTCAGTTAACTCGATACGAGCACTCATCTCTCAAGAGGATTTTGATATGGTTGAGAACTCATCAAGGCTTTGGACATGGCAGTCACTCACCTATTTTCTTCTGGTGTTTGATCACATGACCTTATTCTTCACTGAGGATATTTCATCGTAATCTTTTGTTTTTGCTTTTTGCATTTTTCATTCCCTAACTTTTGCCTGGACGAAGTCTTTCAAAATTGACTTTGAAGTCTAGCGGGATGCCTCAATTTTGCCTAAGTCTCCTTCATAGGTTTTGACTTAGCGGGCTTTTTATTTTTTTGATTTATGAACAAGTCGTGTGACTCTAAGTCATTTTGACCCTTTTAAAAGGATTGTGACAGCCTCACTCTTTAGATAGTTGAGGGATAATCATTGCGGATTTGATTTCCAGCTTTCTAATGTTCATCGGATAGATACATTGGATTCTCGAATGTTCACTTCTCCTTTTTGAGAGTCTGGGCGCTCGATCAGCTTAACTGAAAACTACCCTGCCCCAGGTTAAAATTGAGGGTTTTCTTTATTTGGAGAAGAAAACTCCTACTTCAAGGCTCAAAGGGGTTAACATAGGTCTATCTCCCTTATATCTCCAGTGTTTGGGGATTTGAAACAATGCCTTACATCATCAGTCGGGTTTTATTCGAAATCATATGACCAGAGATCTTGCGTTTTTGATTTTGTCATCTTCCTCCCAACACTACATGAAAAACGATGGATTACGATGGTTATTTTGGCAGATTACGACGGTTAAAACCACCACCAATTATATTCTACGACGATTGTAGTACCATTGCAGAAACGTGTGTCTCCAGGCTGTTTAGCGACGGTTTCCAAAACCGTCACACCAACCGTCGTTATATTTCACGACGGGCTGGAACTGACCTAAACTGGAGATGGCGACGGTTAAAGACCGTTGTTACTAGCCTTTTGATTTTTGTTTTCATTGTTGATTGTGACGGTTTAAAACTGTCGTGAACTCTATTTCACGACTGGTTGGAACTGACATAAACTGGAAATGACAACAGTTAAATACTGTCGTGTATATACTTTTGATTTTTGTTACCATTGTTGATTGTGACAGTTTAAAACTGTCGCAGAAAACGCCGCAAGTAATTCGAAGTTTCGCAGAAAAAGTCACATCAAATTGTAAATTCGCAAATAATTTCTCTCTCATGTTTTTAATTTTTATTATTAATTATGTTTAATTCATATTTAAAATATTATAGTTATTGTTAAATATCAAAGTAACAATAATCTAAAATTATAATCTAATTTGAATAAGAAAATGCAACACTAATCACATTCAAATTTTAAAGTAACCAAACATTACTATAAAGTGAATAACAAGTATTTCTAAAGTTACATTACTAAAATGGAATTCACCACAAGCTACAATTCACCACAAGAATATCAATATCTCTTGAAGAATATTAATATCTCTTGGTTCTACTGCGAAGGTGTTGGATCGAACAAGCTACAATTCACCACAAGAATATCAATATCTCTTGAATTAACACCTGTTTTAGCAAAAAGCGCATCTAATGCTTCGAACATTACTGCTTCTTGACGCGCTTCTTCCATACATAGATTTGGCGGACGGGAAGTTATTCCCTTCGGTAAACACGTTTCGTCGCCTAAACCTGCTCTGGATAAAATTCTGTGTTGGAATTGAAGTGTTTCTTCTCCAAATTTGCCGCTATCTTCTAATATTTCCACGAACGATTCCACTGTTATCTTCTGTTCATTTTCCGGTTTGTAGCAGGCAAAATCGACCAAGTATATCGGCGAAGCTCGTTTCGCGTAGTACAAAGTAAAGAGGAAGAGGAGAACGATTGAACCGACCGCGGTCTCCACTTCGAGTTGGATGACGTGGTTTGACCAGAGCTCTGAGAGACGGTCGAGTTTTAGATCAGTGAGTTGAAATTGAACGGCGAGAAAGAGAGTTATAGCGTTGACCTGACCACCACCACCCATTCCAGAGAGAGCGTTGAACATTCCTGGACAACAAAAACAAACTAACCTAATGAGAATGATTTGTGCAAGAGGTGAATTATATCTGAAAAGAGGTGAAGAATCCATTCAACATTCAAGGCACCATGAGTAACCAAACTAACATGAAATTCAGAATGTAGAACCGTTCCATCCAAAGTTGGAACCCTGCAAAACAATTAAAGCAAAAATGTCATCAAAAGAAGCAGAAGCAACTATTTACTGTGCATAAAAGTTAACACTGAAAAAAAGTGAGGTGATGCGAAATGAAGATACATATAGAATTACTAATTAAGCCAATCACGTTCATGATTTCCACTGCAATATGAATAAATGTGATTTCCTTTCAGTCTAAAAGAATATGTATAACTCAATTCAAATGTCAGTGTCATAAAATGATTGCAAGTACAAACAAACCTTGCTATCATATATGGAACTGTTGAAGAAATTTCTTGCACTTGAGCTGTGAATTGGTCCCACTGTGAGATGTATCCATTTGCATATGGAAGATCTCCTATATGGAAAACAATGTCAAAGTTGTCTAAATACTTGATGAGCTGGTCTGTGGTGTTAAGTGAACCAGGTTGGTAATTAGCATATTCATTTGAACCATCACGCTCAGCCTAAAAGACATTTGAAAGAAAATTGGTAATTAAGAAGAAATATGATGACACGTTGCAATGAGTTCTGGCCAGGGTACGGGGATGCCTTGAACGAGTATCTCTTACTCCATACATAAGAACCATCAGACAAGAAATACCCCAACCTGTAAGTGTACCTGGGGGAGAACAGGGGAGGTTGCCAACCTTTCAGACCAAACTCTACCAACACAATCTTACATGAACAATTAAAATAGTTGAATGGATACCTCATATTTGGCCAAAGTTCTTTAAGGAAACTCATGTGTATAAAACTAGGATCACGCCAGCCAACAGTTCGCGCTGTTTCACCTATAGGTCAAGAAATGTCCTCGTTATTTGTTTGGATTCATTTTTGTTAAATTTTCATGTATAAACTTGTTTATGTAATAATCCTTACCATACATGCTATTACGATTAAATGTCAATGTTCCAGCAGCAGATTGTACCTGTCTTCCGCCCTTTGGACCCCATTCCACAAAGGGTACAACTTCATCTATGTCATATCCACTTGTCCAGGTAACTGTCATCTGTCATCGATTAAGATATTTAGAATAATTAGTAAAAAAGTAATATCCTATCAACAGATTCATTTAAAACTAATATTTTACTATCGTATGAACTATGAACCAGTGTCTGATTAGGATAAGTTAGATTAGTGGTATATAATTAAATTTACTTCATCCCAAGACTTCCCTTGATGCACAGACAACTTGCCATATCAAACCCTTTGGCATATCAATTCATGACTAACAAGTATTGTACGAATACAATAACCAAGCACGTACTTATTTAAATGAATTGTCATTCTTAAAAAGTGTAAGAAAGCAAAAAAAATCCATGCCCTTTTACCTGAATTGAGAACACGTCTTCAATGGGCATCAAGAAAGGCTTATCAAGCTGACGAACAGGGTCAGGAATGTATTCATCTACAACATCCATTAATTTGTTTAATTGTGAACAAGTTAAAATATAATCTTCGTATTTTAAAGCATTTAGACTTGGAAAGTATTACTTATTACAGAGGTTAGGATTTTAATAATGAATGTATTTGTTTGTATCCATTTTGTCTTAAATTTCTAATATCACATGTGCATGTCAAATTGAATCATTTAGTAGATAGATTATGTAATTAACATATCAAAAGTTATCAATAACAAAAATGAAACTCACAAAAATAGTTCCTCTTAAAAACTGGCCATAATCAAATTATCAATTATATTATTGCAAACAAGTTAAATGCGGTTTCACTCACATTCTTCTCACCCTCCCTTGCTTCATTCAGTGCTTGTCTTTCAACTAACAGTAGAGGAACTTGCTGATCCAGTTTCATATTTATGCTTTCATAGAACCTTAGTATATCAGCATGAAGGGGCTGGCATTCGTTAGTATCCATGATAGAAGAATCAAGACACTCTAAGCAGAGTTTCCTTCCATCCTTAAGGGCAATATATCCTGTCCCTTATGGCTGCATGTGAATACAATTGTATCGTTACATTCTTTTTACTTTGCTCCATACAATTTCCTCCACCTTTCCCTACGCAAGCCTGTGATTAATATTTGATCATATAAAAATACTAAATTGGACTGACCTCCATTCGCTCACAGCTACAACAGCGAGGAGTATTATCATAATTTCAAAAACATATCGGAACATAAAACATGTCGTAGTTTCTATCGTCCAATTACGGTTGATTGAATTGATATAGTTAAAATATTCAAAGAAACCTGATAGGAAAATGCAGGTTATAGATGATGATCAGAATACACAGTGATACACTAAAGTTAATGCCATGTAATAAAACTAATCCATAAGCCATCTCTTTGAAGTTCATGTGCCGTTTCAAAATTTCATCTTTCAGGTCTTTCAACACTTTATATCTACAAAGAAAAAATGAAAACTAGCTTCTTAAGTTCCTTGCATCAAATTTCCTACACACCAAAACACAAAAGTAGGTTCCTCACATAGCTGTGTAATTCGGTAGCACAACAAAAATTGAAAACAAATAAGTTTCTCTGCACCTTTATATTTGGTGATAGTTACACCACATGAAGATTAATTGACCCCATAAATGAAGACTCACAGACCTTAAGCATAAGTCTCATCATTCAGGTATTAATGTCTGTTTGGTTCTACGATGACGAAAATTGGTTCTGAGTGAATTGATTTTGTTCAAAAGTGAGTTAAATGTAAAGTGATTTATGTTTGGATATATTTATGTAAATATGATTTGAACAAAAAATTTCAGTGTAAAAATAATATCTAAACTCGAAAGCTAGAAATCCTAGATTTGGTAGGAATCAACTGTAGAAGCAAAATCAATTCTACATCAGAGAAAACAACCGAACCTACAGTTTAGATTGTTGTAGGAAATGTTCTTAGAAAAAAACACTTAATCTTATGTTAACAAAACAAAACACACCCAGATAATAACAATTACATCTTCTACTAAAGAATGAAACTTTCTAAGAGAAGCACAAAAACAAAACACACCCAGATAATCCAAACAAAAATTCTACAAAACGGCAACCAAATTACTTGCCTTTTGCGGAGAAATTGAGCAAATGCTTTATGAGAAATGCCACGTTTGACGAGAAACCCAACAGGGTCATAACCCTTTTCACCATCGGAATCAGTATCATTGGTATTAAACGGTTTCTTCTTCTGATGGCTTTGTTGTTGTTGGGGGTTTTGTTGTGAACCGGAACAAGCGGTTTTTAGAGTGGTTTTTCTGCGGGAAAAGGTATTGGTTTGGTGATGAAGAAATGAAGAAGTGGGTTTGATTTGAGTTTGATGGAAAAAGAAGATATTGAGCGGATTTGAAAGAGTTGTTGTCATTGTTGTTTGAGAATGGATAAGGAAGAAATGAAAAACAGTTATAGAGTTGGAAAGTTGTAATCTCGAAAGAGGCACACCATATACTTGACCAGTCTAATTTAGAGTTTAAGAATACTAACCTGGCAAGATTGGTTTAGGACTTGTGGTGTGGAATAGATAACGATGAGGCTTCGCTGGCGGCGTTAGGGTTTTTGCAGTGGTGTGGTGGTGGCTGTTTCAATTTTTCTAAATATGAAAAAAAAGAGCAGAAAAGACATCATTCTGAAAAGAAGAAAGTGATTTCGTCTATTCTAATTTTGGTCACGCGGTTTTTTAACTTTTGACATGCATTTTTTAAACTTTTGTCTAAAGAGTATACACGGTTTTTGAATTAATTTGGGGGCGACGGTTGTTGAACCATCGCAAACTTCTTTTTATGGCGGGTAGGTCCACAACAGTCGTAAAATGTTAACATTGTTACCAAAATTAATTTTAATAAAAATTAACTATTTATATAATAAAATAGAATATATTTTACTATTATTTTAGACAAAAATATTAAGCTACATTGTCATGATAATTATAATAATTATTTATTAAATTAACTAATAAAATTGAAAAGGTTGAAAAATAAAAATGAAAGAAAAAAGTGGAAAATCAAAGGAATAAAAAAAATAGTGATTATGATTAGCTAAAGTAATTGCGACAATTCTCGTTAACTGTCGCGAAACTGTCGCAAGTGTGGAAAGAGGGCGGTTCTTTGGTAACTGTTGCAATTATTTTATACAACATGTCTAAAAAATCTGCGACGGTTGACTCAAACCGTCGTGAGAACTGTCGTAGTCTAGGAATAAAGACGGTTTTTTTATAACTTTTGCAAAAAATCTACGACAGTTGACCCTAACTGTCGTGACAACCGTCGCAATCCAGGAATAAGGACAGTTTTGTGATAACTGTCGCAACTCAAGTGTCGTAAATCTCCTTTTTTCTTGTAGTGCAATTCTCTATCAAAGCAAGAGATTGGGTAAAGTTGGCATTATAAAACATGAAAAACATTTTACGAGTGAATACAAATGGATTTCTTCAAGACAAACACTTTTACTGCATTATCGTTCAAAATAAACAAATTCTTACATGCCAAATATGCTTTTATAATCAAAGAAATAAAATACATATAAGCAAACAAAATGAACTGCCTGGCAAGCCCTTCTAAAGGTATTTATTAAGTCTTTATATTCATCAACACAACGACATTCCATTCACGACTGGGCTTTCTCCGTTGAAGGTCATCAATTTGTCGTCGATCATCTCTTGAACTTTTCCTTGGAAAACCTTACACTCTTCAATCAAATGCCCCATTACTCCGTCATGAAATTCACAGCTGGTGTTCGAGTTAATCATCTCAGTATGAACATTCTGAGGATTTGGTATACACTGTGGAAACTGGGAATCTCTTTCATCAACTTGATCAACCAGGTTATTTTGCATAGTTTAAGATTGTGTAGGAACATCCACTTGTTGAACATGGTCATCAGAAGGAAGATCAAATATCGGATTAGTCCTCACTCTGAAACCAGTCTTGGGATCCATATCTTTTGTTCTCTGTACTATCCTCCAATGATACTTCAAGCTTGGTCAGATGGTCAAGATGTCAGCTGACAAGACAAAGACAAAAAGGTCGGATGAGTTACAGCGGAGAAGAGACACATGCACATGCAGATGCTACATGGGGGATGCTGTGCAAAATGCAGAATGCAAATGAAAGGGTTTCATGGCACTCAAATATTTATAAACGTCACAGAGTACCAAAGAAAACTCATTTATTATTTTTTGATATATAACAGATTACAGGTACATATTTTTAGAAGAGTCCTGACATAATAGCTAAATAAAAGCTAATAAAGTCCTAAGAAAGTCTTGTGTTGTGCTTCTTGATCTGCTCTTCTAGCTGAACTTTCTTGAAGATAATTTTGTCCACGATCAACTTCCAAAGAGTAGTTTGATAGGGGAAAATAAATCCTCCATCTTTTTTCTTTTCTGGAAAGTAAGGAAGAAATCCACTGTTCACTGGGATCTTTGATAATACCAAAATCTTCTTGTCTTTGATCTTCTTGATCTTCAATCAGAGTTGCTGACTTCCTTAGGTCATCCGATTTAGGACTTTTAAAAGAATATATCAAAATGTTTTTCTTTTGCAATCCACATTGGTGTCTGTAATGTTTATGAATAAAAGCTGAATTCCATGAAACCAATGCAATATGATGCTTTATGGATGCGAAGATGCACAAGCACAGACAAGCAGACAAATACACAAAGATAAACGGACAGGAAACTTAGGTTAGAAACGAGCATGGAGCAAAGGGTATACCCATCCCCAAAGGGTGTAGACTAAAGGTGGATTGTACCTGCAGAACAAGGGTTCTAAGAGGTGCCCAAAATCATTAGTCCATCTTTCGGATATTATCAATTTCCCGAATACTCGATGGTTAATAATATTCTCAAGAGAACCTCTTTTGAGTGTAGCGTCGCGTATCAACTACTCTGGGACTACTCCCTCATAGTCATTGCACTACGTCCTAAGAAAGGCCAAGTGGGGTTAAAGGTAACTAAAAGTCCCCAGTATCACAGGCTCCTAAGTCGAAAATAGTAAGTGTTTTCACGAATACTCGTTCAACAGTACTATTCTCAAGAGGGCCTCAACTGAGCGGTGATTCTCAGGTTAGCTTGGTCGGGAATCACTCCCTATAAGCCTCGTCGAATATATCACCTTCCTATCATAAGTTCACTCAAGTCCGGGTGTAGGACTTATCTCATCACACAAGGATACCAACCCAAAAGCATAAATATAAATAAGAAGATAAGTGAATACATATATAATAATAAACGCAAAATAAAACAAGTTAGGGGGAACCCTCAATGTAATCCCCATTGAAGTCGCCATTTCGGTCGCGATAAGAATTGGATATCAAATTATTGGCTAACTTGAATCTTAATTCATGGTTCACCACGGGTCTTTAATTTTTCCAAAGGAAGGGAAAAAGATCGAATTACCCACAAGATGCAATGCAAATGCAAAGCTAGAGAATCTAAGGTTCGGGGGTTGGTTAAACTTAGGGAAGGTACTAGCATCCTAAGCCTCTGTAGTACTCTACAGCAACCTCTTGTTTTATTGCGTTTATTGTTGTTTCCTAAGGGTAAAAGACCTATGGGTTTATTCCTAAGTATACTCGCCAAGAAATTGCATCTTGTGCCTATGTATGCTGACGGGAGTGGAATCAGAGTATTTGTAGTTCCCCTAAAAGGGATTAAGGAACTTCTTGACTATGGCCAAGGTTCCAGGGGGATAAGGTTTTTTGATTGATTCTATGAGAAAAGACGCATCGTCATCTTAAGGGAGAACACTCAACTTAACCACCACAACTTGTAGGAGATGGTCTTTGCGTCGCTTTGAGAGAAGGGCTCAAAACTCATATTGTTTACGAGTATGCCTCATACCTCTCTCAAGCAGAAAAGATTCAACATCTCTCGATTGTGTTATGTGGCAGGAGATTTATCTCGACTATCAAGATGACTTATGTCTAATTCTCTTGTATGGAGAATAGATGATCGAATTGTATTGAATTGGTTTATCTAAGTTGATAGATAAAAGAGAAAATGGTCCTCCTTAAGGGGTAGGATCTAAACCTAAGCTGATCGTCTTGGAAACTCAAGGATCAAGTGGAGAATATGATGCAAATGAGGTGCAATACGCACGACTTATGAAGTCATGCGCAAGTTCTTCCTTTGGACGTGCAATTGAGTAATAGAAATTTAAAGTGAACAATATACAAACATTATAGAATAGATAATGGTAAAGTGGACATGCAAATCAACAGAATTAGGAGGGTTAAGTTCAAATGGAGTATCGAGATGATTAGACTTGCTTTAGTGGATTTGTGATTAATTTAGGAGAAAGTGGTGAATTAGTCTAATCCTAAAGAGAAACTGGTTGATTAATTTTGTGAAGATTAAATTAAGGGAAATTACAAAAAGACTTAATTCAAATTAGTTTCTAAATAAATTAAATTTTTAGAAAATGACCTAAAATATTCTAAATTATTTTTAATCTAAAATCTAAAAAAATTAAACTCTAAATTAAAAATAAAAAATGTTTTGGTTTATTTTGTTAAATCCTAAATAAGAATTAAAATAACCTTTAAAAAAACTAAATCTAATCTTTTCTTTTCGTCATTTCTTAAACTAAATTAAAAGTTAAATTAAATTAATAAATTAAATCTAATTATAGTTTATTATATTTTAAAAAAACTAGAACTTACTTATTTTTATTCTTTCTTATTTTTATTTTATTGTTTTATTAAATTATATTTATTTTTTTTTATTTTTTCTGTTCAAACTGAATGGGCCAGGCCCACTAAAACAAAAACAGAAAAATAAAATAAAAATTACAAAAAAAAATAAAAAAAAAACTAAAAAATAAAAAATGGGTTGAGCTGGTGGTGTTGAACCCATCGGACCCAACCCGGTCCGGATCAAACAATCAAAAGAGGGGAAAAGGGTTTCTCTAAAACCCTAAATTCTCAAGAGCAGCTCGCGACACCCTTTCCCCTTTCAATTCCTTTCAATCCCCCTTGTCTCATCTTACTTCTTCTTTCTCCTTTCCTTTTCCTCTTCTTCCCTCCACTCTGTTCACTCTTTTTTCTCTCGCTTTTTTCTCCTTTCGGCAACCTCTCTTCTTCCCTTTGTTTCTCTTTCTCCCTCCGATCTCCGTCTCTCTTCCTCTTCTCTCGTTCTTTTCTTTCTTCTCCCTCCTTCCGATTTGCTTCTGTAATCAAACAAACAAAACAAATAGTCAAACGATTAGACGGAAAAATTTACCAAAAATGAATATTGACGACGGTTCGAAGGGTTGCCAATGGTGGTTTTTGGCGGTGATTTGGCGATGATGGGGAAAAAAGTCTCCAAAGATAAGTTTTATTTTTAGGGTTTGCGAATTCTGGATTTATTTTGTGGATTATTGAATTCGTGTATTATGTGAAAATTTTCTTCTGTGAATTTGAATTCGTGGATGTTGTGTGTATTCTGAATCTGGTTTTTTTCTGTTTGTGAATGTTCACTTTTTATAGCCCTTGAGGCATTGATGTTGAACTTGAATGCTCTTGATTCAATTTTGATCTGGTCTCAGTACTATTTCGGAGAGAAAATAAATACAATTTCAACTTTCCATTTTCGTGGCAAAAATTAAACGTGAGATTTGATGTTGGTTCCGGTTTTATGTGAACATGAGAAGCCTCTTAGTCGGTTCTTTTGTATTTCCACTTTTTGTTTTGCTGTTAAATTGTACTAGTGGTGTAGTCTATGTATTGGATGGTTATAAATATTTCCAGAAACTCACAACATTATATTACATCCTCGTCATTATTTTTGTTTCTCATCTTGTAAAAAAGATTTGAACATTTGAATGATTACGCGAGAGATTTTTAGTTTTGATGTACTTTGAATCAGAAATTTGTCTATCTTTTGCACACTCTTGAGTTTTGGATTTTTGTGAGCTTTCAATTGTTTTGTATGGAGCTAGACTAAGATTTTATGATAATAATTCTATGATTGGAATTTCCAAATCTGGAGCTCTTCCCTTCGTTTTTTATTATAATTGGTATGTAATCTTCTCAAGGCCCATAATGTAGCATCCAATGCAGTGAACCTCTGAGCTTTCCGTAATCCATCCTTACGTAGTGAAGTCTCTTAGATATTTCAGCCACCATATTAATTAGGTTAAAAACTTCAAACGGTGATAGGTCTTAATAAAATTAATCAAACGGTATGCTCCCCACCAATTCACAAACACAAATCAAACACAACATGTTCTTGATATTTTAATTTGTCATTTGTATACAAAGAAAACCTTGAATTCATTAAGACTTTGAGTGGAAATCTCTTTGAAATAACATCTTGAAGTGAGTCTTGGAATTAAATCTTGTAATTCTTTGAATCTTGTATATTAATTGAAACTTCGCTTCCACTTAAAGAATTTTGGCCAAAACTTGATAAGAACCAAATGATAAGCCTCCCTTGCACTTTGGATCACCACCAATTTTGTACCTTGGATAACTTTAAGATTGGAACTTTCATAGATATTGAATTTTCTTTGTAAAGAATCATGGCGAAAATATTACATGAGAATATTATTATGTCAAACAAATTCCTCTTTGAGCTTGTAAATTGGAATGATGTTTTGAATTTAAACTGAATGAAGAATTATAAATATCCAAAGTAGTCTTCTCTTTGACTTTAAAACCCCCTTTTGTTTTGATTTTGAGTTGGATCTTCTTGAATTAATTTGTACAAGATGAGATCTTAAATTTTTAGCACCTTGGGAACTTGATTCTTTATCATTAGTACAACCAAAGTCTAGATGATGATGAACTAAATGTACGAACCACAAGGATATAACTTATAATATCATTTGCCTTGAATTCCATGACTAAATCCTCAAATAACCATGCTTAACACTAAGAAAAGCTCTAATTCTCTTCGATAATGTACATTGAAACTTATGGGAATTCTTGAGGACGAATTGACCTTGTACTGACAAAGGGACCATAAGAATAAGTGCAAATCCTTCTTTTTTATCCACATAAATTGCAAAGGGATAAAATCCTGGTGGGAATACACACAACCTTCATGGCTTCCAGCACTTCCAACAGTAACTTATCTTTACAAAAAAAACAAACAAACTGGTTAAAACGGTTAGTTATGCATAAATAATTGACTTAAATGATATGCAAGAAAATGCACAAAGAGGTAGGATCTTAAGGTCAAAAATTAGGGTGCTACAACGACTTTAGGACCCCTTTGTGATCAATTCAAGAAACTACTTTTCATGCCCAAGGTATGTACTTAAAGATGACATTACATACTTCAATATCATGGAAGAATTGAATTACAAGCTCACAAGGATTGGAAGTTCTGAATGATCAAAGATGAGATTTTCAAGTTGTGAAAATTGCCAAATACTTAAAATTTTTTCTATGTGTCAAACAGTTGAAAAATCTAATTTTGATGGCCAATTTTCTCAATGATCCAAATTGAGTTTTTTCAAGTGATCAACATCAAAGTTGAAGCATGTGATGTCTTCTTTCCAATGGTACCAAGAGCATGAATTTCTTTTGCTTGAGCATGAAGTTACAAAATTGGGAAGTAACCATGTCAATGCTAATTTTCCAAGACATAATTGCATTAAGTTGGTTGTGCATGATTTAAAGGGGTCTTTTGGCCATTTTTAAGCTTGTTTTCATCATGAGATCAACTTGGAACTTTTTCATTGTCATGAAATCTTCAAGTGGGTGGCAAATTCAGCAAGTTTGGATCTTCATTCATGGTGTAAAGCTTTGATCCAACATGTTAACTTAAGATGAGTTTGGCTAATACATGATTAAGCACTTTAATAATTTTGAATTAATATAAATGAAATAGAGTGGCATGGTTTAGTTCCTTAGGAAATTCTGATAAAAATGGTAATTAACTTGTTCAATTTGGTTGAAAAATAAGAAAATAACATTTTTGAATATTGATGATGATGATGAAGCACGTGTAGAAGACGATCATGGCACGTGTATTTTTTTCAATTTAAAATCCATTTTTATATATTATAAAATGGTTGGGTGTTTGTAACACCAAGAGCGTCCAGCTTTGTTGGTTTTTTGTTTGGTTTCGAAAGAGAGAGGGTCTGGGTTTGAGCCCCAGCGCCCTCATTTTTTCTCCTTTTCGCTCTTTCTCTCATTTTTTTTTCATTTCATTTATTTATTTACTTATTTAATTCCTTTTTTATTTTTATTAAATAACCAAAATAATTTATTTATTTCAATATTTATTTTTATTAAAACCTAAATATTATTTTCACACCTTACTCATTTATTTATTTTATTTGTTGATTAACTTTAAAAATTTCAAGAAACATATATTATTTTTTTATTTAATTATTATTAAAAAAACCTTTAAAACTTTCATTTTATTTTCTTCTTTTCATCCAAAATATTTGTGATACACATTTTATTTATTCATCAAGACTTGTATACTTCGTTTTTTTTAATCTTTAAGTGGATTATTTGTTGACTTAGTTTAATCGTGCAATTATTTGTAAATGATTTTGTCTTGTTCATAATTTGTAAATGCTTTTGATTAAATGATTGATGACGATTCTTTGATTAAACTATGATATTTGTTCAGTTCATGCATGATATGAAATTGTGAGTAGTTGATAACTTTAGGTTTAAATTGAAATCTTAGATTGATGAATGACATGTATGAGGGTTAAAGGCTTTGTTGCCTTAATTTTGTTTAAGAAGCATGTTTGATTTTCTTTTCCATGTTTAAATCAACTTTGCGAGATGAATCTTTGTGATAAAAATGAACCTAATGCATGTCATACCCTAAGTGTGAAGCCTTAAACCATAATTGTTGTTATGCCATTAAACATTGATGATGTCTCCTCCATGTGTATGTATATGTTTATTTCTATTGTGTTCAACATGATTGATCCCTCATGAATTTGTCAAGTCATCCTTATTTGATGTTTTCATCTATTTAACTTGTGAATTCCTTGCTCACTTTGTTTGGTTAATATCATGCATTTCCCTTGTGGCTTTGTCAAGTCACCCTTAGATGATGTGTCATCTATGTATCTTTGCTACCTTTAATTAATTGTTGTCCCCCATGACTTTGTCATGTCATTCCATCCTAACCTAACTTTAAGGAAGAATTTATAACTTATTTGATTTATAAATCATGCGTGAGTAGGTGGTATTGTCATAATCATAACCTCTTATCAAACCCTAATCTTCATCAAAATTATGACCCTCTTATCAAACCCTAATCATCATCAAGATTCTGACCCTTTTATCAAACCCTAATCTTCATCAAGATTATGACCCTCTTATCAAACTCTAATCTTCATCAAGATTATGATCCTCTCATCAAACCCTAATCTTCATCAAGACTACAACCTCTCATAAAACCATCACCTTTCATAAAGCCATAATCCTCATCAATATTATGAAACTTTTCTTCAAATCCCAATCCATATCCCAAACATCAAACAACTCAATCCAAACTTAACCTTACAAATTTGAACCAAATTCATAAGCAAATCCTTGGCCCTTCAGCAAGTGCCCTAACAAACCTTTGACTCTTTATCAAGTGTCCTCATAAACCTTAGGCCATTTGTCAAGTGCCCTTTTTAACTTTGTCCCTTTGTCAACTGTCATCTCAAGACTTCTTCCTTCTTTAATGATAGCTAAAATACTTCAAAATACCTCAATACTATTTTAAAATAAACTTGAAAGAAAAGGAATATTGGAATCTAGCATTCTAGCAAAACCCTTGAAAGATTGCTCTCAAGTCTTGCACATTGAAGTAGCCAAATTTTCCCTTCTTTCATCCTTAAAACACTTAATAAATAACATTGGGCCAAGAGATGTTAGAGTCTAGCACTCAAACACAACTCTTTTAAACATTGATCACTATCAATGTTCATGGTCTATAAACAATTTTCTCAATTAATTTTGAATGAAAGAGACTGTTAGAGTTTAACACTATAGCATAAACCCTTAAACAATTAATTATAATCAAATGTTCATCATTCTTAAAACATATCCAAACTATACTCAAATATCCATTTCTATGGATAAACCTTGATTATCATCAATAAACCAAAATCTTATAGTCATGAGCAAACCTTGATTGTCATCAAGTGTATTTTATTAAACAAAACTTTAAGACATCTAATAAGATCAAAGACTCTTTTCAAATGAAAGATGTTGTCTTAATAAACACTAGGGAAATGTTTGCCTACGACTATTGAGTTAAGATAAGTGGCGTGAATGAGATTTGTAAATTCATTCAATGTGTTGAAAATGTCCACTCCTCATATGTTTTGGGTAAAACAAAGTCTTTACTTTGATTAATACAATTTGGCTTTCGCTAAAATCAACCAACAAAGTTTACCCAAACTACGATTGCTCAGACTTTATCCTTGTAAGGATACGCAGGCACGAGACTGTGAAGTCTTGGTGAGCACCCTTTAATAAAAATCTCTTTAGGTTCTCTCTTTCTTAAATAAAAATGTAATTTTTTTTTTCTTTTTTCCAACTCAATAAGTAGAGGATTTAGAAACAAACCTTAAGCTAACACCCATTCCATTTCTCTCTATGGGAATAAATAAAGATCGATGGCAACTCTGTTAAGTCCATCCTGCAGGCGTGCGATTGTGCTTCGCGAAGTCGTTCTCATTTTTTGAGGTACGATAAATGGCGACTCTGCTATGGAATTTCCCATATCTAAGTGAGTCAAGCCTATTTTAGTTAGGTTTTTGTATGTGTGTTAGCTTTTTTATTATATATTTTATATCTTTTCCTCTATTTATTTTTCATATATATTCATGTGTGGGTTTTAAGGATCCGATATCTTGAATAAAGCTCTACACCCGAGCTTTAGAAAAAGCAGAGAGAAAACATAAGGTTAGATTTGGTAGTTAGTAGTGTTAAACTTCAAGGGCAAGATCCGTGTAGCAACTAACATGAAGGCTCTTCTAGGTAGACCTGTTTGTAGATCTCGTTATAAAACAGCTAGCCTGATGCATAACACTGATTCATGAAAGGTCCATGACTCCAGGTCCCTGATTTAGAACCAGTGATATTTTGGTGGTTGAATAATATTGGACTTCAAGGATATTTCCTTGTTCAACCAATATAAAAACCCCAATCAGAAGAGACCTTTTCGTCACTCTCGTTATAAAATGGCTAGCCTGTTGCATGATGTTGAAATGACTAAGGTTGTTGTACCCCAAAATTTGACCAACCATTTTCTTGTACTTGGCTTATGTTTCATTTCATTTTAGAATTTGCATTTGCATAGCATTATTCTTAACGGGGGATCAGGAGTTTTGTTGTGTCATTCAAGAGGAGGGTCTACTTGGTTTCAAGTTCAAGCAAAGGCATTTGTCCAAGCCATCAGGGTTTCATCATCATAGAGGAATACCAAAGCTCCTTGAGAGGAAAGGTTTGTGCATGGATGTGGCCTCCTATCTTGAGGATCATCAGAAGCTCATCAGGGGTTCATAAGGTTTTTTACTTGGTTGAAACATGCTTGGGCCGCCAAACGCCTAAGGCAATATATGTTGAATCACACAACCATGCTGATTTCAAAGATAGATCTGATTACATACGTGTTCGAGAAGCAAGCACTTTTAGGAAGGATTGCTAGGTGGCAGATGGTTTTGACAGAATATGTTATTCAATACGTGTCCCAAAAGGCCATTAAGGGAAGTGTGTTGTCTGAATACCTTGCAGAGCAACCAATTGATGACTATCAGCCGATGAAGTTTGAATTTCCTGATGAGGATGTCATGTTTTTGAAGATGAAAGACTGTGATGAGCCATTACCGGATGAAGGTCCTGAAATAGACTCCCAATGGAAGATGATTTTTGACGGTGTTGTTAACTCCTACGACAATGGAATTGGGGCAATCATTACCACTCCCCATGGTTCACACATACCATTTACTGCCAGGTTAAATTTCCCTTGCAACAACGACGAAGCTGAGTATGAAGCATGTATCATGGACATTGAAGAAGTGATTGATTTGAGAATCAAGAACTTTGATATTTATGGTGATTCAACTTTGGTAGTCAATCAGATCAAAGGAGAGTGGGAGACTCGTCAGCCTAATCTAGTACGTATATGAACTATGCAAGGAGGTTGTCACCTTTCTTCGACAGGGTAGAGTTTCATCACGTGCCAAGAGCTGAGAATCAGATGGCAGATGCCTTGGCTACATCATCCTCGATGTGTAAGATGAATTATTGGAACGATGCTCCGACGATTGTCATCTCACGCCTTGATAGGCCAACATTCATATTTGCAATAGAGGAAGCTTCAGATGGGAAGCTGTGGTATCATGATATTAGAAACTTTTTCAAGAATCAAGAGTATCCGCCTGGGGCATCGAGCCGGGATAAGAAGACCTTGAGAAGACTGTCTGGAAACTTCTATCTGAACAAGGATGGCGTGCTCTACCGAAGAAACTTCGATTTGGTTATGTTGAGATGCATGGACGAAAAAGAAGCAGGTTTGCTTATGGAAGAAGTCCACGAGGGTGCTTTTGGTACGCATGCAGGCGGACATGCAATGTCTCGGAAACTGTTGAGAGCAGGCTACTATTGGATGACCATGGAGTCTGATTGTTTCAAGTACGCCAAGAAATGAAATAAATGCCAAATTTATGCTGATAAGATGCATGTACCACTAAGTCCCCTGAATGTTATGGCGTCTCCCTGGCCCTTTTCCATGTGGGGAATTGATATGATTGGTAAGATTGAATCGACCGCATCCAACAGACACCGCTTCATCATAGTGGAAATTTATTATTTCACTAAGTGGGTTGAAGCAGCTTCTTTCGCCAATGTCACCAGACAGGTCGTGGCCCGATTCATCAAGAAGGACATCATCTGTCGTTACAGAATGCCCGAACGAATCATTACTGATAATGGTTCGAATTTGAATAACAAGATGATGAAGGAACTGTGCCAGAGTTTCAAGATTGAACATCACAATTCTTCTCCTTATTGCCCAAAGATAAATGGCGTTGTTGAGGCGGCCAATAAGAACATCAAAAAGATTGTGCAGAAGATGGTTGTGACCTACAAAGATTGGCATGAGATGTTTCCCTTTGCATTACACAGATATTGTACTTCGGTACGTGCTTCAAATAGGGCAACTCCTTTCTCGCTAGTGTATGGTATGGAAGTTGTCCTACCATTGGAAGTCGAGATTCCTTCTTTGAGGGTATTGGCTGACGTCAAACTAGATGAGGTGGAATGGGTGAAAGCCAGATTGAACCATCTTAGCTTGATGGATGAGAAGAGATTGGCATCCATTGCATATGATCGTTTGTATCAAAGTAGGATGAAGAAAGCTTTTGATCAGAAGGTGCTCCCTCGAAGCCTTTAGGCAGGTGACTTAGTGTTAAAGCAGATTCTCCCTCCACAGATAGATCACAGGGGCAAATGGACTCCCAACTACGAAAGGCCATATTTCGTAAGGAAAGTCTTCTCCGGAGAAGCCCTACTACTCTCAACCATGGATGTCGAGGATTTCACATCCCCTGTGAACGCAGACGCAGTTAAAAAATACTTTGCTTAAAATAGACCCGCTGGAAAGAAAAAGAAAATCCAGGCAAAAATGGGGCATCCTGGCAAACCATAAAAAGAATGAGTTCGGGCAAAAGTTAGGGATAAAAATAAAAAGAATGTAAACCCGCAAAGTTGAAAACCTGAAAAGGCGACTTTGGCAAAAATGGGTATCCCGGTGGATCGAAAACCCAAAGGGAGATTCAGGAAAAAGTTAGGGATTTTAAAAGCAAACGACTGCGGTATGCGTCTAATCCTATGAGCACAGTGGATTCTGGGAGGACCTGAGGGTCAATCAATTAAGTCAGTATCTTCGGAAGAAGAAGCATTGGAGAAGCATCGAAGTCATGCGAGTCATTGTCAAATCGACACATGGTGGTTGTTTGTACCATATTGCCAAAATTTTATATTTTTATTGCATTTGTACTTTTTTGTGCAACTTTCTCTTTTCGGAGTTGCATCTGATGTAAATCTGCCTATTTACAGACCATTTCAATCAATGAAGTATATACTATTCAGAAAGCTTTTGTTCTTGTTTTAGCTTTTACTGTTTTGTTCGCAAAAGACGCTTGATGTTTTTGATAAGACTTGGCAAACATAAACTTGTGGGCTCTGTTAATTATGATTAAAACATTGTTTTTCTTGAACGATGTCATGGACAATAACCGAGATAGCTCTTGTTGTATACAGGATACTTTGTTTGTATTTGTTGCAAGGCTCTCGTTCTTGAGGCTATTCCAGAAGTGCCTCCCCAGTAGGTTGGGATTACATGTGATAAAGGGCCTCCCTAGTAGGTTGGGATTACATGTGATCAAGGTTTTCCCCAGCAGGTCGAGATTGATATCCCCGGCAGAGTAGAGCTATCCCAAGCAGGTGGAGCGTGTACACTTATTCTCAACAGTTCAAACGCAAATCTTATTCCCTAGCAGGTTGATATCAGGGTTATCCCCAGAAGGTCGAAATCGAGGTTCCCCAGTTGTGAAATGCACTTGTCTTTTGACAAGTAGATGTAGGGTTACCTCCAACGGTGGAACGTGTTCAGAGTTTTGTTTCCCCACAGAGTCTAAACCTTTGGCTCCTTTCTCCTCAAAGTCTAGGTCATTGACTCATTCCCAAGCAGAGGTTGATGTTGATTCCGTCATTGGCTAATCCCCAGTGAAGTCACCAGGATAGGGTTCTTCCCCGCATATGGGGATTATCCCAAGAGAATTTTATTCTCCATCCTCAGAAGAGTGATTTAGGATAATTTCCTAGTAAATCTTATTCTTATTCCTAGCAGGTAGCAAACTTAATCTTCAGTAGAGCGGAATCTCCGACAGAGTGGAGCTATTCCTCAGCAGTTTGCTTTGTATCCTATAAGAGTTTTGGTTTCTAGGAGGCCATCCAGGGCCAATCACCCCAGTAGAGTGGGTTTGTTTTCCCTAGCCAAGACGTTTGTTCCCCAGAAGAGTCGTATTCTAGTAGGCCATCCAAGGCCGTTTTCTTCAGTATAGTTGATTTGACCCTCAGTGTAGTGGATGTATTTCTCAGCAGAGCAGTTATGTAGATGCTTTTGATAGGCTGCATTTTGTGGCAAAACATTAGAGTTTATATGAATGTCCTGACTGATGTTATGACATACACTAAGAGTATTCTGCAGGGTAAGTGAAGTTGGATGTCATGACTGGATGCTGTAACATTGATAGTATGACATCAGACGCGCAGAGTTTGTTTTTCTGTTATTAGCTCAGGCTATACTTCAGGAAACAATCTAGGAAGCATGGTTATTTTAGACGACATAACAGGAATTGCTGAGGATAATATAAAAGACTCCTGACCTGATGATAAGTGCGTAGCTTCATGAAGAGAGGTTTATCTTGGGTAAACCTAGTTTCTCCATCAAGGCCCAAAGCAAGTTTGTTGCTATAAATAACAGAAGGATCATTCCTAATAGGGCAGAGCTTAAAAAGAAAGATTCAAGACAGAGATTAGAGAGTGTGATTTGTGAGTGAAGAGGTTTGCTCTTCACGTGTGTCTAGGAGTCTTAGGATTCCTTTGTGTGCCAAGCAATTGTATGTTGTATAATTGCTTTGGTTATTGTGTATGAACAAGTATGTTCATTGTGTCACTCAAAGCTGTTAAGCAAGAGTGTGTGTCACTTGATCAAAGCTGTGAAGCAAGATCAAGCTGTGTTTGATGTGAGTCTTCATATCAGTTTTGTAATTGTGTATTAATATCACTGAGGTGATTGAGGGGGAGTAAGTGGGAAACTCTGGTCTAGTGATCTTTAGGCTGAAGTGTCATTGGGTAGGTCTTAAGTGAGGAGTGCAAACTGGGATTGTTTGACTCTGAATTAATTCTACTAATAGTGAATTTCCTCCCTAGCTTGGTAGCCCCCAAATGTAAGTGTGGTTGACATTGAACTGGGTGAACAATTACTTGTGTTATTTGCTGCTTTCCATTTACAGCTTATTATTATGTGCAGTAGTCTATGTTACAGTGGATGTCATAACATCCGTGATAACATCCATCGCGTGCTTGCCAGAATTTCAATTAGCATCAGAGCAGGCCCTTCCTGTTATTTTCTGGGTGAGATATAGGGAAGATAATTTCTGGTACTATGGATAAAGACATAGGATTCACAAATAGACCACCAATTCTGGATGGCTCTAATTATGACTATTGGAAACCTAGGATGATTGCATTCTTGAAGTCTCTAGATAGCAAGGCATGGAGAGCTGAAAACTTAGGATGGGAACATCCAGTAAAGACTGGAAAGGATGGAGTATCTGTGTTAATTCCTAAAGAGGAATGGAACAAAGAACAAGAGGCCTTGGCTCTTCGAAACTCTAAGGCATTGAGTGCACTCTTCAATGGTATAGACAAAAACATCTTCAGACTGGTACACCATTGTGAACTGGCTAAGGAGGTTTGGGACACTCTCAAAACTACTCATGAGGGAACCTCAAAAGTCAAGACGTCAAGACTACAAATGCTGACCACCAAATTTGAAAGTCTAAGGATGAAGGAGGATGAGACTATTCATGAATTCTACATGAATATACTTGAAATTGTAAACACCTCAGGAGCTTTGGGAGAAAAGATGTCTGAAGAAAAGCTTGTAAGGAAAATTCTCAGGTCTTTGCCTAAAAGGTTTGCCATGAAGTTCACTGCCATTGAAGAAGCCCAAGACATATCCATTATGAAGGTGGACGAACTCATTGGTTCTCTCCAAACCTTTGAGATGAGGATAGGTGATCAGGATGAAAAGAAGAAAAGCATAGCTTTTGTGTCAAAGGCTGAAGAAGTTTCTGATGAAGACAATGGTGTAAGGGAGAAGAATTTGTCAGAAGCAATAGCCTTGCTTGGAAGACAATTCAGCAAGTTAATCAAGAGAATAGACCAAAAGTCTAAGCCGTATGTCAAGAACAGTTCCTCTGACACCAACAGAAAGGAAAAATCTTAAGATACATCTAACCAAGGCAAAGGAGTTCAGTGTTATGAATGTGAGGGGTATGGTCACATTAAAACTGAGTGTCCCACCTATCTCAAGAAGCAAAAGAATGGATTAGCAGTCACTTGGTCTGATGGAGATTCTGAGAGTGGATCAGAAGATGAGTCTGCAAAACATGTCACTGTTCTAAACAATGTATGCATATCTGATGGTGACTCAAGTGAAGAAGAGCTAACTTATGATGAACTTGCAGATTCATACAAAAAGCTATGCACAAGAAGTGCAGAATTATATCAGCAAGGAGAACAACAGAAGAAGTGCATAAGGGAATTAGAGGCTGAGAAGATAGAGCACCTTGCAAATAGACTCACTGAAAATTGAGGCAAGGTTGTTAGAGTCCAAAATGAAGCAGATGTCAAAATCCATAAGGATGCTGAACCCTGGGACTGACACTCTATAAAGAATTCTACAGAGTGGTCAAACAGCTAGAAACATGGCTGGACTAGGATTTGTTAGTGATCAGAAAACCATATTGGAGTTAAAAAGGACAAAGCTTGAAACTCAGAGGTGAAAATGGATGTCACAACCAATGTCTCAACATCAGAGAAACAAAAGTTGGAACCAAACCAAGAAAAAATTCCAAGGGTATAGCTGTTACCACTAAGGAAAACTTGGACATATTAAACCTGTCTGTTTCTGGCTGCATGGATTTCCTTGTCATCCTCATCAAGGAAAATTCAAACAGGGTGCTCATGTCAAGAAACTGCATCATGCTAAATCCAAGAAGGAAGCTCCTATCAAGAAGAGACAATGGGTTGCTAAGAATGTGGCTCTAGTAGCTCACTCTTCTCTAAGGATGCTTACCAAAAAGAATTGGTATTTTGATAATGGTTGCTCTAGACACATGTGTTGCACCCCAAAATTTTCCTAACCTTTCTTTATCTAGCTTGTGTTTCATTGCATTCATTTTAGCATTTTTCATTTGCATTGCATTGACATGTATGCAGGAGATCAAGAGGTATGACTACCAATCAAGGGCTACACATGGCTATGAAGCTAGATAAGAACCTTATTCAAGTATTCAAGCGTTGATATCCTCATCAATGAAGTTAAGGATCCTCAGAGAGAGTGGTTGAAGCCAAGAATGCATATCTCCTAACTTGAAGGTTGTGGGAAGCTATTCAGATGATTCTGAATCCATGGAGTTGGACTTGAGACCTTGAGAGAGTTCATGGGAAGTTTTGAAGATCATTTTGAAGCCTAGACAGGTCATCATGGGAAGGATATGAAGCAACAACCAAGATGGGTGCAACTAGGGTTTCATCTGGTCAACCCTAGGATAACTGATGATTTGAAGAAGGATGGGACCTAGGTTGAAGGCCATGTGATCATGGATTGATGCATTAAGATGCCCAAGGGATGATTCCAAGGTCAACTTATCATTAATCAAGAGTGTGAGGAGTTCTTAGGCTAGGGTTGCTAAGCTTGACAGTGTAAAATCCCCTAGTTAAGTGCCTAACTTCAAGACAACATAACTCAAGATGTGATTCTCATCTCACCTTGACCCTAACATGATTGTTTAAGAGCATGATCATAGATTTAATCTGAGTATTATAAGTCATTCATTGGATTTCTAGAACTCAAGTTATGAGTCAGACAAGTTACAGGTTATTAGAGAAATGTGAATTGGGAGCTTGAAAGTCAACCAACTTGCATAACAATTTTGACCTAGAAGGATGATTCTCATGAACTTTTGGCCAACATAAATGTTGTTCCTTATCTTCTTAGCTTTCTAGAAAGTACTAGAAGTCCATGATTGGATTTGTAGAACTCAAGTTACAAGCTTTGCAAGACAGGGGTATTTTGGGAATTTGGAATTATAGGTCATTTTTTGTTATGGGTCAATTTCATCAACTTAGACACCTCAAATGGAATTTTGATCAACTTGAAAGTTGTTCAAAATGGTGTTATTTGTCCAACCATGAACCAAAAATTCATTGATATGAATTAAATTAAGAAATGTATGATGGAAATACCATGGATGCATAATTAAAGGCATGAAAAGATGAAAACTCTAAAACAATTCATTTTTGTGCAAAACTTGGCAAGTTTGTGCATTTTTTGAAAGTAGAAGGCATTTAGAGCACTTTGGCATTGTTACATTTTTGAATTGGAAGTGATTTCATGGCATAATTCCAAGTTGCTTATGGTTGAAGTAACATAACCAATGTACACCATAGGATTGAATTGAGGATTCAATCCGGTCCATTCATATTCATGAGGTATTATGCAAGAAATTTGGGTGAGAATGAAGCTGAAACAGAAGAAGAATCGCGACTGTCATGGAAGAGTTTAGAAGAAAAATCAGAAAATTGGATTGAGTGAATTGGGCCAGGTAATGATCCAAAACGGTTCTATATAAGTTTCTGGAAGAGTTCATAGCAAGTTTGGTGATTGGTGAAGATTGAATGAGGTAAGGAGCACTTGAAAAAGTTAGTTACAAAGTGAAAATAGTTTTCCATCTTGGAGGCCATTGCAGAGGGAATTGAAGCTCCAAGATTCTACAGCAAGCATCACTGGACGTGTCTGAGCAAGTTTGATCAAGAATTGGAGGATGTAGCACTCTCTGTGGAAGCTCAAACCAGTTTTCTTTCTTTTCATTATTATGCTTTGTTGAGACTGAATTAGGATAGAAATTGCATGCGATTATGTAATTCTTGAATCATAGATGGATTTAGGCAAGGTTTGGTGGACATTCGTGAGAGTTCTTGATCATGGATGAAATGTTTAGAGGTTCGGTTAGGGCTTAATCTTGATGGATTTCAAAGATGGAACATAGATTCTTGATCAGTGATGAGTGTAGAATAGGTTGATGGAAAGAATTTGGCATCTGGTGATGATTTTTCCAAAACACGATTTTTCTGTTCATAGCTGTATCTGCGTATTCTTTGAGAAGATGAAAAAATAAAGGTTGTCATGATATTCCTTGTGAGGAAACTAGTGGATCTGGAGATTTAAGTGAAGTTTGGTGCCTTCTGATGGCTTGGCCATCGTGAGACCGCCGGAGAAGACGACCGGAGTCTTCTCCGGCCACCCTGGTTTTCCCCCTTTTCCCTCTTCAGTTAAAAGGTTGAAGACGAAACAAGGACCGTTGGATGATTCTGATTCAATTGACCTAGTATGAAGATCTGACGCATGTGATTTAATCTGGTGATTTGTTGACCTTGACTGATGACTTGGCAAGCTGATAGACCTTGGATTGTAATACTTTTGGGATAGACGCTCCTGATTAGAACGTAGGGTGAACCCTAGTCAACCAGCCACACCTGAACACCCATGAAACGCTGCGTTTCATTTAAGTGGACTCCTAAGATACGTGGCGCGCACTGACCCCTTAGATGCATAGACTAGTCTTCTTATCCAACGGCTGTGTCTTATTTGCGGCATTTTAATTTCTTTTATTCATTTTGTGATTTTATTTTTTTGTTTTAATTGTTTTTAATTCATTGAAAATATAAATAATTGTCATAAAAATGTGAAAAAAATCATGTTTGTTCCTTGGATTATTTCTGATTTTTGTATGCCGTTTATTTGGAAATTTAGTTAATTTTCCATTTTGTGCTATTTTTCTATTTTTGTTGCATGATTAATAAATGTAAAAATGACTAGTATACTTGCTGATTTTATTACTAGCTCAAACTTTGGAATCTGGTGCTGAAATTTTGCATGCTTGTTATAGACTCCTTGATAGGTCTGTGTGATTTTTATGATATTTTTTAGATGATTCTAAGTTGGAGTTTGAGATAGGTTTTAGAGCTTTCCCCTTATGGATTCCTTTTGGTATACATTGAGATGTAGAAATTGTTTAGACCCCTTAGATGTAGGTTTCGACCTTGAACTTTCTACTATGATTCCCTAACACATGTAGGATCATCTAGGATTTTTCTTAGGATTGTTAGAAGTGATCTTCTATTATTCCCCCATTTTACAAGTTGATTATGGTTTAGAGGACCCTAACTAGGATAAGTTCATAGATTAGTCTTTTAAGTGAGCATTAGTTAACTCTAAGTTTCAAATCCCTTCTTGATAGAATAGAACTTAGATAGATACCTCTTTAGAACATTGATTAGGCCTTGATAGAGCTTTTGAATCCCCCTAGTTCAGGTGATCCTTGTAGCTAGTCATTAGGGTTTCTTAGAAGTTAATGTGATGTCTTTTTTCCCCTATGTGATTTCTTCCCTGGGCTTTGCCCTATCCTCTTTCTCCAAGTCTTGAAGAGGAGCCCTCCTGGGAGAGCCTAATCCTTCCTTTGGTTGGATTATGTGCATTCCTCAGGAGGTTGAGCCTTGAAATGACATTCATCCGTATAGTACATTCCTTTGGTCTGCACTATCTTTCTCTTTCAAGTCTTGATGAGGAGCCCTCTTGGGAGAGCCTAATCCTTCCCTTGGTTGGATTTTGTGCATTCCTCAAGGGGTTGAGCCTTAGATTGACATTCCTGGCATGGTATATTCCCTTGGTTTATATATTGTCATCCCTTTTTAAGTCCCTTTCTTAGGATCCCTCTTGGGAGAGCCTAATTGTTCCCTTGGTTGGATTCTGTACATTCCTCAACAAGTTGAGACTGAGATGGACATTCTATGTTGATACACTTTAACCAGATACCTTAGATTGACATCTAGGACTAATACCCAGCTTTTCTGTCCTATTGACATAGGATCCATCTTGGGAGAGCCTAATCCTTCCCTTGGTTGGATTCTGTGCATTCCTTAAGAGGTTGAGCCCATGATGGACTCTTGTGTTGATACACATCCAACCTGATGTAGCCTGGGATGACTTACCTGTTGCTCATTTTGCTTTCATTTCTCTTCCTTGTTTGACATTGCTTGATGCATTAGAATAGGTTCATATATAGAATATTTTAGGCAAGGAGCATGACTGCATTAAGAGGTTGAGTGGGTCTCCCTCTGCTTGCTTGCATTAAGGGTTGAGGTGATCCTCCCCTTGCTTGTGTGTTGTTTTTCTTTTTATCTGATGTGTTTGCATTAAAAGGTTGAGCTGAGTTCCATTTGCTTGTCTGTTTTGTGTGTCTTCTTTTCTTGATTGCTTAGAGGTTGAGTGAGTCTCCCTCTGCTTGTATTGCTGCATTGCATTTGCATCTTTACTGTTTACTTTTCTGTTTGTCTGCTATAATGATTTTTGCAGTTATTGTCTGTTTCCCATTGACATGATCCCCTAGGACTCTCACTTCCTTTGATAAGGAAGTGATGATAGAACTTTAGGTTGAAACCTTTGCATGATAACATCTAGGAGTTCCCTGTTTCAAAACTCAACCATAGGATGAATCCTTGGTACGGCAACATTAGGGCTTGATACTTTCCCCCGTAGAGTTTGTTCTCTTCTCTCTCTAAAACAACAGTAATAAACGTAATAAAGGCAAGTTGGTACAAGCGCATTACGAGAGTTAAGCCACTTCGGAAATGATAATTGAGCGGTCTCCTCTCAATCGTCTAGAGTGTTTAGTATAAGTCTTTTGGACGATATACGATGCATTCGTTCCCAAGTCATAGTCTCTAGAGCTGTACGAACTACAAATGTTCATAAAAAACACTTCTTCCATAAAAGACAAAAAACAAACTTCAAACCCTTTTTGCCCCGTGGGTCTTTAACTCAAGGAAAACTTTTCTGATGAAAAGAGTGTCGTTAACTCTTAGTTCTACCGCAAACGGTAACGCACGAGTCTCCGACGAGCGAGCTGCATATACCAAACACCTGGAACTGTTTGTTAACCCTACTCGGAAAAACAGATGAATCTAAACCCCGTGATTCCGTAGTATCCCGAACTACGTAAGCTCTGATCTCTCATATCTGTTGAGAGTACGTAGGCACAATACTGACGTATTGGCGAGCCACCTTCCCCCATCCTTTTTACCCGTAGTTAGCCGAACTACGTTGACTCTGATTTCTCGTTCTCTGACGAGAATACGTAGGCACGAAGCGCGATGCTTTGCCGAGTCATTTTTCTTTTATTTTTGGACTAGCCTTGATAGGTAGATAGATAAACCAGCCCGTCAGATAAACACAACAAGCGTGGATCCTGTAGAGTACAACGGACGTGAGGGGTGCTAATACCTTCTCCTCGCGTAACCGACTCCCGAACCCAGACATGGTTGCGATGACCTTGTCTTATACCTTTTCGTCAGGTTTTTCCGATCGTTTCCTTTCCCGTTCTGAGGGATAAATAACGAAAGGTGGTGACTCTTTTGTTTTTCCGGCACCTTATTTTCGCAGTAGCGACAGCTGGCGACTCTGCTGGGGACTTCTGGTTCCCTATGCGAGTTAATCCTAGCGCTTGCGTGTTTATCTGTTGGGTTTGCATTTATTTATCGCACTTTACTTTCCGCACTTTATTTTCAGTATAATATGATTATTTGCTGTGCTGTTGTGGGAGGGACTGATTCTGATGAGTGAGAAGCCAGACCCAGGCTTGAGAGATACATAGTATTAGAGTGGATTAGTGGTTGACGTGCTTGCTTTGCTTGCATCAGTTCCCATGTAATCCACACTCAGACGAGGTTCTCTTTGATGACTTCCTATCGGTCTTTTGGACTCGAGGGGATTTTGGATCTGAGGATTGTCGACTCTGGGGACCGATCATTTGTGACTCAGCTAAGTGAGGCCTCTTCAGGGAGTGAAGATGCCAAACCAGAAATGGTGAACATATCATCATTTCGTGAAAGTTTGTGACGCTGGGAAACGCATAGGATGCCGAACCTTTTCCGTGATTAGGTCCATACCTGTGAGCAGGGTCGGGTTATTACAGGAAACCTTAACCTTCAGACAACCTGGTTTTCTTGACAGCGAATCAGTATTGTGGGTATCAGAAGGTTCTTATCATCAGAGATGTGTTTGTTCTTGATAGAGCAGAATTTTGGTCCTCCTCAACCAACAACACAGTCATATTGATCTCCTGCTGCATGTTTGCATTTTGCATTTTGCATCCTCATTTGCATAACATTAACGTGTGTTTGTGTTGCAGGTGCATACTTCTCCCCTGGTTCTAGTGATCTTAATCCTCATGGCTGACATGGCATCTCTGAAGAAGACAGTGGCTTACAAGCTACCAACACCTGACATCCGAGAGTTACGGGCTTTGATTTCTTTGGCTGATAAAAAAGTAATGGAGGACTTCAGAAAGAGTTATGGGAGACTTCTGGGTATTGTGTGTAAGCTTTCTACGTACGAGTGGAACGACCTCTACGCTTTTCTGCAGTTTTATGACCCGCGGCTCAGATGCTTCGTTTTTCCATACTATGTCCTAGCTCCGACCTTGGAAGAGTATTCTGACTCGCTGGGGGTACCTTTGCTGAATCAGATGCCTTATTACCGTGTTGATGGTGAACCTGACCTGGGTAAGTTGACTACTGCTCTTCATGTAGATGATTCATAGTTGAAAGGGATGCTGTTCAGAAAGATTGGAGTTTATGGTTTCTCCTTGCCTTTCCTGGTGGAGAAGGCCCGAAAGTTTTGCCAAGAAGGGTTGTTGGGCTGTATTCAATGCCATCTTAGCCCTTTGCATTTATGGGATCGTGCTATTCCCAAGTCATCCAGACTTCATAGGTATGGATGCCTGCCACATATTTGCTTTTGGGAATCCAGTGCCCACACTCCTCGGAGACGTTTATCATTCAGTTCACAACAAGAATGAAAACAGAAAGGGGAAGAATGTGGCATGTTGTGCTCCTTTGCTGTATAAGTGGTTTGCCAGCCATCTTCCTAAAACGGGTCCGTTCATTGATTCTGCTGAGTCTTCACCCTAGTCTGCATGTTTGATGGGTTTATTTGCTGACAATATCATCTGGTTTAATGGAGATCTACTGGGCAAAGAGATTGTGCATAGCTGCTGGGGCTTTCCTAACGCCCCCTGGTCGGAAGGAACGGATGTATCAATTAAAATCTCTCTTTGCTAGTACGACAATTTGGGTATGCACTAAGAGGTCCTCCTGAAGAGGAAGAGATACAGGAATCTCTGTATCTCACAGGGTTGCTTGAAGGTGACACTTTGGTTAAGGTAGAGAACGCTTGGAGCAAAATTCATAGAAAGGGAAAGGTTTTACTAGGAAAGAGAAACAACAAGGCCTTTGATCCATATGTGGCCTGGGTCCGAGAAAGAGCCGCCAAGTTTCTGATGCCATTCCTTGTAGTGGAACCATTATATCCTCGTGTGGTCAAAGAACCCACGACAGTTGATATTCAGAAGTTCAACTAGGTTCTCCGAGAGAAAGAAGAGCTACAAAAGGCCAACGAAGAGTTAGAGCAAGAGATTGCTCAACTCTGGAGCGAGAAGAACGAAGTTGTATACACCTGCAAGAAGCAGACAGAATTGATCAATCACTTGGGTGCTAATTTGACCAAGGAGACTGATTCTAAAGAACGTCTTGGGTTAGACCTGATGGCAGTTCATAGTGTGTTGACCACCAAGAAGCAAGACTTGGATAGGGTGTACCTGAAGTTATCCAAATACGAGACGTTATGGAGCAACACCCTAACCAAGTACAAAGAGTGAGAGGAAAAGCTGAAGCAGCGAATAGCTGAGCTAGAGGTTCAGATTGAGATCAAAGACAAGAAGATTGAGGCTGAGGCATCACTTCGACGCGACGCTCAATACCAGTTGGTTGAAACTACGGCAAACCTGAAGGATTGTCAACTCAGAGCTGATGCTAAGAGGTGTAGAATGGAGAACCGTTCTGGAGAAGGTGTTTGTGGGGATGTTGCCGAGGATCTCCCGGATACCATCAGGCAGAGGGATTTGCTGAGCCAAGGTCTGCTCGCCCAGCCTGACCATCCCACTTCAAAGAAGTTATTAGAGGATTTTCGTGCCCGTAGCTGCACTTGATTTCTTTGTATTTCTTTGTACCTTTTATGCATTGATATGTTGACCACCACCAGGCCTGTTGGTTGGGGTCACACTTGTTGCTTCAGTTGTATTCGATTATAGTTGTACGCTGCCCTCGCGGGTTTTTCAGATATATATATATATATATATGAGGATTTCTTTCCATTATTGGATGTTGGACTTTATTTGTCTTGGAAACTAGGACCGGGGGGGGGGGGGAATCTCCCCAAGGCACAGACACACGTTTTCATTTGCATGAATCATTTGCATAACAAGTACCTCGAGCTGTTTTCCTAACCCTTTGTGCTTGCAGGTTATTTTAGGATTGAACGAAGGTAGATTCACCGGTATTCTACCAGAGCAAATCAAGCCAGAGTAATGGAACAGGTTCATACTGACATTCAAGAGCTCAGGGAGAGGATGGATCGTTTCATGGATCTCATGCAAGTAGTCGCTAATGGCCAGGACCAGCTCAGAACTCTGGTGCAACCTCTGATTGCACGCGTCGACAGCAATGACGTGCTACACGGTGGGAATGTTGTGAACCCTCCGCTTGTTGAGACCCCTCATGCTGGCATCCCTGTTACTGGAGGGAACGAAAGTGGCAACGGTAATGTTGTTACTAATGTTGGAGCTAATGGGAATACGACTGGAGTCGGAAATGGAAACTTTGAGGCCAATGGTAATGTTGGTATAGGCAATGGTAATACTGGAGGAACAGATAATTCTGGGAACGCTGGTGCTGGTAATCTGTATGGTCTTGATGCTGCTGGGTTTGCTGCTGGCAATGGCCATCAACCTTGGCATGAGGATCGTCAAGAGGACTTATTCTCAATGAAGGGAGCTGAGGGCGAACTGAATTCTGAAGCCCGCTTAAGGTTCAAAGCACTCGAAGACAAGATGAAGAGTTTTGAGAACTTGAATACCATGGGCGTTGACATGACCAAGCTGGGTATGATCTCAGACTTCAAGGTGCCTCCCAAGTTTAAGGTACCCGACTTCGAGAAGTATAAGGGCACCACTTTCCCCCGTGTCCATCTGAGGTCATACTATCGAAAGATGTTTGCACATTCTGAAGATGAGAAGTTGCTGATGCACTTCTTCCAGGACAGCCTGTCAGGCCCCTTGCTGGAGTGGTATATGGGTTTGGAACCCACAAGTGTACGTACGTGGAAAGACCTTGCTGAAGCATTCATACGCCACTATCAGTACAACAGTGATCTGGCTCCCAACCGAGTTCAGCTATAAAATTTGTCTTAGAAGAACAACGAAGGATTTAAAGAGTACGCCCAGAGGTGGCGTGAACTGGCAGCAAGAGTTCAGCCACCGATGGTTGAGCGAGAACTTGTCGAAATGTTCGTGGCTACTCTTCCAGGAGTTTATTATGAGAAGCTTGTCAGTGGTATGTCAGGAAGTTTCTCCGACCACATCATTACTGGAGAACATGTAGAGAATGGCATCAAACTTGGAAAGATCCAGGGTGTAGATGTATCCTTAGCTGGAGGGGGAAAGAAGCCTTATAGTGGTAAGAGACGTGAAGGTGAGGCGAGTTCAGTGTCTAATGCTCGGGGAAAAGGAAAAGGCCAACGCCAGCAGGTCGCTAGCATTACTATCCCTGCTGTCCAACCACCTCAGTAGCAGCAGCAGAACCATCAAGGGTACCGGAGGTACAAGAATAAAGCACCTTTATCAAGTCGTCATCTTGAAATCCCACCTATGTCATACGCCCAACTTTTGCAGACTTTGCTTCAGTTACATCTAGTTCAGAAGAGAACTTTGGCTCCCTTGACAGGGATACCTCCACCGGGCTACGATGCGAACGCGAGATGTGAGTTTCATTCAGGGGCACCTGGCCACTCGATTGACAAGTGTAAGGCATTCAAGCACAAAGTGCAAGATATGGTTGACGCCAAGATAATCAACTTTTCTGATAATGCTCCGAATGTTACAAAGAACCCTATGCCTAACCATGGGGGAGATGGGGTTAGCGCCATCATTGAAGAGGAGGATTCGGACTTATTGACTGATGTCAAGGACTTGAAAACACCACTTGGTTCGTTAAAGCCAAGTTGATGAAGAAAGATATTTTTCCGGGCTGTGAAAAGTTGTGTATGGATTGTGCGAATCATTCAGACGGTTGTGATCAGTTGGTAGCAGGGGTCCAGAGTTTGATGAACGAGGGGATTCTGCAGTTTAGTCGGAGGGCTGAGAACAAATCATGGGAAGTAATGCTGAAGCAGAAGGATGAGGTTGCCACTATCACCACCCCTCGTAAAACAATTACCATTTCTGCATCAAGGCCACCTACGATCACCATAATGAAGGTTGGGCCTATACCATTGGAGAGCACTAATGCTGTTCCATGGCACTATGGGGCAGATGTCTATTACAATGGACAAAAGTTGGAATTGGAACCCTCTGGGCAATCTGTTGACAACCTAGTTGGGACTGGGGGAATAACGCATAGCGGAAGAGTGTTTTCTCCACCAGAGATTGTGGCTGACAAATCTGACAAGGCTGAGAAGACTGACAGAGGTAAAAGTAAGGTTGTTAAAGAAACCTCCCGTGGGGTGGGAAAAGACTTGCATGTGAAAGACGCCGAAGAATTTATGAGACTGATCAAGAAAAGTGATTATAAGATAGTTGATCATCTTCATCAGACGCCGTCTAAGATCTTTATCCTGAATCTGTTGTTGTGTTCCGAGGCACACCACAACGCTCTGCTGAAGGTTCTGAATGCAACGTATGTACCGCAAGAGATCTCCGTCAACCAGCTAGAAGGAGTGGTTGCTCATGTGAATGCTGGGAATGGATTAGGGTTTACTGACCTAGAGCTAACGCCGAATGGGAGGAATCATAATAGCGCCTTGCATATCTCGATAGAATGTCGAGGAACGGTTATGTCCCATGTGTTGGTGGACACGGGATCATCTCTGAATGTTCTCCCCAAGAAAGCTCTGATGAGGTTGGATACGAGAGGGCTGATATGTACACCAAGTGACCTGGTGGTAAAAGCTTTTGATGGAACTAAGCGAACCGTCTTTGGAGAGGTAACTCTACCCATTCAAGTTGGGCCAGAAACCTTTGACGCGGTTTTCTATATCATGGATATCATGCCTGCCTATAGTTGTCTATTGGGCTGGCCCTGGATCCATTCTGCGGGCGCTGTAACTTCCACATTGCACCAGAAACTGAAATATGCTATGGGTGGCAGCATCGTGACCGTCTGTGGTAAAAAGGACATAATGGTGAGCCATTTGTCATCTTTTAAATATTTCGAGGTGGATGGCGAGATCCACGAAACTTTGTGCCAGGCGTTTGAGACCGTTAAAGTCAAGGATACGATTCCGGCAGTGATCGAGAAACCTGAGATGAATCTCTCTTCCTTCAAGGAAGCTCAAGTTGTTGTTCAAGCTGGTTCTGCCCCAGGCTGGGGGCAAGTTCTGGAAATCCCTAACAAGCAGGATAAGTTTGGGTTAGGGTATTCTCCTTCTGCTGATGCTTCATCCTCTCGCAGCGCGCCGTGCGTCAAAGGGCCGATTCAGTTCACAAAAGGTGGGGGTGATATTTGAGAATTTCTACGCCGTGTCTGAAGATGACGAGGATAGTGATTGTGACCTAGACTCCTGGATTCAGCCGTGCAAACTAGGCCAGAGCCTCAACAACTGGTCCGTCTAGGATATCATCCAAGTGACGCGTAAAGAGTAATGCTTTGTCTTTTTCCAATTATTGTACAACCTTATGCTCTACCCGGGGCATAACGGTTTTATTGTCAGGGCCTTGATTGCTTATGCATGTACATATTACCAATAAATCAAAGGGCGTTTTCTTTGCATTCAAATTTTGTGATCTCTGTTATTCCTGTTTTATTTTATTTTTTTTGAAAAACAATAAAATGGCAATACAGTTTGTGCTAACCTGCATATCCTCTTCTTAAGCTTAACCCTTGTTATTGCAGGATTCACACTACATATGACATCGACTCTGAACCTTCTACGACTCACTTTGACTTTGATTTCACGATATATCAAGCTGATGAAGAGATTGATGAAGATGAAGACCTTCCAGAAGAGTTGGCCCGTCTGTTGAAACAAGAAGATAAGATCATTCTGCCTCACGAGGAAGAGATTGAGATTATTAATCTAGGTTCTGAGGAACTTGTCAGAAATGTCAGGATAGGGGCTGCATTGCAGAGCGATGTCAAGAAAAGATTGGTCGAGATGCTTCGAGAGTATAGTGACATCTTTGCTTGGTCGTATGAAGATATGCCCGGACTCGACACTGACATAGTGGTTCATCATCTACCACTACGAGAAGATTGTCCTCCCGTTAAGCATAAGCTTAGAAAGACACGACCAGATATGGCTGTTAAGATCAAAGAAGAAGTACAAGAGCAGCTGGATGCTGGCTTTTTAGCAGTCACTACTTACCCTCCGTGGGTCGCCAATATTGTACCTGTACCAAAGAAGGACGGTAAGGTGCGGATGTGCGTTGATTATCGGGATTTGAATAAGGCGAGCCCTAAAGATGATTTCCCGCTCCCTCATATTGATGTGTTGGTCGACAATACAACTCAATTTTCCGTGTTTTCGTTTATGGACGGCTTCTCTGGCTATAATCAGATCAAAATGGCGCCGGAAGACATGGAGAAAACCACGTTCATTACGCCTTAGGGGACGTTCTGCTACAAGGTAATGCCTTTTGGTCTGAAGAACGCAGGGGCAACTTACCAGCGGGCGATGGTCACTTTATTTCATGACATGATTCACCATGAGATTGAAGTCTATGTTGATGACATGATTGCGAAGTCCCAAACGCAGGAGGGACAACTAGTCAATTTGCTGAAGCTATTTGAGAGGCTAAGGAAGTTCAGGTTGAGGCTGAATCCTAACAAATGTACTTTCAGGGTACGGTCTGGAAAACTACTGGGGTTTATTGTGAGTGAAAAAAGAATTGAGGTTGATCCTGCTAAGATAAAAGCAATACAAGACATGCCAGCGCCAAAGACTGAAAAAGAAGTTTGTGGTTTCCTGGGCAGAATAAACTACATTGCTAGATTTATATCTCAGCTCACGGCCACGTGTGAACCGATGTTCAAGTTATTGAAAAAAGATCAGGCGATTATCTGGAACGAGGATTTCCAGAAGGCATTTGACAAGATAAAACAGTATCTGCAGGAACCTCCAATTTTGATACCCCTAGTGGCCGGAAGACCCTTAATCATGTACTTGACAGTTCTTGAGAATAGCATGAGTTGCATTCTCAGTCAGCACGACGAGACTGGCAGAAAGGAGAAGGTCATTTATTACTTGAGTAAAAATTTCACACATTGTGAGTCCCGTTACTCAATGCTGGAAAAACGTGTTGTGAACTTGTGTGGGCTGCCAAACGTTTACGACAGTATATGCTTAATCACACGACCATGTTAATTTCAAAGATGGATCTGATCAAGTACGTCTTCGAGAAGCAAGCGCTTTCAGGCAGGATTGCCAGGTGGCAAATGGTATTGACGGAGTATGATATCCAATACGTTTCCCAGAAGGCCATCAAGGGAAGTGTTTTGTCTGAATACCTTGCCGAACAGCCTATCGAAGATTATCAACTGATGAAATTTGAATTCCCTGACGAGGATATCATGTTTCTCAAAGCGAAAGATTGTGATGAACCATTTCCCGACGAAGGGCCAGATAGGAAGTCCCAGTGGAAATTGATATTTGACGGTGTAGTCAATTCATACGGAAGTGGTATTGGGGCAACCATTACAACTCCCCAGGGATCCCACATCCCGTTTACTGCCAGATTGACTTTTCCGGTCACCAACAATGAAGCAAAATATGAGGCATGCATCATGGGTTTAGAAGAAGCCATTGATTTGAGAATCAAGACCCTTGATGTATACGGTGACTCAGTGCTCGTTGTCATTCAAATTAAAGGCGAATGGGAGACCAGGCAACCGAACCTGATCCCGTACGTGAACTATGCCAGAAGGCTGCTACCTTTATTTGATCGAGTGGAACTCCATCATGTGCCTAGGGCAGAAAATCAGATGGCTGATGCCTTAGCCACGTTGGCTTCGATGTACAAAGTCAATTTTTGGAATGAAGCTCCAAGAATTGTCATTTTTGGTCTTGGCAGACCTGCATTCGTTTTTGCAATTGAGGAAGCCTCTGATGGCAAGCCATGGTTCCATGATATCCAGACTTTCCTTATGACTAAGGAGTATTCAGTGGGAGCGTCAACCCAGGATAAGAAGACTCTAAGGAGGCTGTCTAGAAATTTCTATCTCAATCCTGATGGAGTTCTGTATAAGAGAAACCACGATCTCGTGCTACTCAGATGTGTAGACGAAAAAGAAGCTAGTTTGCTTATGGAGGAAGTCCGTGAAGTTTGGTATGCACGCCGGCGGACATTCTATGACGCGGAAAATATTACGAGCATGATACTACTGGCTGACGATGGAGTCAGATTGTTTCAAATTCACGAAGAGATGTCATAAATTCCAGATTTTGTTAGAACACAGATTGGTTCTTAATAATTACTCTTTGTTTTGATGATAACTGTTAGGAAATTTATATTTAAGAATTATATACTCTAAAATTTGTTTGAGAGTTTTACTGCAGATTAATATTATATTAACTCTCTAGAAGCAAATCTGCCTTGAATACAAGAAGCTATTCTGACTCTGAAGCGCCAGATGCACCTTACAGAAGAGTCTGTTTGCTCCTTACAGAAGATCCTGAGTGTAGTCTCCAGAAGGATCTGAAGCAAGAAGCTCCAGAACATTCTGAGTCAGAAGCATCTGAAGATAGTCAGAAGCATCTGAAGATAATCAGAAGCATCTGAAGCTGAAGCATCAGAAGTATAGAAGAATATTGATTGAAGAGTTTCTCAAAGCATTAGTCTACAGAAGTTTCTGAAAGTACCTACGCTACCAAGTACTGAAGTTCTGTGTCAAATTGCTCTGATGATCAACACGCTAGAAGCACACACGCTACAGAAGACTCTGATACAGCATAGTTCTGAATCTCATCAGAAGACTCTGATCCATTCAGACTCTGAAGAACTTGCTGAAACTGAAGAAGTGTTTTCAAGAATATATCCGTTGGAACTATTCAACGTCTCTTTCCTTATTTGTGCTAGACACAATTACACAGACAAAAAGGATTTTTCTGTGCCATCTATTTCAAGGAAAGGTCAGTGCATGTGAAGACAAAAAGGCTCAGACCTTTTGAGACTCTCTTTTCAACGTTCAGCTTGCATGATTCAGCTGCCTATAAAAGGAGATCCTCACTTCATTCTTCAGTTACACACTTGCTGAAAAGAAATCGTAATATTCTATAAGCTCTCATTCTTATTCTTCATAGAATCTCATTGTACTTAAACTTAAGAGAAAAATCACTGTTGTGATTATAGCTTTATAGAAGCATTAAAAACTCTTGTATTTAATTTACATTGATTGTAAAGGATATTCCTTAAGAGGATTTAGTGTGAATCAGTAGCTCTTGAGAAGACTAAGAACTGTAGTTCTTAGGTGATACTATTGTAATCAGTTTGATTTAATAGTGGATTAAGTCCTTGTTGAGAAAGGCAAATCACTCTGGAAGGGTGGACTGGAGTAGTTGTTAAACGAACCAGGATAAAAATAATTGTGTGATTATTTTCAAGCATTAATTTTCCATACTTATTCAACCCCCCCTTCTAAGTATTATCTCACCTTCAGTTGGCATCAGAGCTCCGGTTCTGAGTGTGCTATCACTTAACAGTGTCAGTAAAGATCCAGAGAGATATACTTTGATCAATATATTTATTTGTTATCATGGCTGATAATTCTATGTCAAATATTAACAATAAATATGAAGAGAGAGATAGGATCAGCACCAAACCTCCAATGTTTGATGGAGAAAAATTTGACTATTGGAAAGATAGAATAGAAAGTTTTTTTCTTGGGTATGATGCTGATCTGTGGGATTTGGTCATTGATGGATATGAACATCCTACTGGTGAGGATGGCAAAAAGATTGATAGAAAATCAATGACTGAAGTGCAGAAAAGAGATTTCAAGAATCACCACAAAGCCAGAACTATATTGCTTAATGCAATCTCTCATACTGAGTATGAGAAGATTACTAACAAAGATACTGCTCATGACATGTTTGAGTCACTCAAAATGACTCATGAGGGAAATTCTCAGGTTAAAGAGACCAAGGCTCTGGCGCTCATACAGAAGTATGAGGCATTTAAAATGGAAGAGTCTGAAAATGTGGAAACTATGTTTTCTAGATTTCAGATTCTTACAGCTGGTCTGAAAGTTCTGGACAAGGGCTACTCAACGTCAGATCATGTCAAGAAAATCATCAGAAGTCTTCCCACCAGATGGAGACCAATGGTGACTGCATTGAAGATGGCAAAAGATCTGAACAAGATCTCCTTAGAAGAACTTATCAGTTCTTTGAGAAGCCATGAAATTGAGCTGGAGGAAGATGAACCCCAGAAGAAAGATAAAGGTAAATCCATAGCTTTAAAATCTAACAAAACTGCTAAAGCTTTGCAGGTCATTCAAGAAAGCTCTGAAGAATCTTCTTCTGAAGAAGAAGATGAGCTATCCATGTTGTCCAGAAGGATTAACAAACTCTGGAAGCACAAGGGAAAGAAGTTTAACAACTTCAGAAGATCTGACAACAGAAAGGAATCTTCTAGTCACAGAAGATCTGCCAAGAAAGAAGTGGTGTGCTATGAGTGCAAAGAACCTGGGCACTACAAGAATGACTGCCCCAAACTTCTGAAAGAAAAACCTAAGAAGAAGTTCAACAAAAAGAAGAAGGTTCTGATGGCAACATGGGATGACTCAGATGAGTGTGAGTCATCTTCTGAATCAGAAGAAGAATGTGCAAACGTTGCACTGATGGCCAGGACAGAGGATCAAGAGGAAGGTACCTCTGGATATGAATCAGAATCTGAATCTGATGATGATGCAGAAGAGGTAATGGCTAAACTTACCAAAGAAGAACTCATTAAAGTTTTAACAGAAGTTCTTAAAAGTTATAACAACATCAAACTCAAATACAAGAAGCTGAAAAGCAATCTTGAATCTGAGATTGATCTTCTGAAAACAGAACTTGTTGAGCAGAAAGAAACAAATTTAAAAATCAAAAATGACTTTGATAGAACTCAACAAGAATCTGAATCTGAAACTAAGTCATGTGAAAATATTTTAGAAAAATATGACTCTAGTTTTCAGAGGTTTCTCACTAAGAGCATAGACAGAAGCAAGATGGCTTCCATGATCTATGGTGTTAGTGGAAACAACAGAAGAGACATTGGATATGAGTCTTCATCTGGAAGCAATCCAAAACCTGTTGACAAACTTTTCATCAGGAAGACACCTCTGTATTCTCAATTCAAATTTGGTCACTTGAATGACATTAAACACACAAGCTCTGAGAAGAGTACTTATGTGTTTAAACCAAAGGCAAGTCAGAATAAACATTATGTTGCAAAACAGAAGTTTAGACAAACCTGCAAACCAACTAACCCCAAAGGACCCAAGAAGATCTGGGTACCTAAAAACAAAATAATTCCTGTTGCAGATGTTCTTAGCAGCAAGGTCAGGACACCAATCATGGTACCTGGACTCTGGATGCTCACGACACATGACAGGAGAAAGGTCTATGTTCCAAAGCCTGGAACTTAGATCTGGAGGGGACGTGAAGTTTGGAGGGAACCAGAAGGGCAAGATCATTGGATCTGGCACTATTGGAAATGGTAAACTTCCCTATATTACTAATGTTCTGTTAGTTGAAGGATTGAAACATAATCTATTGTCCATAAGTCAATTAAGTGACAATGGTTATGATATAATCTTTAATCAAAAATGTTGCAAAGCTGTATGTCAAAAGGATGGTTCTATCCTATTCAGTGGAAAGAGGAAACACAACATTTATAAAATTAACCTTTCAGAACTTAAAGTTCAAAATGTAAAATGCCTCTTATCTGTGAATGATGAGCAATGGGTCTGGCATAGAAGATTGGGGCATATTAATATGAGACGTATATCTCAGATTAATAAACTCAATCTGGTCAGAGGACTTCCTAAGTTGAAGTTCAACTCAGATGCTCTGTGTGAAGCATGTCAAAGAGGTAAATTTTCAAAATCACATTTTAAATCAAAAAATGTTGTTTCTACCTCCAGGCCATTGGAATTACTTCACATTGATCTGTTTGGACTAGTGAAAACTGCATCCATCAGAGGCAAGAAGTATGGGTTAGTCATTGTAGATGACTACAGCAGATGGACATGGGTAAAGTTTCTAAAACACAAGGATGAGTCTCATTCTGTGTTCTTTGACTTCTGCAATCAAGTCCAGACTAAAAAAGATTCCAAAATTATTAAAGTCAGAAGTGATCATGGTGGAGAATTTGAAAATAAACATTTTGAAAAATATTTTTCTGAAAAAGGCATTGCACATGATTTCTCCTGCCCTAGAACTCCACAACAAAATGGAGTTGTAGAGAGGAAAAATAGAACATTGCAAGAGATGGCCAGAACCATGATCAATGAGACAAATCTGGCAAAACATTTCTGGGCAGAAGCAATTAACACAGCTTGTTATATTCAGAACAGAGTGTCTGTAAGACCTCTTCTGGAAAAGACTCCCTATGAATTGTGGAGAAACAGAACGCCTAACATTGCTTATTTTCATCATTTTGGATGTATTTGTTTTATGCTTAATACTAAAGATAATCTGAACAAGTTTGATTCCAAAGCACAGAAGTGTTTCATGCTTGGTTATTCTGAACGCTTTAAAGGCTACAGAGTATTCAATACTGAAACACAGATTGTGGAAGAATCTATTCATGTTAGATTTGATGATAAGCTTGGCTCTGAAAAGCCAAAGCAGTTTCAAAGTTCTGCAGATAGAGAAGTGATTCTCACAGACTCTGAAGGATCAGAGGCAGAAAAGGCAAAAATCAAAGAATCTGAAGCAACCCCAGATGCTACACCTTTGACCTCCCAACTAGACAACTTGCATATTTCTGAAAGACCAACTGTCAGAGGATCTTCTTCCAGAATCAAAGCTTCTCATCCAGAAGATGTGATAATTGGAAAGAAAGATGATCCAATAAGGACAAGATCATTTCTCAGAACTTCTGAGTCTTCTTTATTTGGCTTAGTGTCAATGATAGAACCAACATCTGTAGATGAGGCTCTAGAAGAAAATGAATGGATTATAGCTATGCAAGAAGAGCTGAATCAATTCACCAGAAATGAAGTTTGGGATCTGGTTCCTAGACCTAAAGGATTCAATGTTATTGGAACAAAATGGGTCTTCAGGAATAAGCTGAATGAAAAGGGAGAAGTAGAAAGGAATAAGGCAAGGCTGGTTGCTCAAGGATACAGTCAGCAAGAAGGTATTGATTACACTGAGACATATGCTCCAGTGGCAAGGTTAGAATCTATACGCCTTCTTATATCTTTTGCTGCACAGAATAACATCACTCTGTATCAGATGGATGTTAAAAGTGCCTTTCTTAATGGCATTATAGAAGAAGAAGTTTATGTCCACCAACCTCCTGGTTTTGAAAATGAAAAACTTCCAGATCATGTTTTCAAATTAAAGAAATCTCTATATGGATTAAAACAAGCTCCCAGAGCTTGGTATGATAGATTGAGTAATTTTCTTCTGGAGAAGAATTTTATCAGAGGCAAAGTGGATACAACTCTATTCTGTAAAACCATAAAGAAAGATCTTCTAATTTTCCAAATTTATGTAGATGATATTATTTTTGGATCAACAAATGTTATGCTTGGAAAGGAGTTTGCTACATGTATGCAGGCAGAATTTGAAATGAGCATGATGGGAGAACTCAGATTCTTTTTAGGAATCCAAGTTAATCAAACTCCATAGTGCACCTACATACATCAGACAAAGTATGTTAAAGAACTTCTGAAGAAATTCAACATGTCTGACAGCAAGGTGGCAAAGACTCCAATGCATCCTACTAGCTCTCTTGGCAAAGAAGAGGTAAGTAAGAAAGTAGACCAGAAGCTCTACAGAGGTATGATTGGCTCTCTTCTTTATCTTACTGCTTCTAGACCTACATATTATTCAGTGTTTGTTTGTGTGCTAGATTCCAATCAGATCCTAGAGAATCACACTTGACAGCTGTCAAGAGGATTCTAAGGTATCTGAAAGGTACTTCTAATGTGGGTCTGTGTTACAGAAAATCTGATGATTTCAAATTAGTTGGATTCTGTGATGCTGACTATGCTGGAGACAGAGTGGAAAGAAAAAGTACTTCTGGAAGTTGTCAATTTCTAGGAAGAAATCTAATCTCCTGGTACAGCAAGAAACAACCCACAATTGCACTTTCAACCACAGAGGCTGAATACATTGCTGCTGCTGGATGTAGCACACAGATGCTCTGGATGAAAAGTCAACTAGAAGATTATCAAATTTTTGAGAGTAACATTTCTATCTTTTGTGATAATACTTCTGCTATATGTTTGTCCAAGAATCCCATTTTACATTCTAAGGCAAAACATATAGAAATTAAGCATCATTTCATCAGAGACTATGTTCAGAAGGGAATCATAAATTTAGCCTTTGTTGATACAGATCATCAATGGGCAGATATTTTTACAAAACCCCTTGTTGAAGATAGATTCAATTTTATTCTGAAAAATATTGGTATGGATTTTTGTCCAGAATGATATTTATCAGAAGCAAATTGTTCCAGATGCAAACATGCTTAATTCATCTGAAGTATTTCTTCTGTTCATTTATTCTATTCTGTTTAATATTTCTGATGTGAAAATCTGAACTAATCATCTTTAGAAGATCTGAACGTTGGCTAACGTTTCATTTCTTGAGAGAATTCAGAACAGCATGCAAGCAAACACGTGTCCCACAAAATCTGATGAGGTGGCGTGTGCACAACTGAAAAGACGTTTGAGGTGAAATTTGAATAGTAAATATCTTGGTTTTCCCCCCAAATCTGTCAGAAGCATTTATTATTTGAAATGATTTTATTCTCTTCATTTAATGCTGCTCAAACGTGCGTTCTTTCTGTCTTTTGGTGTGCCTATGTGATTAGTATAAATACCTGTTGTATATTCACTTTCACACTTTTCACTCTCAGAATTTACATGCGTTTTCATCTATTGTTCTCTCTGCATAAAAACTCAAAACCTAAGTGTTCTAAAAAGCATTCTTCAATGGCGTCTTCTTCATCAACAACTGCTCAATTTCAATCAACAATGGCTGTTGTGACTTCAGATAACCTAGGTGCTGCTCCATATTCTCCTCCAAAGAGAACTCTTCTCACACCTGTTGATAAACTAGAAGTGCCGTGTGAATCCATGGTTGAATTTGATTCTTTGGCTGACAATGGGTTTGATTTTCGCTTCATTGTTAGAGCTCAAGGTTGGGTGAAATACTTTGATAGATTGTTTGGACCAGTTTACCCTCTACTTGTTAAGGAATTCTGGATTCATGCATCTGTGTATCCAAAGTTTATTTTATCATCTGTGCTGGGAAAGGAGATTATCATCACAGAGGATCTGATTAGAAGACTGATTGGTTATGAAGAAACAGATGGTGTTTCACATCTGCCAGCTGGGCGTGTTGATATGGATGAAGTTTATGAGGAAGTTATGACTGCTGGACAAGCCTCTAACAGATTCAAAGATCTGAAGCCTGATTACAAGATCTGGGCCAAGATCTTCATGGGATGCATACATCACAGAAAGTCAACAAATTCCCCAGATTATGTCAACAATGAACAAATTTGTTTTATGTACTGCCTTAGTCAGAGCAACAAGGTAGATCTGCCTTACATTTTGTTCATGCATCTGTGGAATCACATCAATGCATCCAGAGAATCTGTGAAAGAAAAAGGCCAGAAGATCAGGACTTGGATACCTTTTGGAAGGTTGCTCTCAGATCTTCTCAATGAAAATGGTTTAGTGGCTGCTCTGTATGATGCTGGTGTTACAGAGGAACTAGAATTCATTATGGGAAAGCCTCTGAACGCTAAAAGCCTTCTGAGACTCAAGATTGTAGATGAACTCACTGCTGCTCCAAAGAGGTTAAATATGTCTGATTTGAATAAAAGGGTTCCAGTATCAGAATTCCCTCTATTCTTTGCTGAAGAACCTAGACACATTGTTCTGATGTATATAGAGGAATGCAAAAGGGAAGGAGTGCCTGTTCCAGCCAATGTGTTTCAACTTGTCAAGCAACCACTGCCAGATGCAGGAGAAGAAGAAGAAGAAGAAGTTCCACTTCAGAGGAAAAGATCTCAGCCTGCAGCAGAATCTGAACCTGTCCAGAAGAAGGCTAAGATTGCTGAGAAATCCAAGGATCTTCTGAAGAGAAAGGATTCTGGAGAAGCTGCCTCTGCATCTGCTAAGAGGATTAAACTCAAAGGTACTAAAGCTTCTGTTATTTCTAAAAATGTTGTTATTAATGATTCTTCTATTAAGTCTGTTCCCAAACCACCTATCACTCAAACAACCTCTGTTGCTGCCCCCAGTTCTGTCTCACCTCAAAAACAACCCACTGCTTCTGTATCAAAACCATCTCAACCCAAAATACACATCAAACACTTCACTCCATGTCCATCACCAACAGAACCACAACAAACAGTTTCACAATCAACAGAACCACAACAAACAGAACCACAACCATAAGAACTACCACAAACTTCTGATAAACAAAACTCTGTTCAACCACTAACAGAAAATCAACCAATAACTTCTGATCATCCAGAAAAACAAACCACAGAAGATCAACCAGAAAAAGACTCTGTCATACCACCATCACAAATTCCATCTTCTGAACCTGTAGCACCTATTACTTCTGAACCCTCTAAAGTAACTTCTGCTCCTGTTTCATCTGAACCACCTACTCAACAATATGATACCCCTTCAGAACCATCTCATATCCCTGAGACAGAAGTTCTTGATATCACTCCATTAAAAACAGTGTTTCAAGTTTCTTCTACCTCTTGTACACCTGAAACATCCTCAAATTCATCAGAATCAGAAATTCATCCTGATTTTCTGATTAATCCATCTGACAAATATCCTGTACATGAACCTGAACCTGAACCTGAATCAACTTTACCTACTAAAACTACCATTCCAGACCTTATGCCTCCACCTGCACCTTCATCTGAGATGATTGTTCCTACTTCCAATCCATCATCCTCTAGAATATCTTATGCCCAAGTGTCTTCTCTTTATCATAATTTATCTTATGGTTTCAAACTGAAAGATTTTTATGATAGAGTTGAGCCTTCTGAACCTTTGAAACCTCTGAAACCTAAACTCAGACCGGCCCTTCCATCTGTAATCCTTTCATATATTCAATCTATGGAAAATGAAGGATCCTTAGCCCCCATATCTGCTACATCTGGTAAAGCTGCTGTTTCAGCTCTGCATCCTGCATTTGATAACACAGTTGCATCTGACAAACCATCAAACTCTGCCTTCGTACCATACTCCAATGCATCTTTTGATGTTGTTTACCCACGCACAAGACCTCAACCAAATCTGCTTAATGCTTTAAACAGATCCTTACCTCAAAAGCCAGAAATTCCATTCATTCCATATGTTCCCCCTCCTCTGATTTCCATCTCAAAATCACTGATACCACCAACTCCAAAACCTAAACAGATGACTCTGGAAACCTTGCTTAAACCACCACCCAGACTTAATATTGATCATTTATTTCAAACGTTTTTGCAAGAAATACAGATGTCTTTAGGTACTGTTCAGAAAAGATGTTCTGAAACTATGGATGCAAATGAGACTGACATCATCTGGAAAGGATTTCTCAATAGATTCAACACTGTAGCTTCTAATCTGAAGAACATCTGTTCTGATGATGCAAAGCTCAGAGCTGAAAGAACTCAATTCTGGATTGTAAACAAGACTGAACCTCTGCTTTGTTTGGATGCTCCTTCACCTCCTCCTCCACCAGAACCAACTGCCACTACACTAACTATGACTCTGGTAGAACCCTCTTCAGGATCTCCAGAACATATGGAAATTGACTCTGTTTAGGCTGCAGAACCTCCATTTCCTTCATCAGAGACAAAGACAGAAAATCCAGATTTTGGAGACAAGATTGCTGCTCTGGAAGCTGGTCAATCTGAAATAAGATCTTGGATGGTGAAGCAAGACAAGAAATCTGAGGACATGTCAGAGTGGATGTCTAAACAAGATGAGAAGACTGAGACAATGACTAAGTGGATGTCAAAGCAAGAGAAATCACAATCTTAGATCACATACCTATTGAAGATGCTTTTGTCAAAACAATCTTAGATTTTTTTTTCTTCATGTTTGTGCATCTGTTGTTTTGCATCTGAATGTTTTTGTTATATCTTCTGATATTTTCCAATGTACTTTTGCTATGTTATGATTAAATGAATCAGTTTGTTATTCTCCATTGAATTATCTGCTTTTGTTCCTTTTATTTGTCTTTATTAAAAGTTTTTACTTTTTGCTTATGACAAAAAAGGGGGAGAAAATAAAGATCTGAACTATTTAATATAATTTCACTAGAATGAATCTTCAGACATATCTATTCTTTCTAATATCTAAATTGACTATTTTAGAACATTTGATAAGAACACTCTATAAAAGAATCTCTGAGTTTCTTAGATCATTTATCTTTTATCAAACTCTGAATCTCATATCTGCAAGATAGTCTGACCCTTGATTATTACAAAGACAAACAAGATCTCACTCTGAAGATTACTCAAGATAAAAAGGGAAGTTTCTATTCCTTTTTCATATTCAACTCAGGGGGAGATTCATCATCTCAGGGGGAGTTATAATTCTTTATGTTCAATTAAATAAAATTTCTAATACTTTTTGTCATCATCAAAAAGGGGGAGATTGTTAGAACACAGATTGGTTCTTAATAATTACTCTTTGTTTTGATGATAACTGTTAGGAAATTTATATTTAAGAATTATATACTCTAAAATTTGTTTGAGAGTTTTACTGTAGATTAATATTATATTAACTCTCTAGAAGCAAATCTGCCTTGAATACAAGAAGCTATTCTGACTCTGAAGCGCCAGATGCACCTTACAGAAGAATCTGTTTGCTCCTTACAGAAGATCCTGAGCGTAGTCTCTAGAAGGATCTGAAGCAAGAAGCTCCAGAACATTCTGAGTCAGAAGCATCTGAAGATAGTCAGAAGCATCTGAAGATAATCAGAAGCATCTGAAGCTGAAGCATCAGAAGTATAGAAGAATATTGATTGAAGAGTTTCTCAAAGCATTAGTCTACAGAAGTTTCTGAAAGTACCTACGCTGCCAAGTACTGAAGTTCTGTGTCAAATTGCTCTAATGATCAACATGCTAGAAGCACACACGCTGCAGAAGACTCTGATACAGCATAGTTCTGAATCTCATCAGAAGACTCTGATCCATTCAGACTCTGAAGAACTTGCTGAAACTGAAGAAGTGTTTTCAAGAATATATCCGTTGGAACTATTCAACGTCTCTTTCCTTATTTGTGCTAGACACAATTACACAGACAAAAAGGATTTTTCTGTGCCATCTATTTCAAGGAAAGGTCAGTGCATGTGAAGACAAAAAGGCTCAGACCTTTTGAGACTCTCTTTTCAACGTTCAGCTTGCATGATTCAGCTGCCTATAAAAGGAGATCCTCACTTCATTCTTCAGTTACACACTTGATGAAAAGAAATCATAATATTCTATAAGCTCTCATTCTTATTCTTCATAGAATCTCATTGTACTTAAACTTAAGAGAAAAATCACTGTTGTGATTATAGCTTTATAGAAGCATTAAAAACTCTTGTATTTAATTTACATTGATTGTAAAGGATATTCCTTAAGAGGATTCAGTGTGAATCAGTAGCTCTTGAGAAGACTAAGAACTGTAGTTCTTAGGTGATACTATTGTAATCAGTTTGATTTAATAGTGGATTAAGTCCTTGTTGAGAAAGGCAAATCACTCTGGAAGGGTGGACTGGAGTAGTTGTTAAACGAACCAGGATAAAAATAATTGTGTGATTATTTTCAAGCATTAATTTTCCATACTTATTCAACCCCCCCTTCTAAGTATTATCTCACCTTCAGATTTATGCTGATAAAATTCATGTGCCGTCGTGCCCGTTGAATGTCATGTCATCCCCGTGGCCGTTCTCCATGTGGGGCATTGATATGATAGGCAAGATCGAGCCCACTGCATCTAACGTTCACCGTTTCATTTTGGTATCCATCGACTACTTCACTAAGTGGGTGGAGGCAGCCTCGTACGCTAATGTGACTAAGCAGGTGGTGGCTAGATTCATAAAGAAGGACATCATTTATCGATATATAATTCCCAAACGGATCATTACGGACAATGGTTCGAATCTAAACAATAAGATGATGAAGGAGTTATGTCAGAGCTTCAAGATTGAACATCACAATTCATCACCTTACCGACCGAAGATGAATGGTGCGGTTGAAGCGGCCAACAAGAACATTAAAAAGATAGTACAAAAGATGGTTGTGACCTACAAAGATTGGCATGAGATGTTTCCATTTGCATTGCACGGTTATCGTACGACGGTACGCACATCAACCGAGGCAACTCCTTTCTCACTAGTGTACGGTATGGAAGTTGTTCTACCGTTGGAGGTCAAGATTCCTTCTTTATGAGTTTTGGTTGATGTGAAACTCGATGAGGCAGAATGGATTAAGAACCGATTGAATCAAATCAGTCTGATGGATGAGAAGAGACTAGTATCGATTGCTTATGGTCGTCTGTACCAAAGCCGAATGAAGAAAGCTTATGATAAGAAGGTGCGACCCAGAAGCTTTCAGACGGGTGATCTCGTTCTGAAGAAGATTCTTCCACCACATTCCGATCACAGGGGCAAGTGGACTTCTAAGTACGAAGGTACATATGTCGTCAGCAAGGTCTTCTCGGGAGGAGCCTTGTTGTTATCCGCGATGGATGACGAAGATTTTGCATCCCCTGTGAACGCGGACGCAGTTAAAAAATACTTTGCTTAAAAATGACCCGCTGGAAAGAAAAAGAATATCCAGGCAAAAATGGGGCATCCCGGTGAACCATCAAAAAGGAAAAAGGTTTAGGCAAAAATTAGCGATATAAATAAAAAATGTACACCCGCAAAGTCGAAAACTTGAAAGGGCGGCTTTGGCAAAAAAGGGTATCCCGATGAATCGAAAACCTGAAAGGGCGGTTCAGGCAAAAGTTAGGGATTGAAAAAGCAAATGACGGCGTTCCGCGTGTGAACTTTCATTGTTTAGTGGTCTGGGAAGACCTGAGGGCCGTCTATCCGAATCAATCTCTTCTGAAGCTGAAGCATCGGAGAAGTATCGAAGTCGACTGGGTCATAGAGGGATCAACTCATGGTGTTCGTCTACGCCGCATTGCCGACATTTGTGTATACTGATGTATATTTATCTTTATGCTTGCGCAGCTTCCTCATTTCAGGAGCTTGCATTTGTTGTAAAACGTTTTGCCTATTCAGGGGCCCGTTATCAATAAACATATACTATTCAGTATTTTTGTTTGTTTGCTTAGCTTTTATCTGTTTCGTTTGCAAAAAAAAACGCCTGATGTTTTTGATAAAATACGCATACATAAACTTACTGACCTAGGCCGATAATTGTTGAAACATTAAATTACCTGAACATTGTCACAGGATGATAACCTTGATAGGTCCCTTTGTGAAGGGTATCTTGTCTGTTTGTTCATTTTGTTGCAGGGACATCACCCTCCGGGCAGTACGCCAGACGTTTCCAAGCAGGATGATTCCTTCTTCCCCAACGGGTTCAGTTGTGTTTCCCCACCGAGTCTGAACAGAGACTGTGAGCATTGATTTGTCTCCCCTAACAGAGATAGATTCTCCCCAACCAGATGTATCCTAGGCAGGATCGTCATTTCCCCAGCTCAGTCATGCACAGAAATGTATACTCGTTCTCCGCAGTGGGTCAATGTGCAGTTTCTCATAGAATATTATCCGCAAGTGTTTAGCTTTGGATAGTTCAGACTGAAGTCTCCGGCAAAATTGAAATTCCCCAACCGAGTTTGCAGTTCTCCAAGAGAGTCGAGTCCTTGGAAGCCGTTCAGGGCATTATTGGTTTTCCCCAGTAGAGTGTTGAATAGTTGTGGCTGTACTTCCCCATCGGAGTCCGTGTCTCTAGGAAGATTCTATCTGTGAACGCCGTGTAGTTTATTTCTGCGATTGACATCGTTTCCGCAGCAGTTTGTGGTTCGTATACCCAGTTGAGCAAGCACAGGTTCTTGTAGAACTTTGTCCCCTGCAGAAAGTTGACTGAAGTCCGTTTCCCTAGGTTATTTGAAGATTGGAGTGATTTCTTCTCTTCGGCAGGATGATTCCTTCGCCACCATCAGAGTGGGTCTTTCTCCTTGACAGGAGGATGTTCTATTCAGCATTTATTTTGCTGATATGGTCGTAGCATTTTGCATGATTGCATAGCATCTACCCTTAAACGCGTAGCATTTCCACCGTGTGGAGCATTACGCCATTGCCAAACATATGCATGTGAAACATGAGCTAGGTCGTTACCCTCCTTGTGTGCAGGTGTTCCTCTGCGAAGTTGTTTGTTCAGGATGATTCTTGAGTTCCTCGGCAGAATTGTTTGCTCAAGATGATTCTTGAAGTCCCCAGCGGAGTTGTTTGGTCGGGATGATTCTTGAGTTCCTTAGCAGAGTTTATTCGTTCAGAAAGATTTCGGAATCCCCGAAGCAGAGTTACTTGATAGTTCCCCAGAATCCCCAGGGGAGATGTGTCATCCCCAGCAGGTTTGAAACAAAGAAGTTGAAATTTCCTTGAAGACTTGATGATTGAAGTCCTCCAGTAGTGCCAAACCCCCTCTGACTTACTGATGAAGTCCGACTGCAATGTCGAAGCAGTTCTCCTAGCTGACGCGGAGTTCCTGACGACAAACGATTGCATATCCTTATTGGTTCATGATTGATTAAGGATGTTATTCCCCGACTTATTGACAAAGTCCAACCGACGCCCGAAAATTTCTTTGAATGCCCGGCGGCATAATTAACTTGATTGTCAAAAGTTTCTAATGACCCGACGAATCCCGAGGAATTCTTCTGCTGCCGTGCCGCAGAATGCCTGACGACAATATCAGCTATGTATCACCAGTTACCGTGTGACCAGTGATCCCTTGATGAATTAAGGAAGAAGCTACAGCGAAACCTGATGTTCATCCTGACAGAGATTTGAGATTAGTCGCTCACCAGCCAGTTGCCATGCAACTCTCATTTCAGATTTCAAAGATTGACCTACCAATCAGAGTATCATTTACTTGTGCAGTTGGCAAGTCACCAGTTACCGTGTAACCAATGATCCCTTATTGACTTACTGACGGAGTCCGAAAAAGATATTGTCGAGCGTTCCTAGCGACCTGATGAGTCAATAGGTGACGATAAGGAATGCTTCTGCTGTGGCACAGAATGCCCGACAGCATAATCGACTATCCTTCACCAGTTACCGTGTAACCGGTGATCCCTTGATGACTTGAGGACGAAGATCTACAGCAAATTCGGATGATCATCCTGACGGAGTTTTGAAGTTAATCATTCACTAGCAAGTTGTCGTGCAACTATTAATATCAGTTATCCCTCACCAGTTACCGTGTAACCAGTGATCCTGTGATGACTTGAGGACGAAGTGCTACCGTGGAATCAGATACTTCAGATCAGTAATTCTCCAGTTAGTTGTCGTGCAACTATCATTTCAGTTTTCGAGAATTTGTCCCCATCAGAGTATCGTTCACTGGTGCGGTTGGCAAATTTCTGGGTTTATTGGTACTCAACCGTCTTTTACCTTGACTGTTTGAGAGCCATTCACTTCTCACCCAGTCAGGTCCAAGCCGTTTGAATAGGGGCAGTTGTTGCACCCCAAAATTTGTCTAACCTTTCTTTATCTAGCTTGTGTTTCATTGCATTCATTTTAGCATTTTTCATTTGCATTGCATTGACATGTATGCAGGAGATCAAGAGGTATGACTACCAATCAAGGGCTACACAAGGATATGAAGCTAGCTAAGAACCTTATTCAAGTATTCAAGGGTTGATATCCTCATCAATGAAGTTAAGGATCCTCAGAGAGAGTGGTTGAAGCCAAGAATGCATATCTTCTAACTTGAAGGTTGTGGGAAGCTATTCAGATGATTCTGAATCCATGAAGTTGGACTTGAGACCTTGAGAGAGTTCATGAGAAGTGTTGAAGATCATTTTGAAGCCTAGACAGGTAATCATGGGAAGGATACGAAGCAACAATCAAGATGGGTGCAACTAGGGTTTCATCTGGTCAACCCTAGGATAACTAATGATTTGAAGAAGGATGAGACCTAGGTGCAAGGCCATGTGATCATGGATTGATGCATTAAGATGCCCAAGGTATGATTCCAAGGTCAACTTATTATGAATCAAGAGTGTGAGGAGTTCCTAGGCTAGGGTTGCTAAGCTTGACAGTGTAAAATCCCCTGGTTTAGTGCCTAACTTCAAGTCAACATAACTCAAGATGTGATTCTCATCTCACCTTGACCCCAACATGATTGTTGAAGAGCATGATCATAGCTTTAATATTAGTATTAGAAGTCATTCATTGGATTTCTAGAGCTAAAGTTATGAGTCAGACAAGTTACATGTCATCAGAGGAATGTGAATTGGGAGCTTGAAAGTCAACCAACTTGCATAACACTTTTGACCTAGAAGGATGATTCTCATGAACTTTTGGCCAACATGAATGTTGTTCCTTATCTTCATAAATTTCTAGAAAGTACTAGAAGTCCATGATTGGATTTGTAGAACTCAAGTTACAAGCTTTGCAAGACAAGGGTATTTTGGGAATTTGGAATTATAGGTCATTTTTGGTTATGGGTCAATTTTATCAACTTAGACACCTCAAATGGACTTTTGATCAACTTGAAAGTTGTTCAAAATGGTGTCATTTGTCCAACCATGACCCAAACATTCATTGATATGAATTAAATTGAGAAATGTATGAAGGAAATACCATGGATGCATAATTAAAGGCATGAAAAGATGAAAATTCTAAAACAATTCATTTTTGTGCAAAACTTGGCAAGTTTGTGCATTTTTTGAAAGTATAAGGCACTTAGAGCACTTTGGCATTGTTACATTTTTGAATTGGAAGTGGTTTCATGGCATAATTCCAAGTTGCTTAAGGTTGAAGTAACATAACCAATGTACACCATAGGATTGAATTGAGGATTCAATCTGGTCCATTCATATTCATGACGTATTATGCAAGCAATTTGGGTGAGAATGAAGCTGAAACAGAAGAAGAATCGCGACTGTCATGGAAAAGTTTAGAAGAAAAATTAAAAAATTAGATTGAGTGAATTGGGCCATAACTAGGCTAGGTAATGATCCAAAACGGTTCTATATAAGTTTCTGGAAGAGTTCATAGCAAGTTTGGTGATTGGTGAAGCTTGAATGAGGTAAGGAGCACTTGAAAAAGTTATTTACAAAGTGAAAATTGTTTTCCATCTTGGAGGCCATTACAGAGGGAATTGAAGCTCCAAGATTCTTCAGCAAGCATCACCGGACGTGTCTGAGCAAGTTTGATCAAGAATTGGAGGTTGTAGCACTCTCTGTGGAAGCTCAAACCAGGCTTCTTTCTTTTCATTATTATGCTTTGTTGAGACTGAATTAGGGTAGAAATTGCATGTGGTTCTGTAATTCTTGAACCATAGATGGATTTAGGTAAGGTTTGGTGAACATTCGTGAGAGTTCTTGATCATAAATGAAATGTTTAGAGGTTCGGTTAGGGCTTAATATTGATGGATTTCAAAGATGGAACATAGATTCTTGATCAGTGATGAGTGTAGAATAGATTGATGGAAAGAATTTGGCATCTGGTGATGATTTTCCAAAACCCGATTTTTCTGTTCATAGTTGTATCTGCGTATTCTTTGAGAAGATGAAAAAATAAAGGTTGTCATGATATTCCTTGTGAGGAAACGAGTGGATCTGGAGATTTTAGTGAAGTTTGGTGCCTTCTGATGGCTTGGCCACCGTGAGCCCGCCGGAGAAGACGACCGGAGTCTTCTCCGCCCACCCTGGTTTCCCCCCCTTTCCCTCTTCAGTTCAAAGGTTGAAGACGAAACAAGGACAGTTGGATGATTCTGATTCAATTGACCTAGTATGAAGATCTGACACATGTGATTTAATCTGGTGATTTGTTGACCTTGACTGATGACTTGGCAAGCTGATAGACCTTGGATTGTAATACTTTTGGGATAGACGCTCCTGATTAGAACGTAGAGTGAATCCTAGTCAACCAGTCACACCTGAACACACATGAAACGCTGCGTTTCATTTAAGTGGACTCCTGAGATACGTGGCGCACGCTGACCCCTTAGATGCATAGACTAGTCTTCTTATCCAACGGTTGTGTCTTATTTGCAGCATTTTAATTTCTTTTATTCATTTTGTGATTTTCTTTTATTGTTTTAATTGTTTTTAATTCATTAAAAATATAAATAATTGTCATAAAAATGTAAAAAAAAATCATGTTTGTTCCTTGGATTATTTCTGCTTTTTGTATGCCATTTATTTGGAATTTTAGTTAATTTTCCATTTTTGTGCTATTTTTCCATTTTTGTTGCATGATTAAAAAATGTAAAAATGACTAGTTTACTTGTTGATTTTATTACTAGCTCATACTTTGGAATTTGGTGCTGAAAATTTGCATGCTTGTTATAGACTCCTTGATAGGTCTGTGTGATTCTTATGGTATTTTTTAGATGATTCTAAGTTGGAGTTTGAGATAGGTTTTAGAGCTTTCCCCTTATGGATTCCTTTTGGTATACATTGAGATGTAGAAATTGTTTAGACCCCTTAGATGTAGGTTTCGACCTTGAACTTTCTACTATGATTCCCTAGCACATGTAGGATCATCTAGGATTTTTCTTAGGATTGTTAGAAGTGATCTTCTATTATTCCCCTATTTTGCAAGTTGATTATGGTTTAGAGGACCCTAACTAGGATAACTTCATAGATTAGTCTTTTAAGTGAGCATTAGTTAACTCTAAGTTTCAAATCCATTCTTGATAGAATAGAACTTAGATAGATACCTCTTTAGAACATTGATTAGGCCTTAATAGATCTTTTGAATCCCCCTAGTTCAGGTGATCCTTGTAGCTAGTCATTAGGGTTTCTTAGAAGTTAATGTGATGTCTTCTTTCCCCTATTTGATTTCTTCCCTAGGTTTTGCCCTATCCTCTTTCTCCAAGTCTTGAAGAGGAGCCCTCCTGGGAGAGCCTAATCCTTCCTTTGGTTAGATTATGTGCATTCCTCAGGAGGTTGAGCCTTGAATTGACATTCATCCGTATAGTACATTCCTTTGGTCTGCACTATCTTTCTCTTTCAAGTCTTGATGAGGAGCCCTCTTGGGAGAGCCTAATCCTTCCCTTGGTTGGATTCTGTGCATTCCTCAAGGGGTTGAGCCTTGGATTGACATTCCTGGCATGGTATATTCCGTTGGTTTATATACTGTCATCCCTCTCCAAGTCCCTTTCTTAGGATCCCTCTTGGGAGAGCCTAATCCTTCCCATGGTTGGATTCTGTGCATTCCACAACAGGTTGAGCCTGAGATGGACATTCTGTGTTGATACACTTTAACCAGATAACTTAGATTGACATCTAGGACTAATACCCATCTTTTCTATCCTATTGACATAGGATCCATCTTGGGAGAGCCTAATCCTTCCCTTGGTTGGATTCTGTGCATTCCTCAAGAGGTTGAGCCCATGATGGACTCTTGTGTTGATACACATCCAACCTGATGTAGCCTGGGATGACTTCCCTGTTGCTCATTTTGGTTTCATTTCTCTTCCTTGTTTGACATTTCTTGATGCATTAGAATAGGTTCTATATAGAATATTTTAGGCTAGGAGCATGACTGCATTAAGAGGTTGAGTGGGTCTCCCTCTGCTTGCTTGCATTAAGGGTTAAGGTGATCCTCCCCTTGATTGTGTGTTGTTTTTCTTTTTATCTGATGTGTTTGCATTAAAAGGTTGAGTTGAGCTCCCTTTGCTTGTCTGTTTTGTGTGTCTTCTTTGCTTGATTGCTTTGAGGTTGAGTGAGTCTCTGTCACACCCTAATTTTTGACCATGCAGTAATGTCAAGTGTATACCCTCACAGTCTGTTTTGTGTGACTTCAAGGCATAAACATTTGAGGCCTAGTATGACTCTCGTGGGCAGCTATATCACAAGTTGTATCATTATTTTCGAAGGTTTTCTTAACGCGTGATTCGCGTACCAGACACTTTGGTTTCAAGTGGAATTGGATGTCTCAAAGGGCTTGTGAGACTCTTCAGGGCATGGTTAGCGTATCATGATGCATCATCATCCAAATCTTTGGTTATGCGGGCAATACCTATCAGGCAGGGTTTGTTGTGTTCATGAAGTTGGATTATCACAATTAGCAGGAAGTTTTGAGATGGAATTCGTCATCACGCGCCTTACAAAGATCAAATCAATTCATTGTTCAAAGTCAAATGATATTATCTTTCTACCTCCAAGTGGTATTTTAGAGACTCAACTTCACCATTATATGTTGGAACTCTAAAACTCAAGGTTGATTAATTAAGCCTAATTAATTCTAAAGCCTCAAGATTATAAGTTTAGATTTTAAGGATATATGAAGTTTTTGTGAGGTATCAAAGTATTTGCAAAGGAATCATATTCGGTTTCAATCTTAAAGCATGGAAGGGGCATTCAACGTTAATGCGCAAGTCCATTCGGTTAGGATGGCAAGATCATTAAGAAATTCCTAAAGCAAAAAACCAATTGTGTTCACAAGAAGAAGTACACGCTTATTCTTTAAGTGGAGCCTCAAGTAATACATTTATTAATTTGTCACCAATTCCAAGCTACAAATGTAAGGTGACTCATATACTCCCTTGGTCCTTTGAAAAAGCTTAATTAATTACAAGTTGAAAATGTCAAGACCAATATAATATTCAAAGACCACTACGAGTACAGAAAAAGAACTCTGCAAAGGTAAATTTTGTCTCCCACCACAAATCCACCGGGAGTTTGGTCATATTCGCAAACTGTTGGCTTCCATGCAAATCTTTGGAAAACAACTATTGCAGCTTTGATCAGAGCAAACATATTTAAGTGCCTCCATCGCAAGAATGTCTTTGAAGCGTTTTCCAGCAGCGGCGGTACGACCGAGTTCAGTTCAAGCCGTCATTATTTTTTTAGCAAGCAAGGATCCATCTAGACGCAGTGCTGCAAATGTTTAAGACAGAGGGATTTAAGATCAACAGAATTCAACAATAGAAATCCATTAATAATATTGAAGATAACCAAGAGATCAGGAGCATCACTGTTTTGTACTTTGTCATTAGAGCAAGATCAGTACATAGGAAAGATCAGAAGAATTATTCATGCCACTTTCCCACAAAATCTCCAAGCTGCCGTTGCTACTTCGCACTACCAGCCAAACCGCCACGGTATGTCGACTTTAGGCGCACTTCATGAAGGCCTAAAACTGACAACCTTCATAACAAGAAGACGACACGTCAGTATCATCACAACAATATCCAAACAGTGCAAAAGCTAAATAACTAATTGGATGATGAAGAAGACCTGTCATGAGGATGGAAGTATATCCAAATTCAGCTTTCACGCCGGATAAGCATCTTGAATAGAGTATCAAAATTAATTAACGGCAAGTAAACCTCAAACTTCATCCTAAATCCGTTACGTCTTCCGCCAGTGACAATGCAAGACTTCTCTCAAAACACCGCAAGAGCACCCTTGCAGTTAACCCACCTCAAAGCCTGTCACGACTCCATAATCTCAGCATAGCAGTAGCATCAAGCTGGACGTACACCTCTAAAACAGTCAGACCATTGTCACCAACATAATTGAATTAACTGACCAAACCGCATAATTGTCACCAACAGAAGCCGAAATGTACCATCAAACAGCAGGCCCTGAGAATGTTCTACCGCTGTCACCGAAGGATTGTCCTGCAATTCACAATCCAATTCATGCCAGTCCTCGCAAATATCAGAATGAATCATGGCTAAAGTGTCAACATAATGATGAGAGTGAGCTCGACTTGGCAGCAACCTACAAAACACATGACATTGGGTTAAGACTTTTCACAACAGCAGATCAATGCCGACAGCAGTAACAGCAGTATCACCCCTATCAACAGGTTGCTGTTCCACAATACCAACATGCCAAATTCCAAGCCTTGAACCAGATATTTCTTCTTGTGAATTGGGGTACCATCGACATATGTCACAATAGGATTCACGACCACAACAACAATTTCAATCTCAGTTGCCTTCCAACCTAGACGACTAAATGAAGATACAGCCTGGATTCAAACACCATAAAGTGCTCAATTCAAATGTTCCTGAACAGGTCCATATATGCAAAATCAGTTCCAACAAAACACATATGAAGATTGTTTCAGGAGTACTCAATACCTCTCCATTTGGTCAGCACGATTCATCGTCATCAACAACTCAAAGTTCACTACAAACGCTGCGTCCCCACCAGTTAGTGGCGGAATCTCAGATAAGCTCAGCTGTCTTGCAGTTGGTGCGCAAATCCAGCTTCAAACCAATGGCCCAGCTCACGAGATAGCAACTGCATATCCAACAAAATCCCACGCAGACGGGGACTAGCTTAAGCGACTCAACTCACTTACACCTACAGTAACACCATTACAAGTCATTTTTCCGCAACGCATAGAAACCAAGTTTGCTTACAAGCCATGGGCCACTCCTTGAAGGTATGAGGAGAGATTTAGCTTACCCGTGTGTTAAGGCTGGCCGTAATTTGAAAAACAACAAGTATCTCATATAGTGGTGAGAGTTATGTCACTACAAAGCGATTAGTTCTTAATATTGGATGAAGTTAATATCTTGTCCCAGAGAGCTGCTACCAGAATTATCAGAGTCAACAAGGGCAATGTCGTGGTGCTGACATATGAAATCGTCCATCTATCTGAAAAAAGAAATGAGGAGCACATTAGAAGCGATTCATGCACAAGGTATCAATTCGCTTATGCCAAGAAATTAAAGCTTACCCTCAAGTTGTCATCAAGTTCGCAGCTTTGAGTTCACCAGCAATCACTCTGGGATGTTAATGTCTCTGGGCCCAAAATCCATTGCTATCCCCACCTGCCAAATCACAAATCCAAAGTTAGTAAACCCTTGAGGAATATACCTCTTTGAAAAGAAGATTCAATTCAAGACAGCTAGCAATTTTCGGTTAATCCAAAGCAATGAACCTAGACAGTCAAGGCATTTAACATGAATGATACATAATCACATTGATTGAGATTTTCATTAACAAACAGTAATGAAATCATACGAAAAAGGAAATCATTTCAAATCTTGTCTGAACCAAAATGGAAGGCCTAATCAAGCATTCAAAACGGTTTAATCAGATTTTAAAAGAGAGATCCTCAGTGAAGCATATAAAAAGGGAGGGACATGAGAGACGAGGGGCGATCGAGAATCATCACAAAGAAACTAGATTTCGTAAACCTAAGAGATTGAAGAAGAAGAACTTATCTACTCAGTCGATGAAACCACCATCAGCCGCCGTGAGTCCAAGCCGACGAAGCTTCCATTTCGTCATCTTCAGTGCCGCCGCCACCAACCTTCGGTAAAATTTCTTCATACATGTTAAGGTTGTTGAATGATTAACGCTTCGATTTATGTTTCAGGTACGAGAATAGAACGAAACAATGAAAAGGGGGGAGATTGAAACGGAGATAGAACGGGAGAGGAGATCGAGTGAACGGTTTGGGGGCTCTAGGGTTCCTACGTCTTTCTTCGTTTTTCTGTTTTTTTCTGATGTTTTGTATTGCTGAAATTCGTATGCATGCACGACCATGGTAGTACCGTGGTCCCTCGATCCAATCACCACACACTTCACCCACCTCATGATCACATGGTCTTTATTGCGTGCCTACAATAGACCCGATGCACCTCCGCACACCATATCCAGCGCCCTTTTTATTAACTTTATTTAATCTTTTTAAAAAACTAATAATCTGTTTTAATATAATGTTAACCTTTTTTTAAATTTAATCAACCTAATAATCAATCTTTAAGTCTAATTAATTAATTAATTTAACTAAAACCAATTTTATAATTTATTCTCTCAACTTTATTATATTATTAATTTACCTTAATAATAAAACCTTCTTATTTTATTAAATATATAATTTATCTTATTACTTTTAAAAACCGTTTTCTAAATAATCTAATTTGTATTAATGGCTAAAATATTTTAATAGTAAAACCTTTCATTAAAATTAAGATAATTAATTTAACTCTTTTAAAATCAATTTCACTCAAAGAATGCATTTTCTTACAAATCAACTCAAAATAAACTAATATAACTTTTATTAGAAATCAACCAAGCATCGTAAATCAAATCAATCGTGCACGATTCAATTCCACTCACATATACACAATTCACACACTCACCTAGCGCTTTCATGCGTTTGTGTATGAATTTATTTCTCCGCCTTATTTTCCGCAATTTACATTTACCGCATTTACTTTATCGCATTGCATTCCCTCCAAAGGAAGAACTTGCACGTAACATAAAAACTTGCGCATATGCATCCCATTTGCATAATTTCCCCATGATCCTTAATCCTATTCAAGTCGATCTTCTAAGTTAGATCCTACCCCATAGGAATGACCGTTATCTTTTACAACTTAGAAAAACACATTCAATCAACTCAATACAACTCATTCAAACATTAGAGAATAAGATGTTAATCATCTTAAGTGGGATAAAACTTCTACCCCATAACAACATAATAAACTTTCCTACAACGTTGTGGTGGTTCAAGTAAAGTAATCTCCCTTAAAATGACAACTCATATCTTCTCCTAAAATCAATCAATCAACTACCTTTATCCCGAAGGAACTTTGGCCACAGTCAAAGAACTCCTCAAACCCTTTAGGGGAACTACAGACACTCTGATTCCACTCCCGTAAGGATATGTAGGCATAAGATGCGATATCTTATCGAGTATACTTAGAAATAAACCCCTAGGTCTTTCACCCTTAAGCAGATAAACCTTAGCAATAAACAAACATAAAACAAAAGGTTCCTGTAGAGTACTACAGAAACTTAGGATGCTAGCACCTTCCCTAAGATTAACCAACCCCCGAACCTTATACTCTCTAGCTTGCATTTGCATTGCATTGTGGGAATTTCGATCTTTATCCCTTCCTTTGGACAAATCAAAGTTAGGTTGTAAATGAATAAAGGTTCAAGCTCATTAATAGCTTGGTATCCAAATTTCACCGCGACAGAAATGGCGACTTCACTGGGGATTCCTACTGGATTTCCCTAACTTGTTTGTTTATATTTGCTTATATTTGCTTATTTGTTTACTTGTATACTTGTTTGTTTATTGCCTTTGGGTTGATATTCTTAAGTGGTGAGACAAAGTCCTACACCCGGACTTGAGTGAACATAAGATAGGATAGTGATATGTTCGACGAGGCTTATAGGGGGTGGAATCCCGACCAAGCTGACTTGAAAATCACGCTCAATTGAGGCCCTCTCGAAAGTTGTATTGTTGAACGAGTTTCTAATCGTGAAAACATGCACTATATTCAATGTTGGAGCCTATGATATTGAGGACCGTAGTTACCTTAACCCCACTTTGGCCTTTATTAGGATGTAGTGCGGGACTATGAGGGAGTGCCCCCGAAATAGTGCTACGCTCAAAAGAGGTTCTCTTGAGAATATTATTAATCACCAAGTACTTGGGAAGTTGATAATATCCGAAAGATGGGCTAATGACTTTGGGAACCTTCTTAGAACCTTGTTCTGCAGGTACAATCAACCTTTAGTCAGTGTCCTTTGGGAATGGGTATACCCTTTGGCTCCATGCTCGTTGCAAACCTAGGGTCCCCCCCTTTTGTTTATTTATCTTTGTGCATCTATGTGCTTACTTGTGTTTGTTGCATTCATAAAGCATCATACCGCATTCGACTTCATGGGATTCATCTTTGTTTATGAACATTGTAGGGCTCTATGGATCCCAACAGAAGACACACTTTGAAATACACTTTTAAAAGTCCTAAATTGGGTGACCTAAGGAAGTTGGTAACCTTGATTGAAGACCAAGACAAGTTCAAGAGCAAATATGGGAAGCTAATATCTTTATTGAGTCGCCAAGTGGATGAAGGACTTCTGTCCACCTTATTGCAGTTTTATGATCCTCTTTATCACTGTTTCACATTCCCAGACTTTCAACTATTACCTACATTGGAAGAGTACTCTTTTTTTGGTTGGTCTACCTATCCTAGAAGAATCACCCTTCCCTTTCTTGGAGAGCGACCTTGAGGAAAGAGATATCGCTAATGCTCTTTATCTAAAGGTATCCGACGTCAAGGGGAATTTAATTAGCAAAGGTGATATTTTTGGTTTGACTATGGATTTCTTAATCAGTAAAGCTATGTTTTATGTCGGTTATACGAACAAGACTCCATTCGAGGCAATCTTCGCCTTACTTATTTATGGAGTGTTCCTATTCCCAAGTTATGAAGGGTTCGTCGACCTTAATGCGATTAAGATTTTTCTGAAGAACAACCCAGTACCAACTCTTTTGGGTAATACTTATCATTGTGTGCATCTCTGAAACTTCTATGGTGGAGGGATGATCACCTGTTGTGTTCCCTTACTCTACAAGTGGTTTATTTTGCACTTGCCTAAGTCTAGTTCTTTTTTGAATCTCGATAGAGGGCTTTGGTCTCTGAGAGTTATGGCATTGACCCACTCAGACATTGATTGGTACAACCGAGCATATGATGGGACATTAATTATTGATGATTGTGGGGATTTTGCTAATGTGCCTTTACTTAGTTTTAATGGAGGGATCAGTTACAATCCAGTTTTGGCCCGTCGACAGTTGGGATATCCGTTGAAGGAGCCACCTAAGAGTGTTCAAGTGGAGAGCATTTTCTTTAGGGATGACAAGGAACTTCGAGACAAGATTCTGGATGCATGGAACCATTTGCATAAGAAAGGGAAGAAGAGCCTTGGGAAACTTAATTGTGTGTCCTTGGAACCATACCTTCAGTGGTTCAGAGAGAGAGCAATCAAGTTGAAAATGCCCTATTCTCGTCAAGATCCTATACCTCCGAGAAGAGAACCCACTTATGTCTTTATGTCCGAAGCTGAGAAATTAGAGGTTGGTTTGAGGAAGTCGCAACATGAGTCAGAGTCATGGAAGAACAAGTATCAAGTAGTGGTTGCAGAGAACGATGAACTTCAGAAACAGAAGGATGAACTTCAGAAGCAGCTACAGTTGAAGGATGAAGAATTACTTCCCCACAAGAAGAGAAAAGTTCTAGAGGATTTATTTTCCTCCGACCCTTAATGTACTATTTGGAAGCTGATTGTGGACAACCTTATCCGTGAGAAGACCCAGTTGGAAGAGGAGCTCAAGCAGCGGAATTCAGAACTTCCTTAGGGCTTTCATTAGCTTTTATTTAGCTATTTATTTGGGACTTTTAAAAGCAATTATTTGTAATCCATTTCAAAATTAATGAAACGTTTTCTTTTACCGCAATGTTTATAAATAGTTGGGATCCCATGAAGTCCTACTCATCTTGCATTACATTCTTTTTCTTCATTCACTTCAAGAAACTCAATTTCGTTTTGTAGGTATTATAACTATGGATTTCAGAAGAGAAACTTTGATGTACACTTTTCAGAGTCCTAACATTGAAAGCTTAAGAGAACTGGCAGAACTCATCGAGAACCGCCACGCCTTTTCAACAGAATATGGAGGAGTTTTCTACTTCCTCAAACTCAAGATGAAGGATGGACAATTGGAGACTCTGGTTCAGTTTTATGACCCGTTGTACCATTGTTTCACTTTTTCGAATTACCAGTTGATGCCAACTCTGGAAGAATATTCTGAATTTTTGAGGATACCTGTGACTGCCCGACCTATATTCACTGGACGGGAAGACATACCCAGCCACCAAGAAATTGAAAATGCTACTCATCTCAGCCTAGCAGATGTCCAAGCACACTTAACCACCAAGGAAGGAGTCCTTAGATTCCCAGCTGATTTCTTGATCGAAAAAGTCTGTTACCATGCTGAAAGAAAGGAGGTCCTTCTCTTGGAAGCTACCTTTGCTTTATTGGTTTATGGGATCTTCTGGTTCCCAAAGATTGATGATTTTGTCGATATGGATGCGATTAAACTGTTCATACTCAAGAATCCGGTTCCCACCTTGCTAGCTGACACGTACAATTCAATCCACTCGATGAATGCCAAAGGGGGAGGACACATTATCTGCTGTGCCGCCTTGCTGTACTCATGGTTCATCGCTCGCCTAACTTGGCATCCGTCTATTTGGGAAGAGATAGAAACACCTCGTTGGTCCGAGATAGTTATGGCCCTTACTCACTCAGATATCTGTGGTACGACCCTGCTTATGGAGGTGTATGTATGATTACTAGCATCGGAGGATTCACCAACATACCGCTCATTGGGAGAGAAGGATGCATAAGTTACAATCTCGCTTTGGCCCGCAGACAATTTAGGCATCCCATGATCGAAATACCTGACCAAGCTCTGTTGGAAGGGATCTTTTTCAGGGAAGGAGAAGATCCAGACCTGAAGACCGTCATAATTTACGCATGGAGATGCGTCAATAAGGAAGGGATGATTGCTTTAGGATACCCCAACTGCACTGTCTCTGAAGACTATCTACATTGGGTGCGAGAAAGGGCTCTCGACCTCAAGATGCCTTTCCCTTTTCACGAACCTATGGTGCTGAATTTTCATGATCCCGATTGGTTTGATGTGAGTGAGATAGATTAGCTAAAGACCGCCTTGGATGAGGCTCGGAAACTGAAGACCGCTTGGAGGAACAAGTTTTTCACCTTCAAGGTAGAGAAAGAGAAGTCTCAGAAGCTGCCAGAGATAGAATCTGCGAGAAAAAGGAATGTGCGAGAGGATTTATTTTCCTCTCACACCTCTTCAAGAACCGTCACCGGGGATGATCTTCCCCCAGCTACTGTGGCTTGGAAGGAATGTGTAGATCGACTCATCAGTGAGAAGGCCGAATTGCAGGAACGCGTCAATCAGTTGGTAGAAGAACTTTGTACGCAGAAGGAGCGTAAGGAGTAGACCTCCGAGTTCTCTTTTGCTTTTGTTTCAATGTAATAAACTCTTAAAAGAGTACTTTTCTTTGTAATGATTCTCAAATATCAAAAATAAAATAAGTTTTATTCAACGTTATAATACTGGAAAAAAACACTTTGAGTTTCTTGAAGTTTCATCCTGCATCTTGCATAGCATCTTACATTTTAGCATGTGCATGTGTCTCCTCTCCGCTGCGTCCTCATCCGTCTTTCTGTCTTTGTCTCGCCAGCCGACGTCTCGACCATTTTACCAAGCTCGAAGTACGTGCTAAAGGATAGTAAAGAGAACAAAGATATGGATTGCATGACTGGCTTCAGAATAAGGACTAATCCGACATTTGACTGTTCCTCCGACGACTTTGTTCAACAAGTGAATGTTCCTGCGCGACCTCAGCCTTTGCAAGACAACTTGCTTGTTGATCTTCAGAATACTCATACTAAAAAGGAAGTGGACGATCCTAGAATTGCAGCAATTGAGAAAGGATTTCGTGATCTCCAAGAACAAGTGAAGATGATGAAAGGAGCTAATGCATCTGGTCTTGATGCTCATGACCTATGTTTAGTCCCAAGCGTAATTATCCCTCCAAAGTTCAAGATGCCTGTCTTCGAAGTATACAAGGGTGTCAGTTGTCCAAAATACCATTTGACGATGTTTTGTCGAAAGATGACTGCTTATATTGACAACGACAAACTGATGATTCACTGCTTTCAAGAAAGTTTATGTGGGGCATCCTTAATATGGTATATGAAGCTACAAAGTAACCACATTCAGTCTTGGGAAGACTTAGCCGTTGCTTTTGTGAAATAATACAATTACAATTTGGGTATAGCTCTAGATAATAAAAATAACAATGGATCTTCCAGAGAATTCATAGCTTCGATACCTCATCCTCAACATCAGTATGTAACGCCCGCTCAGCGTGAACAACAACTACCTCCCAAGCAAAAGTTGGCCTCTCCAGATCGACCGCAGAATCGACGGTTTCAGAAACGGTTTCGTAATTAGAAGATATCTTTGGATATTCTGAGGAAAGGAATTCGTCGGTTTGACCCCATCCCTTTGAAGTACGATGATTTTTTCCCGGTCTTGATCTGCAAAGGTCACATCCAGACAAGAGCTCCACCTAAGGTGCCCAAGAAACTTCCGTACTGGTACAAAGCTGACAGGTTTTGCCCATACCATCAAGGTGCTCCGGGGCACGATATCGAGAGTTGCTACGGTTTGAAGGCAGACGTTCAAAGGTTGGTTAAGGACGGAATCTTATCCTTCAGAGAGTCCAACCCTAATCTCATCACGGTTCGTCCTCCGAGAACATGATCTGAGGTTATTTGGGAAACTCATATCAATATAGCGTCAGAAAGCATATCAGACGATTCAATGAGCCTCTCCATTCCAAGGTGTAATAAAATCCAAGAAAGGGACTTGTGTGGCTTTTGACTTTATTTTTTTCTTTTGTGTTTTTGTTTCTTTGATTAAAAGCATATTTGGCATGTAAGAACTCGTTATTTTGAATAACTAATGCAAGAAAATGTTTGTCTTGAAGAAATCCATTCGTTTTCACTCGTAAAATGTTTTTCATAATTTATAATGCCAACTTTATCCAATTTCCTTCTCACTTTGGTGAATAATTGGAAGGAGGATGACGAAGTAAAACGCAGGATCCTGTGGTATGCTTTTGAATAAAAACCCTACTGATGATGTAAGACATTGTTTCAAACCTCATAAACACCAAAAATAGTTAACCCCTCTTCTAAGCCTTGAGAGAGGACCTGTTTCTTCCCCAAATCAAAAGCCTCATTTTTAACCTGGGGCATGGTATCATCAAAAATGAGCATCTTTCAAAGATTGGGTGGGCACAAATATATTTTAGCCTTTCATTCCTTTGTTTTACAAATCAGAAACTAAACCCAGATACAACACTCAAAAGTCCTAATTGAAGTAAGGTTTAGTTCGAAAGCGTACTTGATGAGATATCGTTTCCTGACTCCTATGAGCCATGCTCAATTTTGTTGGCATTATAAAATTAATTTATATCATAACCAGTGATTTCGGTCACTAGTTATTGGGATACCTTTTTCAAAAAAAAACAAACCTCAAGATAAACGTATGTTGCATTGATTCAGAATTAACATTTCTGACTTGCTAACCTTGTTTGATATCATAGAAAGATTACACATGAGCATCAATAATACGTTTATTCTATTGGAACTTGAAGACTCTGCTGACCTAGGGCAATTTTGTTTCCAAGTGGTTTGTTCTAATGCAAATTTGACTTTCTAAAAGAACCATTTTTGAAGACTCAGTATTAATACCGTCAATCAGGGCCAGTTACGTCGAGATTCGGCGAATCTCTCTAAGAGTTTGAAAACAATAGGACGCCATGTTTTCTGTAAAATCCTCTTTGAACACTCTTGTTTCTCGCGAACTAGGTGACTTGGGGCATTTAAGGATTGATATGACGACATCAATACTGAATTTCATCAAAACTCTCCGATGAATCTTTTCATTGCAAAAATACCAGTGAACCTTCGTAAGCTTCATATTTCCAAAGAAGTAGATGTTATTCGACTCCTCAGTGGATCTTCTACAACACCAGTCTTCTCCAGTAAAGCGGATGTTCATTTCATCCCCACTGAAGCTCAACCCCGACGTGACCAACAACTAGAATGGCCTAGGTTGCTCATTTGAAGAGGATATTTATTTTATCCCCTGTGAAACTTCAGTTTGGGTATTTTCCATCTACGTTTCCAGTAAATAATCTCTCCAGCGAGATGGATATTTATTTTATCCGTGAAGATCCTCCATGGCCCGTTCCTAGCAGATCTTTATCCTCGTCTTCAACAGGACAACCTTTCAGACTTATCAAGATATTACATCCCCAAGTCGATTAATCTCTATTTCCTCAAGAGACGTTTTTGAAGCCCTGAAGTAGGAATGTGATCCCATATTTATTTCTCCGCCTATCCCCAGCGATACTTCTATCTTCGAGGATTGGCCGGATGTTTGCTTCGAGATGTTCATTTCATCTCCGCTTGTCTCTTTTCGCTTGTTTCGTCAGCATACGCATAACATATAGATAGATAGCATGGCATGTGCATTTTGCATCTTTTTGTTTGTTCTGTTCCGTCACTTTGGTCGCGTTTATCCCCGAGTGACTGGGTGTGTCTTCTCCTTCAAGTAGAGTTATCAACCCTAGGCAGAAAGAGCACAATATTTCTATTTCCCCACGGAATTCGATCCTCGTGGAAGACGGTTGTTTTAGTACATTCCCATTCGAGTTCATACCTCGATGGTCGAGTCTTACTTGATAGTTTCTCTTCAGTTATTTCCTGAATTGAACTTCGGTCCTTGACAATCGCATTATGGATAATCTCCAACTTTTGAATATGGATTAAACGTGCATTTATTTTGCTCTTTACTACCCAAGAGGTTCTTTCTGAGGACAACTATCGAAGACAAATATTACTCCAACAATATCACAAGATTTTCTCAACCATCTACATTTGGACTATAAACATCTCTTTATTTGAGCAATTCGTTTTGACAAAGATCTTATTCAAAACGACAAATGACAATCTCCACAATGGCAGTTCGTCCACCCTAGTGGGTGTATCAGCATTATCAACTCATCAAACGACATCTCTTCATAAATCCATCAGAGAAATTTGCCGAAGACATTACAAGACACTTCTCTTTATTTGAGAATTTACACTACAAAGAATACATATTTTATAACTACAATAAAGACAATCCTCAGGAATATTTTCCCCATTGACTGCACTACACAAGTCTGATTCTATCAAATGGCATATCTTCCGAAGATCCCTGATAAAGCTTTATAAACTCCAGTACATTATGGATTACAACCGAAGTTCTACAATGACATCTGCAATCTACAATGACATCTACAATCTACAATGACATCTACAATATACAATGACATCTACGATCTACGAAATCTACAATCCCCTGTGGAGATGCTCTCACGAGTTTTCATCATTTCGGGTAGAGACTGAGACCAGCTCATGGCACCCAGACCATGACGCTCAGGGAGGTTTTTCATCAAGAGACTGAGACCAGCTCATGGCACCCAGACCATGACACTCAGGGAAGTTTTACATGAAGAGACTGAGACCAGCTCATGGCACCCAGACCATGACGCTCGGGGAAGTTTTACATCAAGAGACTGAGACCAGCTCATGGCACCCAGACCATGACGCTCGGGGAAGTTTTACATCAAGAGACTGAGACCAGCTCATGGCACCCAGACCATAACGCTCGGGGAGGGTTTTTCATCAAGATACTGAGACCAGCTCATGGCACCCAGACCATGACGCTCGGGTAGGTTCTACATCAAGAGACTGGGACCAGCTTATGGCACCCAGACCATGACGCTCGGGGAAGTTCTTACGTTAAGAGACTGAGACCAGCTCATGGCACCCAGACAATGACGCTCGGGGAGGTTATATATTTTACTATTCCCATTTGGATTTCAAAAGAAAACAAAGAAAATAAATAAATAAAAAAGAATAAAAAGAATACGAAATAGAGCTGAATTGTGTCTCAATCAAGAAAATTCATTTTGGTTATTACCGTCGTCTGGATTGCTCCGTGTTGGTAACAAGTTACTCTTTGATTATAAGTTTCTCACCTATTGTTTAAATCTCCATATTCTTGGTGTATGCGTTATACTTTTATACGTGTGGAAATTTCCCATTAGTGGTTATTTCTTGTCCCCGTGGAGTCCCGTTTCGTTGGGTCTGTGGCTCCTTTGTTTCGCGTGTTGTGTCCAGTTCACCCCCTGTGACATCTTTCCTCACAGGACCGTCTGTCTTGCATTCTCATGTCATTGCATATCATTTGCATCCGGTGGCTTCTTAGGGCCAAAAATTCGTGCAATGTTTGTATTTAAGTCCCTCCTATCTCGTCGAGACGAAGATTTCAACCTCCATATCTCCGGATAGAAGAAACTTAAATAGGGGCATCTGTCACACCCTAATTTTTGACCATGCAGTAATGTCAAGTGTAGACCCTCACAGTCAAATACTTCAAGGCATAAACGTTTGAGGCCTAGTATGACTCTCGTGGGCAGCTATATCACAAGTTGTATCATTATTTTCAAAGGTTTTCTTAAGGCATGATTCGCGTACCAGACACTTTGGTTTCAAGTTGAATTGGATGTCTCAAAGGGCTTTGTGAGACTCTTCAGGGCATGGTTAGCGTATCATGATGCATCGTCGTACAAATCTTTGGTTATGCGGGCAATACCTATCAGGCAGGGTTTGTTGTGTTCATGAAGTTGGATTATCACAATTAGCAGGAAGTTTTGAGATGGAATTCGTCATCACGCGCCTTACAAAGATCAAATTGATTCATTGTTCAAAGTCAAATGACATTATCTTTCTACCTCCAAGTGGTATTTTAGAGACTCAACTTCACCATTATATGTTTGAACTCTAAAACTCAAGGTTGATTAATTAAGCCTAATTAATTCTAAAGCCTCTGGATTATAAGCTTAGATTTAAGGATATTTGAAGTTTTCGTGAGGTATCAAAGTATTTGCAAAAGAATCATATTCGGTTTCAATCTTAAAGCATGGAAGGGGAATTCAACGTTAATGCCCAACTCCATTCGGTTAGGATGGCAAGATCATTAAGAAATTCCTAAAGCGAAAAACCAACTGCGTTCACAAGAAGAAGTACACGCTTATTCTTTAAGTGGAGCCTCAAGCAATACATTTATTAATTTGTCCCCAATTCCAAGCTACAAATGTAAGGTGACTCATATACTCCCTTGGTCCTTTGAAAAAGCTCAATTAATTATAAGTTGCAAATGTCAAGACCAATATAATATTCAAAAACCACTACGAGTATGGAAAATGAACTCTGCAAAGGTAAATTTTGTCTCCCACCACAAATCCATTGGGAGGTTGGTCATATTCGTAAACTATTGGCTTCCATGCAAATCTGTGGAAAACAACTATTGCAGCTTTGATCAGAGCAAACATATTTATGTGCCTCCGTCGCAATAATGTCTTTGAAGCATTTGCCAGCAGCGGCGGTACGACCGAGTTCAGTTCAAGCCGTCATTATTTTTTTAGCAAGCGGGGATCCATCTAGCCGCGGTGCTGCAAATGTTTAAGACAGATGGATTTAAGATCAACAGAATTCAGCGATAGAAATCCATTCATAATATTGAAGATAACCAAGAGATCATGAGCATCATCGTTTTGTACTTTGTCGTTAGAGCAAGATCAGTACATAGGAAAGATCAGAAGAATTATTCATGGCACTTTCCCACAAAATCTCCAAGCTGCCGTTGCTACTTCGCACTACCAACCAAACCGCCACAATATGTCGACTTTAGGCGCACTTCATGAAGGCCTAAATCTGACAACCTGCATAACAAGAAGGCGACACGTCAGTATCATCACAACAATATCCAAACAATGCCAAAGATAAATAACTAATTGGATGATGAAGAAGACTTGTCACGAGGATGGAAGTATATCCAACTTCAGCTTTCACGCCGGATAAGCATCCTGAATAGAGTATCAAAACGACTTAACGGCAAGTAAACCTCAAACTTCCTTCTAAATCCATTACGTCTTCCGCCAGTGACAATGCAAGACTTCTCTCAAAACACCACAAGAGCACCCTTGCAGTTAACCCGCCTCAAAGCCTGTCACGACTCCATGATCTCAGCATAGCAGTAGCATCAAGCTGGACGTACACCTCTAAAACAGTCACACCATTGTCACCAACATAATTGAATTAACCAACCAAACCGCATAATTCTCACCAACAGAAGTCGAAACGTACCATCGAACAGCAGGCCCTGAGAATGTTCACCCGCTGTCACCGAAGGATTGTCCTGCAATTCACAATCCAATTCATGCCAATCCTCACAAATATCATAATGAATCATGGCTAAAGTATAAACATAATGATGAGAGCGAGCTCGACTTGGCAGCAACCTGCAAAACACATGACATTGGGTTAAGACTTTTCACAACAACAGATTAGTGCCGACAGCAGTAACAACAGTATCACCGCTATCAACAGGCTGTTGTTCCACAATACCAACATGCCAAATTCCAAGCCTCGAACCTGATATTTCTTCTTGTGAATTGGGGTACCATTAACATCGGTCTCAACAGGATTCACGACCACAATAGCAATTTCAATATCAGTTGCCTTCCAACCTAGATGACTAAATGAAGATACAACCTGGATTCAAACACCATAAAGTGCTCAATTCAAATGTTCCTGAACAGGTCCATATATGCAAAATCAGTTCCAACAAAACACATATGAAGATTGTTTCAGGAGTACTCAATACCTCTCCATTTGGTCAGCACGATTCATCGTCATCAACAACTCAAAGTTCACTACAAATGTTGCGTCCCCACCAGTTAGTGGCAGAATCTCAGATAAGCTCAGTTGTCTTGCAGTTGGTGCGCAAATCCAGCTTCAAACCAATGGCCCAGCTCACGAGATAGCAACTGCATATCCAACAAAATCCCACGCAGACGGGGACTTGCTTAAGCGACTCAACTCACTTACACCTATAGTAACACCATTACAAGTCATTTTTCGGCAACGCATAGAAACCAAGTTTGCTTACAAGCCATGGGCCACTCCTTGAAGGTATGAGGAAAGATTTAGCTTACCCGTGTGTTAAGGCTGGCCGTAATTTGAAAAACAACAAGTATCTCATATAGTGGTGAGAGTTATATCACTACAAAGCGATTAGTTCCTAATATTGGATGAAGTTACTATCTTGTCCCAGAGAGCTGCTACCAGAATTATCAGAGTCAACAAGGGCAATGTCGTGGTGACGACATATGAAACCGTCCATCTATCTGAAAAAAGAAATGAGGAGCACATTAGAAGCGATTCATGCACAAGGTATCAATTCGCTTATGCCAAGAAATCAAAGCTTACCCTCAAGTTGTCATCAAGTTTGCAGCTTTGAGTTCACCAGCAATAACTCTGGGCCCAAAATCCATTGCTATCCCCACCTGCCAAATCACAAATCCAGAGTTAGTAACCCCTTGAGGAATATACCTCTTTGAAAAGAAGATTCTATTCAAGACAGCTAGCAATTTTCGGTTAATCCAAAGCAATGAACCTAGACAGTCAGGGCATTTAACATGAATGATACAGAATCACATTGATTGAGATTTTCATTAACAAGCACTAATGAAATCATACAAAAAAGGAAATTATTTCAAATCTTATCTGAACCAAAATGGAAGGCCCAATCAAGCATTGAAAACGGTTTAATAAGATTTCAAAAGAGAGATCCTCAGTGAAGCATATAAAAAGGGAGGGACATGAGAGACGAGGGGCGATCGAGAATCATCACAAAGAAACTAGATTTCGTAAACCTAAGAGATTGAAGAAGAAGAACTTATCTACTCAGTTGAAGAAACCACCGTCAGCCGCCGTGAGTCCAAGCCGACAAAGCTTCCATTTCGTTATCTTTCGTTCCGCCGCCACCAACCTTTGGTAAAATTTCTTCATACATGTTAAGGTTGTTGAATGATTAACGCTTTGATTTATGTTTCAAGTACAAGAATAGAACGAAACAATGAAAAAGGGGGGGAGATTGAAACGGAGATTGAACGGGAGAGGAGATCGAGTGAACGGTTTTGGGGTTCTTGGGTTCCTGCATCTTTCTTTGTTTTTCTGTTTTTTTTTCTTATGTTTTTATTGCTGTAATTCGTATGCATGCACGACCACGGTAGTACCATGGTCCCTCGATCCAATCACTACACACTTCACCCACCTTATGATCACATGGTCTTTATTGCGTGCCTATAATAGACCCGATGCACCTCCGCACACCATATCCAGCGCCCTTTTTATTAACTTTATTTAATCTTTTTAAAAAACTAATAATTTGTTTTAATATAATGTTAACCTTTTTTTAAATTTAATCAACGTAATAATCAATCTTTAAGTCTAATTAATTAATTAATTTAACTAAAACCAATTTTATAATTTATTCTCTCAACTTTATTATATTATTAATTTACCTTAATAATAAAACCTTCTTATTTTATTAAATATATAATTTATCTTATTGTTTTTGAAAACCTTTTTCTAAATAATCTAATTTTTATTAATGGCTAAAATATTTTAATAGTAAAACCTGTCATTAAAATTAAGATAATTAATTTAACTCTTTTAAAATCAATTTCACTAAAAGAATGCATTTTCTTACAAATCACCTCAAAATAAACTAATATAACTTTTATTAGAAAATCCAATACAACATTTCTCTTAAATTAATCTCACTCAAATCAACCCAGCCCTTTTATAAAATCAACCTCGTCTAAAATCAACCAAGCATCGTAAATCAAATCAATCGTGCACGATTCAATTCCACTCACATATACACAATTCACACACTCACCTAGCGCTTTCATGCGTTTGTGTATGAATTTATTTCTCCGCCTTATTTTCCGCAATTTATATTTACTGCATTTACTTTATCGCATTGCATTCCGTCCAAAGGAAGAACTTGCACGTAACGTAAAAACTTGCGCGTATGCATCCCATTTGCATCATTTCCCCGTGATCCTTGATCTCATTCAAGTCGATCTCTAAGTTAGATCCTACCCCATAGGAAGGAACGTTATCTTTTACAACTTAGACAACACACATTCAATCAACTCAATACAACTCATTCAAACATTAGAGAATAAGATGGTAATCATCTTAAGTGGGATAAAACTTCTACCCCATAACAACATAATCAACTTTCCTACAACGTTGTGGTGGTTCAAGTCAAGTAATCTCCCTTAAAATGACAACTCATCTCTTCTCCTAAAATCAATCAATAAACTACCTTTATCCCGTAGGAACTTTGACCACGGTCAAAGAACTCCTCAAACCCTTTATGGGAACTACAGATACTCTGATTCCACTCCCGTAAGGATATGTAGGCATAAGATACGATATCTTATCGAGTATACTTAGAAATAAACCCCTAGGTCTTTCACCCTTAAGAAGATAAACCTTAGCAATAAACAAACATAAAACAAAAGGTTCCTGTAGAGTACTACAGAAACTTAGGATGCTAGCACGTTCCCTAAGTTTAACCAACCCCCGAACGTTATACTCTCTAGCTTGCATTTGCATTGCATTGTGGGAATTTTGATCTTTATCCCTTCCTTTGTACAAATTAAAGTTCGGTTGTAAATGAATAAAGGTTCATGCTCATTAATAGCTTGGTATCCAATTTTCACCGTGACAGTCTCCCTCTGCTTGTATTGCTGCATTGCATTTGCATCTTTACTGTTTACTTTTCTGTTTGTCTGCTTTAATGATTTTTGCAGTTATTGTCTGTTTCCCATTGACATGATCCCTTAGGAATCTCACTTCCTTTGATAAGGAAGTGATGATAGAACTTTAGGTTGAAACCTTTGCATGATAACATCTAGGAGTACCCTGTTTCAAAACTCAACCATAGGATGAATCCTTGGCACGACAACATTAGGGCTTGATAGTTTCCCCCGTAGAGTTCGTTCTCTTCTCTCTCTAAAACAACTGTAAAAAACATAATAAAGGCAAGTTGGTACAAGCGCTTTACGAGCCTTAAGCCACTTGGGAAATGATAATTGAGCGGTCTCCTCTCAACCATCTAGAGTGTTTAGTATACGTCCTTTGGACGATATGCGACGCATTCGTTCCCAAGTCATCGTCTTTAGAGCTGTAAGAACTACAAATGTTCATAAAAAACACTTCTTCCGTAAAAGACAGAAAATAAACTTCAAACCCTTTTTGCCCCGTGGGACCTTAACTCAAGGAAAACTTTTCTGATGAAAAGAGTGTCGTTAACTCTTAGTTCTACCGCAAACAGTAACGCACGAGTCTCCGATGAGCGAGCTGCCTACACCAAACCGCTGGAACTATTTGTTAACCCTACTCGGAAAAACAGATGAATCTAAACCCCGTGATTCCGTAGTATCCTGAACTATGTAAGCTCTGATCTCTCATATCTGTTGAGAGTACGTAGGCACAATACTGACGTATTGGCGAGCCACCTTTCCCTATCCTTTTTACCCGTAGTTAGCCGAACTATGTTGACTCTAATTTCTCGTTCTCTGACGAGAATACGTAGGCACGAAGCGCAATGCTTTGCCGAGTCATTTTTCTTTTCTTTTCGGACCAGCATTGATAGGTAGATAGATAAACCACCCTGTCAGATAAATACAACAAGCGTGGATCCCGTTGAGTACAACGGACGTGAGGGGTGCTAATACCTTCCCCTTTTGTAACCGACTCCCGAACCCAGACATGGTTGCGATGACCTTGTCTTATACCTTTTCGTCAGGTTTTTCCGATCGTTTCCTTTCCCGTTCTGAGGGATAAATAACGAAAGGTGGCGACTCTTCTGTTTTTCCGGCACCTTATTTTCGTAGTAGCGACAACATGACCGGGGTAGAGAATGTTTTGGTAAACATAAAACCTCATTCCTCAAGTCATGTAACATTTGGAGATGGTGCTAGAGGAGAAATCACAGGTGCTGGACAGCTAGACAGTCCTGAAGGTCCAGAACTAAGGAATGTCTTGCTGGTTAGAGGACTGACTGTAAATCTAAGAAGCATTCGTTAGCTCTGTGATCAAGGCCTAAAGGTCCAATTTACCAAGGATAAATGTGTTGTCTCCAATGATGAAGGTGAAGAAGTCATGAGGGGATCTAGAGCCAAGAATAATTGTTACTTATGAGAGCCCAGAAGTGACCTCAATGACATGGTCCAAAAAGTGAAGAAGGATCAACTGTGGCTCGAGAAAGGTAAACATCTTCTAAAAATAGAAAGGACCATTTCCAAAACAGTAGCAAGAGGAACTTCAAAGTCTACTTCAGATAGTAGGACAAGATATGGTAAATGTTGTGTGAGAAGGCATGCCAAGAAAGGACACCCAAAGAATGGTCATCAGGGAAATCTAGATATGTTATACTAGAACCTGATGGAGTCCATGGAAGCTACCCAGCATACAGGGAGCAATGTCACTTAGAATGTAATGACATTGTTCTGTGACAATCTCAGTGCCATAAATTGGAATCCAAGTCAGCTAGAGAAAGACATGAAAAATATTGACTGGCTTCACCTAGGGAAAGAATGTGAGGAACTAGGAGACTCAAAAGCATACAGTGATCACAGGTATACAAGGAATCTCAAGACCACTCAATTTGAAAATTCACTAAGTAAGTTGAGAACTGGGCCTAATAATGAATTTTAGCAATTAATAGGGAATTATATTTTGAAAAATAATCATATTCTAATTGGTCAAAATGTTGAATTCCCTCCACTTCTTCGAGCAAACCCTTCTAGCCCCTTATGCTTCTACCAATTTGCCTCTTTCGATACAACCTAAGTCTTCTACAATGTCTCAAAATCATACCTCCATCCATACCAAGCCTGACTCTGCTAAGCACAAGAGCATCTCTCTGGATGATGTGATGGATGTCATTCCTCTAAGTATGATTTTTGGAAGAGGTAGTGATGGCCAAACTTCAGCTCCTTCACATGCAGAGCAAAAAGGTAAGAATTCTGAATCCTCCACAAACAACAATAACAAAATGAAGGACTCTACACATAAGGACAGGTATGTAGATGAACTGGTCTCCAAACTATTCCATGAAGGTTGTGAAGTACAAGGGATAACCATTTCCATGTCTAGGGAAGATCCATCTCCACGTCACAATGAAAGCCATGAAGATGACTCTGAGTGTTTCTCTGCTAAGTCTAACCTTAACACAGAGAACCTAGAAAATCTAGCTAATTCTGTGGTATAGGAGGAAGGTCTGGATGATGACCAACATGATGAAACCAAGAGCTCAGAAAATGAGGAAGAGATGAATGAAGCTGCTGGAAATGGTAATCATGTTGTAGATATTTCATTAGATGATGAACTCATCAAGAATGTTGCTCCTGATATAGCCAGGAAACTAGTGACCAGGAAAGGAAAATCAGTACTTGAAGGAAATCATTCCAAAAGCCAGAGAAAAAAAACTCCTCTTGGACCTTCTAAATCTTGGAACAAGGCATTAAATGCATCCAATAGAAAGAAAGTTATGAATAGTAACTCTGAGTCTGATGGTGATGTTGTGAGAGATGTTCCTAACATCTTCAATGTGAAGAAATCCTCAAGTAAGAAAACTTTGAAACCCATGCCAACTGATCCTCTAGACAATATCTCCTTTCATTCCATTCATAGTGTGACAAAATGGAGATATGTCTATAAAAGAAGAATAGCCCTTGAGAGAGACTTGGGAGAGGATGCCTTAGAGATCAAGGAGGTAATGGATCTTATCAACAAGGCAGGACTGATCAAAACAGTCGTAGGTTTTTCAAAATTCTATGAAGGACTAGTTAAGGAGTTTATTGTCAACATACCTTATTCAATCTAAAAAAGGGACAACAAAGAGTTCATGAAGGTATTTGTCAGAGGAAGGTGTGTGCAGTTTTCACCAGCTGTGATCAACAGGTACTTAGGGCGAGCAAATGGGGGTGAGAAGGAGTGGGTTGCATCAGACAACTAGGTTTGCAAAGTGATCACTGCAAATCAAGTCAATACCTGGCCATCCAAAGGTAAATTGTCTACAGCACTGCTGAGTGTAAAGTATGCCATTCTTCATAGAATTGGTGCAACTAATTGGGTGCCTACCAACCATACTTCCACCATTGCAGTTGGCCTTGGCAAGATCATTCATGCCATAGGTACCAAAGTTAACTTTGACTTTGGTCTATACATATTTGATCAAGTTGTTAAGCACTCCTCAACCAGTGCTATCAAGTTGCCCATTGCTTTCCCTTCCCTCATTTGTGAGATCATACTCAATCAATACCCTGGAATCTTGAATCCAAGTGATGTTGCCAGCAAAAGGGAACCTGCATTGTCCCTTCACTTTAAACTATTTGAAGGAAGACATGTGCCAGATATGGATTTCACTTCTAGTGAGAGGGCCAAGGTCTCTAAAAGAATGGTAATAGCAGAATTAACGGAGACATGTAGGGAATTGGGAGAAACCATTAGGATAACAACTGCACGAAAGATCAAGTTAGAATCATTTATTGGTTCCATCTCTGGAGAGGAAGAAGGTTGATGAGGTGGTGGCCTATTGTATGGCTCATGCTGATGGTTGCTGAGCTGATGGTGTGCTGCTGATGTGTGTTTGTTGGTTCTTTGCTTAGAATTTTGTGTTTTCTTGTGACAGCAAGATATTTTTTGATGCTCTCCATGAGCAGTTTTTGTTTGTAATGACCCTAAACATGTGTAATGTTACTCACTATGATCTACACTTCTATTAGTTTGATCTTAATTTGTGGCTAAAAGGGGGGAGAGAGTGTTAGATAACAGCAGGTAGTGACAGCAGGTTAGAGATGTTGCAGGTGGAATACTGAATTGCTGCTATAAGTGTGTTGCATGTGTGATAACAGCTGATGCTATTAGTGATGTGTGAGTTCCTAATGAGTATAGGAATGTATGTTAGATATGTGTGTGTTCCTTGATGCAACCTAGTAGTATTGTAGCTACAAGTAGGGTGTGTTTCTGCAGGGTGTTTGCAGAATGTATGTGGCTGTGCACCTCTTCAGGGGGAGTAGCATAATGTTGTGCTTCACAAGTGATTGTGCATTTCAGGATGTCATCCTGAATGTCATAACATCCAGAGCAGGCTGGATGAATATGTGTGACTGCAAGCTGTGCAGGTTGTGCCCAGCTGATGTAGTATGCATCAGTTGAGGGGGAGTAACCCAGAATGTTACTCAACATATTGTGACATCTGTAGTGATAACTAACAGATGATTGTGTGTGAACAGGTTGATCCTGAGAAGTTGAAAGCTAACTGTGTAGACAACTCTTATAGTACTTAGCTAGTAACTTTCCTGCATGATAGGCTATATGTTAGACTTCTGCTGCTTGTAAACTCTGATATGTTAACAGGGTGTTTTAGCTAAAAATTTGCCAAAGGGGGAGTGTGTAGATGCTTTTGATTGGCTGCATTTTGTGGCAAAACATTAGAGTGTATATGAATGTCAGGACTGATGTTATGACATACACTAAGAATATTCTGCAGGATAAGTGAAGTTGGATGTCATGACTGGATGTTGTAACATTGATCGTATGACATCAGACGCGCATAGTTTGTTTTTCTGTTATTAGCTCAGGTTATACTTCAGGAAACAATCCAGGAAGCATGGTTATTTTAGGTGACATAACATGCATTGTTGAGGATAACATAAAAGACTCCTGGCCTGATGATAAGTGTGCAGCTTCATGAAGAGAGGTTTATCTTGGGCAAACCTAGTTTCTCCATCAAGGCCCAAAGCAAGTTTGTTGCTATAAATAACAGAAGGATCATCCCTAATAGGGTAGAGCTTGAAGAGAGAGCTTCAAGACAGAGATTGGAGAGTGTGATTAGTGAGCGAAGAGGTTTGCTCTTCATGTGTGTCTAGGAGTCTTAGGATTCCTTGTGTGCCAAGCAATTGTATGTTGTATAAATGCTTTGGTTATTGTGTATGAACATGTGTGTTCATTGTGTCACTCAAAGTTGTTAAGCAAGAGTGTGTGTCACTTGATCAAAGTTGTGAAGCAAGATCAAGGTGTGTTTGAAGTGAGTCTTTATATCTGTTTTGTGATTGTGTATTGATATCACTGAGGTGATTGAGGGGGGGTGAATGGGAAACTCTGGTCTAGTGGTCTCTAGGCTGAAGTGTCATTGGGTAGGTCTTAAGTGAGGAGTGCAAACTGGGATTGTTTGACTCTGAATTAGTTCTACTAATAGTGAATTTCCTCCCTGGCTTGGTAGCCCCCAGATTTAAGTGTGGTTGACACTGAACTGGATGAACAATTACTTGTGTTATTTACTGCTTTCCATTTACAGCTTATTATTAAGTGCAATAGTCTATGTTACAGTGGATATCATAACATCCATGATAACATCCATCGTGTGCTTGCCAGAATTTCAAGTTATACTCAGGAGAATTCTTTTCGAGGAAGCCATCCAGGGCTTGTTTTCCCCAGTAAAAGTCCAATTGTTCTTGGCACACCCGGTCATTCCCAGCGGAGTTAGTTTTGTCTCTTCAACATTTATTTTGCTGGAGTGGTTCCTTTGCATTTGCATCGTGCATGGCATCTTCCCAAACGCGTAGCATTTCCATTTCGTATGGAGCATTACACCATATTCAAACATGTGCATTTGAAACATAAGACAGGTTGTTACCTCTTGTTCTCAGATGTATCTCTAGCTCATATCAGGTTATTTTCTTAAGCCCATGCGGTATCCAGACCCTGGCTTACACCGGTTTATTTCCTTAAACCCGTGTCGTATCCAGACCCCGGCTTACACCAGTTTATTCTCTTTAACCCGTGTGGTATCTAGACCACGACTTCCACCGGTTTATTTTCATAAGCCCGTGCGGTATCCAGACCCCGACTTCCACCGGTTTATTTTCTTAAGCTCGCGCAGTATCCAGACCTCGGCTTACGCCGGTTTATCTCTTTAGCCCATGCGGTATCCAGACCCTGGCTGACACCAGTTTATCTCCTTTGCCTGTGCGGTATCCAGACCCCGACGAATATTGTTGTTTTTCTTGAGCCTGTGTGGTATCCAGACCCCTAGCAAAACCTTTGACAGATGTGTCCATCTATTCATTGCTCCCCAACAGAGTTTACTTATTCAAGTCTGTTCTTCCCTAGTGGATTTCCTCTTTCAGATTGTGAATCGACAGATTCTCTTCTCAACTTCGTGTTGAGCCGTCCTTCGAGTTCGATGCCTTCTTGGATTAGCAGACGTTCTCAACTTCGTGTTGAGTCGGCCTTCGGGTTCGATGCCTGGTCTATTTAATAGATGCTTGATAGTGAAATCAGATGTTCTTACCAACTTAGTGTCGTTGCTTGCGTGTTAGCAAATGTTTTTCCAACTGTGTGTCGTGATTTTTCTAATTGGTGATGAGTTAGCTCATTTTCTACAACTATCAGCTACATTCCGCCGATGATTTTACTTCCACTCTGGTGGACCATTCTGCAGCTCTGTTTTGCGGTTGGCAAATTTCTGGGTTCTGTTGTATTCAACCACCTTTTACCTTGAATATTTGAAAACCGTTCTCTTTTCATCCCTTCAGGCCCAAGTCATTTGAATAGGGGCAGCTATTGTACCCCAAATTTGGCCAACCATTTTCTTGTACTTGGCTTATGTTTCATTTCATTTTAGCATTTGCATTTGCATAACATTGTTCTTAACAGGGGATCAGGAGTTTTGTTGTGCCATTCAAAAGGAGAGTCTACTTGGTTTCAAGCTCAAGCAAGGGCATTTGTCCAAGCCATAAGGATTTCATCATCATAAAGGAATATTAAAGCTCCTTGAGAGGAGATGTTTGTGCATGGATGTGGCCTCCTATCTTGATGATCATCAAAAGGTCATCAGGGGTTCATAAGGTTTTTTTCTTGGTTGAAACATGGTTTAAAAGTTCATGTATTGCCTTAGGGGTCATTGTGGAGCTTGTTGTCGCTTCCGCGAAAATAAGGTGCCGGCAAAACAGAAGAGTCGCCACCTTTCGTTATTTATCCCTTGGAGCGGGAAAGGAAACGATCGGAAAAACCTGACGAAAAAGGGTAAGACAAGGTCGTCGCAACCGTTGTCTGGGTTCGGGAGTCAGTTACACAAGGGGAAGGTATTAGCACCCCTCACGTCCGTCGTACTCGACGGGATCCATGCTTGTTATGTTTGTTGGACGAGTTGGTTTATCTATCTACCTATCAAGGCTGGCTTAAACAGAAAAGAAAATGACTCAGCAAAGCATCGCGCTTTATGCCTACGTATTCTCATCAGAGAATGAGAAATCAGAGTCAACGTAGATCGGCCTACGACGGGTTACGGGGAAGGTGGATCGCCAATACATCAGTATTATGCCTACGTACTCTCAACAGGTATGAGAGATCAGAGCTTACGTAGTTCGGGACACTATGGATTACGAGATTCAGATTCATCTGTTTTATCGAGTAGGGTTAAACAACAGTTCTAGCAGTTAGGGACAAAGCCTGTTTGCATTGGCGCTGAAGTTTAACGACACTCTTTTCTTCAGAAAAGCTTCCTTTGAATTATGGGCCCACGGGGCAAAAAAGGTTTGAAGTTTGTTTTCTGTCTTTTACGAAAGAACTGTTTTTTATTGTGTTTGCAATTTCAATCGCACTAAAGACTATGACCTGAGAGTGAATGTGTTGCATGTCACCCAAAGGGTGCCATACTAAACATCCAGACTGTTGAAAAGAAGCTCTCTAACAACCCTTTCTCAGATAGCTTAAGGCTCGTAACGTACGAAAGAAATCATTCATGATTACTGTATCTTAAGCTGTTTTGAGATGAGAAGAGAACATGCTCAACTACGGGGAGACTATCAAGTCCTACTGTTGTCATGCCAAGGATTCATCCTATGGTTGAGGTTTGAAACAGGGAACTCCTAGAAGTTATCATGCATATGTTTCAACCTAAAGTTCTATCATCACTTCCTTATCAAAGGAAATGAGAGTCCTAAGGGATCATGTCAATGATACACAGAAACGGATGAAGCATCAGCTTAAACAGTAAACAGTAACGATTGTAAAATGCATGCAATGCAAGTGAGGGAGGAAATGTGTGTGGGGCATCAGCCTCCACAAGCTCATCTCAACCTCAAGCCAGATATGAATAACTGCAATCATACAGAAGAAACAATATAAAGTGATATCAAGCAAGATATCAGTAACTGCAATCATACAGAAGAAATAAAATCATGCTATCAGGAAAAATAAACCACGTGGGCAAGGGAGCTGGGCTCTACCGAATACCCGCAAGCAAAGCCATACAGTAACATTACAAGCAGAGGGAGCAACTCAACCTCTAATGCAATCATGCTCCTAGCTTAAATTAGTCTAGATATGAACTTATTCTAATGCATCAAGCAAGTCAAACAAGGCACATCAGCAATACAGAGAAAAAAAACAAAGAAGAAAGCAGATCAACTCCTCTCTCTTCCAACTCCAAGCCTCAGCTCTTCTGACAGCAACTCAGTCTTCAGACTTCAATCACTCTTGACAAATATCAATTTGCTTCTCCAGGTTTCAACCCTTCAACATAAGTTTCAACTTATTCTCTCTTCTCTAAGCTTCAGCTCCTTAATCAGTTCCACCTTCAGGCTTCACTCTTAACCACAAGTAACAACTTGATTCCTTCAGGATCTCCAAGCTTCAAAATAAGTATCAACTCATCTTTTGTTCTTCAAGCCTCATCTTTCTTACTTTACCAGTATCAACTTGGCCTTCTCTCTTCATCTACAAGCCTCAGCTTCTTAGTGTAGTCTTCAATCATCTGGAAATGTCAACTTTATCCTTCAATTCTTTAAGCCTCAGCTCTTCATTCAATCTCAATTGGGTCTTCAAGTATCAACTTACTCTTCTTGCTCTTCAAGCTTCAGCTACAATGGCAATGCTCAGGGAATCATCCTCTTCCATACTATTCAATGAAGTCTTCATCTTCAAACTCAAGCCCAACATCTCTCAAGATGCTCAAACCAGGAGAAATCACTTAACTGGATAAGCTAGGATATTAAACTGCTTATTGACCACCAAAGGTGACCTATAAGGGTTCAACATCAAAAGAATGGTTCCCTCAAAGGTTCTACTTCCTAGGTACCATCACTTATCCCTACAAAGGAGGGAGGTGAATACCATGGAAGGACCTTGAATCATGGGGAAGAATGGAGGTGAGAGATACCATCCATGTTTAAGAAAGGAATCAACTAAGTCTAAGCTCTACTTAATTCCTAACCCTAAAACAACAACAAAACAAACAAGTCTTCAAGCTCTCAAGCTCCTTCTTCAATCCTCAAGTCTTCCACTATGCTCCTCCATGCTCCACAAAGCAAGACCAAGCCCTCCAAGCCAAGCAAAAACCCACAAAGCAAGGCAAAACAAAATACAAGCCCACAAGGGCAACACAAACAACAATCAATTACAAAAATCAATTAAAAATAGTATACTATTATATTAAAATCTAATATACTTTCTAGGGGATCCCATATACCTACCCTTAATACCCCATATGTCCCAATATCTAACTTGACCTAGAAACCCAAAATTCTAGTGTTATTGTGGACCTATGTTAAGGATTGACCTAAATCTACACAACCTAAAGTCATCTAATCAAAACTAATCAAATATTAATCACAAAATTATGGAATAAATCCAGAGGGGAGCTAAAGTCCTAATCTAACTATCCTAAAAAGAATGGCCTAAAAATATGAAGAGAACTAGCTAAACAAAATTCTACAAATCTATGCATCAACATAAAAGGAATTAAAAAGCTATTAAAAGAGAAAATACACAAAAAATATTAAAAATGCATGAAATGCAAATATTTTGATTTCATAATTTTCTAGACATTACCATGAAATAGGAGAAAAAATCCCCATGTAAAAATCATCATTTTTCTATTTAATATGATTTTTCAAAGATTAAAGAAAAATGGAGAAAAAGAAACTAAAATATGAAAACATTGGTGCAGATAGCAATGCTATGCAGTTCATTATCCAGATGGGCTTAAAATGGGGGTGGGATTAGCAAACACGCTAGGCCCAATGTTTAATCAGAAAACCAATAATAAAAATATAAAGAAAAAGAAAAAAGCACGGTGCATTTAGTAAAGAAAAACAGTTCAATTCCTGATTGGGCCATGAATGGGGGTGTGGCTAGCAAGTATCAACTTAAGCCCAAGACCACAGTTTTAATGAAACGCCGCATTTCATTGTCTTCAGAACTCCTCTTCAAACGCGAAATCAAATCACAGCCCTTAGATCTAGGTCCAGTCAACGGGTCCTTGCCTCATCCAACGGCCATGACCTTATCTTCTTCCTCCAACCATGAAAATGGAGGGAAAGCTCCATAGTTGCAGAGCTCAAATACCTAGCTCGAACTCCATCCAAACTCAACCAAAATCCATGGTTCAAAACCCTAATCTGCTCTAAATTTATCCCTGATCACAACCATAGCCTTAGAATCAATTGAAATGCCCTCAATCTCTAAACCCGATCCAAGATCAAAACTATGCTCAAACTTCAACTTTGATGATTCTTGAAATTGATTGGCTCAGAATGATCACCACCTCACACTGGTTAAATCTTGCTATTAAACTCATGTTATATCCCACTATACATTGTGTTCTTGATCAATAAAGAAATGGTGTCACTAACTCAAACTTCACCAAATGCCATCAAACTTTCCAGAATCCATCTCCTACTTGTCTCTAACCATTCTAACCTAACAAATCTAACTAATTGTGCTTAAATTGTGGTGTAGAAGAAAAGTTACAAACCTGTCAAATATTGAATATCAGATAGGTCAAATCTTCAGTTCAACCTCTCAAACTCTTCAGAAACACTCCTTGATTGATGTTAAAGCTTCTGTTTGCAAAAGATTTGATCTAAGAAGCTTGAATCTCCAAACCCGGTTGTGACTTGCAGCTCCCAAAATCCAAATGCTATCTCTTTAATCTCACACGATCTTGCCCTCAATTTGGTATGCACACATTCAGTATGATCAATGGAAGGTGTTAGGATTGAAAGAATCAATGGAAATGGTGAGGAATGTAGAAATTGATTTCAACTTGCAATGGAAGAAATTGAAATGGCTATCTCACTCTCCTCTCTAATCTCTCACCAACCTTGCATCTGAGCAAGTTCTAATCACTATATAGGATGGTTCTAAACCATCCAGAACTTTCTGGAATCATCCAATTAGAATTTGAGATTTTCATGCCATGAGTTTTTGATTTCAATCCATCTCATGTACCATCTCATGCTATACCTCTTGCAGCAACTTGTTCTGACTTGAAAATCTCCTTAGATGAGATACATGACATGTTAGGATACTTAGCTAGCTTGTGTATTGAGTTTCCTTGTGTTTTGCATATGTACCTTAATATGCAAGCAATCATTTTCCAAAGCAAGTCCATGATCTAAACCTCAAATTAAAAATGTGGCTGAACCATTGTTTCTAAAATGCTTTTTAGAGTCAAAATGACCTATTACATGCCATGTTTTGGATGTGTAACTTGGAAGTTTCAATTTCCAACTTTGACTTATTTAACTTATGCCTCCATTTTAGGTCATTTTTATCACTTTGAGTTACACACCTTTTCAACATCTCATGAACTCCTCACTAGCCTTAAAACATCATTTTAAGCAAGTTTGATGTTGAAGATTTTTCCATTTGAAGCTTGGAAATAGGAGTTATGGCCTTATGCTTGAAATGACCTGTAATCTCCAAATGACCAAAATGCCCTTGACTTGTCAAAGCCATAACTTGAGTTCTACAAATCCTATCAAGGACTTCTAGTATTCTCTATAAAGATAAGAATATAAGGAACAACATTCATGTTGACCAAAAGTTCATAGGAATCATCCTTCTTGGGAAAAAGTTGGATGCAAGTTGGGTGACGTTCAAGGCCCCAAATTCACATACCTCAGATGACCTGTAACTTGTCAAAGTCATAACTTGAGCTCTACAAATCCTATAAAGGACTTCTAGTACTCAAATTAAATCTAAGAACAAGCTCTAAAACATTCATGTTGGGGGTAAGATGAGATGACAATCACATCTTGAGCTAAACTGCCTTGAAGATAGGGGTCAAACTAGGGGATTTTACACTGTCAAGCCTTAGAAACCCTAGCTTGAAACTTCTCAAACTCTTCAATCATGATGAGTTGATCTTGGAATAATCCTTATAGAATCTCAATGCATCAATCCATGATCACATGGCTCTTGGATTAGGTCTCAACCCTCTCCAAATCATCAGTTGACCTAGGGTTGACCCAGTCAAACCCTAATTATACCACTCATGGCTGGGCCTCTTAATCTTGCACAATGACTTATCTAGGCCTCATGATGGCTTTTAATACCTCTCATAAGCTCTCTCAAGGCTTTAAGTCCATCCTCATAGCTTCAGAATCATCTGAGGAGCTCCCACAACTCTCAAGTTAGGAGGCACACAACCTTGGTTTCAACCACTCTCTCTGAGGATCTCTTAACTTCTCTGACAAAGATATCAACCCTTGAACACTTGAATAACCTTCTTGGCTAGCTTCAAAGTCTTGTATAGCTCTTTATTGGTAATCATACCTCTTGATCTACTGCACACATGTCAATGAAATGCAAATGATAATGCTAATGTGAATGAGATGAACCACAAGCTAGGTAAAGAAATATTGGTCAAATTTTGGGGTGCAACAGCTGCCCCTATTCAAATGGCTTGGACCTGACTGGGTGAGGAGCGAACGGCTCTCGACCAATCAAGGTAAAATACGGTTGAATACCAACAAACCCGAAAATTTGCCAACTGCACAAGTACACGGTACTCTGATGGGAACAAATCTTCGAAAGCTGAAATACTAGCTGCACGGCAACTAGCTGGAGAATTGGTCACACGGTAACCGATAATACATGATCGATCATGCCGTCAGGCATCAAGATTCCTCGGGACTCATCAGGTCAACAATCGAGTTAAATCATGCCGTCGGGCATTCAAAGAAACTGTCGGGCATCAGCCGGACTTCATCAGTAAGTCGGGAATAGAATTCTCGGTCAATCATGAGCCAGTTGGGGATATCCAAACTTCTGCCATCAGGCACCCCACATCAGCTGAGAGAACTTCTTTGTTAATGGTTGGACTTCAATCATCAAGTCTTCGAGGGAAGTTTCAACTTCGCTGTTCAGAAACCGGATGGGGATGACACATCTCCGCTGGGGATTCTGGAGAACTATCAAGTAACTCTGCTTCGGGGATCCAGGAATCATTCTGGATGAATCAACTCTGCTGAGGACTTCAAGAATCATCTTGGACACATAACTCTGCCGGGAACTTCAGGAATCATCCTGAACCGATAACTATGCTGGAGATTTCAGGAATCATCCTGAGCAAACACTCTGCCGGGGACTCTAAGCATCAACTTGAGCAACCAACTCTGGCGACTGCACTGGGGATTTTAAGAATCATCTTAAGCCAACGACCTTGCTGGGGAATTCAAGAATCATCTTGAGCAAGCGACTCCGTTGGGGAGAATTCAAGAATCATCTTGAGCAAACAATTCTACGGCGGAACACCTGCAAAACAAGAACGGTAACAACCTAGATCATGCTTATTATGCATATGCTTCGGCGATGGCGCAATGCTCCACACGGTGAGAATGTTGTGCGTTTATGATAAATGCTATGCAGTCATGCAAAATGATGCGATCCCGTCAGCAAAATAAATGTTGAAGGGAGAATCCTCCTGTCAAGGAGAAAGGACCACTCAGATCGGGGGAAGAATCATCCTGCTGAGGAGAACAAGGTCACGCCAATCTCAATTGGACGCTATGGGGAAGTGAACTTCAGTTGACTGCTGCAGGGGGACGAAGCTCTACGAGCACCTGGACCTGCTGAGGGAAAGCGATGTCAATCGTAGAGATAAACTGCACGGCCTTCACGGCTAACCTTCCTGGAGACGACGATTCCGGCGGGGAAACACAACATCAGCTATTCCACACTCCACTGGGGAAAACCAATCATGGCCTAAGAGGCTTTCAAGGGCTCGGCTCTCTTGGGGATCTGCAAACTCGGCTGAGGAAGAAGAAATCATTTTGCTTGCTGGGGAGAGTACGACTCTGTGGGGAATCTCGATTCCGCTGAAGACTTCAGTCTTGAACTATCAACTGCTGCACACTTCGGTGAATGACTCAGCTGAGGAGATGACGTTCCTTCAGGACGCATCTGATTGGGGAGAGAATCTTCTCTGCCTGGGGAGACATATCAATGCTCACGATCTCACGTTCAGACTCTGCGGGGAGAGGCTGCTGAACCTTTGCTGGAGGAGGAGGAATCATCCTGCTTGGGGACGCGCATGGCGTACTGTTTGGTACATGCTACACCTGCAGCAACACAAACAAACAGACAAGATACCCTTCTCAAAGGGACCTATCAAGGTTATCATCTTGTGACAATGTTCAAGTAATTCATTGTTTCAACAATCAGTGGCCTAGGCCAGTAAGTTTATGTATGCGCATTTTATCAAAAACATCGGCGTTCTTTTTCGCAAACAAAACGGATAAATGCTAAACAGGCAAACAGAATTGCTGAATAGTATACATTTTATTGATAACGAACCCCTGAATGGGTAAAAATGTTTTACAACAGATGCAAGCTCCTGGAATGAGGAAGCCGCGCAAAAAAATAAAACATAAATATACATCAGTATATACAAATGTCGGCAACGAGGCGTAGACGAACACCATGAGTTGATCCCTCTATGACCCACTCGACTTCGATACTTCTCCGACGCTTCAGCTTCAGAAGAGATTGATTCAGATAAACGGCCCTCAGGTCTTCCAAACCACTAAACAAAGAAAGTTCATACGCGGAACACAGTCATTTGCTTTTTCAAATCCCTAACTTTTGCGTGAACCGCCCTTTGCGGGTTTTCAGTTCACCGGGATACCCTTTTTTGCCAAAGTCGCCCATCCGGGTTTTCGACTTTGCGGGTGTACATTTTTTTCAATTTATATCCCTAACTTTTGCCCGAACCCTTTTCCTTTTTTATGGTTCGCCGGGATGCCCCATTTTTGCCTGGACTCTCTTTTTACTATCCAGCGGGTCGCTTTCAAGCAAAGTATTTTTTAACTGCGTCCGCGTTCACCTGGGATGCAAAATCTTTGCCATCCATCATGGATAACAACAAAGCTCCTCCCGAGAAGGCCTTGCTGACGACGTACGGACCTTCGTAATTAGGAGTCCACTTGCCCCGGTGATCGGAGTATGGAGGAAGAATCTTCTTCAGGACGAGATCACCCGTCTGAAAGCTTCTAGGACGCACCTTCTTATCATAAGCTTTCTTCATTCGGCTTTGGTATAAACGACCATGCGCAATCGATGCTAACCTCTTCTCGTCCATCAGGCTGAGTTGGTTCAGTTGGTTCGTAATCCATTTTGCCTCGTCGAGTTTCACATCAACCAAAACTCGTAAAGAAGGGATCTCCACTTCTAACGGTAGGACAGCCTCCATACCGTACTCCAAGGAGAAAGGAGTTGCCCCGGTTGACGTACGTACCGTCGTACGATAACCGTGCAGTGCAAATGGCAGCATCTCGTGCCAATCTTTGTAGGTCACAACCATCTTCTGAACAATCTTCTTAATGTTCTTATTGGCCGCTTCAACGGCGCCATTCATCTTCGGCCGGTAAGGAGATGAGTTGTGGTGTTCAATCTTGAAACTCTGGCACAACTCCTTCATCATCTTGTTATTCAGATTCGAACCATTATCAGTAATGATCCACTCGGGAATTCCGTAACGATAGATGATGTCCCTCTTTATGAATTTAGCCACCACCTACTTGGTCACATTAGCATATGAGGTTGCCTCCACCCACTTGGTGAAGTAGTCGATAGCTACTAGAATGAAGCGATGACCGTTAGATGCAGTGGGCTCGATCTTGCCTATCATGTCGATGCCCCACATGGAGAACGGCCACGGGGAGGACATGACATTTAACGGGCACGGCGGCACATGAACTTTATCAGCATAAATCTGGCATTTATGACATCTCTTCGTGAATTTAAAACAATCTGATTCCATCGTCATCCAGTAGTATCCTGCTCTCAGGATCTTTCTCGTCATGGCATGCCTGCCGGCGTGCGTACCAAATGTTCCTTCATGGACTTCTTCCATGAGCATACTTGCTTCTTTCTCATCTACACATCTGAGTAGCACGAGATCGTGGTTTCTTTTGTACGAAACTCCAGGATTGAGATAAAAATTTCCAGACAGCCTCCTCAGAGTCTTCTTATCCTGGGTTGACGCTCCCGCAGGATACTCCTTAGTCATAAGGAAAGTCTGGATGTCATGGAACCATGGCTTGCCGTCGGCGGCTTCCTCGATTGCAAAGACAAATGCAGGTCTATCAAGACGAGATAGGATAATTCTTGGAGCATCATTCCAAAAATTGACTTTATACATTGAAGCCAACGTGGCTAAGGCATCAGCCATCTGATTTTCTGCTCTGGGCACATGATGGAGTTCCACTCGATCAAAGAACGGAAGCAGCCTTCTGGCATAATTCATGTACGGCACCAAATTCGATTGACGAGTCTCCCACTCCCCTTTAATCTGGTTGATCACAATCGCCGAGTCACCATATACGTCTAGGTTCTTGATTCTCAAATCGATTGCCTCTTCTAGACCCATGATGCATGCTTCGTACTCCGCTTCATTATTGGTGACCGGAAACGTCAGTCTCGCAGTGAACGGTATGTGGGATCCGTGGGGAGTCGTGATGATCGCCCCAATGCCACTTCCATAAGAATTAACTGCCCCTTAAAATATCAATTTCCACTGGGATTTCCTATCTGGACCCTCGTCGAGCAACGGTTCATCACAATCTTTCGCTTTAAGAAACATGATATCCTCATCGGGGAATTCAAATTTCATCGGCTGGTAATCCTTGATCGGCTGTTCGGCAAGGTAATCAGACAATACGCTTCCCTTGATGGCCTTCTGGGAAACATACTGAATATCATATTCGGTCAACACCATTTGCCATCTGGCAATCCTTCCCGAAAGTGCTTGCTTCTCGAAGACGTACTTGATCGGATCCATCTTCAAAATTAGCATGGTGGTGTGGTTGAGCATGTACTGTCGTAAACGTTTGGCAGCCCAGGCTAGTGCACAACACGTCTTCTCCAGCATCGAGTAGCGAGATTCACAGTCAGTGAACTTTTTACTCAAGTAGTAAATGGCATGCTCCTTTCTGCTCGTCTCGTCGTGCTGACCGAGAACACACCCCATACTATTCTCAAGAACTGTCAAGTACATGATTAATGGCCATCCAGCCACTGGGGGTATCAAGATTGGAGGTTCTTGAAGATACTGCTTTATCTTATCGAATGCCTTCTGGAAATCCTCGTTCCAGATAATTGCCTGATCTTTCTTTAAAAGCTTGAACATCGGTTCACACGTGGCCGTGAGCTGAGAAATAAACCTCGCAATGTAGTTTATTCGGCCCAGGAAACCACGAACTACTTTTTCTGTTTTCGGCACTGGCATTTCTTGTATGGCTTTTATTTTCGAAGGATCAACCTCGATGCCTCTTTCGCTCACGATAAACCCCAGTAATTTTCTGGACCGTACTCCGAAAGTACACTTGTTAGGATTCAGCCTCAACCTGAACTTCCTAAGCCTCTCAAAAAGCTTCAGCAAATTGACCAGATGTCCCTCCTTCGTTTGGGACTTCGCAATCATGTCATCAACATAGACTTCAATCTCATGATGAATCATGTCATGAAACAAAGTGACCATTGCTCGTTGGTAAGTGGCCCCTGCGTTCTTCAGACCGAAAGGCATTACCTTATAGCAAAACGTTCCCCAGGGAGTGATAAACGTCGTTTTCTCTATGTCCTCCGGCGCCATCTTGATTTGATTGTAGCTGGAGAAGCCATCCATGAACGAAAACACGGAGAACTGGGCTGTGTTGTCGACCAACACATCGATATGAGGTAGCGGGAAATCATCTTTAGGGCTCGCCCTATTCAAATCCCGATAATCGACGCACATTCGTACCTTACCGTCCTTCTTCGGTACAGGCACTATGTTGGCGACCCACGGAAGGTAAGTAGTGACCGCTAAGAAGCCAGCATCAAGCTGTTTTTGCACTTCTTCCTTGATCTTAACGGCCATATCTGGTCTCGTCCTCCTAAGCTTCTGCTTAACGGGAGGGCAATCTTCTCGCAACGGCAAGTGGTGGACCACGATGTCCATGTCAAGTCCGGGCATATCTTCTTATGACCAAGCAAAGACGTCACTATACTCTCTTAGCATCTCGACCAATCTCTGCTTGACATCATTCTGCAATGCGGCCCCTATCCTGACGTTCCTGACGAGTTCTTCAGAACCCAAATTCACGATCTCAATCTCCTCTTCATGAGGCAGAATAACTTTCTCCTCTTGTTTCAACAAGCGGGCCAACTCTTCAGAAAGGTCTTCGTCCTCATCAATCTCTTCTTCGGCTTGATAGATCGGGAAATTGAAGTCGAAGTGAGTCGTAGAAGGTCCAGAGTCGATGTCATCTGTTTTGTGGGTCCTGCAATAACAAGGGTTAAGCTTAAAACAAGGATATGCAGGTTAGCACAAACCTCATTGCCATTTTATTGTTTTTCAAAACAAATATAAAACAGGAATAACAGAGATCACAATATTTGAATACGAAGAAAACGCCTTTGATTTATTAACAAAATGCATGTACATAATCCAACAAGGCCCTGACAATAAAACCACTATGCCCCGGGCAGGACATAGGGTTGTACCATGATTGGAAAAATTAAATCATTACTCTTCGCTTGTCATCTGGATGATATCCTTGACAGACCAATTGGTGAGGCCCTCGCCTTGCTTGCTTGGCTGGATCCAAGAGTCGAGGTCACAGTCGCTATCTCCGCTGTCTTCAGACACCGCGTTGATGCTTTCAAAAATCACTCCGCCACTGGTAAACTGGATCGACCCTTTACCTCGCGACGCACTGCTAGAAGAAGAAGAAGCTTCAGCTCCAGGAGAATATCCCAACCCAAACTTATCTTACTTGTTAGGTATCTCCAAAATTCGCCCCCAACCTGGGGTAGATCTGGCTTGGACAACGGCCCTAGCTTCCTTGAACGAGGAGAGAGTCATCTCTGGCTTTTCTGTGACTACAGGAGCTACGTCCTTCACTTTGACAGCTTCGAACGCTTGGCATAGAGTCTCATGGATTTCGCCATCCATCTCCACATACTTGAAGGATGACAAATGGCTCACCATTATATCTTCCTCGCCACACACGGTTACGATGCTACCCCCGACAGCATATTTGAGTTTCTGGTGCAACGTGGAGGTCACGACACCAGCAGCATGGATCCATGGCCGGCCCAAGAGACAGTTGTAGGCAGGCATGATGTCCATAATGTAAAAGACCGCGTTAAACGTTTCCGGCCCGACTTGGATTGGCAGGGTCACCTCCCCGAAAACGTGGCGTTTAGTTCCGTCGAACGCCTTCACAACCAGGTCACTGGGTGTGCACATCACTCCACGAGTATCCAACTTCATTAATGCCTTCTTCGGAAGAACATTAAGTGACGAACCCGTGTCCACCAACACGTGCGACATAATCGTGCCCCTACACTCTATCGAGATGTGCAGGGCGCTATTGTGATTCCTCCCTTTCGGCGTTAGCTCTAGGTCTGTGAAACCTAGCCCATTTCCAGCGTTCACATGGGCTACGACCTCTTCTAGCTGATTTACCGATATTTCCTGCGGTACATATGCGGCGTTTAACACCTTCAGCAGCGCGTTGCGGTGTGCTTCAGAACACAGCAACAAGTTCAGGATGGAAATCTTCGAGGGCGTCTGATGGAGATGATCTACAATCTTGTAGTCACTCTTTTTAATCAACCGCATAAACTCCTCGGCATCTTTAACAAGCAAGTCTTTTTCCGCCCCACGTGGGATCTCTTCAACGACTTTACTTTTACCTTTATCAGCCGCATCAGCTCTGACTGCTTTATGCGCCATGACCTCTGGTGGTGCAAACACTCTTCCGCTGCGAGTAATACCATTGATTCCCGCAAGGTTCTCCATGGTCGACCCAAACGGTTCTAGCTCCAACCTCTGTCCGTTGCAGTAGACTTCAGCCCTATAATGCCATGGGACAGCATTAGTGCTTTCGAAGGGTATTGGCCCAGCTTTGGTAATAGTAATTGTGGGCGGTCTAGGCGCAGAAATAGTTATCGTCTGGCGAGGGATGGTGATGGTGGCGACCTCATCAGCTTGCTTCAGCACTACCTCTCCTGATCCACATTCGGCCCTCCGGCTAAACTATAAAATCCCTTCAGTCATCAGACTTTGGATTCCTTCTACCAACTGTTCACATCCATCAGAACGTGTGGCACAGTCCATACATAGCTCTCCGCAACCTGGAAAGAACCCTCTTTTCATCAACTTAGCTTTAACGAAGCTAAGCGGCGTCTTCAGATCTCTGACGTCAGTCAACAAATCCGAACTCTCGTCTTCGATAATGGCGTTCACTCCGCCTCCCCTATGATTCGGCATAGGATTCTTCGTGACATTTGGCACATTATCGGAGAAGTTGATGATCTTGGCATCTACCGTGTCCTGCACCTTATGCTTGAAGGCTTTGCAGTTCTCTACTGTGTGGCCTGGTTCCCCTGAGTGAAACTCACAAGTGGCATTCGCGTCGTACCCTGGCGGAGGTGCCCCTGTCAAGGGAGCCAGCGTTCTCTTCTAGATCAACTGTAGCTGAAGCAAAGTCTGTAGGAGTTGCGCGTACGACATGGGTGGTGTCTCGAGGTGACAGTTCGACAAAGGTGCCCGATTTTGATACTTTCTGTATCTGTTGATTCGGTTGCTGTTGCTGCTGCTGTGGAACTGCCGAGATAGTTATACTGGCCACCTGCTGGTGAGGAGCTTTACCCTTCCTTCGAGTGTTGGTCACAGCGCCCGCTTCTCCTTCTCGTCTTTTGCCACTATAAGGTTTCTTCCCGCCTCTAGCTGAGGATGAATCACCTTGAATTTTCCCGAGCTTGATCCCATTTTCGATATGCTCACCCGTGATAATGAGATCTGAGAATGTTCCAGACATACCGCTGACCAACTTCTCATAGTAAACCCCGAGGAGGGTGGCTACGAACATCTGCACGAGCTCACGTTCAACCATCGGCGGCTGAACCCTGGCTGCCAACTCACGCCACCGCTGGGCGTATTCCTTAAACCCTTCATTGTTCCTCTGCGACAGATTCTGCTGCTGGACTCGGTTCGGGGCCAAGTCACTATTGTATTGGTAGTGGTGCACAAATGCTTCAGCAAGATCCTTCCATGTGCGCACACTAGTAGGCTCCTGACTCATGTACCACTCAAGGGACGGCCCGGAAAGACTGTCTTGAAAGAAGTGCATCAGCAACTTCTCGTCATCGGCATGAGGCTGTAATACGATCTCAGGTGGACACGAGGGCAAGTGGTGCCCTTATATTTTTCAAAGTCAGGTACCTTGAACTTGGGAGGCACCTTGAAATCAGAAATTAGTCCCAACTTGGACATATCAACGCCCAAAGTATTCTGATTCTCGATATATCTCATCTTATCTTCAAGTGCCTTGAATCTAAGCCGTGCTTCAGCATTCAGCTCCCCTTCAGCACCTCTCTGAGAGAACACATCGTCCTGACGATCCTCTAGCCATGGCTGAGGCCCAAACAGATTCCCGACGCCTGCATTGTCGTTGCCCAGCCCGATATTGACATTAGCTCCCAGACTCCCATTACCGACGCTCGTCGTATTGAGTCCCATGTTGGCCATCACATTGCCGTTGGCACTGCCGTTTCCCCCGGTCACGGGAACACCATTCTGCGGAGTTTCAACTGGTGGAGGAGTAGGCACAGTCCCACCATGGAGTACGCCATTGCTATCAACCCTCGAAATCAGAGGCTGAACCAAGGTTCTGAGCTGATCCTGGCCATTGGCGACCGCTTGCATGAGCTCCATGAAGCGATCCATTCTTTCGCGGAGTTCCTGAACATCAGTTTGCACTTGCTCCATGATCCTGGTCTGATTAGCTATGGTCGGATAGCGGTGAATAGGTCTCTGATCAATCCTGGAACCACCTGAAACAACCTGAAACAACCCTGTAAAACACAAAAGGGTTAAGAAAAACAACAAAATGCTCGTTATGCAAATGCTTCATGCAAATGCAAACGTGTGTCTGTGCGTTAGGGAGATTTCCCCCGATCCTAGTGCCTGAGTGCCAGTGCTGATAATAAGAAGAAGTCCGAGTCCAATCATGGAAATAACAATCTCATATATAAAGAAAGCCCATCAAGGCAGTACACAACATCAGCGAGTACAAGATGAATCAACAGTGTGACCTCAGCCAACAAGCCTGGTGATGGTCAGCATACAACAATGATCAAAACAAAAGGAATACAAATAGTCAAGTACGGCCACGGGCGCGATACTCTTCTAACAACTCCTTCGTTTTTGGGTGATCCGGCAGACTGAGTAACCCTTCGACGAGTAATTCCCTTTGCATAATGGTGTACTGAAGACCTTCGACCGAACCTTCCCATGCTCCTTCGTCGAAACAATCTTCTAACTTCCGCTTCTTGGACTCAAACGTCAGTTTGCGCTCCTTCAGGTTAGCGAGAGCCCTGTTGAGCTGGCCTTCAGCGGCGTATCTGCGAGCGGTTTCTTCATCAAACCTCTTCTCATTATCCTTCACATGGGCTTCCAGCTTGGAGATCTGTAGCATCAGCTTATCCTCCCGCTCTTTCATGGTGGCCAGGGAAGCCTTCCAGTGCTGGTTGAACTTGGATATCCTCCGATACGCTTCGTCCAAGTGCTGCTTCTTCATTGCCAGTACGTCGTTGACAGCTTTGAAGTCTTGACCCATGCGTTCACGCTCGGCTATCTGCTTAGTCAGGTCTGTCCCCAGCCGGTTCACCAGCTCTGTTTGCCTTTTGAAAGAATGAACGGCCTCGTCCCTCTCGCTTCGGAGCTGAGCCAATTCTTTCTCCAGTTTCTCATTTGCCCGCTTCAATTCATCTCGCTCAGCTAACACCTGATTATGCTGCTGAATGGGCACAGTAGTAGGCTCTTCAATCATTGGAGGGCTTTCTGGTTTGGCAGGAAGAAACGGCATCCCTATAGCATCTACTCTGGCTCTGACCCACGTCACATACGGAGGGTAGGCTTGGTTATTACTTCTCCCCAGCAATGTCTTTCCCCTCTTACTAATGCCATTCCAGGCGCGCTGAAGCTTGGATAACATATCCCCCTCTAGAAGACCAGTGAGGTACAGAGATTCCTGTACCTCTTCATCCTTCGGCGGAGCTCTCAAAGCATACGCGAAATGTCAGACCAGCAAAGACGGATTGTAGTTTATACAGCCTTTCCTGCCTATCAAAGGAACATTTGGAAACCCGCTGCAGCTGAAGATAATCTCGGTACCCAACCTATCTCTGTCAAACCAGTCAATATCCTCTGCAGATAAACTCGTCAGACGCTCGGACCACTCAGCTGTGGCTGCAGACGAAACAAAAGGACCCCTCTTGGGCAGATGACTATCAAGCCACTTATAAAGCAAGGGTACACAGCATGAGACATTCTTGCCCCTCCTGTTCTCGTTTTTGTAGTGGATAGAATGGTAGACATCTCCATCAAGGTAGGGACTGGATTCCCTGAAGCAAAGATATGAAATGCGTCGAAGTCTACAAAATCGGGCATATTGGGGAACAGAATGATGCCATATATGCACAAAGCGAGAATGGCGTTGAACGCGACCCAACATCCGTCCTTGGCGCACTACTGAGCCTTCCCCACTAAAAACTGCAAGGAGAAGCCAGGGACCTTGTTCCAACTAGTCAATACCAACTCGGAGGCATCCAGATGAAGTGAAGGAGCTAAACCAGCCAGATCAGGCTCAGCGTCCATATGAACAAAAGGCATCTGCCTCTTGATAGGCACACCTAACAAATCAGCATATTCCTCTAGCGTGGGTGCGAGAACAAAATCCTGAAAAGTGAAACATCTCAACGGAGGGTCATAGAACTGCAGTAGAGCATGCAACCCATTCAACTCGAACGCAGAAGGTTTACGAACCAAACTAAGAAATTTGCCGTAAGATTTTCTGAACTCATCCCTCACAGAATCATCTGCTAAAGCTATCAAACCGGTCAGCCGAACCACATCAGGGGCAGGGAACTTGTAAGCCACGGTCTTCCTCAGAGAACCCATAACAAATACAATAGGAGGCAAGAAATCCTGGATCGGGGAAAACGGTACCTGCAACACAGACACACGTTAATGAAATGCAAATGAGTATGCAAAACAATGTAAAATGCAATCATGCAGCAGGAGATCAAGGCAACTGTGCTGTGGAGATTCTGTATCAACAAAACCATAATTCTGCTCTATCAAGAACAACCATTGTATCTGATAGTAAGAAAACCCTGGTATCGGACCACAAATTTGCTCTGTCAAGAACAACCATCTGATAGGGCCATATACACAAGACCATAATTCTGCTCAGTCAAGAACAAACGTCTGATAATAAGGACCTCTGATACAGGACCAAAACTCTGCTCTATCAAGAACAAACATCTGATGACCAAAACTCTGCTCTATCAAGAACAAACATCTGATAATGAGATCCTCAGACCCCAGTCATAAACCTGCTATGTCAAGAACAAATAGACATCTGATGATAAGATCCTCTGATCCCAATCAAAACCCTGCTCTGTCAAGAACAAATACACATCTGATGATAAGATCCTCTGATCCCAATCAAAAACCTGCTCTGTCAAGAACAATCATATATCTGCAGATGAGAACCTCAGATCCCAACAAAACTGATCCACTATCAAGAAAACCAGGTGGTCTGACGGTCAAGGTTTCCTGCAATAAACTCAACCCTGCTCACAGGTATGGACCTAAACTGACTCAAGTTTGGCATCCTATATGTTCATCAGCATCACAGACATTCAAGAGGGGTGATACGATACCCAAAAGGTGTGGCATCACCAGCTCATGAAGCGGCCTCACTCGGCTGAATCACAAATGATCGGTCCCCAGAGTCGACAATCCTCCAAACCAGCAACCGTCTCAACCTCGTCTGAGCGTGGATTTCATGAGACACTAGTGCCTGCAAAGCAAGCACGCGCCCACTAATTTCCACAACTAATGCTATGTTCACTCAAGCCTGGGTCTGGCTTCTCACTCATCAGAATGCCTCTCCCACAACAGCACAGATAATCATATCATACTGAAAATAAAGTGCGGGAAATAAAAATGCGATAAATAAACACAACCCAACAAGTAATCATACAAGCGCTAGGATTGACTCTCGCAGGGGACGTCGGATCCCCAAACTGACTCGCTTACGGGACGTTGGATCCCAAGAAACTATCAAGTCCCTAGAAGAGTCGCCAGCTGTCGCTTCCGCGAAAATAAGGTGCCGGCAAAACAGAAGAGTCGCCACCTTTCGTTATTTATCCCTCGGAGCGGGAAAGGAAACGATCGGAAAAACCTGACGAAAAAGGGTAAGACAAGGTCGTCGCAACCGTTGTCGTGGTTCGGGAGTCGGTTACGCAAGGGGAAGGTATTATCACCCCTCACGTCCGTCGTACTCGACGAGATCCATGCTTGTTGTGTTTGTTGGACGAGTTGGTTTATCTATCTACCTATCAAGGCTGGCTTAAACAGAAAAGAAAATGACTCGGGAAAGCATCGCGCTTTATGCCTACGTATTCTCATCAGAGAATGAGAAATCAGAGTCAACGTAGTTCGGCCTACGACGGGTTACGGGGAAGGTGGCTCGCCAATACATCAGTATTGTGCCTACGTACTCTCAACAGGTATGAGAGATCAGAGCTTACGTAGTTTGGGACACTATGGATTACGGGATTCAGATTCATCTGTTTTATCGAGTAGGGTTAAACAGCAGTTCTAGCAGTTAGGGACAAAGCCTGTTTGCATTGGCGCTGAAGTTTAACGACACTCTTTTCTTCAGAAAAGCTTCCTTTGAATTACGGGCCCACGGGGCAAAAAAGGTTTGAAGTTTGTTTTCTGTCTTTTACGAAAGAACTGTTTTTTTATTGTGTTTGCAATTTCAATCGCACTAAAGACTATGACCTGAGAGTGAATGCGTCGCATGTCACCCAAAGGGTGCCATACTAAACATCCAGACTGTTGAAAAGAAGCTCTCCAACAACCCTTTCTCAGATAGCTTAAGGCTCGTAACGTACGAAAGAAATCATTCATGATTACTGTATCTTAAGCTGTTTTGAGATGAGAAGAGAACAGGCTCAACTACGGGGAGACTATCAAGTCCTACTGTTGTCATGCCAAGGATTCATTCTATGGTTGAGGTTTGAAACAGGGAACTCCTAGAAGTTATCATGCATAGGTTTCAACCTAAAGTTCTATCACCACTTCCTTATCAAAGGAAATGAGAGTCCTAAGGGATCATGTCAATGATACACAGAAACGGATGAAGCATCAGCTTAAACAGTAAACAGTAACGACTGTAAAATGCATGCAATGCAAGTGAGGGAGAAAATGTATGTGGGGCATCACCCTCCACAAGCTCATCTCAACCTCAAGCCAGATATGAATAACTGCAATCATACAGAAGAAACAACATAAAGTGATATCAAGCAAGATATCAGTAACTGCAATCATACAGAAGAAATAAAATCATGCTATCAGGAAAAATAAACCACATGGGCAAGGGAGTTGGGCTCTACCGAATACCCGCAAGCAAAGCCATACAGTAACAATACAAGCAGAGGGAGCAACTCAACCTCTAATGCAATCATGCTCCTAGCTTAAATCAGTCTAGATATGAACTTATTCTAATGCATCAAGCAAGTCAAACAAGTCACATCAGCAATACAGAGAAAAAAAATAAAGAAGAAAGCAGATCAACTCCACTCTCTTCCAACTCCAAGCCTCAGCTCTTCTGACAGCAACTCAGTCTTCAGACTTCAATCACTCTTGACAAATATCAACTTGCTTCTCCAGGTTTCAACCCTTCAACATAAGTTTCAACTTATTCTCTCTTCTCTAAGCTTCAGCTCCTTAATCAGTTCCACCTTCAGGCTTCCCTCTTAACCACAAGTAACAACTTGATTCCTTCAGGATCTCCAAGCTTCAAAATAAGTATCAACTCATCTTTTGTTCTTCAAGCCTCAGCTTTCTTACTTTACCAGTATCAACTTGGCCTTCTCTCTTCATCTACAAGCCTCAGCTTCTTAGTGTAGTCTTCAATCATCTGGAAATGTCAACTTTATCCTTCAATTCTCTAAGCCTCATCTCTTCATTCAATCTCAATTGGGTCTTCAAGTATCAACTTGCTCTTCTTGCTCTTCAAGCTTCAGCTACAATGGCAATGCTCAGGGAATCATCCTCTTCCATACTCTTCAATGAAGTCTTCATCTTCAAACTCAAGCCCAACATCTCTCAAGATGCTCAAACCAGGAGAAATCACTTAACTGGATAAGCTAGGATATTAAACTGCTTATTGACCACCAAAGGTGACCTATAAGGGTTCAACATCAAAAGAATGGTTCCCTCAAAGGTTCTACTTCCTAGGTACCATCACTTATCCCTCCAAAGGAGGGAGGTGAATACCATGGAAGGACCTTGAATCATGGGGAACAATGGAGGTGAGAGATACCATCCATGTTTAAGAAAGGAATCAACTAAGTCTAAGCTCTACTTAATTCCTAACCCTAAAACAACAACAAAACAAACAAGTCTTCAAGCTCTCAAGCTCCTTCTTCAATCCTCAAGTCTTCCACTATGCTCCTCCATGCTCCACAAAGCAAGACCAAGCCCACCAAGCCAAGCAAAAACCCACAAAGCAAGGCAAAACAAAATACAAGCCCACAAGGAAAACACAAACAACAATCAATTACAAAAATCAATTAAAAATAGTATACTATTATATTAAAATCTAATATACTTTCTAGGGGATCCCATATACCTACCCTTAATACCCCATATGTCCCAATATCTAACTTGACCTAGAAACCCAAAATTCTAGTGTTATTGTGGACCTATGTTAAGGATTGACCTAAATCTACACAACCTAAAGTCATCTAATCAAAACTAATCAAAAATTAATCACAAAATTATGGAATAAATCCATAGGGGAGCTAAAGTCCTAATCTAACTATCCTAAAAATAATGGCCTAAAAATATGAAGGGAACTAGCTAAACAAAATTCTACAAATCTATGCATCAACATAAAAGGAATTAAAAAGCAATTAAAAGAGAAAATACACAAAAAATATTAAAAATGCATGAAATGCAAATATTTTGATTTTATAATTTTCTAGACATTAACATGAAATAAAAGAAAAAATCCCCTTGTAAAAATCATCATTTTTCTATTTAATATGATTTTTCAAAGATTAAAGAAAAATGGAGAAAAAGAAACTAAAATATGAAAACATTGGTGCAGATAGCAATGCTATGCAGTTCATTATCCAGATGGGCTTAAAATGGGGGTGGGATTAGCAAACACGCTAGGCCCAATGTTTAATCAGAAAACCAATAATAAAAATATAAAGAAAAAGAAAAAAGCACGGTGCATTTAGTAAAGAAAAACAGTTCAATTCCTGATTGGGCCATGAATGGGGGTGTGGCTAGCAAGTATCAACTTAAGCCCAAGACCACAGTTTTAATGAAACGCCGCGTTTCATTGTCTTCAGAACTCCTCTTCAAACGCGAAATCAAATCACAACCATTAGATCTAGGTCCAGTCAACGGGTCCTTGCCTCATCCAACGGCCATGACCTTATCTTCTTCCTCCAACCATGAAAATGGAGGGAAAGCTCCATAGTTGCAGAGCTCAAATACCTAGCTCGGACTCCATCCAAACTCAACCAAAATCCATGGTTCAAAACCCTAATCTGCTCTAAATTCATCCCTGATCACAACCATAGCCTTAGAATCAATTGAAATGCCCTCAATCTCTAAACCCGATCCAAGATCAAAACTATGCTCAAACTTCAACTTTGATGATTCTTGAAATTGATTGGCTCAGAATGATCACCACCTCACACTGGTTAAATCTTGCTATTAAACTCATGTTATATCCCACTATACATCGTGTTCTTGATCAATAAAGAAATGGTGTCACTAACTCAAACTTCACCAAATGCCTTCAAACTTTCCAGAATCCATCTCCTACTTGTCTCTAACCATTCTAACCTAACAAATCTAACTAATTGTGCTTAAATTATGGTGTAGAAGAAAAGTTACAAACCTGTCAAATCTTGAATATCAGATAGGTCAAATCTTCAGTTCAACCTCTCAAACTCTTCAGAAACACTCCTTAATTGATGTTAAAGCTTCTGTTTGCAAAAGATTTGATCCAAGAAGCTTGAATCTCCAAACCCGATTGTGACTTGCAGCTCCCAAAATCCAAATGCTATCTCTTAAATCTCACACGATCTTGCCCTCAATTTGGTATGCACACATTCAGTATGATCAATGGAAGGTGTTAGGATTGAAAGAATCAATGGAAATGGTGAGGAATGTAGAAATTGATTTCAACTTGCAATGGAAGAAATTGAAATGGCTATCTCACTCTCCTCTCTAATCTCTCACCAACCTTGCATCTGAGCAAGTTCTAATCACTATATAGGATGGTTCTAAACCATCCAGAACTTTCTGGAATCATCCAATGAGAATTTGAGATTCTCATGCCATGAGTTTTTGATTTCAATCCATCTCATGTACCATCTCATGCTATACCTCTTGCAGCAACTTGTTCTGACTTGAAAATCTCCTTAGATGAGATACATGACATGTTAGGATACTTAGCTAGCTTGTGTATTGAGTTTCCTTGTGTTTTGCATATGTACCTTAATATGCAAGCAATCATTTTCCAAAGCAAGTACATGATCTAAACATCAAATCAAAAATGTGGCTGAACCATTGTTTCTAAAATACTTTTTAGAGTCAAAATGACCTATTACATGCCATGGTTTGGATGTGTAACTTGGAAGTTTCAATTTCCAACTTTGACTTATTTAACTTATGCCTCCAGTTTAGGTCATTTTTATCACTTTGAGTTACAAACCTTTTCAACATCTCATGACCTCCTTTCTACCCTTAAAAAATCATTTTAAGCAAGTTTGATGTTGAAGATTTTTCCATTTGAAGCATGGAAATAGGAGTTATGGCGTTATGCTTGAAATGACCTGTAATCTCCAAATGACCAAAATGCCCTTGACTTGTCAAAGCCATAACTTGAGTTCTACAAATCCTATCAAGTACTTCTAGTACTCTCTAGAAATCTAAGAAGATAAGGAACAACATCCATGTTGACCAAAAGTTCATAGGAATCATCCTTCTTGGGGAAAGGTTGGATGCAAGTTGGGTGACTTTCAAGGCCCTAGATTCACATACCTCAGATGACCTGTAACTTGTCAAAGTCATAACTTGAGCTCTACAAATCCTATCAAGGACTTCTAGTACTCAAATTAAAGCTAAGAACAATCTCTACAACATTCATGTTGGGGGTAAGATAAGATGACAATCACATCTTGAGCTAAACTGCCTTGAAGACAGGGGTCAAACTAGGGGATTTTACACTGTCAAGCCTTAGAAACCCTAGCTTGAAACTTCTCAAACTCGTCAATCATGTTGAGTTGATATTGGAATCATCCTTATAGCATCTCAATGCATCAATCCATGATCACATGGCTCTTGGATTAGGTCTCAACCCTCTCCAAATGATCAGTTGACCTAGGGTTGACCCAGTCAAACCCTAATTATACCACTCATGGCTGGGCCTCTTAATCTTGCACAATGACCTATCTAGGCCTCATGATGGCTTTAAAGACATTTCATAAGCTCTCTCAAGGCTTCAAGTCCATCCTCATAGCTTCAGAATCATCTGAGGAGCTTCCACAACTCTCAAGTTATGAGGCACACAACCTTGGTTTCAACCACTCTCTCTGAGGATCTCTTAACTTCTCTGACAAAGATATCAACCCTTGAACACTTGAATAACCTTCTTGGCTAGCTTCAAAGTCTTGTATAGCTCTTGATTGGTAATCATACCTCTTGATCTACTGCACACATGTCAATGAAATGCAAATGATAATGCTAATGTGAATGAGATGAACCATAAGCTAGGTAAAGAAATGTTGGTCAAATTTTGGGGTGCAACACTTGTGTAGTCCTTCAATTCATCTGCAAAGGGTACAGTCAAAAGACATGGAACTAGGGTTTCATCTGGTCAACCCAAAGTCAATTATGGACTTGAGAAGGTTCACAACTTAGTTCTAAGTAATTGAGGCCATGGGAAGTCATCTTAAAGCATCTAGGATGTCATGATAATATAAAATAAAGAGGATTCAAGAGTTCAAAGGGTTACTAAATTAGGATTTCAGATGATTTCAATGTAAAATCCCCTTCTTTAGTGCCTAACTTCAAGGACACTTTTCCCTATGATGCAAGCTCAATCTCATTTTCATGAAAACATGAGACTTGTAGATCATCCTTCAAGCTTTATTTTGAGTATAAGAAATCATCCGTTGCGTTTGTACATCTCAAGTTATGATGTCAACAAGTTAGAGTCCTCAGATGAAGAGAATTTTGGTCAACTTAAAGTCAACCCACTTCCAAGACATGTTTGACCTAGAATCAAGTTTTTCCTCAACTTCAAGTGAACATGCAATTTGTTTCTTATGATCTTAGCTTTCCAAAAAGTTATAGAAGTCTTTTTTATCATTTGTACATCTCAAGTTATGGAACTCACAAGGCAAGGGTATTTTTGGAAATTTCATTATAGGTCACCTTTTTAAAGGACCATTTTCATCAATTTATGGACCTCAAATGCCATTCCAACCAACATGAAACTTATGCCTAAGGGACTTAACTCCACATTGAACTTAAAAATCATGAGGATTATTGGATTATATGGTCATGTGGACCATTTTAAGGTGGAAAATTAGGGTTTTTGGTCATGACTTGATTTTCTTCTTTTACAAGGTACTAGTTGATTTGGTTTTGAACTTTTTACACCATCATGTTATCAAACATAATAATTCTTTTTCTTTACCTCATTTGGACAAACAAGAGTACATTTTTTGAGTGATTTGTCAAGGTTTTACACTTTTAAAAGTCATGATACAAACTTGGCACAAAGGTATTGAGAATGATTCAAAATAATCCATTTCATTTCTACATCATGCGCATTTCATTTTGCTGACCCAAGGAGGGGTGTTTGATGCCTAAAACCGTGTGTGTGCATAAGTGGATTTTTCTTGGAAAAACTTGAAACCAACTCATGCAGCCAACATAGGCCTGCATGGTCATTGTAAATCCACCAAATAAAAGCTAACAAGTTGCCCTAAACCACTAGACTTGGCTGCTCAAGTAAGGGAAGACAGATTGGCTCAAGAATTCATCACTTTCTTTTCACTTTCGAATCACACTTTTCACTGCAAATCAACTCCAATTTTTGCTTGATTATTCTTCACAAAGGTATAAGGAATAATTTGGAAGCCATAAACCAAATCTTGCAAGCTTTAGAAGAGCCAACGGAGCTACTCCGTTCAGTAAGTTTCCTCAACTGATATCTCTAATTCTAAGCATGAAGTAGGGTCATTTTGGGCTGCATCTGAAGCCCTACCTATGGTAGGCAATGTTTGAACCATTGATTTGCTTGTATGTTTAAGTTTCAGCATGTGCATTCAAACATTCGTGCCCTGATTTCTACTTGTTCAGGAGGCTTTTTCAAAAATGCTTGGTAGATTTGAGATCCTTGTGAGTAGAGCTTTCTATTGGTATAAGTTTTCTTCATTTTTATTAGGGTTTGGTGACTGGTCTCCGGCGAGTTGGCCGAAGAAGACGACCGGAGCCCTAGCTCCGGCGTCCAGTCACCAGTCTGATCTTTGCTGATTTGTCATGTTTGGACTTTTTGACTTGATTGCTTGGCACGATCCCATTTGTTTGACCAAGCCACGCGTGAGGTTTGAACACGACTGAACTTAATGAAACGATGTGTTTCATTAAGTCTGAAGGTTGGTTTAGATTGGGCTTAAAGTGCTAATCATGCCCCCCCCCTCTTTGTGAGCCCAGTTGCACTTTACACATAATTGAGTTCATGTTGGTTTTTACTCTTATACCTCCCTTTGTTGTTTCATTTATTTTATTTTGTTTTCTTATCTGTTTTCATTTTACATTTTAAAAAATACTCCCATCTATCAAAATATTCCACCAAAAAAGTTTTCTTGCATTTGAAAGTGTTATTTAATTTTCTATAATTTTTGTTTCTGATTTTATTTTATTTTGCTATTTTATTTTAATTTTGCAATTGGATCACTTTTATGGTGTTTACTTTGTGTAGTCTTGATCTTTTAGACTTCAAATCCTTATCCCCTATGATCATGGCTTCTCCCTCACTTAGGTGCGGGATCGAGGCATCCTTGAGGGTGATTTTGAATGGCCATTGATCATTTTTAATTTGACTTTGAGTTGACTTTTGTTGTCCCTCGATTTATGCCCGATAAGGTGGAGCACCATCAATTCTTGAATTATTTGGTGATGCCTTGAGATGAATTTGACCTTTAGATCTTGGGTTCTGTTTGTTACTTGACCTAGATTTGTTGTGCTTTTTATTTGGAATTTATTGAACAATCTTTCTATTTTTGATGAAGCTTGCAAGTCAAGTCATCTTAAAAGAGGTTCATACAAACTAGTTTGACCTAGTTCCTTTGGGAGATGACTTCTATGGATCCCATATGCACCCTATGAATTTTGATGTTTGTGTTTAACATGATTAAGGTGCTGGTCCTTTGGTTTTAGGTCATACACTTGTGTAACTTGTTTCACAAGTTACTTAGAAGTCATGCTTTTCCACTTGTCTTTAGGTGTTGAATTTGTGGTAGAACTTTGGTTCTTTCATTTGCTTTGACTTGATTCATGTTTGTGTTTTGTTTCAAACCTTAATTTGAGCTTTCCTCTTATTGGTACATCTCTGCCCCATGTGTTTTGATCATTATTCAAGATGATTTGGTTTTCATGGTTATGCTTTGAGTTTGTCTTGAATAATGAATCATATCTTGCTCTTGTTTGCTTGTTTCTTTGCATGATCAATGTGAGATGTTTGGTTGAGATAACCCCATATGTGGTTGCTCCCCAAGATCATTTCTCCCATTCTTTCCCTTGATCATGACTTTTGCTTTTGCTTTGTGCTTATCTTTTGTGTAAGTGATGGATGTTTGAGTGGTTGTAGGAGTTGTCACTTCTCCCATTTCATCTCACTCGTCTTGACATGTTCAAGTCAACTTGCTTAAGTCATTTTCTTTTGTTTGAGTCTTTGATGCATCATTTGAACCTTACATCTCATCTTTGCATCTTTGCATATCATGTTTGCATTGCTTTTGACTTGTTTAAGTCAACTTCTTCTCATTCTTCATTTCATCTGTGATTGGATTATTTGTTGTTTACTTGGTCTTTTGCCATGATCCCTTAGGATTCCTAGTCCCTCTGTTTAAGATGGGAGTAGGAGAGACATTAGGTGTTCAATCCTTTGCATGATAACATTAGGGTTCAAGTCCCCTTAGAGTTTGTGTCTTCTCTTCTCATCTCTTAACATCTTAAGACACCTAATAAAGGATAATGAATGTTGTACACTACGAGCCTTAAGTACTTGAGGAATGATAGTTGGGGGCCTCCTCACATACTGTCTAGAGTGTTTAGCGTATGCCCTTTGGGTGATATGCGACACATTCGCTCTCAAGTCATAGTCTTTAGTGCAACATGAGTTACAAACTTAACTCAGTTCACTTCTTCTCTACAAGACACAAAACAAAAAATCAAACCTTTTTGTCCTCCAGGATTTGTTTGAAAATAATTTTTAGAAAGAGTATGTTAAGTCTTGGTTCTACCGCAAACAGGCAACGTCCCTAACTGCTAGAATGAAGGTTTAACCCTACTCAGTTAAAACACTTAAACAATCTGTGGTCGTGTCAGCCCAAACTACATTTACTCTGATTTCTCATACCAGATGAGGATACGTAGGCATAAGACGACGATGTCTTGGTGAGAAACCTTCCCCACCTTCACCCGTAGTTTCACGAACTACGTTGACTCTGACTTTCCCATTGCACGAGGGAATAGTTAGGCATAGAGCGGCGATGCTCTATCGAGTCTCTTCTCTTTTCTTTTGTCCTTGTGATCCAGCCTTTTGATAGATTAACACCATTTTAGATAGACAACAAGCGTGGATCTCGTTGAGTATAATAGACGTGAGGGGTGTTCATACCTTTCCTTTGCGTAACCGACTCCCGAAGCCAAGATTTGGTTGCGATGACCTCTTGTTTCCCTTTTTCATAGGTTTTCTCTGATTATTTCCTTTCCCTCTCTTTGGGATAAATAACAAACGGTGGCGACTCTTCTGTCTTTGCTTGCCCTAATGCTCAGAAGAGAGAGCTGCTACGTGAGAGAGCTAAGACACTTCAAATTTCTCCAATAATTATCCTCTTCGAATCTATTTGTTCTTGGGTTATTTCCTCAAATTTCCACTCATTACCTCATCAGTGAAGGTCAAGGAGAAGATTGGATAGCTTGAGTTGAAGCTTGCGTGATATTTCAAGAGCCAATGAAGCTGCTCCGTTTAACAAGTTTCTCAACTGTTTTCTCTCATTCTAGCCATGAAATAGGATCATTATGGGTTGCATCTAAAGCCCTACCCTTGGTAGGCCATGTTTGAGTTGTTTGTTTGTCTGTTTGATGAAGTTTCAACATATGCATTTCAAAATTCATGGCTTCGATTATCATTATCAATGGACCTTTTTATGTTTAAATGTTGGATTTTGATCCCTTGTTGTATTAGGTTTCGATTGGTACCACTTTTTCCAATTTTTATTGAGGTTTTAGAATTGAGCTCCGGCGAGCTGGCCGGAGAAGACGACCGGAGACCTAGCTCCGACGTCTGGTTCTTCCTCAGATGAGAGCTGACCTGGCTATTGTGGACTTGTTGACCGGTTGCGTGGCGTGAATCCATTTGCTTGACTCTGATGGCGTGGAGATTTGACCATGACGTGTTTTAATAAATGTTGTGTTTCATTAAAACACTGAGTCTGGATCAAGTGAGCCTCAGTTGCTATCCCCACCCCCATGTTGTTTGGCCCATCTGCATTTTTGCCTGGTTGCAGTTCAAAATGGTTTTGCTAATACACTTCCCTTGGTTTATCCTTTATTTTATTTCTATTTTATTTTCTGTTTCCATTTTATTTTATTAAAAATACTTCCAATGGTCATAAAATTCCACAAAAATATTTTCTTGCATTTCAAGACTTTATTTAATTTTCCATAATTTTATTTTCTGATTTTACTTTTATTTGCAATTTTATTTTAATTTTGCAATGTGAAGTGTTTTTTCAGTCTACCCTAGTTTTGATCCTATGCATTTGAACCTCCCATTAAAATCCCCTATGATCAAGACTCCTTCTCAATTTAGAGGATGGATTAAAGGGCCTTTAAGGGTAGATTTGGTTCATGATTGATCCTTTTTTGGTAGACTTTGAGTTGACTTTTAATGCCCCTCGATTAATGCTCGATAAGGTGGAGCACCCTTGATAATCAGATTGTTTGGTGATGCTTTGAGTTGAGTTTCACTTTTAAACTTTGGCCTCTATTTTCCCTTGGACTTGGCTACTTTGTGCATTTTATTTAGATTTTACTGAACATTTCTCCTATTTTTGATGAAGCTTGCAAGTCAAGTCATCTTAGAGGAAGTTCATACAAACTAGTTTGACGTAGTTCCTTTGGGAAATGACTTTTATGGATCCCATATGCACCCTATGAGCCTTGATGCTTATTTATGACATGATTAAGGTGTTGGTCTTTCATTTTTGGGTCATACACTTTGTTGCACCCCAAAATTTGCCTAACATTTCTTTACCTAGCTTGTGTTTCATTTCATTCACATTAGCATTATCATTTGCATTTCATTGACATGTATGCAGGAGATCAAGAGGTATGATTACCAATCAAGAGATATACATGACTGTGAGGCTAGCTAAGAAGGTTATTCAGATGTTCAAAGGGTTGATATCCTTGTCAGAGAAGTTAAAAGATCCTCAGAGAGAGTGATTGAAGCCTAGCGTGTAGGTCTCCTAACTTGAGAGTTGTGGGAAGCCATCAGATGATTCTGAGGTCATGGAGATGGACTTAAGGTCTTGAGATAACTCATGAGAAGTGTTGAAGAGCTCTTTGAGGCCTAGGCAGGTCATTGTGCAAGATTAAGAAGCCTCAGCCATGATTGGTGCAGCTAGGGTTTGATTGGGTCAACCCTAAGTCAACTGATGATTTGAAGAAGGTTGAGACTTAATTCAAGAGCCATGTGATCATGGATTGATACATTGAGATGTTCTAAGAATGATTTCAAGGTTAACTCATCATGATTGAAGAGTTTGAAAAGTTTCAAGCTAGGGTTTCTAAGACTTGAAAGTGTAAAATCCCCTAGTTTGACCCCTATCTTCAAGGCAATTTAACTCAAGATATGATTGTCATATCATCTTGACCCCAACATGATTGTTGTAGGGCATGATCTTAGATTTAATTTGAGTACTAGAAGTCCTTGATAGGGTTTATAGAACTCAAGTTATGAGCCATACAAGTTACAAGTCATCTGAGATATGTGAATTTGGAGCTTGAAAGTTACCCAATTTGCATGACACTTTTGCCCTAGAAGGATAATTCCTATGAACTTTTTGTCAACATGAATGTTGTTCCTTATTCTCTTAGCTTTCTAGAGAGTACTAGAAGTCCTTGATAGTATTTGTAGAACTCAAGTTATGGCTTTGACAAGTCAAGGGTATTTTGGGAAGTTGTGATTATGGGTCATTTTTGGTTATGGGTCATTTTCACCAACTTAGACACCTCAAATGAAATTTTGTTCAACTTGAAAGTTGCTAAAAATGGGGTTTTAACCTTGACCAGGTATCAAGGAGGAATTGAAATGGCTCAAGGAGAGACTTGGTTCCAAAGGTTGTGAAAAAGGAAGAATTAAAGGCATTAAATGACCAAAAATTCAAATAAATCATTTTGTGTGCAAATGGAGCAAAGTAATATCATTTTTTGAATGGAAAAAGCATTTTGGGAACTTTGGAAATATTAGAACATTGATTTGAGTCCAATATCATGCCCTTTTTCTTTGTTTCTTCATGATGAAGTAACATAGCATACATGAGCCATTGGATGGAAATAAGGGGAGAATCACCACCATTCATGTTCAAAATCTCATGAGAAGTCGAATGCAAGCTTGCTAAGGCCAAAATAGAGTGGGAATCGTGACTGGTGTAAGTGAGATTTTGGAGAGAATTTGAAAATCCAATTTCTCATTCTGAAGCTTTGAGAGAGTTCTGGATGATTCTAATGAGTTCTATATAAGTTGGTAAGTTGTTCAGCCATTTTTTTGGAAGGGTTTGAAGCTGGTAGCAGAGAGAGCCATTGAAAATTCAGAGCTGCAAGTTGAAATTGAATTCTGAGTTTCAGGCCAAATCCAGAGGAATTGAAGGTTGCATTAGCTTCAGAAGGAGTTTTGGAGTATATCTGCATCATCTTGGAGGTTGAAGTGATCAAGAACCTCTTCTGTTACACCTCTGAACACAGGTTGGTACATTTCGTTTTTGTGCATAATCTAGAAGGAGATAGATAGAAATCTATAGGTGGTTAGGATATGGATGATGTATAGATGGATTTGAGATGATTAATTTGGGAATTAAAGACAAGTTAGGTTGTGGATCATTTTCTGTTGAAGCTGAATTCTTGCAATTCTTGGATTGATAATCAAGATTAGATAGGGGAAATTGATCACCATGAGATGAGGATTATTTATGTGCATTTAATTGAAGTTCTGAGGAGATTCAAGATTGAGGTGTATCTTGGAATAGCTATCGGGTTTGAAAATCCATGGGGATTTAGATGATTCTAAGGCTGGATTCATGATCAGCATGAGAAATTGGACAAGATGATGTATCATTTTGTAATTTTTAATGAACTGTGTGTTGGTCTTCACCGGAGAAGACGGTGGCGCCACTGCTCAGGCCACCGTTTGTAAATTCCCTCCATCTGAATGTTTGAATGAAGAAGATGCACTGCAGGCGTTGGATCATCCTTGAGGCTTGACCAAGTAATCCAAATAGATGGCCACGATTGAGTTTGAAAGTGCTGACTATTGACTGAAGCCAATACGCATCGTTTCATTTAACTGAATTGAATGGGCCTAGCGCTTGGATTGATATTCACACCCCCCATCTGGCCCAACCTAGGATTTGAACTGACTTTAATTGCTATTTGCTACGCAACTTTTATTAATTCTTTTGTTTTTCTTTTAATTTCATCATTTCATGTTAGTTTGAAAATAATTCATGACAAATAGGAAAATAGGTCAATTAATTCCAGGTTTTTCCCCCCTGATTCATGATTGAACCTAGAATTTTATTGAATAAAAATATTAGGAAAATCATGCATTTTCAATTTTTGTGCATTTTTTACATTTTATTTGATAATAAAATTGCCATGGTTGATACCTCTGTTTGATGATTTTAGTGTGATCACTTGGTGATGAGTTTTGGCTTGATTTTTACTGTGTGATTAGCTTAGACATATATGCTCCCATAGTATTTTTCTCACATTTTTTTGGTGAAATTAAGTGTTGTTTTTATATTGGAACTTTAGGTGCTTCCTTTTAGGGTTTAAGTTTAGTACCTTGTAGTGTAGAATTTATTTCTAGGTCTTATTTGAGGATTTGATCTCTGGAATTAACATGGTAGAGTCCTGATTGACATAGGTTACCATAGTTATTTTTGTAGGATTTTATAATTGATTTTAGTATTTTAGTTAGAATTAACTTTAATACTAGGTTTTAGGTGATCCTAACTTGCTAATCCAACTACAATGACTTCATTAGTTCCCTTAGACTATGGTTTTGCTTCTCTTGCCCTTGGATGATGATGAAGACTTGTGTGGGATGTTGTGGAATGCATGGTGGAGCTTGGACTTGAATATTTCTCTCCCTTTGGTGTAGTTTGTTTAGGGTTAAGGATTAGGGTTTTTAGGGAGATCCTTTAGAATAGACTTTCTTCCTTTATGAAACATGGAAGGTGTTGATCACTTCCATTCTTCCCTATGATGCAAGGTCCCATTGTGAAGGCATCATCCCTACTTTGGTAGGATGTGTGGCTCTTCACAAGTTGGTAGAACCTTTGAGGGTGCCTTTCTTTGATGGTGGAGTGCTTAGAGGTGACCTTTGGTCTTCACTTTGCTTTTCCCTATCCCCACTTTGCTCTTGTCAGATGAATCTTTCTCCTTGCTAGAGGATGGAGTTCCTTGCTAGAAGATTGAAGATGTTGGAGGTTGCACTTCCCCTTTGTTTGAAGACTGCCTTTGGAGCTGAAGCTTGAAGATCAAGAAGAACAAGTTGACACTTGTGTGAAGAGGATTCAAATTGAAATTGAGAGCTGAAGCTTGAAAAAGATGAAGAACAAGTTGATACTTGTGTTTGATGCAGTGAAAGCTTGAAGAAGCAAGTTGACACTTTCTATTGAAGATGAAAGCCTTGAGGAACAGCTACAGACTGAGGACTGAGCTGCTGTCAGAGGACTGCTTTGCTGTGAAGCTGTGGAAGTTGTTGATCTGCTTTCTTTCCTCTCTGTTTGCTTTCTGTGCAACTGTATTGATGTGACTTGTGTGATTTACTTGATGCATTAGAATAAGTTCATGTTTAGATTGTGTTAAGATAGGAGCATGATTGCACTAGAGGTTGAGTTGCTCCCTCTGCTTGTATTTTTACTGTGTGGCTTTGCTTGCTGGTATTCGGTACAGCCCTGCTCCCTTGCCTATGTGGTTTGTGTTTGCTTGATGGCATGTTATTTTTTTTGTATGATTGCAGTTATTCATATCTGGCTTGAGGTTGAGATGAGCTTGTGGAGGCTGATGCCCCACACACATTTCCTTCCTCACTTACATTGCATGCATTTTACAGTCCTTTACTGTTTACTGTTTAAGCTGATGCTTTATCTGTTTCTGTTTATCATTGACATGATCCCTTAGGAATCTCACTTCCTTTGATAAGGAAGCGATGATTATAACTTTAGGTTGAAACCTATGGATGATAACTTCTAGGAGATCCCTGTTTCAAACCTCAACCATAGGATGAATCCTTGGCATGACAACATTAGGACTTGATAGTCTCCCCGTAGTTGCCTTTCTTCTCTTCTCATTTCAAAACAACAGTAAAAAACGTAATAAAGGAGAGTTAGTATAAGCACGTTACGAGCCTTAAGCTACTTGGGTAATGATAATTGAGCGGCCTCCTCTCAATCGTCTAGAATGTTTAGTATACGTCCTTTGGACGATATGCGACACATTCGCTCCCAGGTCATAGTTTCTATTGTTGTACAAACTACAGACAACATAAAAAACAGTTCTTCCGTAAAAGACAGAAAACAAACTTCAAACCTTTTTGCCCCGTGGGCCCGTAATTCAAAGGAAGCTTTTCTGAAGAAAAGAGTGTCGTTAACTCCTAGTTCTACCGCAAACGGTAACGCCTAAGTCTCCAAGGGTCGAGCCGCGTACACCAATCTGCTGGAACTGTTTATTAACCCTACTCGATAAAACAGATGAATCTGAATCCCCATAATACGTATTATCCCAAACTACGTAAGCTCTGATCTCTCATACCTGTTGAGAGTACGTAGGCACAATACTGACGTATTGGCGAGCCACCTTTCCCGTAACCCATATTTAGCCGAACTACGTTGACTCTGATTTCTCATTCTCTGATGGGAATACGTAGGCATAAAGCGCGACGCTTTGCCGAGTCATTTTCTTTTCTTTTTAAGCCAGCCTTGATAGGTAGATAGTAAAACAAACCCGTCAGATAAACACAACAAGCATGGATCCCATCGAGTACGATGGACGTGAGGGGTGCTAATACCTTCCCCTTGCGTAACCGACTCCCGAACCCAGACAATGGTTGCGATGACCTTGTCTTATACCTTTTCGTCAGGTTTTTCTGATCGTTCCCTTTCCCGCTCTGAGGGATGAATAACGAAAGGTGGTGACTCTTCTGTTTTGCCGGCACCTTATTTTCGCGGTAGCGACAGCTAGCGACTCTGCTGGGTGTAACCCGGTGAACTGACTTTAAACAATGTTGCGGATAGCAAGAGTCGCCACCGACTTTTATTTTATCCATAAGGAAAGGTTATAAAAGAACAGGAAAGACCTTAGAGAATATTTTGGGTCCGGGGGGTAGGTTATGAAAAGGGAAGGTATTAGCATCCTTTTCATCCATGGTTATCCATGGGCTCTTAGGTACTTAAGCTCACTTTTGAATTGTTTTGAAATTGTAGTGTGTGAATAGAAAATTTTCAGAATAGTTAATAAATAATCCATGTAAGGATGTGTTAAGAACTTGTTTGAAAACTTGTTGAAAATTTGTTTAAGTGCGAAACCATTTTGAAGTGAGCAAGCACCTAGGAGTAACCTACCCTAATGTTTAAAGGTCTTTCTTATTCTTCATTCTTTCCTTTAGTAAGACTATCCCTACTATAATGGAGTAGGTAGTCCTTACTTTGGATGTTAAGGGACATGTGAGGGACAATTTGACTTTGAAGGCCATTGTGGGATGTAATAAGCACATATAAGGGACCATCATCATTTTTCGAAAGGGACTCGATTCGTAAAGGCAACCATAAGGGACTTTGATGATTTTTCTATTTGAGGGACTTGCTTTATACACCCCACTTAACCATTATTCGTAGGCAACTTGAGGGATATCCTTAGGAAGTGAGACGGCGATTAAAATCGACTTACGTGTGTGAAATGTTTAATTTAATTATCTTATATTAAAATGATCTAAATTTATTTTAATATTACATACATGTTATTACACTCCCTAATTACTAACCATAATAATAATTAAATAATTAAACAACTTTACATCCAAGAAACAATTACAAAATAATAAGCAAAATAATTAAATAGCAAAGATAAATAAAATATAAATAAGCAATAATAAATAATAAAGGGGGTTAATTCTAAGTTTACTCGGCAAGACATCGCATCTTGTGCCTACGTATCCTTACGGGAGTGGAATCAGAGTGATCGTAGTTCCCCTCAATAGGGAGGTTAGAAACTTCTTGACTGTGGTCAAGGTCTCAAGGGGAATAAACGCATCTTAAGGACACGCTTACGTGGAGTGTAGAAACTCCAAATCTCTACGTTGAAATGTTAAGTTGTAATTAGGGTTAAATTAGGGATTCCACGGCGGGAAACCCTAAAATGAGCGCGGCGGCTCTTTGACCTAATGCTAAGGGTAAAATTGTAATTTTGCCTGCGGCGAGGCATTTGTGAAAATTAGGGTTTGTAGTTTGTAGTTTTGAGGATTTGAAATTGAATGTGTGAAGTTTTACGGACTATTGGCGCGGCGGCCAAACAGTTAGACCTAACCTTCGGATGTGTGCAATGTGACAGAAATAATAGTAAACGCGTGAGATAATTGAATCATGCAAACAGAGAGATAATGTCATAATTTAAACCATGCAAGCAGAAATTTAAAGGCAGAATTTAAAGAGCGATTGTTAAGTTCGCGAGGTTACATGAGAGGAGCAGATACAATATGATAATGAAATTTGAATTGAACAATAATAAAATAAAATAAATAACGGTTCTAATTATTATTTTAAAAAAAAGATTTTAGTTATTATTTTAAATTTATCTAAAAAAAGTTTTTCTTAAAAATAATAAGTTTTCATATTAATTTGGAAAAGATGTTAATGTTATTTATTTTAAAAAACAGATTTTTATATTATAACAAATTTTAATAAATTAATGATAACAATAATAATAATAATGGTAATAATAATGATAATAATGATAATAATAATAAATAATGATAATAATAATAATAATAATAATAATAATAATAATAATAATAATAATAATAATAATAATAATAATAATAAAGCAATAATGAATTTTAAATGTGTCAAATAACCCAACAATGTTGCTAACGCAGAAATGCGCTCATCGCAACCAGATATAAATCGGACGAAACAAAATTTATCGCAAAGAAAAAGAAATTAAGCAAAAAATAGTATTATTGCTCACACAAAAATGCGATCATCGCAACCAGATCGAACTAACACAAATGTCACGCGTCATGCACACAAATGTGCAAACATCGTATCGACATAATTCGATCAAAAATCTTATATATATAAACTCTAACAATTTAAAAATTATATATATATAAACGTAACAGTAATAGATAAAGAAAAAGAAATAACGGTAATAGATGAAGAAAAAGAAATAACGGTAAACGGCACTCACTCCTCTTAGGTTTTTTTCATTCTCTCCTTTTTTTCCAACAAGGCAACACATGTATATATAGGGAACAAATTAGGGTTAACACCAAATTGTCAATAATGTCCCTAAAGCCCATTTTAAAGCCCAAACTAAATAATTAGTTAAGAAAAAATAAAATTTAAATAATTTAAAATAATTAAAATAAACTTAAAATAAAAACTAATAATCCTATTGATTCCTAAAGTAAAAAATATTATAAAAAGAACAAAATTTTTTTCAATATTTTTTATTTTATGATTTTTTGGATATTTTTATGAATAATTTAGAAAAAAGTGAAAAAAATAATATTTTAAAAAATGATTTAATTAAAATACGAAAATAATAATTAAATAATAATAAAAAACTATTTTTGTTATTTTTTTAATGAAAGATAGAAAAATTTAGAGTAAAAATAATAAAAAACAAAAAAAATGACAAAGGTGAGATTCGAACTCTCAACCTCTCACACTCATAACTCCTTACACATGTCCTCCTGCCAATTGTGCCATTTTTACTTTTTAGAAAAAAAATGCATGCCATATGATATTTACCTGCAAAAAGTCAAACGACTACACAAATTTGTTAGTAATTGATTAAATGCAATGAAATGCGACGACAAATCTTAGGGCAAAATTTGGGGTATTACAGTTATTATGATAATATTTCTCACCCAACCTCTCTTTGATGTTGGCAAAAAAAAAATCATGAAGTTTGACTTTGGTTTGACCACAGTTGACCTCAGTTTGACCTTTTAACTGCATTGACTGCTTTTGACTTATCTGATCATCTGACTGAGCAAACTTTTGAGAAAAGTCTTGAAACTTGACATGGGGGTTCTTATACACATATAAGATGTTATGAAGCTCACTTGAAGTCTTGGAAGTCCATTTAGCCTGATTAAAGTCAAAACCCTAGTTTTGGATGCACTGCTTAGGAGGTGCATTGTCTGAGGGAATTGTCAACTCTTCTGACCAATTGTGAATTTTGTGAACCTTGTGAACCTTCTTGGAACACAAAGTCTTGTATTGTGAGGGCAAATTTTGGGGTGCAACAGCTGCCCCTGTTCAATTTTCTGAAACCTGAGGGGTTAGATTGGTATATTTGCCAGTCGTAACCTGGAAGGTTGAAGGGGATTGAACACAAAAGCCCAAAAATTTGCACTCACCAGTGCATGGAGTGATATTGATGGTTGGTTGAACATGATTGAGTGGGCTTAAAGATGCCACTAGGGGAAAGTTCTTCAGTAGTATAATGAGAACTGTCAGGAGTCTGGAGTAATACTGATGTAACAGCATGTCTTCATGAGGATAGAGCAATCAATAATGATAACCCTAAAGCAGTCTTGAAGTGATAAATCTGACCTCAGGAGGATAGAGCAATCAATAGCTCTAAAGCAGTCTTGAAGTAATAATGGCTTCAGGTGGATAGAGCAATCAATAGCTCTAAAGCAGTCTTGAAGTAATAGAATGGCTTCAGTAGGATAGAGCAATCAACAGCTCTAAAGCAGTCTTGAAATAATAATGTGATATGTCTTCAGGAGGATAGAGCAATCAATAGCTCTAAAGCAGTCTTGAAGTAATGATTTCAGGAGGATAGAGCAATGGATAGCTCTAAAACAGTCTTGAAATAATAATGTAATTTCAGGAGGATAGAGCAATGGATAACTCTAAAGCAGTCTTGAAATAATTAGATGGCTTCAGGAGGATAGAGCAATGAATAGCTCTAAAGCAGTCTTGAAGTAGTAATATGACCTCATGAGGATAGAGCAATGAATAGCTCTAAAGCAGTCTTGAAGTAATAGGATGATTTCAGGAGGATAGAGCAATCAGTAGCTCTAAAGCAGTCTTGAAGTCATGAGAGGCTATCAGGAGGATAAAATAACCCTGAGGTTACAATAAAGCAGTCCCAAAGTAATAAGAAGCTCATCAGGAGGATAAAGTAACCCTGAGGTTACAATAAAGCAGTCCCAAAGATCATAAGATTGTTTGTTGGATAATTAACCTGAAAACAAGGTAGCATTCTGTATAACAACATTAGTTTATGCTTTATGTATGCATGTATGACATGATGCACTTAGGTAATGTACTATAGACATATATGTTATGGTATGATGTAAATGATGTATGTATGCTATGACACTGCTGGAAGTGTCTGGATATCCTTGTATAACAACTGCTGGCCAAGAAAAATAAATCCCGATTCGTTGTTGAAGAATATATAACCCTCCGTCTGCTGGGGATAACAAGGTATAGATAACCTCCCGTTGTTGGGGATAACAAGGTATAGATAACCTCCCGTTGTTGGGGATAGTAGGGTATAGATAACCTTCGTTTTCGTTTGATAGTAGGATAAGTATAACATCCCGTCTTCGTTCATCGTGCCCTTATTGGAAAGTAATTTCCCGTATATCCGTATGAGGATAAAAGAGATGGATATAAATTCCAGGGGAGATTAGACTTTGTGAAAATGGATTAGTCCTACTGATGGTTTGTAACTGTCTTGTAAAGATGAACCGGCGAAGCTTCGTTGAAATCCTTCCCTCGTTCGTCCTTAGTAAATACTATTACTGCATTTTCATGCATTTCTGGTAAACATCAACCATATTAAAAGGCATACATACATTCAAACACAACCAATGGACGTTTCGCTTATGTAAATAGGGTAAAAGTAAATCTGGATTCAAAAGATGGAGTTTATTTATATCAAAAGTGACCCATACACGGGCAAGTTTGTACAAGGAGACATAAACCCTAGTAAGAGAATTTTGTCATGAAGTTTTACAAAAAGAATCAGCTATGTGGGAAATAATCCTATTGAGTTTCAATTCTACTATTGCCACTCAAGTATCTCATCTTCTTGCTGTTGAGACGGAAACGATTGGATTGAGCTTCATCTGTTTGAGCTTGAGTAAGTAGTACAACTGGTTGCAGTTTCATGAGTGATCCAAACGAGACATAGTCATACGCTTTAATCCCTAACTTTTGCCTGGATTGCCCTTTCAGGTTTTCAATCCACCGGGATACCCTTTTTTGCCCAAGCCGCCTTTTCAGGTTTTCGACTTGCCGGGTGTACATCTTTTTATATATATATCCCTAATTTTTGCCCAAACCCTTTTGGTTTGCCGGGATGCCCTTATTTTTGCCTAGGCCTGTCAACCTAGCGGGTCTCTTTTTATGCGTAGTATTTTTTAACTATGTCTGCGTTTACAGGTTGTGGGAAGTCTTCACCATCCATTGTAGTCAGTATCATGGCACCTCCCGAGAACACTGTCTTGACTACAAATGGTCCCTCATATGTTGGAGTCCACTTGCCCCTAGGATCACCCTGTGGTAATATGATACGCTTGATTACCAAGTCACCAGCCTGATATACCTTTGGCTTAACCTTCTTGTTAAAAGCTTTGATCATCCGTTTCTGGTACATCTGGCCATGACAAACTGCTGCTAACCTCTTCTCATCAATCAAATTTATCTGGTCAAGTCGAGTCTGAATCCACTCCTCTTCAGCAACAACACTCCCCTTAATGGCCTTCTGAGTGGTATACTGTATATCATATTCCGTCAAGATCATTTGCCATCTTGCAATTCTTCCGGAGAGAGCAGGTTTCTCAAATATGTACTTGATTGGATCCATCTTCGAAATCAACAAGGTAGTATGGGTCAACATATACTGTCTTAGTCGGCGAGCAGCCCATGCCAAAGCGCAGCAAGTTTTCTCGAGCAGTGAGTATCTTGTTTCACAGTCGGTAAACTTTTTGCTAAGGTAGTATATTGCCTGCTCTTTTCGACCAGACTCGTCATGTTGCCCCAATACACACCCCATTGAGTTGTCTAATACTGTTAAATACATAATCAAAGGTCTTCCATCAACTGGTGGCATTAAAATTGGAGGTTCTAGCAAATATCTCTTGATTTCATCAAAGGCAGTCTGGCACTCATCATTCCATTCCATCACCTGATCTTTCTTCAACAACTTGAAGATTGGCTCACAGATGGTAGTTAATTGGGAAATAAATCTTGCAATGTAGTTCAATCGTCCCAAGAAACCTCTAACCTCCTTCTCAGTACGGGGAGCTGGCATCTCTCGTATAGCTTTCACTTTTGCAGGATCCACTTCAATACCTTTTCCACTGACAATGAAACCCAAGAGTTTTCCAGATCTAACTCCCAAAGTACACTTGTTTGGGTTCAATCTCAACTTGTATTTCTTCAACCTCTCAAATAACTTGTGCAGATGATCAAGATGTTGCTCTTCATTCTGAGATCTGGCTATCATATCATCCACATATACCTCTATCTCATGATGAATCATATCATGAAACAAAGCCACCATAGCACGCTGATATGTTGCCCCTGCATTCTTCAAACCAAATGGCATTACCTTATAGCAAAAGGTGCCCCACTGTGTCACAAATGTTGTCTTCTCCATATCTTCAGGTGCCATCTTGATTTGATTGTAACCCGAGAAACCATCCATAAAAGAGAATACCTTATGCTGAGCAGTGTTGTCTACCAGAATATCAATATGAGGAAGTGGAAAGTCATCTTTAGGGCTAGCCTTGTTCAGATCTCTGTAGTCTACACACATACGTACCTTACCATCTTTCTTAGGAACTGGTACCACATTTGCAACCCACTGAGGATAAGAAGTTACGGCCAAGAACCCTGCATTGAACTGTTTCATTACCTCTGCTTTGATCTTTTCTGACATTTCAGGACGCATACGACGAACCTTCTGCTTCTTTGGACGACAATCTTCTTTCACTGGCAAACGGTGAACCACAATGTCTGTATCCAACCCTGGCATATCTTCATAAGACCAAGCAAAGATCTCCACATAGTCACGTAGCATCTGAATCAACCTGCTCTTGACACTGTCCTCTAAATTAGCCCCTATCTTGACCTCTTTTCTGTTTTCTTCAGTTCCCAGATTCACAACTTCGACTGGCTCTTCATGTGGCTGTATAGCTTTCTCTTCTTTTTGTAACAACCTAGCAAGCTCTACCGGTATTTCACAATCGTCCTCGTTTCCGTCTTCAGTTTGATAGATCGGATTCTCGAAATTGTAATTGGCAATAGTAGAACTGTTATCAACTGGATCCAGAGTGGATGAGGATCTGCATTTTAGTGACGTGGGTGTGTGTAAGAACACATAGCTGATAAAGCAAAAATAAAAGAAAAAGAAAGACAAGGAACACAATATTTACGAAAACGAAACGTCCACTGATTTTATTGAATGATGTATGCAAATGAAATGACAACCCGCAACAAGCACACCATTGTGCCCCAGGTAAGGCACATGGCTTGAAAGTTTTAATTGTTCCAGAAAATACAAATTTAAAAACATAACACAGTAATAGTATTTACTCCTGACTAAAGGAGATAGGGATAACATCTTCAGCTTTCCAATTATTGAGTCCAGCACCCACAGTAGGAAAAATCCATGCCTCCAAGTTGTAGTCTTCATCTTGATCTCCCACAGCATTGATAGCCCCTTGATTGGTGATACGAACAGTACGGGCACGACGGACAGCCTTCTGGGACTCTGCAGTGAAACCCAAACCAAACTTGTCAGACTTGTATGGAATATCAGGAAGCTGACCCCAAATAGTACAACCACCTTCTTCCACCACAGCTTTTGCATCATTGAGGGAGGCCATTGCCATTGTTGGAGGGTTTCTGATGACCACAGGAACCTTCTTCACAGCAGGAGGAGTCACACAATCCTTAACAGCCCAGGGAACCACTTCAAATGACTGACACGGAGTTTCAATGTATTCACCTTCTACTTCCAAATACTTGAAAGTGTTTACATGGCTGACAAAGTATTCTTCCTCTCCAAAGACAGTAACAACTTTTCCATTCACCGGATATCTCAACTTTTGATGTAATGTGGAGGTCACAGCACCTGCCCCATGGATCCAGGGACGACCAAGCAGACATGAGTACGAAGGACGAATATCCATCACATAGAATGTAGCAGTAAACACCTGAGAGCCAACCTTGATTGGAAGATCAATTTCCCCATGCACTACTCTTCTAGAACCATCAAAAGCCTTTACCACAATATTACTGGGCTTCAATACCGTATCTTTAGGACTCAGCTTGTTCAGGACTTCCTTAGGCAACACATTCAGAGAGGAACCATTGTCTATCAGCACATGAGACAGGGTAGTGCCCCTGCATTCAATTGAAATATGCAAGGCCCTGTTATGATCCCTCTTGGCAGGGGTCAAGTCAGCATCAGAAAATCCTAACCCGTTGTCATAGGTCAGGTGAGCAACACAATTCTCAAACTGGTCCACAGAAATTGCATTGGGTACATGAGCCATCTTTAGAAACTTGATCAATGACTTGGCATGAGCCTCCGAACATAATAACAGGGAGAGCATAGAAATCTTTGAGGGAGTATGCCCCAGCTGATCAACAATATCATAATCACTCTTGCGAATGATTTTCAATACTTCTTCCATCTGCTTAGAGAGGTCATCAGCAGCTGGCACATCAGTAGATACAGGCTCAATAACAGGACCCTTGCCCCGAGCATCAGTGGTGGAAGTAACAGCAGGAGTAACTGCACTCTTAGAAGCAACTGGAGGAGAGAAGACTCTTCCACTACGAGTGATCTTGCTAGATCCAGCAATATTATCAATGTCAACAGGCATATCAGGTAAAGGCTCCTGCTTGACACCATGGATGTAAACATCAGACCCATAGTGCCAAGGCACAGCTTTGTCAGATGTATAAGGAATAGGACCAGGAGTGGTAATGATCAGAGGAGCTACTCTGGCTTCAGCAACAACTTTCACAGGACCTTCAGCAGTAATCTTGATTGGGCCCTGATGAGTGATTTTAATGGGACCCTTTGAAGTGATTCTTAGTGGTATTTTGTCAACCATGTCAACCTCTTCAATCTTCTTACCCTGAGTCAGATGATCCACCATACTTTCTACAGATGCTGGTCTTCTTTCAAACACTATAGTATATTTATCCATGAGACATTGAATCCCATCTCTCAAAATGAAGCAACTATCCGGCTTATAGGTACAATATAGACAATCTTCATGACAACCTGGAAAGATCCCAACTTGTACTAACCTCTTTTTGATAACAGACAATGGTGTGCTCAACTCCATAACTGAATAGACATGCAGATCTTCATCAATATCTTCATCAATGGCGTTGACAGTCTTCTCGTGATTTGGCATTGGAGCTGTAATCACATTTGGAGTACCTGGTGGATCAAACTCAATTTCTCCAGCATCAATCATATCCTGAATTTTGTTCTTCAAGACCCAGCAGTTATTAGTATCATGTCCTGGACAGTTTGAATGATATGCACATCGTGCATTGGGATTGTACTTGGGAGAGGTAACATTGGGATTCTGAGGAGCCTCCCTCAGGGTAATAAGTTCAGCCTTCAACAAGTGTTGCAATGCCTGAGCCATTGACATGTTGATCTTCGTGAACTGTCTTCTAGCCCTCTGTTGGTTGCCTTGAGGCTGCTCTGTTGTTGCAGGAGTTGGATTTGAAATATGAACTGCACTAACAGACTGATGCCTTCTGTTACGATCAGGCTGACCATACACAGCATTAGATTCTTTCTTCCCAGTGGGAGGCTTCTTTGCAGCACCTGATGAAGAAGTGCCCACTTGGATCTTACCACTCTTGATACCATTCTCTACTCGCTCTCCTGTCATGATCAACTCAGTGAAGCCAGATGATGAGCTTCCAATGAGATGACTGTAAAATGGACCATTCAGCATACACATGAACATATCAACCAACTCCCTATCAGTCAAAGGGGGTTGAACTCTTCCAGCTAAGTCTCTCCACTTCTGAGCATACTCCTTAAAGCTTTCTTTGGCACCCATAGACATGCTTTGAAGCTGCATGCGAGTGGGGGCTAAGTCAGCATTGTATTGATACTGCTTGTAGAAAGCTTCAGCAAGGTCATTCCAATCTCTGATGTTGACACTCTCCAACTGATAATACCACTCTAGCTGAGCTCCAGATAAACTCTCTTGAAAGAAATGGATCCACAACTTTTTATCAGCAGTGTGGGGTTGCATTCTTCTGACATAAGACCTCAGATGCAATTTGGGACAAGAGACCCCATCATAGACAACAAATGTAGGAACTTTGAACCCAATGGGTATGACCACCCCAGATATCAAGCTCAAATCCTCAAAATCCAGCCCAGATGATTTCTGTAATTCCATAGCATCCATTCTATCCACCAGCATCTTGAATTTGTCTTCGTTAGGCTCATGGTAGTAGTTAGCCTCAGAATCAGAGTCCCCCATAGTGTTGTGGAGACTGCCTCTCTCCTGCTCAGATTCTTCAGATTCATAGTCTTCAACATGTTCCTTGGTCTTGACAGGACCTTTGAACCTTCTTCCCATGTTGAGCAACCCAGCAGACCTTCTAGCCTTCTTAGTCTTCTTGGCCAGCAGTGCCTTCAATTCATCCTGCCCCTTGGATAGGTTCAGGATCAGCTCTTGGAACTGTGCATTCTGTGCCTGGAGATCCTTAACTGATTGTTCAAGAGCCATTGCTGAAATAAACAGCGAGAAGATGAGAAACCTGTGCACAATTATAAACCTGTGATGCAATGATATGGGAATGCATATGCAATGTTTTCAAGGACCGCAGGATTTAAATTTGCTTAAACAAACAAGAAAGTAACTTTTTATTAGTAATAACTTGTTTTGCCTTTTAGGCTTACAAAAAATGAAAACGAAATAAGTACAAAAGATGGGGTTTTAAGTCTCCCATGGACGTTTCCTCTTTGTGTTGAGGTATGAGTTGAGGTTTCGTTCCTCATGAAGTAGCTTTGTTAGCTCTAGGATCCTTGCTTGGCTTGCTCTGTAATGAGCCTCGAAAGTATCCCTTTGCTCTTTCAGTTGGATCCATGATCTCTGCAAGTCTTCCATATCAGTAGGCATGTCTGGGTGAAGGATGGAGGATGGTATAAGCTGTGTCTCCTTCAGCAACAGGTTCCATGGTAACTGGTAGGACGGCAGGATATGGCATCATGAGTGTCTGAGCACGAGATCGTACCCATCTGAGATAAGCCTCCATAGGAATAGTGTACTTAGGCTCCAGTGTCTTGCTGTCAATCCTGTTTACCTTTCCCCAAGCTCGGATGAATCTCTGACGGTAACCCTGAAGATCGTTGTCGTAATCAAACACAATGCCCTGAATCAACATGTCATGTGGACCATCGCTCCGGGCGTAACCAAACTGTCGTAAAGCTAGAGATGGGTTGTAGGTGATGCCTCATCTTATGCCTAGAAGTGGCACATTAGGAAACTCCCCACAACGGTCAATGATGGTGACATTCTCCATAGATCTGGAGCACCAATGGATGTCTGAGTGAGAAAGTGACATGATCCTCTTGGACCATCTGAACCCTTGCTCATTCTTCATTACTGAGCGAGGAAGGTGAGAAATAAACCACCTAGAAAGTAAAGGTATGCAGCACATCAAAGTTCCTTTTGCCCTTGTAGTACGGGTGTGAAGAGAATGTAGGATGTCTCCAAGTAAGGTAGGCACTGGATTGTGACTCAGGAATATGTTGATGGCATGAACGTCTATGAACTGATCAGGATTGGGGAACAACACTAAGCCATAAATCAATAAGGCTAAGATCTCCTCAACAGCATCGTAGCTCATAGCCTTCAAGAACATTTGAGCTTTATCCACTAATACCTTGGCAAGAATACCTTTAACTCCACTTCTCGTCTCTAGAACAATGTCAGACTTCTTCAGATGTAGAGCTGCAGCAATAACTTCTGGTTTAAGCTCCTTCTCTAAGCCTGTGAATGGATTCTGATCAAGAACAGGTATACCCAGAAGTTTAGAGAACTCCTCCATGGTTGGAACCAGCTGATAATCAGGAAATGTAAAGCAATGGTGCTTAGGGTCAAAGAACTGAAACAGCACACTCATCATGTCTTCACTGAACCCTGAAGTAACTAGATCCAATAAGTGACCATATCTCTTGTTGAACTGGGAATGATCAGGCACTAGGGAAACCAACTCCTTGAGCTTAGCAGGTATCCCTACAAAGTTGATCCTGATGGTGTTTCTACGAGCAGAAGCCATGACCTGCAACAAAGAACAAAGATAAATCCTTTGGTCCTTGAAATGGTTAGGGAAAATGATATGCTTATGATGCATGATGATGTCATGATGTCATGCTCAATCACAAACATGTGGCACACACAAACAAGTCACGCCATAGCCCTAGGTTTAAAGGCTTGCATGAGGTTCAAAGGCAAGTACCCTCCCCTGAAGTTAGATGGTTCATCCTGTCCTACAAAAGTAACCAGGTTCTAAGGGATCTCAATATCATTGATCCTTCACAAGGGTGGTTGTTCAGAAGGCAACTTACTTGCCAACCAAAACCCTCCAAGTTTAAGATCTCAATGAGCGTAGTATCGAGTGTCAACCAACTTCAGTCTGCACCAAAGCCGGTTACCTCACTACTTTCTAAAGGCCAAGATGAGTTAACTAGGGTTCTAAAAGCCAGTTAGTGCATTGACAACATATGGCAGCCTCAATATTATCCTCAACTTGACTTAAGGAATATAAGCACCAACCAAGAAGTCGCACTAACTATGGCCACCAGATCAACCGTATCGATATACGTCGTACAGTTTCCTTGGTCTATTGCCATTTACCTAAGGTACACTAGATCCGGGTTAGGACCTTTCACACATAAGAGCACCCCAACAATATAATAATAAAGCAAACAAGGCAAACAATTTAAAGTGATCTTAATTCCTAAGGGTACCCCTCTTAAATAGATCCCCAGCAGAGTCGCCAGTTCTGTAACCCGGTGAACTGACTTTAAACAATGTTGCGGATAGCAAGAGTCGCCACCGACTTTTATTTTATCCATAAGGAAAGGTTATAAAAGAACAGGAAAGACCTTAGAGAATATTTTGGGTCCGGGGGGTAGGTTATGAAAAGGGAAGGTATTAGCATCCTTTTCATCCATGGTTATCCATGGGCTCTTAGGTACTTAAGCTCACTTTTGAATTGTTTTGAAATTGTAGTGTGTGAATAGAAAATCTTCAGAATAGTTAATAAATAATCCATGTAAGGATGTGTTAAGAACTTGTTTGAAAACTTGTTGAAAATTTGTTTAAGTGCGAAACCATTTTGAAGTGAGCAAGCACCTAGGAGTAACCTACCCTAATGTTTAAAGGTCTTTCTTATTCTTCATTCTTTCCTTTAGTAAGACTATCCCTACTATAATGGAGTAGGTAGTCCTTACTTTGGATGTTAAGGGACATGTGAGGGACAATTTGACTTTGAAGGCCATTGTGGGATGTAATAAGCACATATAAGGGACCATCATCATTTTTCGAAAGGGACTCGATTCGTAAAGGCAACCATAAGGGACTTTGATGATTTTTCTATTTGAGGGACTTGCTTTATACACCCCACTTAACCATTATTCGTAGGCAACTTGAGGGATATCCTTAGGAAGTGAGACGGCGATTAAAATCGACTTACGTGTGTGAAATGTTTAATTTAATTATCTTATATTAAAATGATCTAAATTTATTTTAATATTACATACATGTTATTACACTCCCTAATTACTAACCATAATAATAATTAAATAATTAAACAACTTTACATCCAAGAAACAATTACAAAATAATAAGCAAAATAATTAAATAGCAAAGATAAATAAAATATAAATAAGCAATAATAAATAATAAAGGGGGTTAATTCTAAGTTTACTCGGCAAGACATCGCATCTTGTGCCTACGTATCCTTACGGGAGTGGAATCAGAGTGATCGTAGTTCCCCTCAATAGGGAGGTTAGAAACTTCTTGACTGTGGTCAAGGTCTCAAGGGGAATAAACGCATCTTAAGGACACGCTTACGTGGAGTGTAGAAACTCCAAATCTCTACGTTGAAATGTTAAGTTGTAATTAGGGTTAAATTAGGGATTCCACGGCGGGAAACCCTAAAATGAGCGCGACGGCTCTTTGACCTAATGCTAAGGGTAAAATTGTAATTTTGCCTGCGGCGAGGCATTTGTGAAAATTAGGGTTTGTAGTTTGTAGTTTTGAGGATTTGAAATTGAATGTGTGAAGTTTTACGGACTATTGGCGCGGCGGCCAAACAGTTAGACCTAACCTTCGGATGTGTGCAATGTGACAGAAATAATAGTAAACGCGTGAGATAATTGAATCATGCAAACAGAGAGATAATGTCATAATTTAAACCATGCAAGCAGAAATTTAAAGGCAGAATTTAAAGAGCGATTGTTAAGTTCGCGAGGTTACATGAGAGGAGCAGATACAATATGATAATGAAATTTGAATTGAACAATAATAAAATAAAATAAATAACGGTTCTAATTATTATTTTAAAAAAAAGAATTTAGTTATTATTTTAAATTTATCTAAAAAAAGTTTTTCTTAAAAATAATAAGTTTTCATATTAATTTGGAAAAGATGTTAATGTTATTTATTTTAAAAAACAGATTTTTATATTATAACAAATTTTAATAAATTAATGATAACAATAATAATAATAATGGTAATAATAATGATAATAATGATAATAATAATAAATAATGATAATAATAATAATAATAATAATAATAATAATAATAATAATAATAATAATAATAATAATAATAATAATAATAATAAAGCAATAATGAATTTTAAATGTGCCAAATAACCCAACAATGTTGCTAACGCAGAAATGCGCTCATCGCAACCAGATATAAATCGGACGAAACAAAATTTATCGCAAAGAAAAAGAAATTAAGCAAAAAATAGTATTATTGCTCACACAAAAATGCGATCATCGCAACCAGATCGAACTAACACAAATGTCACGCGTCATACACACAAATGTGCAAACATCGTATCGACATAATTCGATCAAAAATCTTATATATATAAACTCTAACAATTTAAAAATTATATATATATAAACGTAACAGTAATAGATAAAGAAAAAGAAATAACGGTAATAGATGAAGAAAAAGAAATAACGGTAAACGGCACTCACTCCTCTTAGGTTTTTTTCATTTCTCTCCTTTTTTTCCAACAAGGCAACACATGTATATATAGGGAACAAATTAGGGTTAACACCAAATTGTCAATAATGTCCCTAAAGCCCATTTTAAAGCCCAAACTAAATAATTAGTTAAGAAAAAATAAAATTTAAATAATTTAAAATAATTAAAATAAACTTAAAATAAAAACTAATAATCCTATTGATTCCTAAAGTAAAAAATATTATAAAAAGAACAAAATTTTTTTCAATATTTTTTATTTTATGATTTTTTGGATATTTTTATGAATAATTTAGAAAAAAGTGAAAAAAATAATATTTTAAAAAATGATTTAATTAAAATACGAAAATAATAATTAAATAATAATAAAAAACTATTTTTGTTATTTTTTTAATGAAAGATAGAAAAATTTAGAGTAAAAATAATAAAAAACAAAAAAAATGACAAAGGTGAGATTCGAACTCTCAACCTCTCACACTCATAACTCCTTACACATGTCCTCCTGCCAATTGTGCCATTTTTACTTTTTAGAAAAAAAATGCATGCCATATGATATTTACCTGCAAAAAGTCAAACGACTACACAAATTTGTTAGTAATTGATTAAATGCAATGAAATGCGACGACAAATCTTAGGGCAAAATTTGGGGTATTACAGTTATTATGATAATATTTCTCACCCAACCTCTCTTTGATGTTGGCAAAAAAAAAAAATCATGAAGTTTGACTTTGGTTTGACCACAGTTGACCTCAGTTTGACCTTTTAACTGCATTGACTGCTTTTGACTTATCTGATCATCTGACTGAGCAAACTTTTGAGAAAAGTCTTGAAACTTGACATGGGGGTTCTTATACACATATAAGATGTTATGAAGCTCACTTGAAGTCTTGGAAGTCCATTTAGCCTGATTAAAGTCAAAACCCTAGTTTTGGATGCACTGCTTAGGAGGTGCATTGTCTGAGGGAATTGTCAACTCTTCTGACCAATTGTGAATTTTGTGAACCTTGTGAACCTTCTTGGAACACAAAGTCTTGTATTGTGAGGGCAAATTTTGGGGTGCAACACTGGGGACTTGATAGTTTCCTGGGATCCAACGTCCCTTACGCGAGTCAATCTGGGGATCCAACGTCCCCTGCGAGAGTCAATCCTAGCGCTTGTATGATTACCTGTTGGGTTGTGTTTATTTATCGCACTTTATTTCCCGCATTTTATTTTCAGTATGATATGATTATCTGTACTGTTGTGGGAGGGGCATTCTAATGAGTGAGAAGCCAGACCCAGGCTTTAGAGCTACATAGTATTAGAGTGGGTTAGTGGAAGACGTGCTTGCTTTGCTTGCATCTGTTCCCATGTAATCCACACTCAGACGAGGTTCTCTTTGATGGCTTCCCATCGGTCCTTTGGACTCAAGGGGTTGTTGGATCTGAGGATTGTCGACTCTGGGAACCGATCATTTGGAATTCAGCTAAGTGAGGCCGCTTCAAGAGATGATAATGCCACACCTCCTGGGTATCGTATCATCATTTCTTGAAAATCTGTGACGCTGATGACCGCATAGGATGCCGAACCTTTTTCGTGATTAGGTCCATACCTGTCAGCAGGGTTGGGTGTGTTGCAGGAAACCATAACCTTCAGACTACCTGGTTTTCTTGATAGTGAATCAGTTTTGTTGGTATCAAAGGTTCTCATCATCAGATATGTGTATTCTTGACAAAGCATATTTATGGTCTGGTATCAGGGGTTTCTTCTCATCAGAAATATGGTTGTTCTTGACAGAGCAGTATTGTGGTTTTGTTGATACAGAACCTTCATCTCCTCAACAACACAGTCGTCTTGATCTCCTGCTGCATGATTGCATTTTGTATTGTTTGCATCCTCATTTGCATATCATTAACGTGTGTCTGTGTTGCAGGTGCATATTTCTCCCCTGGTTCTAGTGATCTTGATCCTCATGGCTGATATGGCATCTCTGAAGAAGACCGTGGCTTATAAGTTACCAACACCTGACGTCCGGGAATTGCGAGCTTTGATTTCTTTGGCTGATAAGACAGTGATGGAGAGTTTCAGACAGAGTTATGGGAGACTGCTGAGTATTGTATATAAGCTTCCTACGTACGAGTTGAATGGCCTCTATGCTCTGCTGCAGTTTTACGACCCACAACTCAGATGCTTTGTGTTTCCAGACTATGTCCTAGCTCCGACCCTGGAGGAGTACTCTGACCTGTTGGGGGTGCCTTTGATGAATCAAATGCCTTATTACCGTGTTGAGGGTGAACCCAAATTGAGTAAGCTGACTGACGCTCTTCATGTAGATGAGTCTGACTTGGAAGGGGTAGTAGCCCACGTGAATGCTGGAAACGGGTTAGGGTTCACTGACCTGGAGCTTACGCCGAAGGGAAGAAACCACAACAGTGCCCTGCACATCTCGATAGAGTGTAGGGGAACAGTTATGGCTCACGTATTGGTGGACACTGGGTCATCGCTCAATGTTCTTCCGAAGAAGGCATTGATGAAGTTAGATACTCGCAGATTGATTTGCACGCCCAGTGATCTGGTTGTGAAGGCTTTCGACGGAACCAAGCGTCATGTCTTTGGAGAGGTAACTCTGCTAATCCAAGTGAGGCCAGAAACTTTTGACACCGCCTTCTACATTGACATCATGCCAGCCTACAGCTGTCTCTTAGGCCGGCCATGGATCCATTCTGCTGGTGTTGTGACCTCCACGTTGCACCAGAAGCTCAAGTATGCTGTAGGGGGCAGCATTGTAACTGTTTGTGGCGAAGAAGACATAATGGTGAGCCATTTGTCGTCCTTCAAATATGTTGAGATGGATGGGGAAATCCAAGAAACCCTATGTCAGGCGTTCGAAGCTGTTAAAGTCAAGGACGTGACTCCTGTAATGATTGAGAAACCAGAGATGACTCTCTCGTCTTTCAAGGAAGCTCGGGCCGTTGTTCAAGCTAGATCTACCCCAGGCTGGGGCAGGTTCTAGAAATACCTTACAAACAGGACAAGTTTGGGTTGGGATACTCTCCTACGGCTGAAGCCTCCTCTTCTCACAGTGCGTCATGAGGTAAAGGGCCGATCCAGTTTACCAGTGGCGGGGTGATATTTGAAAGTGTCAATGCAGTGTCTAAAGACGGCGAAGACAGCGATTGCGACCTAGACTCTTGGATCCAGCCAAGCAAACCAGGCCAGAGCCTCACCAAGTGGTCCATCAGGGATACCATCCAAGTGACAGGCAAAGAGTAATGATTTACTTTCTCCAATTATTGTACAACCCTATGTCCTACCCGGGGAATAGTGGTTTTATTGTCAGGGCCTTGTTTGATTATGTACATGCATTTTACCAATAAATCAAAAGGCATTTTTCTTTGTATTCAAATTTTGTGATCTCTGTTATTCCTGTTTTATATTTGTTTTGAAAAACAACAAAATGGCAATAGGGTTTGTGCTAACCTGCATATCCTTGTTTTAAGCTTAACCCTTGTTATTGCAGGATCCACATAGCAGATGACATCGACTCTGGACCTTCTACGACTCACTTCGACTTGGATTGCCCAATTTATCAAGCCGAAGAAGAGATTGATGAAGACGAAGACCTTCCCGAAGAGTTGGCCCGCTTGTTGAAACAAGAAGAGAAAGTTATTATGCCTCACGAGGAAGAGATTGAGATTGTGAATCTGGGTTCTGAAGAGCTGGTCAGGAACGTCAGGATCGGGGCTGCATTGCAGAGTGATGTCAAGCAGAGATTGGTCGAGATGCTGAGAGAGTATAGTGACATCTTTGCTTGGTCATATGAAGATATGCCCGAACTTGATACTGACATCGTGGTCCATCACTTGCCGCTGCGAGAAGATTGTCCTCCCGTTAAGCAGAAGCTTAGGCGGACATGACCAGATATGGCCGTTAAGATCAAAGAAGAAGTGCAGAAGCAACTCGATGCTGGCTTCTTAGCGGTCACTACTTACCCTCCGTGGGTCGCCAACATAGTGCCTGTACCGAAGAAGGACGGTAAGGTGCGAATGTGCGTCAATTATCGGGATTTGAATAGGGTCAGCCCTAAGGATGATTTCCCGCTCCCTCATATTGATGTGTTGGTCGACAATACAACTCAGTTCTCCGTGTTTTCGTTCATGGATGGCTTCTCCGGCTACAATTAGATCAAGATGGCGCCGGAGGACATGGAGAAAACTACGTTTATTACACCTTGGGGAACATTTTGCTACAAGGTAATGCCTTTCGGTCTGAAGAACGCAGGGGCCACTTACCAACGAGCAATGGTTACTTTATTTCATGACATGATTCATCACGAGATTGAAGTCTACGTTGATGACATGATTGCGAAGTCCCAAATGGAGGAGGGACACCTGGTCAATTTGCTGAAGCTTTTTGAGAGGCTTAGGAAGTTCAGGTTGAGGCTGAATCCTAACAAGTGTACTTTCGGAGTACGGTCGGGAAAACTACTGGGGTTTATCGTGAGTGAAAGAGGCATTGAGGTTGATCCTGCGAAGATAAAAGCAATACAGGAAATGCCAGCACCAAAAACCGAAAAAGAAGTTCGTGGTTTCCTGGGCAGAATAAACTACATTGCAAGGTTTATTTCTCAGCTCACGGCCACGTGTGAACCGATGTTCAAACTGCTAAAGAAAGATCAAGCGATTATCTGGAACAAGGATTGCCAGAAGGCATTTGATAAGATAAAACAGTATCTACAGGAACCTCCGATCTTGATACCCCCAGTGGCCGGAAGACCCTTAATCATGTACTTGACAGTTCTTGAGAATAGTATGGGGTGTGTTCTCGGTTAGCACGACGAAACAGGCAGAAAGGAGCATGCCATTTATTATTTGAGTAAAATGTTCACGGATTGTGAATCCCGTTACTCAATGCTGGAGAAAACGTGTTGTGCACTAGCCTGGGCTGCCAAACGTTTACGATAGTACATGCTCAACCACACAACCATGCTAATTTCGAAGATGGATCCGATCAAGTACGTCTTCGAGAAGCAAGCGCTTTCGGGCAGGATTGCCAGATGGAAAATGGTGTTGACGGAATATGACATTCAGTACGTTTCCCAGAAGGCCATCAAGGGAAGCGTATCGTCTGAATACCTTGCCGAACAGCCGATCGAAGATTATCAGCCGATGAAATTTGAATTCCCTGATGAGGATATCATGTTTCTCAAGGTGAAAGATTGTGATGAACCGTTGCCCGACGAGGGGCCAGATAGGAAATCCCAATGGAAATTGATATTTGACGGGGCGGTTAATTCTTACGGAAGTGGCATTGGGGCAATCATCACGACTCCCCATGGATCCCACATCCCATTCACTGCTAGATTGACGTTTCCGGTCACCAATAATGAAGCAGAATACGAAGCATGCATCATGGGTCTGGAAGAAGCAATTGATTTGAGAATCAAGAACCTAGATGTATATGGTGACTCGGTTCTTGTGATTAACCAGATTAAAGAGGAGTGGGAGACTCGTCAATCAAATTTGGGGCCGTACATGAACTATGCCAGAAGGTTGCTTCCGTTCTTTGATCGAGTGGAACTCCATCATTTTCCCAGAGCTGAAAATCAGATGGTTGATGCCCTAGCCACGTTGGCTTCGATGTATAAAGTCAATTTTTGGAATGAAGCTCCAAGGATTGTCCTTTCTCGTCTTGATAGACCTGTATTCGTCTTTGCGATCGAGGAAGCCTCCGATGGCAAGCCATGGTTCCATGATATCCAGACTTTCCTTATGACTAAGGAGTATCCTGCGGGAGCGTCAACCCAGGATAAGAAGACTCTGAGGAGGCTGTCTGGAAATTTTTATCTCAATCCTGATGGAGTTTTGTATAAAAGAAACCACGATCTTGTGCTACTCAGATGTGTAGATGAGAAAGAAGCGAGTATGCTTATGGAAGAAGTCCACGAAGGCACATTTGTTACGAACGTCGGCAGGCATGCTATGGCGAGAAAGATCCTGATAGCAAGATATTACTGGCTGACGATGGAGTCAGATTGCTTTAAATTCGCGAAAAGATGTCATAAATGTCAGATTTATGCTGATATGATTCATGTGCCGCCGTGCCTGTTAAATGTCATGTCCTCCCCGTGGCCGTTCTCCATGTGGGGCATCGACATGATAGGCAAGATCGAGCCCACTGCTTCTAACGATCATCGCTTCATTTTGGTAGCCATTGACTACTTCACCAAGTGGGTGGAGGCAGCCTCATATGCTAACGTGACCAAGCAGGTGGTGGCTAAATTCATAAAGAGGGACATCATTTGTCATTACGGAATCCCCGAGTGGATCATTACCGATAATGGTTCGAATCTGAATAACAAGATGATGAAGGAGTTGTGCCAAAGTTTCAAGATTGAACACCACAACTCATCTCCTTACCGGCCGAAGATGAATGGCGCGGTTGAAGCGGCCAATAAAAACATTAAGAAGATTGTACAGAAGATGGTTGTGACCTATAAAGATTGGCATGAGATGTTGCCATTTGCGCTACACAGTTATCGTACGATAGTACGTACATCAACCAGGACAACTCCTTTCTCTCTGGTGTACATTATGGAAGCTGTCCTACCGTTAGAAGTCAAGATTCCTTCTTTACGAGTTTTGGTTGACGTGAAACTCGATGAGGCAGAATGGATTAAGAACCGACTAAACCAACTCAGCTTGATGGATGAGAAGAGATTAGCATCGATTGCATATGGTCATCTGTACCAAAGCCGAATGAAGAAAGCCTATGACAAGAAGGTGCGTCCTATAAGCTTTCAGACGGGTGATCTCGTCCTGAAGAAGATTCTTCCTCCACACTCCGATCACCGGGGCAAGTGGACTCCCAATTACGAAGGTCCGTACGTTGTCAGCAAGGTCTTCTCGGGAGGAGCCTTGTTGTTATCCACGATGGATGGCGAAGATTTTGCATCCCCGGTGAACGCGGACGCAGTAAAAAAATACTTTGCTTAGAAAATGACCCGCTGGAAAGAAAAAGAATATCCAGGCAAAAATGGGGCATCCCGGCGAACCATAAAAAAGGAAAAAGGTTCGGGCAAAAATTAGGGACATAAATGAAAAGAATGTACACCCGCAAATTCGAAAACCCGGAAGGGCGACTTTGGCAAAAAGGGGTATCCCGGTGAATTGAAAACCCGAAAGGGCGATTCAAGCAAAAGTTAGGGATTTGAAAAAGAGAATGACTACGTTCCGCGTGTGGAATTTCATTGTTTAGTGGTTTGGAAGACCTGAGGGCCGTTTATCTTAATCAATCTCTTCTAAAGCTGAAGCGTCGGAGAAGTATCGAAGTCGAGTGGGTCATAGAGGGATCAACTCATGGTGTTCGTCTATGCCGCATTGCCGACATTTGTGTATATACTGATGTATATTTATGTTTTTATATTTGCGCAGCTTCCTCATTCCAGGAGCTTGCATGTGTCGTAAAACATTTTTACCCATACAGGGGTTCGTCATCAATAAAATATATACTATTCAGCAATTCTGTTTGTTTGTTTAGCATCTATCTGTTTTGTTTGCGAAAAAGAACGCCAATGTTTTTGATGAAATGCACATACATAAACTTACTGGCCTAGGCCACCGATTGTTGAAACGATGAATTACTTGAACATTGTCACAAGATGATAACCTTGATAGGTCCCTTTGAAAAGGGTATCTTGTCTGTTTGTTTGTGGTGTTGCAGGTATAGCATATTCCAGACAGTACATCGTATGTTTCCCAAGCAGGATGATTCCTTCTACCCCAGCGAGTGCAGCAGCATCTCCCCATGGAGTCTGAACATGAGATTGTAAGCATTGATATGTATCCCCAAGCAGAGTAGATTCTCTCCAACCAGATGCATCCTAGGCAGGATCCTCCTCTCCCTAGCCGAGTCATGTGCTAAAGCGTAGGTTCATTCCCAGCACGGGGTCAGTGTGTAGTTTCTCGTAGAAAACTATCCGCAAGTATGCAGCTTTCGATAGTTCCAGACTGAAGTCTCCAGCGGAACTGAGATTCCCCACAGAGTTGTATTCTCCCCAGCAAGCAGGATGATTCCTTCTTCCCCAGCCGAGCCGACAGCTCCCCAAGAGAGCCGAGTCCTTGGAAGCTGTTGAAGCCATGATTGGTGCTCCCCAGTAGAGTGTTGAATAGTTGATGCTGTATTTCCCCACCGAAGTCGTTACCTCCAGAAAAGTGTTAGCAGCGAAGGCCGTACAGTTTATTTCTGCGATTGACATCGTTTCCCTCAGCAGTTGTGGTTTGTATGCCCAGTTGAGCGGGTTCAGGTTCTCATAGAACTTCATTCCCCTGCAGCAGTCGTTTGGAGTTCGTTTCTCCAGGCTTAGTCCAATTGAGATTGGTGTAACTTCTCCTCCTCGGCAGGATGAGTCCTTCCTCCACCAGAGTGGTTCTTTCTCCTTGACAAGAGGCTTTTCCCTTCAGCATTTATTTTGCTGATGGGGTCGTAGCATTTTGCATGATTGCATAGCATTACACCATTTTCAAAGCATATGCATATGAGACATTAGCTAGGTCGTTACCATTCTTGTTTTGCAGGTGTTCCTCCACGGAATGGTTTGCTCAAGATGATTCTTGAATTCCCCAGCAAAGTTGCTTGCCCAAGATGATTCTTGAATTCCCCAGCAAGGTTGATTTCTCAAGATGATTCTTGAAATCCCCAGTGAAGTCGCCAGGGTTGGTTGCTCAAGTTGATTCTTAAAATCCCCAGTGAAGTCTCCAGAGAGGGTCGCTCAAGTTGATGCTTAGAGTCCCCGGCAGAGTGTTTGCTCAGGATGATTCCTGAAATCTCCAGCAGAGTTATTGGTTTAAGATGATTCTTGAAGTCCCCGGCGGAGTTATTTGTCCAAGATGATTCTTAAAGTCCTCAGCAGAGTTGATTCACCCAGAATGATTTCTGGATCCCTGAAGCAGAGTTACTTGATAGTTCCCCAGAATTCCCCAGCGGAGATGTGTCATCCCCAGCATGTTTTTAACAGAGAAGTTGAAATTTCCTTGAAGACTTGATGATTGAAGTCCGGCAGTGGTGCCAAAACCCCTGACTTACTGATGAAGTCTAACTGCAAGGTCAAAGCAGTTCTCCCAGCTGACGCGGAGTGCCTGACGGCAAAAGATTATATATCCTTAGTGGTTCCGGATTAATTAAGGATTCCATTTGAAGACTTACTGACGAGGTCCAACGGTGATGTCGAAGCAGTTCTCTCAGCTGATGTGGAGTGCCTGATGGCAGAAATGTGGATATCCCTATTTGGTTCATGATTGACCGAGGATTCTATTTTAGATTTGCTGACGAAGTCCGGCTGACGCCCAAAAATTTCTTTGAATGCCCGATGGCATAATTAACTTGATTGTTAAAAAGTTCCTGATGAGTCTCGAGGAATTCTTCTACTATGACGCAGAATGCCTGACGGCATGATCAACCATCCGTTACCAGTTACCGTGTAACCGGTGATCCCTTGATGACTTGAGGACGAAGATCTACAGCAAAATCAGATGATCATCCTGACGGAGATTTGAGATTAGACCCTTCACCGGTTACCGTGGGACCAATTCCCCAGCAAATTGCCGCGCAACTATCATGTTCAGTTATGAAGATGTTCCTACCAATCAGAGTATCGTTTACCGGTGTGGTTGGCAGATCGCCAGTTACCATGTAACCGGTGACCCCTCTATGATTTGAGGATGCAATGATATCATATAAGTTAGAGAATCATCCTAACGGGGATTCAGATAAGTAATTCTCCAGCTAGTTGTCGTGCAGCTTTTGTTTCAGTTTCTGAAGATTTGTCCCATCAAAGTACCGTGTACTTGTGCAGTTGGCAAATTTCCTGGTTTATTGGTATTCAACCGCCTTTCACCTTGATTTTTTGAGAGCCGTTCGCTTCTCACCCAGTCAGGTCCAAGCCGTTTGAATAGGGGCAGCTGTTGCACCCCAAAATTTGCGCAACATTTCTTTACCTAGCTTGTGTTTCATTTCATTCACATTAGAATTATCATTTGCATTTCATTGACATGTATGCAGGAGATCAAGAAGTATGATTACCAATCAAGAGCTATACAAGACTGTGAGGCTAGCTAAGAAGGTTATTCAGATGTTTAAAGGGTTGATATCCTTGTCAGAGAAGTTAAAAGATCCTCAGAGAGAGTGATTGAAGCCTAGTGTGTAGGTCTCCTAACTTGAGAGTTGTGGGAAGCCATCAGATAATTCTGAGGTCATGGAGATGGACTTAAGGTCTTGAGAGAACTCATGAGAAGTGTTGAAGAGCTCTTTGAGGTCTAGGCAGGTCATTGTGCAAGATTAAGAAGCCTCATCCATGATTGGTGCAGCTAGGGTTTGATTGGGTCAACCCTAAGTCAACTAATGATTTGAAGAAGGTTGAGACTTAATTCAAGAGCCATGTGATCATGGATTGATACATTGAGATGTTATAAGAATGATTTCAAGGTTAACTCATCATGATTGAAGAGTTTGAGAAGTTTCAAGCTAGGGTTTCTAAGACTTGACAGTGTAAAATCCCCTAGTTTGACCCCTATCTTCAAGGAAATTTAACTAAAGATATGATTGTCATCTCATCTTGACCCCAACATTATTGTTGTAGGGCATGATATTAGCTTTAATTTGAGTACTAGAAGTCCTTGATAGGGTTTATAGAACTCAAGTTATGAGCCATACAAGTTACAAGTCATCTGAGATATGTGAATTTGGAGCTTGAAAGTTACCCAACTTGCATGACACTTTTGCCCTAGAAGGATGATTCCTATGAACTTTTAGTCAACATGAATGTTGTTCCTTATTCTCTTAGCTTTTCTAGAGAGTACTAGAAGTCCTTGATAGGATTTGTAGAACTCAAGTTATGGCTTTGACAAGTCAAGGGTATTTTTTGAAGTTGTGATTACGGGTCATTTTTGGTTATGGGTCATTTTCACCAACTTAGACACCTCAAATGAAATTTTGTTCAACTTGAAAGTGGCTCAAAATGGGGTTTTAACCTTGACTAGGTAGCAAGGAGGCATTGAAATGGCTCAAGGAGAGACTTGGTTCCAAAGGTTGTGAAAAAGGAAGAATTAAAGGCATTAAATGACCAAAAATTCAAATAAATCATTTTGTGTGCAAATGGAGCAAAGTAATATCATTTTTTGAATGGAAAAAGCATTTTGGGAACTTTGGCAATATTAGAACTTTGATTTGAGTCCAATATCATGCCCTTTTGCTTTGTTTCTTCATGATGAAGTAACATAGCATACATGAGCCATTGGATGGAACAAGGGGAGAATCACCACCATTCATGTTCAAAATCTCATGAGAAGTTGAATGCAAGCTTGCTAAGGCCAAAACACAGTGGGAATCGTGACTGGTGTAAGTGAGATTTTGGAGAGAATTTGAAAATCCAATTTCTCATTCTGAAGCTTTCATAGAGTTCTGGATGATTCTAATGAGTTCTATATAAGTTGGTAAGTGTGTTCAGCCATTTTTTTGGAAGGGTTTGAAGCTGGTAGCAGAGAGAGCCATTGAAAATTCAGAGCTGCAAGTTGAAATCGAATTCTGAGTTTCAGGCCAAATCCAGAGGAATTGAAGGTTGCATTAGCTTCAGAAGGAGTTTTGGAGTGTATCTGCATCATCTTGGAGGCTGAAGTGATCAAGAACCTCTTCTGTTACACCTCTGAACACAGGTTGGTACATTTCATTTTTGTGCATAATCTAGAAGGAGATAGATAGAAATCTATAGGTGGTTAGGATCTGGATGATGTATAGATGGATTTGAGATGATAAATTTGGGAATTAGAGACAAGTTAGGATGTGGATCATTTTCTGTTGAAGCTGAATTCTTGCAATTCTTGGATTGATAATCAAGATTAGATAGGGGAAATTGATCACCATGAGATGAGGATTATTTCTGTGCATTTAATTGAAGTTCTGAGGAGATTCAAGATTGAGGTGTATTTTGGAATAGCTATCGGGTTTGAAAATCCATGGGGATTTAGATGATTCGAAGGCTGGATTCATGATCAGCATGAAAAATTGGACAAGTTGATGTATCATTTTGTAATTTTTGATGAACAGTGTGTTGGTCTTCACCGGAGAAGACGGTGGCGCCACTGCTCAGTCCACCGTTTGTAAATTCCCTCCATCTGAATGTTTGAATGAAGAAGATGCACTGCAGGCGTTGGATCATCCTTGAGGCTTGACCAAGTAATCCAAATAGATGGCCACATTTGAGTTTGAAAGGGCTAACTATTGACTGAAGCCAATATGCACCGTTTCATTTAACTGAATTGAATGGGCCTAGCGCTTGGATTGATATTCACACCCCCCATCTGGCCCAACCCAGGATTTGAACTGACTTTAATTGCTATTTGCTACGCAACTTTTATTAATTCTTTTGTTTTTCTTTTAATTTCATCATTTCATGTTAGTTTGAAAATAATTCATGACAAATAGGAAAATAGGTCAATTAATTCCAGGTTTTTCCCCCCTGATTCATGATTGAATCTAGAATTTTATTGAATAAAAATATTAGGAAAATCATGCATTTTCAATTTTTGTGCATTTTTTACATTTTATTTGATAATAAAATTGCCATGGTTGATACCTCTGTTTGATGATTTTAGTGTGATCACTTGGTGATGATTTTTGGCTTGATTTTTATTGTGTGATTAGCTTAGACATGTATGCTCCCATAGTATTTTTCTCACATTTTTTTGGTGAAATTAAGTGTTGTTTTTATATTGGAACTTTAGGTGCTTCCTTTTAGGGTTTAAGTTTAGTACCTTGTAGTGTAGAATTTATTTCTAGGTCTTATTTGAGGATTTGATCTCTGGAATTAACATGGTAGAGTCTTGATTGACATAGGTTCCCATAGTTATTTTTGTAGGATTTTATAATTGATTTTAGTATTTTAGTTAGAATTAACTTTAATACTAGGTTTTAGGTGATCCTAACTTGCTAATTCAACTAGAATGACTTCATTAGTTCCCTTAGACTAGGGTTTTGCTTCTCTTGCTCTTGGATGATGATGAAGACTTGTGTGGGCTGCTGTGGAATGCATGGTGGAGCTTGGACTTGAAGATTTCTCTCCCTTTGGTGTAGTTTGTTTAGGGTTAAGGATTATGGTTTTTAGGGAGATCCTTTAGAATAGACTTTCTTCCTTTATGAAACATGGAAAGTGTTGATCACTTCCATTCTTCCCTATGATGCAAGTTCCCATTGTGAAGGCATCATCCCTCCTTTGGTAGGATGTGTGTCTCTTCACAAGTTGGTAGAACCTTTGAGGGTCCCTTTCTTTGATGGTGGAGTGCTTAGAGGTGACCTTTGGTCTTCACTTTGCTTTTCCCTATCCCCACCTTGCTCTTGTCAGATGAATCTTTCTCCTTGCTAGAGGATGGATTTCCTTGCTAGAAGATTAAAGATGTTGGAGGTTGCACTTCCCCTTTGTTTAAAGATTGCCTTTGGAGCTGAAGCTTGAAGATCAAGAAGAACAAGTTGACACTTGTGTGAAGAGGATTCAAATTGAAATTGAGAGTTGAAGCTTGAAGAAGATGAAGAACAAGTTGATACTTGTGTTTGATGCAGTGAAAGCTTGAAGAAGCAAGTTGACACTTGCTATTGAAGATGAAAGCCTTGAGGAACAGCTACAGACTGAGGACTGAGCTGCTGTCAGAGGACTGCTTTGCTGTGAAGCTGTGGAAGTTATTGATCTGCTTTCTTTCCTCTCTGTTGTCTTTCTGTGCAACTGTATTGATGTGACTTGTGTGATTTGCTTGATGCATTAGAATAAGTTCATGTTTAGATTGTGTTAAGCTAGGAGCATGATTGCACTAGAGGTTGAGTTGCTCCCTCTACTTGTATTTTTACTGTGTGGCTTTGCTTGCTGGTATTCGGTAGAGCCCTGCTCCCTTGCCTATGTGGTTTGTATTTGTTGGATGGCATGTTATTTTTTTTGTATGATTGCAGTTATTCATATCTGGCTTGAGATTGAGATGAGCTTGTGGAGGCTGATGCCCCACACACATTTCCTCCCTCACTTGCATTGCGTGCATTTTACAGTCGTTTACTGTTTACTGTTTAAGCTGATGCTTTATCTGTTTCTGTTTATCATTGACATGATCCCTTAGGAATCTCACTTCCTTTGATAATGAAGCGATGATTAGAACTTTAAGTTGAAACATATGCATGATAAATTCTAGGAGATCCCTGTTTCAAACCTCAACCATAGGATGAATCCTTGGCATGACAACATTAGGACTTGATAGTCTCCCCGTAGTTGCCTTTCTTCTCTTCTCATCTCAAAACAACAGTAAAAAACGTAATAAAGGCGAGTTAGTATAAGCGCGTTAAGAGCCTTAAGCTACTTGGGTAATGATAATTGAGCGGCCTCCTCTCAATCGTCTAGAATGTTTAGTATACGTCCTTTGGACGATATGCGACGCATTCGCTCCCAGGTCATAGTTTCTAGTGCTGTACAAACTACAGACAACATAAAAAACAGTTCTTCCGTAAAAGACAGAAAATAAAATTCAAACCTTTTTTCCCCGTGGGCCCGTAATTCAAAGGAAGCTTTTCTGAAGAAAAGAGTGTCGTTAACTCCTAGTTCTACCGCAAACGGTAACACCTAAGTCTCCAAGGGTCGAGCCGCGTACACCAAACTGCTGGAACTGTTTGTTAACCCTACTCGATAAAACAGATGTATTATCCCGAACTATGTAAGCTCTGATCTCTCATACCTGTTGAGAGTACGTAGGCACAATACTGACGTATTGGCGAGCCACCTTCCCCGTAACCCGTAGTTAGCCAAACTACGTTGACTCTGATTTCTCATTCTCTAATGGGAATACGTAGGCATAAAGCGCGACGCTTTGCCGAGTCATTTTCTTTTCTTTTTAAGCCAGCCTTGATAGGTAGATAGTAAAACAAACCCGTCAGATAAACACAACAAGCGTGGATCCCATCGAGTACGATGGACGTGAGGGGTGCTAATACCTTCCCCTTGCGTAACCGACTCCCGAACCCAGACAATGGTTGCGATGACCTTGTCTTATACCTTTTCGTCAGGTTTTTCTGATTGTTCCCTTTCCCGCTCTGAGGGATGAATAACGAAAGGTGGCAACTCTTCTGTTTTGCCGGCACCTTATTTTCGCGGTAGCGACACACTTGTGTAACTTGTTTCACAAGTTACTTGGAATTTGAGCATTGCCACTTGTTTGTAAGTGTTGAACATGGTTTGGAACTTTGGTTCTTCCATTTGCCTTGACTTGGATCTTGTTTTTACTTTGTTTGCCATCTTGATTTGAACCTTTTTATTTCGGTTTCACTTCTGCCTCTTGGGATTTGATCATCATTTAAGACAATTTGGTGTTTATGTTTATGCTTTGAGTTTGTCTTGAATGATGTATCACTTTTAGCTTTTGTTTGTTCTTCTTTTTCACATGATCAATTTGGATTGTTTGGTTGAGACACTTTACATATGCTTGCTTCCGAAGCCTTTTTTCTCCCATATTTTATTTGATCATGGCCTTTGCTTGTGTTTGATGCTTGGCTTTTGTTTTAGTGATTGATGTTTGAATGGTTGTAGGAGTTGTAACTTCTCCCATTTCATCTCACTCTTTCCTTGACTTTCTCAAGTCAACTTGTTTGAATCATTTGCTTTGTCTTTGTTGCATCTTTTTTTCTTGCATTTCATCTTTGCATGTCATGTTTGCATATCTCTTGACTTGTTTAAGTCAACTTCTTCTCATCTCTCATTTCATCTGTGATTGGATTATCTGTTGTTTACTTGGTCTTTTGCCATGATCCCTTAGGATTCCTAGTCCCTCTGTTTAAGATGGGAGTAGGAGAGACATTAGACTTTCAATCCTTTGCATGAAAACATTAGGTAGTTCCCTTTTCAATCCCAACTTTAGGACTACATTGAATGATAACATTAGGGTTGATCAGTTCCCCTTAGAGTTTGTGTCTTCTCTTCTCATCTCATAATTTCTTACAACACTTAATAAAGGTTAAAAAATGTTATAAGCTACGAGCGTTAAGTACTTGAGGAATGATAGGTGGGGGGGCCTCCTCTAACACTGTCTAGAGTGTTTAGCATATGCCCTTTGGGCGATATGCGACGCATTCGTTCTCAAGTCATAGTCTTTAGTGCAACATTAGTTACAAACTTAACTCAATTCACTTCTTCTCTTTAAAAACACAAAACAAAATATCAAACCTTTTTATCCTTCAGGATTGTTTGGAAATCATTTTTAGAAAGAGTATGTTAAGTCTTGGTTCTACCGCAAACAGGCGTCGTCCGTAACTACTAGAATGAAGGTTTAACCCTACTCAGTTAAAACACTTAAACCAACCTGTGGTCGTGTCAGCCCGAACTGTGTTTGCTATGATTTCTCATACTAGATGAGAACATGTAGGCACAAGACGACGATGTCTTGGCGAGCAACCTTTCCCCCTTCACCCCTAGTTTTTCGAACTACTTTGACTATGACTTTCCTATTGCACGAGGGAATACTTAGGCATAGAGCGGTGATGTTCTATCGAGTCTATTTTCTTTTGTTTTGTCCCTATGGACCATCCTTTGACAGATTAACACTCTTTTAGATAGATAACAAGTGTGGATCTCGTTGAGTACAACGAACGTGAGGGGTGCTCATACCTTCCCCTTGCGTAACTGACTCCCGAATCTAAGATTTGGTTACGATAACCTGTCTTTTCCCTTTTCGTAGGTTTTCTCTGATCGTTTCCTATCCCTCTCTTTAAGATAAACAACAAACGGTGGTGACTCTTCTGTCTTTGGCGGCCCCTTTTCGCAGCGCTGCGACAGCTGGCGACTCTGCTGGGGACTTTTCCTATCCCCTATGCGAGTCAATCCTAAAGCTTCTGTGTTTTATCTTTGGGTGCGTATATATGTGTATATGTGTTGCATTTGCACCTTATTGCATTTTGCATTTTTACTTTCCGCATATTGTTATCATATTGCCGTGTTGTTGGGTGGGATTGTTCCATTGTGTGATAAGCCAAAACTCAGGCTTAAGTATAACCCTAGCATTAGAAGTGGAAAGTAGTGATGGACCTGTATGGAGACATGCACTAGTCCTCACGAAATTCGCGCTCAGATGAGATTCTCTTTGATGACTACCTTTCTAGTCTGTTTTGGACAGTTGAGAGGATGTTGGATCTGAGGATTGTCGACTCTAGGGACCGATCATTTGGGAGTTAGCTAAGTGAGGTCGCTTCGTTAGACTATGATGCCAAACCAGAAATGGTGAACGTATCATCGTTTCTCAAAATTCTTTGACGCTGACTACCACATAGGATGTCAGACCTTGTCAGAAATAGGTTCATACCTTTGAGTTTGGTGGGTTATGCAGGAAACTTGACCTCCAACCTACCCGGATTTCTTATGAGGTTCCTATACTTTGGTCTTTTGGTGTTCCGATATTTTCTCGCCAAAGCGAAGCGCTGGTTCATCTCAGTCAGTAGCACAACAATCTTGATCCCCTGTTGCATTTGCATTTTAACATTGACATGTATTTGTGTTTCAGGTGCACATTTTCTCCTTGATTCTAGAAATCTAATCCACTGTCAGCATGAAGCCCAGCTTGAAGAGAACAGTAGTGTACAAGTTTCCAACACCAGATATAGGGTCCTTGTTCAGTCTGATTTCTGCAGCTGATCACAGTGTGATGGAGGATTTCAAGAAAGACTATGGGAAGATTCTGAGTTATGTCTGCAAAGCTTCATTATTTGAGTTAGGAGGTCTTCATACATTGCTATAGTTCTATGATCCTCAGTTGCGATGTTTCACCTTCCCGGTTAGAAGAAGGGGCCGACAAAGATAGAAGAGTCGCTACCATTCGTTATTTATCCCAAAGAGAGGGAAAGGAAACGATTAGAGAAAACCTACGAAAAAGGGAGAAGACAGATCATCACAACCAAATTTTGCGTTCGGGAGTAGGTTACGCAAGGGGAAGGTATAAGCACCTCTCAAGTTCATTGTACTCAACGGGATCCACGCTTGTTGTCTATCTAAAAGGGTGTTAATCTATAAGGCTGGCTACAGGGATAAAAGAAAAGAAAAGAGACTCAATAGAGCACCGCCGCTCTATGCCTACGTGCTCCCTCGTGCAATGGGAAAGTTAGAGTCAACATAGTTCGGAAAACTACGGGTGGAGGTGGGGAAGGTTGCTCGCCAAGACATCATCGTCTTGTACCAATGTATCCTCGTCTAGTACGAGAAATCGGAGCAAACGTAGTTCGGGATAACACAACCATAGATTGGTTCAAGTGTTTTAACTGAGTAGGGTTAAATATTTGTTCTAGCAGTTAGGTGTATTGCTTATCGACCATTGGAGACTTAGGCGTTACCTGTTTGCGGTAGAACCAAGACTTAACACACTCTTTCCGAAAATGATTTTCAATTAATCCCGAAGGATAAAAATATTTGATGTTTTGTTTTGTGTTTTTTTTATGAAGAATTGAGTTGAGTTAGATTTGTAATTCATGTTGCACTAAAGATTATGACTTGAGAGTGAATCTGTCGCATATCGCCCAAATGGAATATGCTAAACACTGTAGACAGTTGAGAGGAAGCCCATCAACTATCATTCCTCAAGTACTTAAGGCTCGTAGTGTACACCACTTATTATCCTTTATTAGGTGTCTTGAGATGTTAAAAGATGAGAAGAGAAGACACAAACTCTAAGGGGAAACTAACCAACCCTAATGTTATCATGCAATGTGCTCCTAAGATTGAGATTAAGAGGTGAAAAGACTATCCTAATGTTATCATGCTTGGATTGAACACTTAATGTCTCTCCTACTCCCATCCTAAACGGAGGGATTAGGAATCCTAAGGGATCATGGGAAAAGACCAAGAAAACACAAGATAAATCAATCACAGATGAAATGCAAGAAAGAGATGAAATGGACTTTAACAAGTCAAAAGCAAAGTGGACATGATATGCAAGATGCAACACAAACAAAAGATGAAGCAAAATGACTTAAACAAGTCAAAGAAAAAGTGAGATGAAATGGGAGAAGTTACAACTCCTACAACCATTCAAACATAAATCACTTGCACCACAAACAAAGTTCATAATCAAAGTGTAGATGGGAGAAAGTAGCTTGGGCAGAAAGCACATGAAATATGTCTCAACCAAACTCAACAACATTGATCATGCAAAGAAACAAACAAACAAATTCAAGAAAGTGGCTAATTATCCAAGACAAACTCAAAGTGTGAATGTGAACACCAAATCATTTTGAATAAGAGTCAAACCACATGGGGCAGAAGTGAAACCATAAGAGAAAAGGTCCAAATCAAGATGAGAGTCAAGTCATAAGCAAGCAACAAGTCAAGGCAAGAGAAAGAACCAAAGTTCCATTCATAATAAACACTTAAAATCAAGTGGAATGCCTTAACTTCAAAGTAACTTGTAACACAAGTTACACAAGTGTATGATCTAAAAATGCAAAACCAGCACCTTAATCATGTCAATAATGAGGATCAAGACTCATAGGGTTCATAGGGGATCCATCAAAGTCATTTCCCAATGGAACTAGGTCAAACTAGCTTGTATGAACCTCATCTAGGGTGACTTGACTTGCAAGGTTCACCAAAAATAGAATAAATGTTCAATAAATTCCAAATAAAATGCATAAGGTAACCAAGCTCAACGGAAAACAGAGGCCAAAGTTTCAAAACCAAACTCAACTCAAGGCATCACCAAATGATTTGATCAACTAGGGTGCTCCACCTTATTGAGTTATAATCGAGGGTCAAAAAAAGTCAAAGCAAAATCAAACAAAAAGTGACCAATATCAGCCTCAAAGGTACCTCAATCCATCCTCAAAATGGAGAGGAAACCTCATTCATATGTGATATCAAATGGTAGCTCAAATGGGTATGATCAACCAAAGGCAAAATTAAAAACCTCTCCAATTAAAAAATTCAAATAAAATAAAATCAGAATTAAAAATTATGAAAAATTAAATAAGGTTTTAAAATGATGGAAAAAAATTATGGAATTTTTGGACAATTGGAGCTATTTTAAATAATTGCAAATCAAAACAGCAAATAAAAGAAAATAAAATCAAATGTGAAAGGGGGTGCAAAAGCAAAATCCAGATTCAAAGGAAATAGGAAAAATGCGCGTTGGGCTCTGAAAGCTCGGGGTGTGGATATCATTCCAAGCCCAATTGACCCAGACTCAACTAAGAAAATGAAATGTGGCATTTCATTTATATATGTGGAGTCAACATGCCAAATGGATACAGTCAAGCCAATAACAACCATACACGCGCGCAGTCAACAAGTAAAAGGGGAGCCACATCAGATCTGATCTGAATTGAACCAGACGCCGGAGCCAGGGCTCCGGTCGTCTTCTCCGATGAGCTCACCGGAGCTCCAAGAAAAAACCACCACAGAAATGAACAAAAATGGTACCAAACAAAAGATCTTGCTACAAGGATTCCAAATCCATAGATCAAACATCATAAATGTTCAAGATCAAGGAGAATCGAAGATCCAAAGTTTGAGTGCACCAACTGAAAACATGATCAAACATGAACAACAACTATGCAAACATTGCCTACTCAACGTAGGGCTTCAGATGCAACCAGTATGAGCCTAAATCAATGCCTAAAATAAGAGAAAATGGAAGGGGAAACTTACTGAACAGAGCAACTCCGTTGGTTCTTCAGATGCGTGCAACCTTCACTTGCTTGCTTCAAACACATTCCAAATGCTCCCAGGAAGAAGATACAAGCCTCAATTTCCAAGTGAAAATTCAAATTCGAAGTTAAAGAATGCTTGAGAATTTTGAATTTCAATCTGCTCTCTGCAGCTCCAATTGACACTTCCTAGCTTCTAGGGCAGGCTTTTAGTTTATATATGATGGATTTGAACATGTCATGCAGGCCCATGATGCCCTATTTGTGAGATTTGAAAAATTGCCCAAAAAAGAAACTTCACTTATGCACACGTGTTTTGGCTTGCTTCACACCTTAGGAAATCATGAATCTACAGCATATGAGGTGTATTTTGCATTTGAATTGAGTTGGGGTTTGAATTTGATCCACATTGTAAGTTTGGAATGGAAACTTTCTCATGAAGAAACTTGAAAATACCACATTTCCATGCGTTTTAGTACCAAGCCAATTGTGGCAAACTTCTCATGCTCTTGCTTTGGTGTGAATTGATTCAAAATAAATGCCAAAGGTGACCTATAATGAACCAAATTCATATCATTCTTAAAAGTCCAAAATTCACATGAAAATCTTCCCACATGGCCATGTAAATCCATAATTCAAATGGATCTTGAGCTTTATGATGTAAATGAGGTCTTTATGAACAACTTTCATGTTGGTTGGAAGTGCATTTGAGGTGCATAAGTTCATGGAAATGACCATTGTACCAAATGACCTATAATGAAACTTTCCCAAAATACCCTTGCCTGGTGAGGTCCATAACTTGAGATATACAAATGATATCAAGGACTTCTAGGACTTTTTGGAAATCTAAAACCATGAGGAACAACTTTCATGCTAACTTGAAGTTGAGGAGAAACTTGATTCTAGGTCAAAAGTGCCTTGGAAGTGAGTTGACTTTTTGTTGACCAAAAATAAGTTCAACTGAGACCCCTAACTTGTTGGCATCATAACTTGAGTTCTACACACTCAATAGATGAGTTCTAGTACTAAAAAGAAAGCTTATAACATGCCCTACAAGTATCATGTTTACATGAAATGAGATTGAACTTGTATCATAGGGTCAATTGTCCTTGAAGTTAGGCACTAAAGAAGGGGGTTTTACACTGAGATCCTCTGAAACCCTAATTTAGTAACTTCTTGGAGTCTTGATTATTCTTGATTTGATCTTGACATGACATCCTAAATGTCCCAAAATAACTTCCCATGACTTAAATGACTTAAAACCAAGTGTTGAGCTCCCTCAAGTCCATAGTTGACCTTGAGTTGACCAAATGAACCCTAGCTTCATATCCTTTGCCTGTGACCTCTTGCAGATTAAATGAATGTCCATATAAGCTCCACAATGACATCCAGGGTACTCAATGAGCTTCTTAATAATATTGTGTCCATAACAATGCCCTTATGAACCCCTGATGATCCTCTGTTGATCCCCAAGATAGGAGACAACCAACACACATCAATCCTTCCTTTCAAGGAGCTTTGACAACTTCATGATGATTATAATCACTTGATGAATTGACTAGGCACTCTTGCTTGAGCTTGAAACCAATAATACTCTTCTATTTAATGGCACATCACTCTTGATCCCCTGTTAAGAACAATGCTATGCAAATGCAAAATGCTAAAATGAAATGAAACATAAGCCAAGAAAAGGTTGGTCAAATTTTGGGGTACAACACATGCGTCTCATTAGAAAAAGCGATTACAAGATTATGGACCATCTAAAACAAACCCCGTCAAAGATATAAATCTTATCATTGTTACTGTGTTCTGAGGCACATCAGGATGCCTTTCTGAGGATTCTGAACACTGGGTATGTGCCATAAGAGATATCCGTGAACCAACTAGAAGGAGTGGTGGCACATGTGAACATTGGAAACGGATTGGGATTTACTGATCTTGACTTAACACCTAAAGGAAAAAACCACAATCACGCCCTGCACATTTCCATTGAGTGCAGGGGAGTTGTACTATCTCATGTTCTGGTGGACACTGGGTCTTCACTTAATGTGTTTCCCAAAAAGGTTTTGATGAAGCTTGACACCCAAGGAGTAATATGCACGCCTAGCAATTTGATTGTGCGAGCATTTGATGGGACAAGGAGTTCTATGTTTGGAGAAGTAACTCTTCCTATCCAAGTCGGCCCGGAGGTTTTTGACGCCGTCTTCTACATAATGGATATCCAACCAGCATACAGTTGCTTATTAGGTCGGTCCTAGATTCACTTAGCAGGGGCAGTGACGTCGACCTTGCATCATAAGTTAAAGTATATGGTGGGGGGTAACATTGTCACCGTCTGTGGTGAAGAGGATATTATGATTAGCCATTTGTCCTTGTTCAAGTATGTGGAAGTTGATGGGCAGATATATGAGACCCTATGTCAAGCGTTTGAGACAGTCTAGGTTAGAGAAAAGGCGCCAGTTATGGGCAGAATTCCTGAGGTTGCTATGTCGTCATCCAAAGAAGCGCAAGTTGTGGTAAAGTCTGGATCGGGGTACAACCCGTCATCTTCTTCTTCGTAGAGCGCTCTACGCTACAAAGGACCGGTCTAGTTTACAAGTGGTGACGTGATATTTGACCGAATCAACACTATGTCCGAGGATGAGGGGGATAGTGACTACGATATGGATGCATGGATCCAGCCATGTGTGCCCGGCTGAAACCTGAGCAACTGGACTATTGAAGAAATTGTCCAAGTGACCCGTGAAGAGTAATTATCTTGTTTTTTGATTATGTGTAGCCCTATGTTCTACCCGGAGCATAGTGGTGTTTGTCTGTAGGGCCTTATCCTTGCTTATGTTTTGAACATTTTTTTTATCATTAATCAAAAGGCGTTTTTTGCATTCAAATATTGTGATCCTTGTTTTTCTTGTTTTTATTTTTAACAATAAAATGGCAGTGTGGTTTGTATTGTTTGTGTATCATTTTAAGCATCAAATCGTCATTATTGCAGGTTTCACATAGCAGATGCCACCGATTCAGACTCGTCTGTGACTCGGTATGACTTTGATAATCCAATATTTCAAACTGAAGAAGAGATTGAAGAAGACAAAGACCTGCCTGAAGAGCTCGCCAGGCTGCTGAGACAAGAAGAAACGGTTATTCTGCCTCATCAGGAGGAAATCGAAGTCGTCAACCTGGGTACAGAGGAAGATAGAATGGAAGTCAGGACATGGGATGCTTTAGAGGATGATATCAAACAAAGACTAGTAGAAATGCTCCGAGAGTATAAAGATGTCTTTTCTTGGTCATACGAGGATATGCCCAGACTTGATACGGACATTGTGGTTCATCGCTTGCATCTTCGAGAAGAGTGCCCACCTGTAAAACAGAAGCTAAGAAGAACCATACCAGACATGGCAGTTAAGATCAAAGAAGAGGTTCAAAAGCAGTTGGACGCCGGATTTCTTGCCATGACGAATTACCCTTCGTGGGTCGCTAACATCGTTCCTGTACCTAAGAAGGATGGTAAGGTAAGAATATGTGTAGATTACCGTGATCTAAACAGAGCGAGCCCGAAAGACGATTTCCCGCTCCCCCACTGTCACACCCTAATTTTTTACCATAAGACCCCACCTCTGTGTTTATTTTTCTTGTATGCGTGCATGTTTATTGTGACTAACAAGTGTGTGCAGATGCAGTAATTTCAAGTGTATATTCTTAGTCAATGCTTCAAGACATGACTGGTTGGTTCTGATTCAGATTTGGTTATAGGGTTTCCTATTGGGTCTTTTTCCCTTGGTATCTCTCAAAGGTATATACTCCTAATGGGAATCAAGATCTCATCAAAAGGAATACATAAGACTTTCATAGATCAAGGCGATTATCAGGCCATTTGGATTTCAAATTTACAAGTTGGATTGAAACTCAGTTAATTTGCACAAGTTGGTTTCAAGAATCGATTGTCAAAGGCGTCATTCATGAGGATTTAAATGTTGGACTCTTTTAATTTAATTCATATCTTCATTTTCAAGGTTTGAGGGAGTGGTGTAGTTGCATTACTTCTTGTTTCAAAAATGGGGAGATAAACTCTACACTAAGACATTTTGTTTCTACTCAACCTCACACCACTTTGTTTACAAATTGGAAATAATCATTCGGAGCTCTACGAGTACCACTGTCAGGCTACCTCATTTCAAAGCATAATAAAGTTTGTATTTTGTTATGGTAAAATCACAATTGGTACATAAATATTTGGAGTTGATATGCAAACTAATACAATACTACAATTCAAGGAGCTGCAGCGTATGCAAATCAAAGCTGATATTTTGGTGACCAAACTTAGCGTGAAACAGCTTCATTAATATCCATTACGGTTCATCTAATACATAATAGAACATTTACATCAGGCTTTCTTTATAATGGTACCGTATGGATTACAAATCGATTGACGGAATTTTAACTGCAACATAACTACTTAGTGGAACCACTTCTAAGGTGCTACTTTGAGACACTGCTGACACTACCCTGGGAACTTGCAAAATCCTTTGAGCCTCCCTTTTATGGCATGAGAAACCGTCGTGTATCTCTACGAACTATCCCGCATTCCAACCTGTCAAAGCAAAACACAGCCGGTAGTAAGAAATGCCATTGACGGATATAAGTTGAAGATAAATTTTAAGAAGAATAATTGAAGAAGTTGCAACCCTCAGTGTAAGCTCATCATTGGGCGGAAGTTCGAGCGGCAAAAAGAGCGTAAATCGGAGTTGTCACCAGCTCCCTATCAAGCATCAAAGGCAACAGTAACAAGCCGGCATGGTTCAGACTATTATGTCATCATCACCGGATTTGAAACCTTTCTCGGCCACGCAAGACCGGTAATATCCGAACTCGGAGAGGTCTTCTGAAAGAAGAAGGAAAACGTTAATGTGGTTCAGAACAGAATCTGAAATTCGTCACAGAGGTTCCAAATCAAGTAAACAACAATATTCTCCAATGAATCAAAATAGAAGGAAAGTATTAACTATGTCCATCATCAACACTCCCAAGAGTACGCATCATAGAGTGACAGGATACAACAGTTCTCCAAGCTCCCTCATCAATACATGAAACAATAAAGGATTTGATTAGAAAAGTTACAAGAAAACAACATTTTAGTATCGATCAAATTATGAAAGGAAGGATTCAATAAGTTCCCATTCAGTTTGATGTAAGCACTAGGAATTTATGAGGATAACAATCAATTTGAAAGAAGCAACATTGATAATCCGTAAAGGAAGTCGAGGAAATTAAAAGTATGACCAAATCAGCAGGTCATCACCATACTGACAGCATTAGACATGATCAATCATTTTAAAAGTGTACTAAACTATTAAGAACTCCAAAGCTACCTTACCGATGATTGACACGACAATACAAAGCAGCAGTGGAAGAAGATGTCGAATATGAAATACTTACAAAGTTTCGAGCACGGCTTTGACCCAATGTACTATAGGAAGGATATAAGCTCAAGCTTACCGCAATTCTGTTAACCAGGAGTGTTGCACTACGACATCCCCTTTCACGGCAAAAACAAGAGGAACGTGAAGAAGTTCCGACATGTAATGGCCACTGAAGTTATTTTTCTTGCTTGAGAGAACATTGCACTTATGGAAAAGGTTTTGAGCCTTGAAGTATACAATCATGGGCAGCCTCCATCCTACAAATTTTGACGGTAATCATGTTGTATTGCCACAATCCTTTGCTCGCACACCGCAACTTCTTTTTAACCCTGCATAAATCAAATTAACAAATCATTACACCTGTAAGCCAAAAGGGGTAAGTTATATCAGACATCAAAAGAGAAAATTTCAAAAGCAGGAATCCTCAATTATATCAGACATGATATTTCTAAAAAAGGAAAATCCATAAACCACAGTCGAGGCGTTTAAGACGATTTTGAAAAATGTTAACAAAACCATTTTGTTTCCAAACAAGCTCCAACACGTTTCAGACACTCTTAATTTCTTTCCAAAAGAATTCAGACAAATTCAAACAACTTCCAAAACAATCAAAGAGCATATCGTTACGGAAATAGAAAGCTCGATTATTACCCATCAATTCGAATTTCAACTTGAGTTCTATAAGAAGAGGAATTGAGATGAAGGAAAGGGGGAGAGATTCGCAAAACCAACAAGAACAGCACTCACAAAAATCCCCAAATCAAACCCAGAGTTTGCAATCGAACTCCGCCAGAAATCCCTTCGAATAAAAAACCTAAGATAAGAAAACTTATCTTTTAAACTCCGCAGCGCACAACGCCAGAAGCTCGCTGCGAAATCGTCTCGAAATCGCCACCGCCGAGAATCACGAAGCTACCGCCGGAATCCTCATAACTCCAACCACGCCGTCAATGCGCTCAAACCCTTAAGCCCATCTGCCACCGCCATCGAAAACCTGCGAAAGGAGCCATTTCAAACCGTGAGTATTTTTTTGCTAACCTCTTAACTTGGCTTTTATTTGATCTATGCAGGAAACTAGAAGGATGTGGAAAGAAAGAGTCAAAATTGGAGAAGAAGGTTCGAAAGTTGGCGAGAAGGAAAGAAGGGAAGAGCAGGGAGATGATCGATCGAGAGAGATGACGGAAGAGGGGGGGATGAATTGGGATTAGGGTTTCCTTGCTTTAATTTTGTTTTTATTTGTAATATAATCACATGTATGTGCGCACACACACACACGGTGCACCCTCATGCACATAACCCTCAGATCTCCAACGGATCCCATCACACGATCCGTATCTTGCTCCATACCACGCACCCTCATGGCCTACATACACCGAATCAGGCGCCCCATTAACCCATTTAATCAACCGCTAATTAACCAATCATTTACTTAAACTAATTAATTAACCTTTAATTAATCATCTTCTTAATCAATTTTTAAAAAAAATAATTAAAACCTATTTTATTTAATCAACTTTTTCTAACTAATTAACTTGGCTATTTAATCAATTAACTTCCTTTTATTTAATCAATTTAATTAATAATCCAATTTATTCTATTCATTTCATTAGCTAATCAACTTAATAACTTTTTATTAAATAATATTATTCACCGTTAAAAAATCTATTTTTCTAAATAATTTGCTATTTATTAATTACTAATCTATTTGTATATTTAAATAATAATAATTTAAAACTATGTTTTTTGTTTATTAAAGAGGTCTATTAATAATAATAATCATTACTTATTTAAAATCTAGAAACTTAATCTTTTTTAACTCAATTTTGTTTTTACTAAAAACCTTTTATTTTATAAAACCAATTTTATTTATTTATCTAAATTTATTTCTATCTAAATTTAAACCACTTCTAATCTAAGCTAATATCACTAAAATAATAAACCAAATAATTTTTCTCAAATTAATTTATCATCTAAAACTTTTTATTAAAACTAATACAATTTAATTCAACATTTTCCTTAAAATCAATTTCACTAAAATCAATTCAATCTCAACCAACCAACGTCTCTTAAAATTAACCGTGCACGTTTATGTTCCCGCTCCGACCCCATTCACTTTCACACACTTGTCTTAGCTCTTTTATGCTTTTGTGTATGCTTTTACCTTATCCGCAATTTATATTTATCGTCTTTTACCTTCCTGCAATTTACTTTATCGCATTGCATAACGTCCAAAGGAAGAATTTGCGCGTAACGTAAAACTTGCGAGTATGCATATCATTTTGCATCATAATCCCCGTTGATCCTTGATCACATTCAAGTCGATCTCTTAAGTTAGATCCTACCCCATAAGGAGGACCTTTGTCTTTTATTTTACAACTAGATAAAAACATTCAACTCAATATCAAAATTTTCAAACACAATAGAGAATAAGATGTGAGTGATCTTGATGGCCGAGAGATAAATCTCCTGCCCCATAACAATACAATCAATATGTAGGGACTTTTCCGTTTAAGAGAGATAGTGGCGTACTCGTCGATAAATCCGGGTGCTTGAGCCCTTCTCTTAGGACAATGCAAAGACTATTTTCCTACAAGCTGTGGTGGCTAAATCGAGTAATCTCCCTTAAGATGACCACTCATCTTTTCTCCTAGACTCAATAAATCAACTACCCTTATCCCTTAGGAATACTTTGACTAATAGGCAAGAAAGTTTCTTAAACCCTTTAGGGGGAACTACAAATACTCTGATTCCATTCCCGTCAGGGTATGTAGGCACAAGATGCGACATCTTGGCGAGTATACTTAGAAATAAACCACTAGGTCTCTTTTATCCCTTAAGCAGATAAACCTTAGCAATAAACAACATAAAACAAAAGGTTCCTGTAGAGTACTACAGGAACTTAGGATGCTAGCACCTTCCATAAGTTTAACCAACCCCGAACCTAAAACTCTCTAGCTTTTGCATTTGTATTTCATTGTGGGTAATTCGATCTTTTTCCCTTCCTTTGGACAAATTAAAGATCGGTTGTAATGAATTAAGATTCAAGCTAATCAATAGCTTGGTATCCAAATTTCACTGTGATACCCACATTGATGTGCTTGTTGATAATATTGCTCAGTATTCAATGTTATACTTCATGGATGGTTTCTCCGGGTATAACCCGATCAAGATGGCCTGGGAGGACATGGAGAAGACGACCATTATCACGTCGTGGGGGACTTTTTTCTATAAGGTAATGCTCTTTGGATTGAAGAATGCAGGGGCAACCTATCAGTGGGCGATGGTGACTTTGTTTTATGATATGATTCATCATGAAATCGAGGTTTATGTTGATGAATCTGATCGCAAAGTCACATATGGAGGAAGGAGATTTGGTGAATCTGCTAAAGCTATTTGAGAGGTTAAGGAAGATCAGACTAAGGTTGAATTCGAACAATTGCATTTTTGGTGTACGATCAGGAAAGTGTCGCATCGCTGCGAAGAGGGGCTGACAATGACAGAAGAGTCGCCACCGTTCGTTATTTATCCCAGAAGAGGGAAAGGAAACGATTAGAGAAAACCTAATGAAAACTAGAAAAGACAGGTCATCGCAACCATGCCTCGGGTTCGGGAGTCGGTTACGCAAGGGGAAGGTGTTAGCACCCCTCGCGTCCGTCGTACTCGACGGGATCCACGCTTTTGTTGTCTATCTTAAGGGGTGTTGAACTATCTAGCTAAAGGTCTCAGGGACAAAAGAAAAGAAAAGATACTCGATAGAGCATCGCTGCCCTATGCCTACGTATTCCCTCGTGCAATGGGAAAGTCAGAGTCAACGTAGTTCGGCTAACTACGGGTGAAAAAAGGGGGGAAGTTGCTCGCCAAGACATCGTTGTCTTGTGCCTGCGTATTCTCATCTGGTATGAGAAATCAGAGCAAACATAGTTCGGGCTAACAAGAACACCAGTTGGTTCGAAATGTTTTAGGCCCGAGTAGGGTTAAAACTTAGTTCTAGCAGTTAGGTGTATGTGGCTCGACCATTGGAGACTTAGGCGTTACCCATTTGCGGTAGAACCAAGAGTTAACAAAACTCTCCTTATGAAAAAGGTTTTCCAAATTAAGATCCGGAAGGATAAAAATATTTGAAGTTTGTTTTTATGTTTTTTAGAGAAGAAGTGAATTGATTATTATTTGTAATTCATGTTGCACTAAAGACTATGACTTAGGAGCGAATGCGTCGCATATCGTCCTAAGGACGTACACTAAACATTCTAAGCAATTGAGAGGAAGCCCCCCAATCACCACTTCCCAAGTACTTAAGGCTCGTAACATAAAACAATCCTTAACCTTTATTAAGTGTTTTGAAGATGTTTGAAGATGAAAAGAGAGAGACACTCTAAAGGGAGACTAAGACTCAACCTAATGTTCTCATGGAAAGTGCACCTATGATTGGAATGAAATGGAATGCTACCTAATGTTATCATCCATGGGTTCAAGCCTAAGGTCTATCATAATCAACCTTGAACAAGGAAGATTATAGGTCCTAAGGGAACATGGCAAAGAAGAAAGAAGAAGAAGAAGGAAGCATGAAATAAGAAAGGTGCAAGTATACAAACATGTAATGCACAATTAGAATGAAAGTGTGGGAGGAAAATAGTGTGGGGAAGTATCCTCCACAAGCACATCTCAACCTCAAGCATGCATATGAGAAATGCAAAGAATAAGGGAGAAATAATGCCCACAAAAGAAAGCAAACAAGTGCACACAAGTGGGATGAAATGGGAGAAAGTGAATCCTACAACCATTTGTCATCAACCACAAGCCCTAAGGCAAACCAAATGAAAAGAGATGAATGTAAGATTAAATGGGAGGATGGGAGGAAATGTGATGACAGCAAGGAACTCACATGGGCAACTCAACCATAAGCATCACCAAAGTATGCAAAACACAGCAAAAGAAGTCCTCAAAGAACCATCATTCAAGACATGCTTCAAGTACCTCCTAAGGAGCGACTAAACCATCTCAAATGGGATTCCAAAGTCATTGGACAGAAGCAAATATGAGAGGAGAAGGTGCACAAAGCAAATTAAGAAAAGAACAAAAGAGAATGTAAGATATGCATGGAAGAAGACCTAAGTCTTAAACACATTCAACACTTGAACCTCAAGTGGAAAGCCTAGAAATAAATGCAATTCTCAACAAGCAATGAACATATTTATGACCTAAAAATAAATATCCAAACACCTTAATATGTTAACAATATGAATCAACAAGAGTTAGGAGTTCAATGGATCCACAAAGGTCATTTCCAAATCAAACTAGGTCAAACACATATATGAGTCTCCCTTAGAAGTAACCTAACTTGCAAGTTACATCAAAAATAGGAAAAAGGCTCAAAAATAACCAAATAAAATGCAACAAGTACATTAAGATGTGGCAACCATAAGCCAAAAGCACAACGGCAATGTTCCATTAAAGCACCACTAAAAGAAATAAATGCCTAAGGTGTACCACTTTGGAATGGAAGAATCGAGGGTCAACAAAAATGCCATAAAAGTCAAACCAAAATGACTTGAACCAGGGGAAAAATTGTCCTATAAAATTCTTCAACTCATCATGGATATGAGAAATAAATTTCAATCATTGGAGAGAGATATGGATCAAGAAACAAATCAAGAACAAGAAAGAAGCAATTTACATCAAATAAAAACACTTCCAAAGAATAAATCCATTTTTAATGAAAAATAATCCAAAAGATAAAATAAAAATTTCCTAAAAAAAAAGGACATCCTAAAATGTCCTAAAAATAGTTTTTTAGGATTTTACCAATTTTGGAAGTATTTTAATTGAATTAAAATCTAAACAGATTGAAAAAGAAAAAGAAAATAAAAGAAAATAAAATTAAAAAAAGAAAAGGCGTGCTGAATAGCAACTTCCATAGTTCATTTCACTGGACCAAGATGCAAGGGGGGTGCAATTAGCGTGTTAGGCCTAAACCAACACAATCTGAATCCCCAAACGAAACGATCCGTTTCATTTTTACTCATGGCAGTCAACGAATGCACGCTGGCAAGTCAGACTAAATCTCAGCCATTCATCATCGTTGGTCAAAGATTCAAACGCGCACACGTCAGATTGGATGGAAAACAAACCAAACGGTGGATCTCATTGTTCCAGTCATCTTCTCTGGTGAGAAGGCCAGAACTGGAGATCCAAAACCTCACCAAAATGCACAAAATTTTACACCAAACTGATCCTCACGTTATGTAGAACATGAATCCAAGTCTAGTCTCCATTTATCACTCAAGAATTAGGAGAATCGAAGCATCAAAGTTTCAAGCATCATGATTGAATTTGCATAAACATCAACCTAACCTATCTAGAATCTGCCTACATATGTAGGACTTCAATATGCAACAAGAATGGCGTAAAATTGATGCCTATTAAGTGAGAAATTTTAAAAAGTAAATTACCTAACGGAGCCTCTCCGTTGGGGCTTCTAATGCAGTTAAGCTTGCGCAAAATGATTCAGAATCAATCAATGAACTTCAAGGAAGGTGATTGTGGCTTTGAATTGCTCTGAATTGGCTTGAATTTCAATTTCACGATTTCACTTTGTTGCACCCCAAAATTTGCCTAACCTTTTTTTTACTTGGTTTATGTTTCATTGCATTAGCATATCATGGACCTAGCATTTGCATAGCATAGCATTATTCATTTAGAAGGGGGTCAAGTGTGGTTTATATCAAGAGGTGCCTATCTAGAGGTCTTATTCAAGCTTGAGAGGTCACCAAAGTCATCAGAAAGTGGGTTATGTTCTAGAGAAGTTTGGATGCTGATATGTGGTTCATCTCCTAACTTGGGGGCCAATTGAAGACCATCAGTGGGTTGTGAAGCCTGGATCATGGATAGGGTATGTAGATAGAGCTCATGGAGTGCCTTGAGGGTCATGGTGGAGCTCAGTCAAGTCATTATGCTAAGTGTGAAGAGCCACAGTTGAGGGTGTTGCAATTAGGGTTTTTATCTGGTCAACCTTGAGTCAACTGTGCAATTGAAGGCGATTAAGACTCATTTCTAAGTCTTTGTGTTCATGGAAAGTTGTGTTGAGATACATGAGGTGATATTCCAAGATCAATCCAAGAAGAATTCAAAGTGTGAGGAGTTGCTAAACTAGGGTTCTCAGGGTAAAATCCCTTATTTAGTGCCTGGCTTCAAGATCACTTATCTCAAGATACAAGTTTCATCTCAATTTTTGACCTACATGAGACTTGTAGAGCATGTTCTTAGCATTAATTTTAGTACTAGAAGTCCTTGATTGGATTTATAGAACTCAAGTTATGGCTCAGACAAGTTACAGGTCATCAGATGAATGTGAATTTTATCTGTGAAAGTCCACCAACTTCCAAGGAACGTTTGACATAGAAGAATGTTTCTCCTCAACTTTTGGCTAACATAAAAGTTGTAGGTCTTGGTCTTAGCTTTCCAAATTGTACTAGAAGTCTTCCATCGGATTTGTATAACTCAAGTTATGAGTTTTACAAGTTAGGGGCATTTTGGGAAAGTGAGATTATAGGTCATTTTGGATTATGGGTCATTTTCACTATCTTGTGAGCTTCAAATGAAGTTTTGTCCAACACAAAACTTTATCAAAATGGGATTTTAAGGTCAACCATATATCCATGAGGCATTGATTTGGCTTAGAACAAGAGTTGGTTTGAAGGAATTTGACAAAGGCATTTTTAAAGGCATTAATGAAGGAAAATTTCAAAATAATTCACAAGTGTTCAAAAAATGGCAAATGAGTGCATATTTTGATTGGAAATAATAGTTTGAGCACAATTCCATTGATAGAATTTCAATTTGACACATGTTTCATGGTTTTCTCTTTGTTACTTCATGGTGAAGTTACATATCCAAGCTCCACTATTTGATGAAATTAAGGACTACATTTGGTCCGGTCATGTTCAATAAGTCATGTGCAATGTGTATGAAGTATTTTTGAGGCTGAGACAGAGGGAATTCGTGACTTCCATGGTTGCAATTTTGGAGGAAAGTTGGAAATTGGATATCTCAGTTTGGGCTTTCTTTAGACCTGTAAACCATCCAAACAGATAATATATAAGTCTCAGGTCCATTCCAAATGATTTTTGGAATTAGTTTGGTGGAGAAATCAGTTGTGGCAGTTAGAGCTTCAACCTTCAAAAGTGGAGATCGTGTTTTGAGTTCAAGGGCATTTCAAAGAGAATTGAGGATTCTAACAGCTTTATCATTCATCCTTGAAGGTTTTGCACAGTTTGGAATCAAGTCTCACCCTGCAACCACTCCAATTGCAAGCTTCAGTTCAGGTTGGTGAATTTCAAAATTGCTCTTGATTTAGGCTGTTGTAGCATGATTTAGACTGTGGTTAAGGCTTAGGGAAGAATTTAGATGGATTTAGGTTCATAATTTTGGAGTTTAGAGACAAATTAGGATGTGATCCAAATTCTGTTGAGCTTCGTAACTACTTGATCTTGAGGTATTAGGATGATTTGAATAGCTTAGGATGATCTCTGAAGAGTGAGGAAGAGATCCTTGGCTTTAATATGAAGTTTGGTGATGATCAAGATTATGGCATATTTTCTGTTCACTGTCGTATTCCAAGACTCATGAAGAATTAGAGTGATTAGAGATTGGATTCAAGATCCTTGTGAAATTTCGAGAAGAATGGTACAAGTTTCTTTCATTTTGGTGAGGATTTGATGAGGAACCTCTGTTTGCCTCGCCGGAGAAGACGACCGGAGGTCTTCTCCGGCCACCGTCTAGTTCCCTCCCAGTTGCAGGATTCAAATGAAGACGATGCATGAGAGCCCTTAGATCTAGGTTTTGCACTTGACTTTGTAAGCAGATCGTGTGCATGAGATTCGTCCTCAGATGTTAGCCCTTGACCAAGCCAAAATGCAGCGCTTCATTTATGCGCTGGCACGCTGGTGTGCATTGGATTGATGGACTAGTAATCAGATCCTAGGGCTCTAACATTTTCCTGGTTTTTTTATTTTTGTTAATTCCTTTTGCATTTTCTTTAATTGTTTTTATCTTCTTAAATTCATAATAAATGGAATAATGATCAAAAAAATGTGAAAAAAATATGTGCATGTTCCTGATTTAATTTCTGATTTTTTGATGCCCTGGGATTTTATTTTTGTGCAATTTCCAATTTATTTGCTATTTTTCCTTTTTTTTATTTCCTTTAATTTGGCATTTTATGCTTGTTATTTGCTGATTTTTGTACTCCTTTTTGGTATAGAATTTGTTCTTGATATTTTGCTGGCTGGTTATAGGCTCATTGATGAGATTGTAGGATTTTTATCCTAATTTTTATACAATTTTAAGTTCTGTTTTGGAGTAGGGTTTTAGAGGCTTCCCCTTTTGGCTCTTCGTTTGGTACCTCTTGGTTTAGAATTCCTTAGGTGACCTTGAGCATTGATTTAGACTCTGATCCTTTTACCCTAGGTTCTCAACACCTTTAGGGTCCCTTAGAAAAATTCATAGGTTTTTAGAAGTTGTTTTAGTATTTTAATTAGATTTAATACTTAGCTAGTTTTTAGGGTGCTTTTGACATAATGCTTCCCCTAATTGAACTTCAACAGTGGGCTTTAGATTATTCTAAGCTTCATATCCTTTCTTGATAGAGTAGAAGGTAGGTATACACCTCATTAGAACCTTGTTGAAGCCTTGATAGAGCTTTAGGATTCCCCTGGTCTAGGTGGTCCTTGTGGCTAGTCTGTAGGGTTTCTTAGAAGTGCTATGTTGCCTTTGGTCCCCTATGTGATTTCTTCAATGGGCTTTGCCCTACCCTCTTTCTCCAATTCTTGAAGAGGAGCCCTCCTGGGAGAGCCTAATCCTTCCTTTGGTTGGATTCTGTGCATTCCTCAGGAGGTTGAGCCTTGAATTGACATTCCCCAGTATAGTACATTTCTTTGGTTTGTACTATCTTTCTCCTTCAAGTCTTGATGAGGATCCCTCCTAGGAGAGCCTAATCCTTCCTTTGGTTGGATTCTGTGCATTCCTCAGGAGGTTGAGCCTTAGATTGGCACTCTTGGCATGGTATATTCCCTTGGTTTATATATTGTCATCCATCTCAAAGTCCTTTTCTTAGGATCCCTCTTGGGAGAGCCTAATCCTTCCCTTGGTTGGATTCTGTGCATTCCTCAACAGGTTGAGCCTAAGATGGACATTCAGTGTTGATACACTATGCCCAGCTACCTTAGATGGATATCTAGGACTATACCCAGTCTTTTTCTGTCCTATTGACATAGGATCCCTCTTGGGAGAGCCTAATCCTTCCTTTGGTTGGATTCTGTGCATTCCTCAAGAGGTTGAGCCCATGATGGACTTTGGTATTGATACACCTCCAACCTGATGTAGCCTGGGATGATTTCCCTGTTGCTCATTTTGGTTTTTCTCCCTTGCTTGGCATTGTTTGATGCATTAGAATAGGTGGATATATAGAATATTTTAAGCTAGGAGCATGACTGCTTAGAGGTTGAGTGGGTCTCCCTCTGCTTGTTTGCATTAAGGGTTGAGGTGATCCTCCCCTTGCTTGTGTGTTGTTTTTCTTTTTATCTGTGTGTTTGCATTAAAGGCTGAGTCTGTCTCCCTCTGCTTGTCTGTTACTGTTTGGCTTTCGCTTGTTTGCTCTAGAAGTTGAGTTTGTCTCCTTCTACTTGTATTGCTGCATTGCATGCATTTTACTTACAGTTATTTCTTTCAGATTATTTCTTTTGCTGTTGCTTTCCTTTGCCATGTTCCCTTAGGATTTCCATTCCTTCTTGCTCAAGTTGGAATGTGATAGACATTAGGGTTCTAACCATGCAGGATAACATTAGGTAGTTCCCTCCTAACCTCAATCATAGGATCAACTTTACATGACAACTTTAGGATTGGATTAGTTCCCCTTTAGTGCGTCCTTTCTCTTCTCATCTCAAAACAACAGTAAAAAAACGTAATAAAGGCAAGTTGGTACAAGCGCGTTACGAGCCTTAAGCTACTTGGGTAATGATAATTGAGCGGCCTCCTCTCAATCATCTAGAGTATTTAGTATACGTCCTTTGGACGATATGTGACGCATTCATTCCCAAGTCATAGTCTCTAGAGCTGTACTAACTACAAACACCCATAAAAAACACTTCTTCTTTAAAAGACTTCAAAAACAAAGATCAAACTTCTTTTTTTCCTCTGGGACCTTTAATCCTTGGAAACCATTTTCATAAGGAGATTTTTGTTAACTCTCGGTTCTACTGAAAACGGTAAACGCCTAAGTCTCCGACGAGCGAGCTGCATACACCAACTGCTAGAACCGTTTGTTAACCCTACTCTGGTAAAACACTTTGAACCAACCAGTAGTCTTGTTATCCCGAACTACGTTAGCTCTGATCTTTTACGTCGTGTGAAAGTACATAGCCACGAGATGCGATATCTCGGAGAGCAACCTTCCCCACCTTTTAGCCCGTAGTTAGGCGAACTACGCTGACTCTGATTTCTCGTTCCAGACGAGAATACGTAGGCATAGAACTACTGTGTTCTGCCGAGTCATTTTCTTTTCTTTTCAGACCATACTTTTAGAGTAGATAGATAAACCAACCCGTCAGATAAACACAACAAGCATGGATCCCATCGAGTAAGATGGACGTGAGGGGTGCTAATACCTTTCCCTTGCGTAACCGACTCCCGAATCCAGACATGGTTGCGATGACCTTGTCTTATACCTTTTCGTCAGGTTTTTCCGATCGTTTCCTTTCCCTTTCTGTGGGATAAATAACGAAAGGTGGCGACTCTTCTGTTTTGCCGGCACCTTATTTTCGCGGTAGCGACAGTTGGCGACTCTGCTGGGGACTTATAGCTGCTGGGGACTTTACCCACCCCCTCTTCTGGGACCGTTTCCCATCCCCTGTGCGAGTCAATCCTAGCGCTTGCGTGTTTATCTGTTGGGTTTGCATTTATTTATCGCATTTTACTTTCTGCATTTTATTTTCACTATGATATCATTATATGTGCTGTTGTGGGAGGGGCATTCTGATGAGTGAGAGGCCAGACCCAGGCTTGAGAGCATATACATAGTATTAGAGTGGATTAATGGTGGACGTGCTTGCTTTGCTTGCATCAGTTCCCATGTAATCCACACTCAGACGAGGTTCTCTTTGATGACTTCCTATCGGTCCTTTGGACTCGAGGGGATTTTGGATCTGAGGATTGTCGACTCTAGGGACCGATCATTTGGGATTCAGCTAAGTGAGGCCGCTTCAAGAGATGATGATGCCACACCTTCATGGGTATCGTATCATCGTTTCTTGAAAGTTTGTGACGCTGATGAACGCATAGGATGCCATACCTTGTCCGTGATTAGGTCCATACCTGTGAGCAGGGTCGGGTTATTGCAGGAAACCTGCACACACCAGAGCCATCCAAAACACAAGGAACACCCAGCTCTCATGCTTTCCCTCTTTGCTTGAAAGTGAAGAAATTTCACAAAATCACCAAAAATGGCTACTTTTCATTTTTCACACCAGCCTCATTTCCAGCCATGAAACCATCATAAAAACCATATACACACTCTTAAAATCACCATTTGAAGTTATTCCAATAGTTAGTTTCATCAAAAAAACAATTGAATCAAAAATTCAACTGTCCACACATCATAGTTTGACTTTTATGCATATTATGAGCCAAATCAATACTCAAGCCATTTTCCACCACCACAACACTTGGAGCACTTCATATTTTTCCATAACATCAAAAAGCAGTTGGAAGTCCATTTGGTCTAATTGTCTTAAAGGCACCTTGGTTTCTTCAAGAAAAAGCTACACTCACAAACTTGCTCAAAGGAAGGAAGAATCTCTAGTTTTCTTGGTTGCTAGCTTGCATTTGGAGATCTACCATAGGTAAGTGACCTCTAACTCTTACATTTTCTCATGTATGGATAATCCAAAAATTGTTGATCATGATTGGCATGTATTTGTTCTTGTCATTATAACTTGTGGTTTATGCTTAACTCTGTCATGTTGTTTATTTGCAACCTTAACTTAGTTCATAGTTTGGATATGTCTAGCATAGGGTGGCTTGAGGCTAACATTATTATGTCAAGTCTTTGTTGTTGCTGTAATTTGTTGCACCCTTACTAACTTGCCGTTGAAGGAATAGTTGCCCTATCATACATGACTTTGGCCAGTCTGTTTGTTCTAGGCACCATAGCTTGCATTGATGTTGTCAACTTATTTTGGTACTATTGAGATGATGCAAACTCATTACAGTTTTCCCTTAGATTGTCTTCATGACAATATTTGTAATTTTGTTGATTCTGTTTTAAATAAAAGGGGACTGTTTGATCTACATTGTTAAAAAGTGTGGCTTGTTTTTTGCAAAAGAGTGGTTGTTGGAATGCTATTAGGGACTTGTTGGTATGTTGAGTAGGTTATGTGAGGATAGGGATATGTTTTAGTAGATTCTCTGCTGGTATGAGGAGTGGAGGACTGCCATCTTGAATCTGTTTGAATTCATTGACGGAATGAGGTTCCAACTTCATTGACATAACTTGCTTTAACATTTAACCTACTGCCAAGTGTTGCACCCCAAAATTTGACCAACATTTCTTTACCAAGCTTATGTTTCATCTCATTCACATTAGCATTGCATTTCATTGACATATGTGCAGGAGATCAAGAGGTATGAGTACCAATCAAGGGGTATGCAAGACTTTGAAGCTAGCTAAGAAGCCTATTCAAGTATCCAAGGGTTGATATCCTTGTCAGAGAAGCTAAAAGATCCTCAGAAAGAATGGTTGAAACCAAGAGTTGTGTGCCTCCTAACTTGAGAGTTGTGGGAGCTCCTCAGATGATTCTGAAGCCAAGAATGTGGACATGAAGCCTTGGGAGAGCTCATGAGATGTCTTGAAAGCCATCATGAAGCCTAGACAGGTCATTGTGCAAGAATAAGAAGCCTCAGCCATGAGTGGTGCAGTTAGGGTTTGACTGGGTCAACCCTAGGTCAACTGATGGTTTGAGGAAGGTTGAGACCTAATCCAAGAGCCATGTGATCATGGAATGATGCATTGAGATGTCATAAGGATGATTCCAAGGTCAACTCATCATGATTGAAGGGTTTGAGAAGTTTCAAGCTAGGGTTTCTAAGGCTTGACAGTGTAAAATCCCCTAGTTTGACCCCTATCTTCAAGGTAGTTTAGCTCAAGATGTGAATGTCATCTCATCTTTCCCCCAACATTAATGTTGTAGAGCTTGCTCTTAGCTTTAATTTGAGTACTACAAGTCCTTGATAGGATTTGTAGAGCAAAAGTTATGACTTTGACAAGTTACAGGTCATCTGAGGTATGTAAATCTGGGGCCTTGAAAGTCACCCAACTTGCATCAAACTTTTTCCATAGAAGGATGATTCCTACGAACCCTTGGTCAACATGAATGTTGTTCCTTATCTTATAAGATTTCTAGAGAGTACTAGAAGTCCTTGATAGGATTTGTAGAACTCAACTTATGGCTTTGACAAGTCAAGGGCATTTTGGTCATTTGGAGATTATAGGTCATTTCAAGCATAAGGCCATAACTCCTATTTCCAAGCTTTAAATAGAAAAATCTTCAACATCAAACTTGCTTAAAATGATGTTTTAAGGCTAGTAAGGAGGTCATGAGATGTTGAAAAGGCTTGTAGCTCAAAGTGGTAAAAATGACCTAAAATGAAGGCATAAGTTAAATAAGTCAAAGTTGGAAATTGAAATTTTCAAGCTACACATCCAAACCATGGCATGTAATATATCATTTTGACTCTAGAAAACATTTTAGAAACAATGGTTTAGCCACATTTTTGATTTGAGGTCTAAATCATGGACTTGCTTTGGAAAATGGTTACGTGCATATTAAGCAACATATGCAAAACATAAGGAAGATCAATGCACAAGCTAGCAAAGCATCCTAACATCTCATGCATCTCATCTAAGGAGATTTTCAAAGGAGAACAAGCTGCTGCAAGAGGTATAGCATGGACTGGTGTAGGCTTGGCTTGAATTCAAAAACTCATGACATGAGAATCTCAAATTCTCATTGGATGCTTCCAGAAAGTTCTGGATGATTCAGAATCATCCTATATATTGATTAGAAGCTGCTCATATGCAAGGTTGGTGAGAGTTGCCAGAGGAGAGTGAGATTGCCATTTCATTTTGTGCCTTGCAAATTGAAATCGTTTTCAGAGTTACACACCATTTCCATTGATTCTTTCTATTGTAACATCTTCCATTGATCATACTGAGTGAATCCATACCAAATTGAGAGCAAGATCGTGAAGAATTGAGAAGATAGCATTTGGATTTGGCAAGAAGCAAGTCACCATCGGATTCTGAGATTCAAGCTCCTTTGATCAAAACTTTTGCAAACAGAAGCATCAATACCAATCAAGGAGTGATTCTGGAAGGTTTGAGGTGCTGAAGTGGAGTCTTGCTACTACTGTTATTCAGAAATTTCCAGGTTTGCAACTTTTACTCTACACCTTAATTTAAGCGCATTTAGTTAGATTTGTTAGGTTAGAACGGTTAGAAACAAGTAGGAGATGGATTCTGGAGATTTTGAGATCATTTGGAGAGGATCAAGATGATGACACCATTTCTTTCTTTAGCAAGAACATGAGGTATAGTGAGGCATAACATGAGTGCTATAGCAAGTTTTAATCAGGGTAATATGGTGAGTATGCTGGTATAATCAATTTCAAGAATTGTCAGAATTGAGATTTGAGCATAATTTGGATTCACTATCGGGTTTAGAGATTGAGGATGATTCTTTGAATTCTAAGGTGATGGTCATGATCAGCATGGAATTTAGAGTGTTCTAGGGTTTTACATCTTGGATCTTGGGCGAGAATTGATGTGATACGATGGTGATGAAGAAAAGCATGATAGCTCTGTTTCATGGCTGAGGGAAGAAGATAATGTTCTGGACGTTGGATCATGCAAAGACTCATTGACCGGACTTAGATCTAAAGGCCGAGATTTGATTTCACGTTTTGAAGAGGGATTCCGAGAATGATGAAATGCAGCCGTTTCATTTATTTTTTCGTTTGGGCTTTAATGGATTAATTGCTAATCACGCCCCCAAGTCTTGGCCCATGATGATTTGAACTAATTTTCTCTACTTTCTGCACCGTGTTTTTTTCTTTTTCTTTATATTTTTTATTTGTTTTCTGATTAAATACATGGGCTTAAGCGCTTTTGCTGTGCGCACCCCCATTTTAAGCCCACTCATATAATGGACTGCATATCATTGCTAAATACACCAACTGTTTTCACATTTTATTTTCTTTTTCTTAATTTTTCTTTAAACTTTAGAAAATCATATTAAATAGAAAAATAATTATTTTGGCATGGGTATTTTTCCTCCTATTTCATATTTATTTCTAGAAAATTATAAAATCAAAACATTTGCATTTCATGCATTTTTAATATTTTTTGTATATTTTCTCTTTTAATAGCTTTTTAATTCATTTTATGTTGATACATAGTTTTGTAGAATTTTGTTTAGATAGCTCCCTTTATATTTTTGCACCATTCTTTTTAGGATAGTTATATTAGGACTTTAGCTCCCCTCTGGATTTATTCCATAAATTTGTGATTAGTTTGTGATTAGTTTTGATTAGATGACTTTAGGTTGTGTAGATTTAGGTCAATCCTTAACATAGGTCCACAATAACACTAGAATTTTGGGTTTTTAGGTCAAGTTAGATATTGGGACATATAGGGTATTAAGGGTAGTTATATAGGATCCCCTAGAAATTATATTAGATTTTAATATAATAGTATACTATTTTTAATTGATTTTTGTAATTGATTGTTGTTTGTGCTGCCCTTGTGGGCTTGTATTTTGTTTTGCCTTGCTTTGTGAGCTTTTGCTTGGCTTGGTGGGCTTGGTCTTGCTTTGTGGAGCATAGAGGAGCATAGTGGAAGACTTGAAGATTGAAGAAGGAGCTTGAGAGCTTGAAGACTTGTTTTTGTTGTTGTTGTTTTAGGGTTAGGAATTAAGTAGAGCTTAGACTTAGTTAATTTCTTTCCTAAACATGGATGGTATCTTTCACCTCCATTCTTCCCCATGATTCAAGGTCCTTCCATGGTATTCACCTCCCTCCTTTGGAGGGATAAGTGATTGTACCTAGGAAGTAGAACCTTTGAGGGAACCATTCTTCTGATGTTAAAACCTTATAGGCCTCCTTTGGTGGTCAATAAGCAGTTTAATATCCTAGCTTATCCAGTTAAGTGATTTCTTCTGGTTTGAGTATCTTGAAGATGTTGGGCTTGAGTGTGAAGATGAGGACTTCATTGAAGAGTATGGAAGAGGATGATTCCCTGAGCATTGTCATTGCAGTTGAGGCTTGAAGAGCAAGAAGAAACAAGTTGATACTTGAAGACCCAATGAAGATCCAGTAAAGACTGAATGAAGAGCTGAGGCTTAAAGACTGAAGGATGAAGTTGACATTTCCAGATGATTGAGGGCTACTCTGAGAAGCTGAAGCTTGTAGGAAGAGAAGACCAAGTTGAGACTGGTAAAGTAAGAGAGCTGAAGCTTGAAGACTGAGTTGATACTTATGAAGAGGATTCTATTGAGATTGAGTGTAGAGCTGAGGCTTGAAGAACAGAGGATGAGTTGACACTTACATTGATGCATTGAGAGCCTGAAGGAATCAAGTTGATACTTGTGGTTAAGAGTGAAGCCTGAAGGTGGAATTGACTAGAGAGTTGAAGCTTGAAGAAGAAGATCAAGTTGATACTTATGTTTGATGGATTGAAACCCTGGAAGCAAGTTGATACTTGTCATGGAAGATGATAGCCTTGAAGGGTGGTTGAAGTCTGAAGACTGAATTGCTGTCAGAAGAGCTGAGGCTTGGAGTTAGAAGAAGGAGTTGTTGATCTGCTTTCTTTCTTGTCTGTTTTCTTTTCTGTATTGATGTGCCTTGTTGGACTTGCTTGATGCATTAGAATAAGTTCATATCTAGACTCACTTTAATCTAGGAGCATGATTGCACTAGAGTTTGAGTTGATCCCTCTGCTTGTATTGTTACTGTATGACTTTGCTTGCGGGTATTCGGTAGAGCCCTGCTCCCTTGCCCATGTGGTTTGTCTTGCTTGATAGCATTTTATTCTATTTTCTTCTCTATGATTGCAGTTGCTCATTATTGTTTTGCTTGACAGCATGTTATTTCCTCAGTATGATTACTGTTATTCATTCTAGCTTGAGGTTGAGATGAGCTTGTGGAGGCGGATGCCCCACACACATTTCCTCCCTCACTTGCATTGCATGCATTTTACAGTCGTTTACTGTTTACTGTTTAAGCTAATGCTTTATCTGTGTATCATTGACATGATCCCTTAGGACTCTCATTTCCTTTGATAAGGAAATGATGATAGAACTTTAGGTTGAAACCTATGCATGACAACTTCTAGGAGTTCCCTGTCTCAAACCTCAACCATAGGACGAATCCTTGGCATGACAACAGTAGGACTTGATAGTCTCCCCGTAGTTGAGCCTGTTCCCTTCTCATCTCAAAACAGCTTAAGATGCAGTAATCATGAATAATTTCTTTCGTACGTTACGAGCCTTAAGCTATCTGAGAAAGGATTGTTGGAGAGCTTCTTTTCAACAGTCTGGATGTTTAGTATGGTACCCTTTGGGTGACATGCGACGCATTCACTCTCAGGTCATAGTCTTTAGTGCGATTGAAATTGCAAACACAATAAAAAACACTTCTTCCGTAAAAGACAGAAAACAAACTTCAAACCTTTTTGCCCCGTGGGCCCGTAAGTTAAAGGAAGCTTTTCTGAAGAAAAGAGTGTCGTTAAACTTCAGCGCCAACGCAAACAGGCTTTGTCCCTAACTGCTGGAACTGCTGTTTAACCCTACTCGATAAAACAGATGAATCTGAATTCCCGTAATCCGTATTATCCCGAACTACGTAAGCTCTGATCTCTCATACCTGTTGAGAGTACGTAGGCACAATACTGACGTATTGGCGAGCCACCTTCCCCATAACCCGTAGTAGGTCGAACTACGTTGACTCTGATTTCTCATTCTCTGATGAGAATACGTAGGCATAAAGTGCGACGCTTTGCCGAGTCATTTTTCTTTTCTTTTTGAGCCAGCCTTGATAGGTAGATAGATAAACCAACTCGTCCAGTAAATACAACAAGCGTGGATCCCGTCGAGTACGACGGACGTGAGGGGTGCTAATACCTTCCCCTTGCGTAACCGACTCCCGAACCCAGACAACGGTTGCGATGACCTTGTCTTACCCTTTTCGTCAGGTTTTTCCGATCGTTTCCTTTCCTGTTCTGAGGGATAAATAACGAAAGGTGGCGACTCTTCTGTTTTGCCGGCACCTTATTTTCGCGAAAGCGTCACCAAGTTTGTTGAGAGGGTGACCAATCTAGACTTATATTACAACTTGATTTTTAAAACCATGTTTTGGCTGATGCTTGATGAGGAGAAGACAATGCTTGATCTGTTCAGTTTGATTATGTTGATATCTTTGGTGGTGGATAGGTCTAAAATTTGGCAATTGGCAACTATTTTGAGCATAACAAAGCAGTGTGTTTACCCTTCCCTTTCTGTTGAAAACCTTTTGGTTTTAGCATGATAGCCTTGCATTAGCTTTTAGGTTTATTGGTAACTTCATTTGGAGATTGCATTGTGGACTGTCATTGAAGTTCTTTGTTCAAGGGCTGCTGTTGAAGGTTGTGCTAGATCTGTCAAATATATTAATGTTTAGGGTTGTTAACTCTTCATATTAGCTGGCATTTCTTTTAGACTTAACATTTGTAATGTCAGTTTTCTTGGTCCTGTTTAATTTCGAGTTTTGTGCCCTCAGTTTGTGACTTTTGGCTACAAGTTTAGTTTGATAGTTTAGATTGAGATCTAGCAATGTAGCTTGTATCCATGTATGTTTCTATGCTGAGTTTAGTCAACTCATACCTAACTGTTGCCATGAGTTCATAGCAGATTGGAGTTTTTCAACTTCATTGACATAAGGCCTTGATACTCAGCACACTGTCCAGTTTTTGAGGCATGTTTAAACCTCTGTTGACTTGAGAAGCCTCAAGCTTTGGCTGACAGGTAGTTTTAAAAGTTATAGGTTAGGTGTTTGGTTGGATTGCCTAGCCAGGTTTAGTTTGTAAGTTTCTGCTTAGTTTGCTGCTATTGTGAAAACCACTGATAATTGCACCAATATTTTGGTCTGATATCAATACTTAGGGTTTATTAGCTTCTGTTTGCATTTCATTTCTACAAGTTATGACAATTTGTGTGTGTGAATTTTTGACCTGTGGTAGACGAATTAACAGTAGTTACTAAAAATAGATCATTGATTCAGTTTTTGTGTGAAAAAATACCATTTCATTAACTTTCCACTTGATGGTCACATGTGGATTCTTTGAGGAACTGAGATCCTTCTTTAATCATAATCCATGAGTAGTATATTTCAAACATGAGAAGACTTTTGTTTAACCTTGAACTCATTTGTTTTGACCATCTTGTATTGTTCATAGGCAACTCATGATCTTCATACCAACTCATATACCAATTTCTTGTTTTGAGTTATTTGATTAAATTCCCTGTTGGAACTCATCCCATACTATATTTCAAACTTGTGCAGACCCTTATTTGCTTTTAAATCCACCTGTTTTAATCCATGGATCTTCAAATGCATCTCAAGCTTCTTCATTGCATTATCATTCGAATTTCTTTGTGTATGTATCTTTTAAAATTTTGGATAGCACCATCTTAATCCTCATGGAAAAACAATCAGTTTTGACTTAAATTTCACTGAATTTGAGTAAGATTTGAGAGAGTTATGTTGAACTCGTTTTTGACACTTTCACTTGGTTTTGCCTTCAAGCTTGCCCAGAAAAATGCCTCTTATGGTATATGTTTTACTGGGGTGGCTTGATACAATGGATGTATCGCCACCCCAGTGGTTATTGCCTTTCTTTTAAGAACTTTGCCATGCCTTGTGACCTGTGTTCGACCCCCAGCGAGGGCGCTTTTTTTGTTTATTTTCATGATTTTTATGATATTACCCTTTTTTCTTCCATTTCCATGATTTATCACGCGTGTGAAATAGCTGGATTGGCCTACTTTTGAGTCCATGATCCCAAGGTCTTGGGTTCAAACCTTGGGTGAGACATTTCCATCTTTTTAATGTTTAGTTTATTTAATTTTTATTTGATTTTCGATTTTATATAACTTCTTCATTTTTAATCTTTTTTAGGTGATTCTTTTTGCATAAATCTTATTTTATTGCATACTTTCATCAAATGTTTAAAGAATTCTAAAATCCCATTTTTAGAAACACTTTACATTAAATAAAATTGTAATTCATTTTAAAATTTTCATCTTCTCCCATTCCGTCGTTTTCAAAACTTTGGACTTTATTCTCCTTTGAGTTTTATTTGAGGATGACTTGAACTTGGATTGTTGGTTTCCTTGTACATTTAAGTATTGAAATTCACCTTTGCTTGTATGCATTTAAGTGGTTCACCTTTAAAAAACTGTTGACTATCCCCATGAGATTTTGAACCGTTTTGTTTACATCGTTGTGACATTGTTGGTTTATGTATGATAACCCTTTACCCTTTATCCTAACCATAGGATTTGAGTCGCCGTACTCACATTTAACATCCCACCATGGACATCCTCTACCCTTTATCCTAACCTTAGGATCTGAGTCACCGTACTCATGTTTAGCGTCCCACCGTGGATATTCTCTACCATAACAATCTCAATGTAGATTTAGGAGTCGCCGCACTCCATGTAACTACTTCGCTATGAATGGTTACATCCCTCTGGAACCTTGACCACAATCAAGAATTCCTCACCCCTAGTTAGGGGAACTACGGTTGCTCTGATTCCATTCCCTTCAGGATACGTAGGCATGAGATGCGATTTCTTGACGAGCATACTTTGTACAAACTTTATACCTTTAACCCTTAGCACTTTTCCTTTTAGCAAGAAACTTTAGCATAACACAAATATTAACAAGAGGTTCCTGTAGAGTACTACATATGTTTAGGATGTCAAATACCTACCCTAGGCATAACCAACCCCCGAACCTTTAGATCTCTCTTTGCTTAGCTTTAGGCCTTGCTTTTTTGCTTTGCATTTTTATAGGTTTTTCTTTCTTTAAACCTTTCCTTTTTGGATAAATTAAAGTCCGGTTGTGAATTTAAGAATTAAATATTCAAGTTAATCAATATCTTGATATCACGATTCTCACCGCAACAAAAATGGCGACTTCACTGGGGACTCCCCTAAAAGGGTTAAGCCCACCTTGTTTATATTTGTGTTTGCTATGTGTTTGCTTGCTTGTATATTTGTGTATATTTGTCAATATATCTGTTTGATTTGGGTGTCTTGAGTGGTGAGATAAATTCTAACCCGGATTTGAGTGACACAAGAGATAGGATTGTGATATAATCAATAGTTGGGCTATTGGGAGTAGTCCCAATATGTCTGACATATGATGTAATCAAGTTCAGTGGAGAGTCTTTGAGATGGTTAGTAATGCATGAGTAGTCGTGTATTCACTAATTATTTCAACATGAGTCTGCGAAGCTGAGGACTTTTAGTGACACTTTTACCCCACTTATCCTTTTTAGGACGTAGCGCGGAAATTGTTAGGGAGTAGTCCCTCAATAGTTGTCACGCGATGCTACACTCAGACAAGTTTATCTTGAGAATATTGTTGACTCACGTAAGTAGTTGCGTTATTTGGCAATATCCGAAGGATTTACTATGACTCTGGGAACTTTGTTAGAACCCGTTATACAGGTGCTTTACCCATAGTACACACCTTATGGTTGGTTCTTTACCCAGACTCCATACTGTGATCTTGAACCTTTGATCTTGTTATGTGTGTTTTGCATCTTATCTTGCATATCATTGCATTGCATTTGCATCTTTGCATGGTTCGTTGCATACTGCTTGTTTGTCCAGTCGCTCATCTCCAGCTATCTCCATTTTCCAGTGTGCCTTTGAGTCGTCAAACTGATTCCTTGACACCGATATCAGACTAGATCCAAATATAGACGCAAGATGTCAGAGCAAGAAATACATAACGCGGAAATCCGAATGGAGATCGATGAATTGAAGTCAGGCGTGACTAAGCTCACCGAGATGCTTCAAGTCTTGATGGCCAGAGGAGAATCTCAAAGGACTGCCATTCAGGAAGTTTCAAGTGTTGACCCTGCTCCTGTTCAAATACCGCATTCAACTTGGCCAGAGTTTGGTTTACCTCCCAACTAATCTCCACCCCTTTGCATCTACTGCTATGATTGGTCAGACTGTCAGACCAGTTTTTCAAGCTCCCGTCTTTACAGAGCCCAGACCTGTGGTCCACACTGTTGCCCAGAATGTCCGAGCTCCCATTGAGACTCCTTTTTATGACTATAATGCTGCCAGTGCTCAAGGGGAAGACCACGAAGATTTTGTTGAGCCTGAGATTGTCTGTTAGTAGTTTCATAGACAAGAGACTCAAGGTCGTTGAGGGTACTAATTTCTTCAACGTTGATGCAGACAATACGTGCTTAGTTTTTGGCCTTGTTATGCCTGCTAAGTTCAAGAATCCTGAGTTCGTAAAGTATAAGGGTCACTCATGTCCAAGAGCCCATCTGGTCATGTACTTCCAAAAGAGGGAAGCTTACACCAACAATCAAAAGCTACTCACCCACTACTTTCAGGACGGCTTGAGTGGTGCTTCTCTCAAATGGTATATGAACTTAGAGCATAACAACACCCATTGCTTTCAGGATCTCGCCAACGCTTTTATGAAGCAATACAAATACAATTTGGACATGGCTGCTGATCACCGTGAACTCCAAAATATATCTCAGAATGAAAAAGAGTCATTCAAAGAGTATGTTCAGCAATGGAGAGAGTTGGCTTCCCAGGTTGAACCGCCTCTAGCAGAGAAGGAGCTAACTTGATTGTTCATGGATACTTTGTCCCCTCTTTATTGGGAAAAGATGATTAGGAGTGTATCTTCAAGCTTTACAGATCTGGTGACTATTGGCCAGAGGTTAGAAGAAGGACTGAAAATGGTAAGGTATCCAAAGCTGCTGAACCTTCTAATGGTGCGAAGAAATCCTTTGGGACCTTCCATAAGAAGAAAGAAGAGCAAATCAACGATGTCATGGCTGAAGTGAGAAATCCGCGTCCCTAACCAAGGTATAATCTCTCTGCTATTGCTGCCATTACTCCTACTATTGCTGCTGTCACTGCTCCACGACCAACTCAGATTCCTCAGCATCCAACTGTTGGACAGAACCAGTATCGAAATAGGAATCAATTTGATCCTATTCCCATAATGTGCACATAACTTTATCTTGATCTGGTTCAACAAGGGATGATCACTACAAAGGCTTTGCAACCTCCTTCTAATCCTCATCCAGTTGGATTTAGGGATGATCTCCATTGTGCTTTTCATGAGGGTGCCCCAGGCCACGACTTGGAACATTGTTATGCACTGAAAGCTAGAGTGCGTGAGTTGATTAGAACTGGAATCCTTAATTTTAAGGATAGTCATCCAAATGTCCAGAACAATCCCTTGCCAATGCATCAAAAGTGAAACTTCAGACTGACTTCAGCAGGTTGTCTTCCTAAACGCCAGTGTTTTAGACAAGACGGCTCATCCTTGTCCTGATTTAGTCACTAGGCCTTTTGTTTCTCTTTGTTTTTACTTTCCTTCATTTTGTTTAAGTTGTTTGCCTTCAAATTATGTTTGTACTTTTGTTAATGAAATAAGCATTGCAAATTTTGATTCAATTCATTTTGTCTAGTATTTGCATCTTTACGCTTTATCTTTTAAAATATGCACCTTTTGTTCAAACTTTTGATATGCAAATATTTGATGGAGGATGATGAAAACGTTATACCCATAACTACTGTCAGTATGCTTTCAATCAAACTTTGTTGACGATGTAAGACATTGTTTCAACTCCCAAACACTGGAGTAATAAGGAAGATAATCCCTTGTCAACCCCTTCGAGCCTAGAAGTTGGAGTTTCTTTATAAAAACCCGCAATCTTAACCTTGGGGTGGGTAGTTCTCAGTTAACTCAGTTATATGTTCATGCGAGACACCTTTCATATGGAGGTTGCACCCACAATTTTTCCTTCGCACATAACAAACAAGTGTCGAAGATGTTTTTCAAGTCAAAAATGCCAATGATGGTTCACCGTAATCATTAAGCCAGACAGTCACTCTCTTTCTTCCAATAAAAACAAAGAAATTTTAAAAGAAAATCCCGCTAAGTCAAAACCTATGAAGGAGACTTAGGCAAAACTGGGGCATCCCACTGACAGTAATCTTCACAAGAAACGGTTTAGGCAAAAGTTAGGGATAATAAAAGAGGAGTTCTTTAAATCTTTACCCTTTAAATCCTCAATGTCAAAACAACTAAATGATATAGGGAAGCAGTGACTACCCTTTCAAAGAGTCCTTGGACTTCTGAACCATCATCATGGCTATAATCAGTGCAACTCCTATAGGAACCTAAGTGTATATTCTGAGTTAACTAAGCATAAGACTGAAGATCATCATGTAGATTGGGTGGGCACAAATAAACTTTTAGCCTTTATCCTTTGTTTCTTAAACCATGAACCGAGCCACATTACAACCCTCAAAAGACCTAATTGAAGCAAGGTTATTTTAAAAGCACACTACAGCAAGGTTGTGTAAACTGACTCCAAAAGATCTTTGCAAATCAATTATTTTGGCAGTACACATGTGCTTTAAACTTTGAGTGTCTTGAACCACCGTGTTCTGACCAATGACTCATTTATGTTGCATCTTTCAAAAATAATGTTGATTTCAAAAGTTGCATGAACTTTGCATTACCATGTTTGTATGAATACTTTTGTTTGCAAACTGGCTTTCCTCTCAAGGAATTTTCAAACATTGAGAAACTTGGTCGGTGATCCTATCAAGGGCAAGTTCTTTTCACATCCTGTCGAAGAATCAGTTCAATATTTGTTCAAGGCAAGGTCTTCTCAAATTTGGTTTATCCAGAAGATATTTCGAGACTTAGACTGGGGCAAGCTTTCCAAGCGCACAGTGGATCAGTCATCTTCAACATCAAACAAGCTGAAGCAATTATCAGTTCATCTACGTCAGACAGCTAATCTGGGGCAGTTTACTTGAAGAATCCCCAAGCAGCTCTTCATCCTTCCTACAAGGATCATCAACTTGACACAGTTTACCATTATGGCAGAGATGTACCCAGCAGTAGCATCTTTAGTCCCCAAACAGAATGAAAGTTATCTCTATGTTGAGGAATCGGTCTTCCAGTCTTGTCTTTTCACCAAAAGAGTCGAGCCTTGTTGTCGGCATCTGCATTTGCATTTTGATCATATATCATCTGTATAATTCATATACATATGCATATCATGGGTGTTTCATCCTCATTTGCATTTCTCCCGAGGTCGTGTTTTATCCACGTCTTACCTTGTGGTCAAAGTCCAACTCACTTGGCACCTACCAAACAGATTTTTGTGTCGTGTCTATCTGATGTTCTTCCTGATATTTCCCTAGATTCTGATGTTTTTCCAAAATCTATCCAATGTTTTCTGGATATGTTTCTGTCTCTGATGTTTTTCCAGATTGAGTCTTTGTTCTGATGTTCTTCCAGAACTTATCTGATGGTTTTCCAGATATTTCCCTTGATTCTGATGTTTTTCCAGAATCTATCAGATGTTTTTCCGGATATGTTTCTCTCTCTGATGTTTTTCCAGATTGGGTCTTTGTTCTAATGTTCTTCCAGAACTTATCTGATGGTTTTCCAGATATTTCCCTTGATTCTGATGTTTTTCCAGAATCTATCCGATGTTTTTCTGGATATGTTTCTCTCTCTGATGTTTTTCCAGATTGAGTCTTTGTTCTGATGTTCTTCCAGAACTTATCTGATGGTTTTCCCGATATTTCCCTTGATTCTGATGTTTTTTCAGAATCTATCCGATGTTTTTCCTAATATGTTTCTGTCTCTGATGTTTTTCCAGATTGAGTCTTTGTTCTGATGTTCTTCCAGAACTTATCTGATGGTTTTCCAGATATTTCCCTTGATTCTGATGTTTTTCCAGAATCTATCAGATGTTTTTCCGGATATGTTTCTCTCTCTGATGTTTTTCCAGATTGGGTCTTTGTTCTGATGTTCTTCCAGAACTTATCTGATGGTTTTCCAGATATTTCCCTTGATTCTGATGTTTTTCCAGAATCTATCCGATGTTTTTCTGGATATGTTTCTCTCTCTGATGTTTTTCCAGATTGAGTCTTTGTTCTGATGTTCTTCCAGAACTTATCTGATGGTTTTCCCGATATTTCCCTTGATTCTGATGTTTTTTCAGAATCTATCCGATGTTTTTCCTAATATGTTTCTCTCTCTGATGTTTTTCCAGATTGAGTCTTTGTTCTGATGTTCTTCCAGAACTTATCTGATGGTTTTCCAGATATTTCCCTTGATTCTGATGTTTTTCCAGAATCTATCTGATGTTTTTCCTAGTATGTTTCTCTCTCTGATGTTTTTCTAGATTGAGTCTTTGTTATGATGTTCTTCCAGAACTTATCTGATGGTTTTCCAAATATTTCCCTTGATTCTGATGTTTTTCCAGATATGTTTCTCTCTCTGATGTTTTTCCAAATTGAGTCTTTGTTCTGATGTTCTTCCAGAACTTATCTGATGGTTTTCCAGATATTTCCCTTGGTTCTGATGTTTTTCCAGAATCTATCCGATGTTTTTCTGGATATGTTTCTCTCTATAATGTTTTTCCAATTTGAGTCTTTGTTCTGATGTTTTTCCAGATACTCCCTTTAAGTTCTGATGTTTTTCCATAATCTTTTCGATGTTTTTCCGGATATATATATCTTTTGTTCTGATGTTTTTCCAGAACCCCTTTGTTGCTTATCTGATGTTCTTCCAGATATGTCTTCAAACCTCTTCCCGTACATTTAATACCCTTCTAAAATGTTTTAGATGTACATTCAAAATATATGTCTTCAATGTGCTTCTTTGGATATGTTCCGGAGTTTATTCGATGTTTTTCCGAGTATCTCTGGTATATTTCAGAGTTCATTCGATGTTCTTCCAAATGTCTCTGATGTTTGTTTTTGTGTCCCTGTTATATTTCTCAGGTTTCTCTCCACCTCATTCATTGATATTTTGAATTTTGTGACTCTTTTCCATCCAGTTTCGTTCATGGATGATGTTTGTTGTTTCCCCAGTGTGTCGGGTCCCTTGTGAGTAATTACTCGTCGTATTGCTGTTCTTTAATTTTTGCTCGTATGTCTGCATTTGTCTTGCATCCAAGCATCATTTAGAATTCATTGCATTTAAACATTTTTCCTTTTGTATACCATCCGATCTAAGGGACAAAATTTCTGGTTTGCAATATTTAAATACCTTTCACTACGATTCTATGAGGATTATCATCTCTCATTGCCATATGGTGAAGATATTTAAATAGGGGCATCTGTTGCACCCCAAATTTTGACCCCTTAAATCTTCATCATCATTCTAGGATCATTTTCATTTGATTATTTAACCTTAACCTATTTCAAGTTTGTCGTTGTTAACTTACAGGTGAATTCGGGTTTCGTACAGTCGGGAATCGAGGTTTCGACGGTTTAATTAGTCAATGCCTTGGATTGATTCTACATGAAGCAAGCCTCTACATCATAAAAGATACTCCATTGGGTCAAACATGGGTCCAATTTGAGGTTGTCACACAAAGATCAAGACATTGCAGTTCAGGATCCCCGATTAGGGTGTCTAATTAGGAAAAGTCAACTGTGGTTTGACTTTTGATTTAAAAGGTGATCCAATGATGTAATTATGGTCCATTAAGCTCATATGGCTTAGGGAAGTCCACTCAAGAAGTTTCATGGCCTCAGAAGACCCAGAACGTCAACAGGCGACTCGGTAGTCATCGATCGATCGTTTTGTTGACCGAAAAGTCAACTCTTCAACCATAAGGAATTTGACCTCAAAGTGTGAAGAAAAAATGCTCCTAATGACATATTACACCTATTCATGAATTTTCATGACCATTGGATCAAGGATTGAGGAGTAATCGAAAAGTCGAGAATTAGGGTTTTGAAAGGGGCAAGACCATAACTTCCTAACCACACATCCAAATGAGGTGGTTCAAAGCTTGTTGGAAAGGTCATGACAAGTCCTACAAAAGTCCTACAGTGGTCCATGTGCAAACAATGCATAGATTTGGAGTTATAGCCAAAATCATCACAAGAGGGAGAAAACACTTGGAAAATTTCTAAGTTTCTGGCCTTGCAAATCATGTTTTCAGCCAACTTTGAAGGGATTTTTGACCTAGTTCCCTTGGAATATGAATCATGAAAACGTGAAAGTTGTAGAGCTCCATGAGGGCTTTCCAAAAATTACTAGAACTCCTCCATAGCCCTTGTGAGCTGAGAGTTTCAAATTGAGAAAGTTGGCCCTGAGCACTAGTTTGTCAACTTTTCATATTTCAATATAGACTTGGTTTCCAACCATTTGGTTCATTTACAACCATGAAGAAATAGCTGGTGTGGTGTGTTAGGGTTATCTTTGAACCAGATGTGGAGAGAACCAAAGCAAAACTAAAAATCTAGCCATAATCCCTTTGTTTATTATTATAAAGTACATGTGTAAAAGGCATTGGTTTTGCTGCTGCTATGGCTTGCTTCAGCACCTCTATTTTGACAGCACAACTAGCTTCAGGATAGTTGTTAGTAAAGGTATTAGTTGATAGAGTTAACCTCAAACCAACAGATGCACATCACCAGTTGAAATGCTAAGGATTTTTCCCACCAAAATGCAAGTTTGCTTGGCAAATTCCAAATCTACCCCGACCCTCATTTGGCCTATAAATGTAGACTTCATCCCACTCTATTCCATACACCAGAGCCATCCAAAACACAAGGAACACCCAGCTCTCACGCTTTCCCTCTTTGCTTGAAAGTGAAGAAATTTCACAAAATCACCAAAAATGGCCACTTAACATTTTTCACACCAACCTCATTTCCAGCCATGAAACCATCATAAAAACCATATACGCACTCTTAAAATAAATATTTTAAGCTATTCCAATAGTTAGTTGCATAAAAAAAACCTTGAATCAAAAAGCAGTTGGAAGTCCATTTGGTCTAATTGTCTTAAAGGCTCCTTGGTTTCTTCAAGAAAAAGCTACACTCACAAACTTGCTCAAAGGTGTCATACCCCAAATTTGTCCTACCTTTGTACAACCTCCATCCTATATCTTTACCCATTTGCTTTATTCAAAAAAAGTCCAAAAATATGTTGTTATTTTCACTCGAGGATATCAGGTTAGACGCGTGGACAATGTTGAATGAGGAATGGTTCAGGCCACCTGGTTTAAGCTAATTTTTGCAGATTTTTTCAATACAATGCATATTTGAAGGCATTATCCCTTGGTTTCAAGGCAATGAGGTTTTGGTTCATGGCAATGCGATTTCACTCCCTATTTAATCTCAAATTTGAAGGTGGATTTATTATTGGGTTTCTTTCAATTTTATTCAAGGCCAATTTGGAATTATGACTTTTTCTGGGCTCATTCAAGTGTCATTCATTTTCAAGTGAGAAGTTAAGTGAAGAGGACTTTGGTTTTTGAATTCATATGGGAATTTCATCATCAATTTAACTGTGAATTTAAAGATGTTATTTCAACCAATTTGTAAGTTCAAGTTTAACAAAAGCCCACACAAAATTCAAAGCCCATTTTTGTGGAGTTCACATTTGTATCAAAACATACAATAAAAAGAAGTCACAAGATCATTAGAAAATTTGTACTTTTACAAAGTTCATTACCATGTATTAAAATTTGAAGGCCCATTACAATTTAAAAATCTTACATTACAAAAAGTTCCAAAAGTGTTCTAGGTCCATTATTTTTTTCAAAATTATAAGAAGTGAGAGAATATGAGGAGTCCATGATTCCAAGATTACAACAACAAAAAAAGAGGGGCAAAACATATACTAAATGCCACGCAATACATTCGTAGTCTCCATACGACATTTTTTGTTGCAGCCAGTTGGGATGCCTCAAGCCACATACGCTCACCATACTAGCCGTCCCTGTACCACAAAACTAGTCAATTTAATCATGTCCCTGTACCACAAAGGCACCCCAACCGTGAGTGAATCATGTGTTGTGCGTGAATATCAATACGCGAGATGCAGCAACAGAGTGTTAAGTGGATACACCACTAATGTTCACAAAAGTTGTGTGATGAAAAAGTTATAATAAAGGAAGCCATACCACGTTTCCTACTACTACATAACAGCCAACAAGATGGGGACAAAACCAAATTCAGCAACAAGTGACCCTGCTGTTGACGCCATGCTTTTAATTGATGGGCCCTACGCGGATTGAGGTTACCAACATGATGTGCAGCAGCATGAATCTGCATTTTTAACTTGCAAGGAGAAAAGTAAAAAACCAGGAAAGTTACAAACTTTGGTATTAAAAATACGTAGTTCATGTCACCGCAAAACAAAGCGCCAGCTTATACAGAAGAAGGCAAATACATCTTTCACAGTGTATAACCCACCCATGATACACCAACAACACATATACGGCAAAAGAGAGGCACTCCAAAGAATCACCTCCACAGGACAGGACAGTTGCCGTCAAGCAGTGTTTTTTTCACGTGATTCATCACGATAACTTGTCCACACAATGACCATTTTGGACTCTCTAATGGACCTGCAAAGCAACAAACAAAGGGAAGTAAATATCAGCACCACAAATAATCCAATTCTCACTAAATGACAAAACCATCAAAAACCTCAATGAGTTTCTAACATAATCTGTACCATTTCATAAACCACACCAGATGACCACGATGCAGCGCACACATACAGCGATGTACCTGCAATGGCAGAGAAAGCAGAAAAAAGCAATTCACAAAACCAGCTTTGTGTATTTTGTTTCTTTCCATTTTTTATTCAAGTCACAACACGCTAACCGTACATCCTACAAAAGCATTACAATAAATAAAATAAGGAGAATAAAAAGCAAAAGGATTAAAGGCCATCAACAAATTTTAAAAATTGAGTAGCTATGCGGATCCCACACGGCATCTACTAGCAAACAAATGGAAAAACTTCACAAAAATAGCTATGTACAAACCTGTTCAGAAAAAAGTCATGGTTTCTCCTCCCATCTTGAGACAAAAACATCACCATAACGTTCAACACACAGCTGCTATTGTACCACCCTTGAACCACACACCAAACCTGCAATGAAGACAAAAGGGTTTGATAACAGTTTTGGCATGCCAATAAGCAAATGGTGAAAAGCAAAAAATGACATACCAATATTTTGAATTCCAAAATCCAGCTCAGCATCCATAGACCCAAGAATTTCTTGAGATAAATTTCCATTCTCGCAGAGCAGGGGGGAGAAAATCGAAACCGTAGCCTCCATCTCTTTCAAAAATCACCCCAAAAGCTCTTCAATCTTCCTCTTCTTCATGAACTTTCAAACCCAATCTTCCAGAAACGAATCCCAAACCAACAATAATCAATGTAAAGACCCATTTCTCCACTTCTTTCCATTAAACTCATCCCTCACTGAAACCTGTTGTTATTCACAAACCATAACTCATCTTCTCCATTAATTCCTTCAACCCCTAAAAGCTTCATACTCCTTCGAATACTCCCCACCCTACAATCTTCTTTAAAACTGCAAAACCCAACCTTCATAATTCAAAAGCTTGAAGCTAAACCAAAACAGAGCAGAAAGTTGGGATATAGATGAGGAAAAGCTAAAAACCAGAACCATACCCTTCAACCACCAACAGACCTCATCGTTCAACGGAACCAAACTCCAACCCATTTCAAAAACATTAACTCATTCCTCCTTGACCCTGTTTCCAACCACAACAACACATTCAACAAACTTCCGTCGTTTGGAAAACTCCGATCCCAAAACCCAACTTCATTTGCGCAAACCCAGAAAATCACTTCCCGCATCCTTCAAATCCAAATCCCATCAAACCTTTCACCGCCATTCTTTCAACTTTCATTCACTGTTCCAACTATAACCCCTTTAAAATAAAACTCGCAGGACAAAAGGGATGAAGAGACTTTGAGAAGGAGAATTTCAAACCCAAATTCGAAATGAAACCCATAACAGATCCAAAGAAAAGGATTGAAAACGAACGTGAAATAGAGAAGGTCGGTTTGAGATACTTCCGCGTGGCCTTATTTACTGTCCCATTTTGTTTTTTTTTGCGTTCTCTTGGAGTATGCGAGAGATAGTGTGCTTTTTCTACTCCTGTTCTTTTTATTTGTTTAAAGAAAGGATGATTATTCAACTTGGTGGAAGTAATGGGCTTGTGCCCATGTTAATATCTTGCTAGCACCCTCCTCTTCTAGTAATCACAAAGATACTTGTAGATGAATGGGCCTCACGGCCCATGATGATTTTACAAGGACTTTCACCTTTTTCTTAATAATGGTTGTTGTTAATAATATCTTTGACAATGGTTGATTTTGTTTTGATAATGAACAATTTACTAAAGTATTTTGTTGAAATTTTTTCATATGTGGTTTTTCTAGTATGAGTCAATTATTTTGGATCTCTTTGTTAGAGCTAACCTTTTTGATTTATTTTTCGATTTCATTTTATCATTTTTTAGGTCGATGACGAGATTACCAACGTTTAACCGTCAAATTATTGACGTGAAACAAAGGATCCGAGACCAACCTTTTTCAAACTTTTCATTTTCCATTTTTATCATTTTTTATCCATTTTATTCCTATTACTCATATTATCATATTTATCTTACTATATATTATTGTCATATCATATTTATTCATTCTTACTCACCCATATTTGAAAACACATAATAAACTATCGAAATCCTAAAAGCCGAATTGGTGGACTGTTGTATCATTGGTTATTTGCAGGAATCCCAATTTTGAGTCGTGCTCAACTTTACTCAAGGCGTAGTTTAGGACACAATGCACACACACGACTTTCTCTTGGGCTACCTTATAATGAGACCCCTTTATTTTATGCAATCCCGTGTAACTTATATGTACCCCTCTCCCATTCCGATGTATGTTTCGCATTTCTTTGATTATGAGTTTATCTCCTAGGAGCACCCATAGGGACTAGAGCGGATCAAAATATTTTCAAACTAATTCTTGATTCATCATCGAGCCACTTTCAAACAACCCGTAAGTCGAGTGCTCATACGCATTTGCCATCAACCTATTACAACTTGACCCTTGATGCGTAAGTCAAGTCGGTCTTTTTTTTTCAAACCATTTCATTTCCAACACGTTTTGCACGCGATAATAAATCAAACCCTTGATCCAACGTCAAGTGGATTTTTAAAACAAATCAATCAATTAACAATTATTTAACGCTTTTCAAGGTGTAAAGAGTAGGTTCAAGTCTTTGAGCTTGCTTTCGACTGTTTGGATGCGAGTTATCTTATTCGTGTGTGAGCAGTTAACGCCTTTAAATAACATTAACAACTCGACATCGTTCAGCTATTTCCAACTCAAACAACTTTCCTATCACGATGAAAAAGAGAGTGTCCCAAGTCTTTGGCTCGCTCTCCCGATTACTTGGGGTCCGAGAAGTCTTTCTTAAGCTTAAAGTAATTGTCATCATTTCAAACACCATTCAAACACAAATTCCTTCACGATGAAAAAGAGAGTGTTCCAAGTCTTTGGTTCGCTTTCCCGATTACTTGGGGTTTGTGAAGTCTTTCTTAGGCTTCAAGTGATCGTCATCATTTCAACCTTATCCTTTCAAACACATCATTCCTTCATGATGAAAAAGAGAGTGTTCCAAGTATTTGGTTCTCTCTCCCGATTACTTGGGTCCGAGAAGTCTTTCTTAAACTTTGAGTAATCTTCATCCGTACCCCTTCAAACTCAATTCAAATCCAGTTTCTTTCGTGGTCGTTACCACGAACTACGACTGCTCTGATTCTTCATTCACTCTTGAATGTAAGATACGTAGGCACAAGATTGCGATGATCTTGGCGAGCACAATCTCCTCCATCTTCCATTTCCCCCATCCTTTCCCGTAGTCGAACTACGACGCTCTGATTTCTCATTCTCGTTCGAATGAGCATACGTAGGCACAAGGGCCCCAATCCTTGGCGAGCACCCTATCCTCTAAACATCCCCTTCCCCTAGAGTCTTTAGCCTTTATAGTATCTTTATAGTATTTAGTAGTGAGAAGAGAAGAAATAAGTTTAGCTAACATCCAACTCGAATTAAGAGGTTCCCGTTGAGTACAACGGACGTGAGGGGTGCTAATACCTTCCCCTCGCGTAACCGACTCCCGAACCCAGGAACATTTGGTTGTGACGGTCGTGTTCCTTCCGCTCTATGAGATTTTCTCGATATTTTCCTCTCCCGTTCATTCGGGAAAAATAAAGTTCGGTGGCGACTCTGTCGAACCGCATTTCCGTGCCTTTTGCGCGAGGGTCGTATGTTCAAATGAATTTTTGAGGTGCGACAGGTGGCGACTCTGCTGGGGACCTTTGCTCCATGCAAGAGAGAGTCGAGCCTATCTTAGTTTGAGTTGTTAGCTTGTCATTTTTTATTTCTTCTCGCTTTCTATTTGTATCCTTATCTTGGTTACTTGTGCTTGTGGCATTGTGGGGTTGTTCTGCTTATGGTTATTTTGTGAGACGACTCTACACCCAAGTCCGAGTATAACCCTAGGATTAGGATGGTGGTTGTGAAGTGGGGACTTGCATGGAGTCTTTCACGTTGAGTTGAAGCGAAAACCCCGCTTGGAGTAGATTCCTTGGAGATATTGTTGTTGTGGTGAGTCTTTGCCATGGCAATAATGTTTTCGAGTTTGAATCGTTGATCCTAAGGACCATAAACCGTTTTATCCATGGTGGTTGGTAGTGTTAATTCTTTGTGAATTAATACGAATGCCCCAATCAGATGAGATCCCTTGAACGTATTACTTTCTTACAGTAATATTTTCAACCTCGATCTATGACTCTGAGAACCTTTTCTAGAATCCATGTGTCGATGGTTATGTAGTTGATGCCTCCGAGAAGTCTTTCTCGCGTGGAAGATACGAGAACCTCACCTAGAGGAGATTCTATTGAGGATATTATCGTCGTGATGAGGCTTTGTCATGGCTGTAATATCTTTGAAAGATATCCATGACTCTAGGCACCTACCCGTCTTAGAATCTTACCTGTGGGGTTTCTTTGAGTAGTGACTGTGATCCTTGAACCGTTCACCCGGCTAAATCTCAAAACTGTTTGAATTTGTGATCTTGTGATCCTGGATCTTGCATCTTGCATTGCATATCATTTGCATTGCATCTCATTTGTTGTGCATCTTGCATTCTCCTTCCTTCAACAGTTTCTCATGTTTCTCTTTCCTTCATATCTAGTAAATCAAGTTGATTCCTCAACACCAGTACGCAACTAGGGCCAATACAAGACGAATGATGGAGCAGATTCAGCAGGAGCAAGCTGCCTTCAGGGAAGAGTTGGGTTCTATCAAAGGAAAGATTGACCAGATCCTCGAAGCTATCATCACAGCCAGAAGAGAGGAAGAACAATGTGAAGCCGCTGCTGTCGTCAACAACAATGGTCAAGGACAAAGGTCTACTGCCATCCCTTTGGTTCCAATTCCAAATCCCCATGGGATGCCGTTGAACTTCAATAACGCAGCCGAAGGAAACACTTCTCATCCAACCCCAGCGCCCGGAGTTACCATTGGAGCTATCCCGCAGGCCCAGCCTACTGTCGTGCAGATCCCAGCTCCCCATACCGAAGATACTCTGATGGATCATTATGACGATGTTCAGAACTATCATGCTGCTATCCCCATTTCCAGTCCTGTTGTTGCTCAGGATTCAGAAGCCATGAAGATGTGCCGAGATCTAGCCGAGAAACTTCGAGCCATGGAGGGGCACAGTTCAAATTCCTTCAGTGCTTTGGAATTATGCTTGGTGCCTGATGTTGTCATTCCTCCCAAGTTCAAGGTGCCTGAGTTTTCGAAGTACAAAGGTCTCAGTTGCCCAAACATTCATCTGAAGATGTACTATCGCAAGATGGCTGCCTATGCCAGAGACGAAAAGCTCATGATTCATTGCTTTCAAGACAGCTTGTCTGGGGCATCACTTGAATGGTATATGCAGCTGGAACGTAACAGTGTGCGCACTTGGGCTGAGCTAGCCGATGCATTTGTCAAGCAGTATAAGTACAACACCGATCTTGCTCCGAATCGTACTCAACTTCAGAGTATGACTCAGAAAGACAACGAATCCTTCAAGGAGTACCCGCAACGATGGAGAGAGCTAGCCGCAAGGGTGCATCCACCTCTTGTTGACCGTGAACTAATTGACATCTTCATGGGTACTTTACAAGGCCAATACTACGAAAAGCTGATCGGTAGTGTCTCCGCTGGATTTTCTGACTTGGTGATCGTTGGTGAGAGAATTGAAGAAGGGCTGAAGAGTGGAAAGATCCCAGGAGGTTCTAACAACCAGGCCAACGCCAAGAAGCCTTTCAATGGATACAAGAAGAAAGAGGGTGAAACAAATGCCATCTCTTTGCAGAAAGGGAAAGCTTCTCAACAAGCTCCCGCTCCTATGCCTTATCAAGTTCCCTATTATCAGTATCCGCATGTTGCTGCTGCGCAATGTGCTCCAATGCCTTATCAGCCAGCTGTTCAAGCAGTGCAAGCTCAGATGCCACAGCAACAGGCCTACAACCAGCAAGGATATCAGTATCCTCCTTAGTAACAGCAGATGCAAGCTACTCAACAACAACAAGGTGCTCGCCAACGGCGTCAGCAGAGGACGTGGAAGCCTGATAGAGTATTTGATCGCCTGCCAATGACATATGCTAGTATCTTTGCTCAGTTGATGGAGAAAAAGGCTATTGTTCTGAGAGATTTGGCTCCCCCAACTGTCATTCCTGTCGACTACGATGCAAATGCTCATTGTGAGTTTCATAAGGGCGCTCCAGGTCACACCATTGAGGACTGCAGGGGTTTCAAGCATAAGATCCAACACATGATCGACAAGGATGCTATCAACTTTAATGGGAAGTCTCCAAACGTCATCAACAATCCAATGTCGTCGGTCAAATAGTGTCATTCCGATCAAGTCCAGTCAAGTCAAAGTTCATCTCCTCGAAGAAGGCAGTTGTCGCTACTGTGAAAATCGGCGCCGGCTGAACAGAAGAGTCGCCACCGTGCGTTATTTATCCCACGGGAGGGAAAGGAAACGCTCAGAGTAAACCTCGCACAACACGGGAAAGGTATGGTCGTCGCAACCAAAACCTGGATTCGGGAGTCGGTTACGCAAGGGGAAGGTATTAGCACCCCTCACGTCCGTCGTACTCGACGGGATCCACGCTTGTTTTCGGGTATGGATTGTCATTCTATCTAAACTACAGGTCAGGGGTTAAAAGAAAATAAAAATGAAAATAAAAATGACTCGGCAAAGTATCGCACTTTATGCCTACGTATTCCCGTCTGGAACGAGAAATCAGAGTCAACGTAGTTCGCCTACCTACGGGAAAGGAGGGGAAGGTTGCTCGCTAGGATATCGCATCCTATGCCTACGTACTTTCACACGGCATGAAAGATCAGAGCAAACGTAGTTCGGGCCACGGAAGACACAAGCTTATCTTGATTGATTTTATTCCTTCTGAAAAAGGTTTTTCTTGATTAACAGTCCCGGCGGACAAAAATGACGCTTTGATGAGTTCACATTCTTTTACGGAAGAAGTGTCTTTTATTGTGTTTGAAATCTTTATGTGTTTTTCTGTTTGTTTTGAGAAAGAAAGAGACAGAACTCTAACCTACGGTTGAGAAGGGAAACAAACTAACCTAATGTTATCATGCATGGGTTAAGACCTAGTGTCTATCATGCTCCTCTCTTGCGCAGAGAGAAACAGAGATCCTAAGGGATAGGCAGAAATAGAAACAATATCAGATATATACAGTAAAACAGTAAAATGCATGGATGCAACAGTACAAGCGAGGCAAGGGAGTCCCACTCAACCTCGAACCTAGAAAACAATAAGCGAAAGTGAACAGGCTTCACTTTCAACTCAGCAGGGTAAACAGCAAACAATACAGTCCAGAAAACCAATCAATACATCAACAAATGAAATACAACAGCAAAAGAAACAGCATCAGCAGCTCTGACTCAACATCTAGCTCCAAGTAATCTCCGATCAGTTACAGGCTTCAACAAGCATCAATCTCCATCTTCATGACCTTCAAGCAAGGGTTTTGATCATCAGTCTTCTATCTGCAATGGCTTTTCTTCAAGCTCAAACCTCCAGGATGAGGGATTAGTCACAAGAGTGAATTGGGTGTTAAGCAATCAGTTGACTACCAAGGGTGGTGAACAGACTGCTTCTAACACAAAAGACATGTTCTCTCAAGGGTTCTATCTCATAGACACTATCACCAAGCCTTCCAAAGGAAGGGGGTGAGTGTCTTAGAGAGACTCTGAATCACAGAGAAGAATGGATGCAGGCAAGGCAATCCATGTTTGAGAAACAAACTTTCTAGTCTAGAGCTCTGCCTAGCTCCTAAACCCTAGTCTCCTCAGCATCTGCTAGCAAGAAACTCCTCCTCAACTCTGACAGTTGATCTTCAATCTTTGAATCTCCAATGGTTTCATCTTCACAAATCTTCAGCTTCCCCAGGGCCCCAGACAAACCCAATACCCAAACAAACAAGCAACAATCTCCAGAGGGCACACCACACCAGACAATCAGATATACAGACAGTAATAATAGCAGTAGGGGAATCCTGACTTTTCTCTAAGGGATCTAATAGCTACCCATAGCCCCTATAGTCCCATAACCAATCTACTCAAACCCTAAGTCCTAAGGGAAATGAAGTCAAACTTCTTAAGTTGTCACCTAAAACCCTAGTTTTGTACATGATGTTCAAGCATTTATTAATCACCTAAAATTAATCTCTAAAAATGGGAATTAAAATATTTCTACAAGTTGAATATCTCATCTAAACAATATAAAAAGAATGACCAAAAAATATTAAAGCATGTAAGAGAACAAAAATCATTAAAAGGATGCATGAAATGAAACTATTTAATATGACATTTATTTAGAAAATATGGAAAAAATATGAAATAAAACTAAAAATGAAATTTTATTTAATGAACATTTTCTAGACATTTTAATGTAAAAGATGCAAAAAGAATGGATGAAAATGCATTTTTTATGAATTTATTATGGATTTATGAAATTGGTAAAATATTAGTGAATTAAGGAAATTAAATGCATTAAAATGAATGAGAGAGGGGTGCATTCAGAAATCTCGCCCAGTTCAATTCAGGATGGGCCCTCAGACTGGGGGTGCAGATAGCGCCTTCACCAAGGCCCAATAACAATCAGAATTGAAGAAATAACCAAAGAGCGCTGGGGGGTGAAACTAGTAGCGAAAACACGTTGCAATTGGTTTTGGGCCTAAACCTGGGGGTGGGATTAGCACAAGAGACTCAGGCCCGCCCGTTTCAATTAATGAAACGGCGCGTTTTGGCCAGTTTCCAATTCCCTCCAAATTCAGATTGAATAACAGCCACAGGATCACGCTGAAAGTCAAAAGTCCAACTCCAAATGAAGGGTCCAGATTTCGTCTTCTTCCTCCATTCAACTGAACCTAGGGTTTCATCCCCATGAGACTCCATGCACGAGCAACTTTCTTCCTCTCTGTTCTCATCCTACACGCCACTAATCCACATGATGTAAACACAAAAACCACTCCAAATTCTTTCCTCTACAAGCCTAGGGCATTAGATTATCTTGAAACTCACCACAACAACAAATCCGATTGAATCAAACACTGGCCACCATGAAATCATACTGTTATGAACCATCACCATTCTCCCTCAAACTTACCCTAATCTGATCTATGCATAAAGGTGATTAACCTACACTATCGAGCTAAGATTCTAATGGCTTAACCTAAGAGATATTGATCCAAACAGTTTGTTGCACCTGTCACCAACCATCACCAATCCTTTCCAAATTCATCTATCTTAATCTCCTAACCACCTAGATCAAGTCTAAACTAATAAAATCATGTTAAACTAACTGAATCAAGCTAATCGAATGAAAACTTACCTGATGTAAAACCTTGAGAACAGCTATGGAGATGGAAGATCTGAGGCTTTTGAGACTTGGATCTTGATCCACACACTCAGCAATCAATTCTGTATGCAATATTCTGGTGATTCCTTGCTTGAATTAGGCTGTCCACTTGAGATTGTGATTTTGATGTTGATGAAAAAGGTTGCTCGAAAATGGATGATAATCACTTGATCCTTGCTTCAATTATGATCTATGATGATGATGGAGTAAAATTGAATCAATGTGGATGAAGATTGATGAAGATTTTGGAGAATTGAAATGAAAACTCAATGAGAAAGTATGAGAGAAATTTGTGGAATTCTTGGTGCAAATGAAGCCAACCCTTGCCAAATTCTCATTTCATGCTTATATAGACCCCAATGGTACATTCTAGATCCATCTTGCACATTCCCTTTGTTTTCAAACTTTGGCTCATTTTGATTATGTTTCTTAAAAGGCAAGCAACCATGGATAACTTTCTTTTTCCCTTCTAAACTCAAAAAAGTGTTTGAACCATTGTTCTTAGAATTGTTTTTCCATTCAAAATCATATATTGGAAGTCTCCATTTGGACTTGTAAATCTCCCAAACCATTTTTCAATTTGAAATTATTCACTTTATAAGCCTTTTTAGTTCTTATTTTGACCAATTATGCAACTCCATGCTATGAGCTTCTCCAATAATTTGTGACCTTCTTTCTAGACTTAAAATCCCATTTGGAACAAGTTTGATGTTGTAAGTTTTTCCATTTGAGGCCTCCTTGTATGAGTTTTGGACATAGATTAAAATGACCTGTAATTCACAAATGCCCAAAATACCCTTTGCTTGTCAAGACCATAAGTTGAGTTCTCCACATCATATGAAGGCATGCCATACCATTCTAGAAAGCTAAGACAATGAGGAACAATTCTTATGTTGACCAAGAATTCATTTGAAATCTCCTTGAGGGGCAAAACTAGCTTGGAAGTCAAGTCACTTTCACAGACAAAAATTCAGATACCCCAGATGACCTGTAACTTGTAAGGACCATAACTTGAGTTCTATAAATCTCCTTGAGGTCTTCCACCACTAAAATTAAAGGTCTTGAGATCCTCTACAAGTTTCATGTTGGCCAAGAAGCCATTTGAAGTTAGCATTTTGACTTATCTTGCTTGGAAATTTGACCTAAACTAGGGGATTTTACAGAGAAACCCTAATTTAGTAACTCCTCTTCTCCTTGATTTCTCTTGAATTCTTCTTGTCATATCTCCATATCCTTCTTCATATGTTCAATGTTGATCCCCACATCTCTTCAATAGACTTGAATGCCCTCTTAAGTCAGTCAATTGACCTAGGGTTGACCTAGGGTTGACCCAGATGAAACCCTAGTTGACTGTCTTCAACTATAGCTCTTGTGCTCTCATCAATGACTTGTCTCCTTCTCCAAATGACTTTCTAAGTCTCTCAAGATGTCTAGATGCTCTCCATACCTTCAACCCACAGCTCATAACCCTCTTGCTGACCCTCAGATCCCCTCAGCTAGGAGATGGACTCAAGGATTGATCTGCTGAACTCTTTGCTTTCAAATTCTTTCCTGATGACTTGGATGAGGTTGAATTATGATGATAACCTCTTGCTAGGCCTCTAGAGATGAAAATAATTATTGGTCCCCTGTTGAATGACTTGCTATGCTTATGCTATGCAGATGGTTAGTCTATGTTCATGACTCTGTATGCAAATGCTAATGATATTAAAACATAAACCAAAGAATAAGGTTGGGCAAATTTTAGGGTGCAACAGCTGCCCCTATTCAAGCGACTTGGACCCGATTGGGTGAAGAGCCCGGAGCCTTCAGACATTCGTGGTACGAGACGGTTGAATACTAGTGAAACCAGAAATTTGCCAACCGCAGAAATAAACTGCGCTCCTGCTTGGGGAACGACATCCATCAGCTGGATCTGACTGTTACGGCAACCCACTGATCTCGTACGACTGTGCTGGGGATTGTCTTCATCGTTCTGAAGAGGATTCTGTCATCACAACTTGCTTGCTTGCTTGTCCCCGTTAGGACTCTGTCCGTCATCAATATGAAGAAATCTCAACTAGATCCTGTCCACGTTAGGACTCCACTTGCTGTTAACCCAGAAAAATCTCGGCAACTCCGCTGGGGGATAATTCATCTGCATTTCCATAAACTGAATCGTCCATGTTAGGAATAAAACCCTTCCACGTTAGGAGTAACATCTGTCCATGTTAAGAATAACATCGTCCGCGTTAGGAGTCATCCCTTCTATATCTGTCCGCGTCAGGACTAATCCTTTCATTTTTCCACGTCAGGAAGCAACCTTCTTTCCACATAAGGAGAACTACATTAATCTGTCCACGTAAGGACTCCAATACCACTTGATATGTCCGCGTCAGGACTCCGATCTTTCCGCGTAAGGAATACAACTATTTCTGAACTTGTCCACGTCAGGACTCAAATTTTCCACGTAAGGAGTACATCATTCTTCCACGTTAGGAATATCTTCTTTGCTCTGTCCGCGTCAGGACTAAACTCTTCCACGTCAGGAATAAACCATTTCTTTCCACGTTAGGAATCAATTTATTTTGAATCTGTCCACGTAAGGACCTCAATTTCTCCGCGTAAGGAATAAACTTCTTCTTCCACGTTAGGAATATCTTCTTTGATTTGTCCACGTCAGGACTAAACTTTTCCACGTCAGGAATAATCTCTTTCTTTCCACGTCAGTAATCAATCTTGATATGTCCGCGTGAGGACTCAATCTTTCCACGTAAGGAATAAACCCGTCTGTCCACGTAAGGAAACCACTTTTCTTCCACGTAAGGAGTGCTCTTGATATGTCCACGTCAGGACTCTGATCTTTCCACGTAAGGAATACCAACTTCTTTCTGATTTGTCCGCGTCAGGACTCATTTTTCCACGTAAGGAATGCCATCTTAATCTGCCCACGTAAGGACTCCAATCTTTCCACGTCAGGAATGCTGTCATTTCCGCGTAAGGAAACTATCTTTTGATACGTCCGCGTAAGGACTACCTCGTCCACGTTAGGACCCATTTCTCCAAGTTAGGAATAATAATTTCTTCGATTTGTCCACGTCAGGACACTGATCTCGTCTTGATTTGTCCACGTTAGGATTCAGGCGTCTTCGACTCGCTGAGGAAATAAGACTTGTCCACGTAAGGACTCACACGTCTTCGACTTGCTGGGGAAATATCACTTGTCCACGTAAGGACTCACGCGTCTTCGACTTGCTGGGGAAATATCCGCGTCAGGACTTACACTTTGCCAACAACACGAAGAAGGATAAATTTGTCCATGTCAGGACTCTTGTATCTTGTCATCACAAAGAACTACAAACTTGTCCACGTCAGGACGCACATTTCACCATTACGAATAAAGATATCTGCTGGAAACAAATGATCCACGTCAGGACACCAACACGAAGAGTAACCAATCTTGTCCACGTCAGGATTTCACATTCGATCAATACCGAGAAATCAAATCTGTCCACGTTAGGACTAGCACATATCGTCAACCTGAGGAAATGTCCACGTCAGGACTCCACCTTCCAACAGTTCTGAGAAATCGAACCTGTCCACGTTAGGACTAGCACCTCCCATCAGCCCAGGGAAATAGACCTGTCCACGCTAGGACGCCCACTTCTGAAGAAACCCCGCCAATCTAGGAATAAACTGTCCGCGTTAGGACTTGGTTCTTCAATGATCCTCGCCCACAAACTTCTTAGCACTGACGTGACAGCGACTTCGAGATAAACTCTACTGGGGATGCTTGGAGACCCACTATCGGACGCCTGTTCTGATAACCGGCGGTGGCCTCTGAAATTCTGATTCACGGAAACCCTTTGATGACAAACAAACTCTGCTTGGGGATAAGAAGACACTTATCCTGGCCACTCTGGCTGGGGAAAATAAGAGACATTTGCATAAATGACTCTGCTAGAGACAAAGAGAGTCTCATCATGCTAACTCTGTGGGGGAATACCGCCGAAACTGACATTATCATTGAATATCTCCTGCCGAGATCTCGACTGTTTGGTAATTTATTTGAGCAAGAGCTCTCTCCACCTGAACTGCTGGAGTACAGAAACTGCTTCAGCAAAATAAATGCTGGAAGGATAATGCTGACTCCGCCGGGGATAGCCTGATGCTACACGATTATTCCAGCAAAATAAATGCTGGAAGGGTGAAGTCAACCCCTGCTGGGAAATTGGGAACTCAATCCAAACGCCTTGTTGAGGTAACCCCCTGCTGGGGAATATAACTTTGCTGGGGAATAGCAGATGCGCATAGTTCGATCGGGCTTTCTGCTGGAACGTGAACTGACATCACCAGTATCTCTGACAAGATAAGTGACAGGACCCACCATCAACTCTGCCTGGGAGAGTCTTAATCTTCGAGTTCCACTGGAAGGAATGAAAACACTCGCAAAGAGAATTCCTCTGGGGATGGCTGGATTCTCTTGGGGAAAATTAACTGATTCCGCTGGGGGAGAGTGCATGACCCTGCGGGGAAAGACGAGCCCGTCTGAATACAGCCTCACGATCTTGGAATCGCCAAACTCTGCTGAGAACGAATAACTTTTCTGGAGCACTTCCTTTGAATAAGCTACGGCTAGCTGGGGAATTCTATCCTTCTTCAGGAAGAACATGCATGACCTGCGCGGGGATCCAGTCTTTCGTTATCGCAACCTTCTGATCATCTTCCTCGTATGGTTATGATACCTGCAACAACACAAACAAGACACGACAAGCCTATGCAACCAACTCAATTCAGGTTAGTGACGTTACACTCAGTTAATTCAAAGCTTTAATGATTGTTGGCAAGGGCCCATGATGTTATACTCATGTTAGTTTCATCAAACTTAGGCGTTTTATCATGCGCAAAACAGTAAAGAACAGGCATCAAGTACTGAATAACACATTTTCATTGATTGGGCCCCTGAATGGGCGGAGTTTTTTGTACACGGGATGTAACTCCTGAAAAGAGGAAGTTACGCGAAGCAAATATACAAGTATGAAAGTATGCACAAGAAGCATAAATATTGACAAATTAAATTTTGTACACATGTCGGCAACTGGATGCAGATGAACACCACGAAATGATCCTCCTATGACTCATCCGACTCTGATGCTTTCCCGGTGTCCCTACTTCTGAAGAGGTTGTATCCGATAACTGACTCCCTAGATGCATTCTCCCGCATTGATGCTCATTGCAATATCAAATTCGGACCGCAGTCATTTGCTTTTCAAATCCCTAACTTTTGCGTGAACCGCCCTTTACGGGTTTTCAGTTCACCGGGATACCCTTTTTTGCCGAAGCCGCCCAGTGTAGGTTTTCAACTTCGCGGGTGTACATTTTTTCAATTTTATCCCTAACTTTTGCCCGAACCTTTCATTCTGTTTTTGGTTCGCCAGGATGCCCCATTTTTGCCTGGACTCTCTTTTTTTTTTTTTGTCCAGCGGGTCTATTTTAAGCAAAGTATTTTTTAACTGCGTCCGAATTCACAGGTGACGCAAAGTCTTCCCCGTCCATGGTGGACAACAATAAAGCTCCTCCTGAAAAGACCTTACTGACAACGTACGGCCCTTCGTAGTTGGGGGTCCACTTGCCCCTGTGATCTGTTTGCGGCGGGAGAATCCTTTTCAGCACAAGGTCGCCCGTCTGAAAGCTTCGCGGAATGATCTTCTTGTCGTACGCTTTCTTCATTCGTCTTTGGTATAAACGACCGTATGCCAGAGAAGCTAGCCTCTTCTCATCCATCAAACTCAGTTGGTTCAATCTATTCGTTACCCATTCTGCCTCGTCCAGCTGAACGTCTCGCAACACCCTCAGAGAAGGGATCTCAACTTCCAATGGTAGTACCGCTTCCATTCCGTATACCAACGAGAACGGAGTTGCCCCGGTTGATGTGCGTACCATCGTACGATAACCGTGCAAAGCAAAAGGTAGCACTTCATGCCAGTCCTTATAAGTCACCACCATTTTCTGGACAATTTTCTTGATATTCTTATTGGCCGCCTCAACAGCGCCATTCATCTTGGGTCGGTAAGGGGAGGAGTTGTGATGTTCAATCTTGAAATTCTGACAGAGCTCCTTCATCATTTTGTTGTTCAGATTAGAACTGTTATCCGTGATTATCCGCTCGGGAATCCCATATCGGCAAATGATATCTCTCTTGACGAATCTAGCCACCACTTGCTTCGTTACATTCGCGTAAGACGCCGCTTCCACCCACTTGGTGAAATAATCGATTGCTACTAGGATGAACTGATGCCCGTTAGAAGCCGTCGGCTCAATCTTTCCAATCATATCGATTCCCCACATCGAAAATGGCCATGGAGATGACATCACATTTAGAGGACTCGGAGGCACGTGTATTTTGTCAGCATAGATTTGGCACTTGTGGCACTTCCTTGCAAACTTGAAACAATCAGTTTCCATCGTCAACCAAAAGTAGCCTGCCCGCAGCAGCTTTCTTGTCATAGCATGCCCACCAGCATGCGTGCCAAAAGCACCTTCGTGAATTTCCTCCATGAGAAGTTTTGCCTCTTTCTCGTCTACACAACGCAACAACACCAAATCGTGGTTTCTTCTGTATAAGACGCCATCCGGGTTCAAATAAAAATTACCCGCTAATCTCCTGAGAGTCCTCTGATCTTGACTGGATGCCCCAGCCGGATATTCTTTATTCTTCAGGAAATTAAGGATATCGAAATACCACGGTTTGCCATCAGACGCTTCATCAATAGCAAATACATAAGCTGGTCTGTCCAACCGAGAGATAGTGATCTGGGGAGCTTCGTTCCAGAAGTTGACCTTGTACATGGAGGACAAGGTGGCAAGGGCGTCAGCCATTTGATTTTCTGCCCGCGGCACGTGATGCAACTCAACCTTGTCGAAGAAAGGCAACAATCTCCTTGCATAATTCATGTAATGTATCAAATTGGGCTGCCGTGTCTCCCATTCCCCTTTGATCTGATTCACTACCAGAGCTGAGTCCCCGTATACGTCTAAATGTTTGATTCGCAAATCAATGGCTTCTTCAAGCCCCATTATACAAGCTTCGTATTCGGCCTCATTGTTGGTAACGGCAAAGGTCAATCGGGCAGTAAACGGGATGTGCGACCCGTGCGGCGTAGTGATAATTGCCCCTATTCCGCTACCGTAAGCATTCACAGCTCCGTCAAATATCATCTGCCATTTGGACCCCGGCTCTGGTCCCTCGTCTGGTAACGGCTCTTCGCAATCTTTCATCTTAAGATACATGATATCCTCGTCAGGAAAATCAAATCTCATTGATTGGTACTCTTCAATAGGCTGCTCCGCCAGATACTCAGACAGCACACTCCCCTTTATTGCCTTTTGCGAGACGTATTGAATATCATATTCAGTCAAGACCATCTGCCAACGGGCAATTCTACCTGACAACGCCTGCTTTTCGAATATATATTTAATCGGGTCCATCTTCGAGATGAGCATGGTTGTATGATTTAGCATGTACTGCCTCAAACGCTTGGCGGCCCAGGCTAGCGCGCAACAAGTTTTCTCCAGCATTGAGTATCGAGATTCACAGTCTGTAAATTTCTTACTCAGATAATAGATCGCATGCTCTTTTCTCCCCGTCTCGTCGTGTTGACCGAGAACGCAACCCATGCTTCCCTCAAGAACCGTCAAATACATTATCAAGGGTCTACCTGCCACCGGGGGTATCAAAATAGGAGGCTCCTGCAAGTACTTCTTTATTTTGTCGAACGCCTTTTGACAATTTTCGTTCCACGTTACAGCTTGATCTTTCTTTAGCAGCTTGAATAATGGTTCACACGTGGCCGTTAGGTGAGATATGAACCGGGCAATGTAGTTCAATCTCCCTAAAAACCCGCGCACCTCTTTTTCTGTTTTAGGCGTCGGCATTTCTTGAATCGCTTTTATTTTAGCAGGATCGACCTCTATTCCTCTTTCGCTTACGATAAACCCCAGCAGTTTACCCGATCTCACCCCGAAGGTGCATTTGTTAGGGTTCAGCCTCAGCCTGAACTTCCTAAGTCTTTTAAACAACTTCAACAGATTCACCAGATGCTCTTCCTCTGTCTGGGATTTGGCAATCATATCGTCAACATAAACTTCGATCTCTTTATGCATCATGTCATGAAAGAGAGTCGTCATCGCACGCTGATATGTTGCCCCAGCATTTTTCAAACCAAAGGGCATCACTTTGTAGCAAAATGTTCCCCAAGGCGTTATGAAAGTAGTTTTCTCCATATCCTCTGGCGCCATTTTAATTTGATTATAGCCTGAAAAGCCATCCATGAAGGAGAATACGGAGTACTGAGCAGTATTATCAACTAACACGTCAATATGAGGAAGTGGAAAATCGTCTTTTGGGCTTGCTTTGTTCAAATCCCTATAATCCACGCACATTCGAACCTTGCCATCTTTCTTTGGCACTGGTACGATGTTGGCAACCCATGAGGGATACTTCGTCACAGCCAGGAAACCAGCGTCCCACTGTTTCTGAACCTCCTCTTTGATCTTCATTGCCATATCTGGTCGTGTTCTGCGAAGTTTTTGTTTGACAGGCGGGCAGTCTTCTTTCAGTGGCAGGCGATGCACAACCATATCAGTATCGAGCCCTGGCATATCTTGATACGACCAAGCGAATACATCATTATACTCTCGGAGCATTTCAACCAGTTTTCGCTTGATACCACTCTGCAGTGCGGCTCCAATACGAATATTTTTCTCAACCCCTTCCGACCCCAAATTGATAATCTCGATAACCTCGTCGTGAGGCAGAATGGCTCTTTCCTCTTGCTTCACCAACCAAGACAGTTCTTCAGGAACGTCGCTATCTTCGACAACCTCTTCTTCGGTCTGGAATACCGGGTGCTCGAAGTCGGGACGAGTCATAGGTGGCTCAAGGATGTCATCTGAAAATATTATCCTGCAAAAGGAAGGGTTAAGTGCTTCAAAATGCGTATAAAGCGATTAACCACATTGCCATTTTATTGAAAAATACAAAACAAGAAAGACAGGGATTACAGTATTTGCACATGGAAAACGCCATTTATTTAATGATTAACGCGCAATGTTTATAACAACACAGCCCTAAGCAAATCCTGATGCCCCGGGCAAGACATCAGATTATTCAACAATTAATAAAGCAAAGCATTACTGTTTAAAAGTCACAGGAACAAGCTCCTGAATAGACCAGTTGCACAGTCCTTGTCCTGGCGTGCTTGGCTGAATCCAGGCATCCATATCACAGTCGCTGTCCCCTTCATCGGACTCTGAAGCAGCATTGACAGATTCATGGCATACTCCACTGGCAGAGATGGTGATTGACTTTCTGAAATGGGGGGCCCCCACGGAAGGAGTTGATGACGACGGTCGGTACCCCAGTCCGAACCGGTCCATTTTCACAGGAATGTCCAATACTTTGCCCCAGCCCTTGGCTTCTCCTGCTTCCACTAGCGCTCGAGCCTCTTTATACGATGAAACGGCTATCTCCGGCACTTTGCTTGGCCTGGGACCCTTGTCTTTTATGCGCAAACCTTCGAATGCCTGGCAGGGCGTCTCGTGGATCTCCCCGTCGACTTCCACATATTTAAACGAAGAAAGATGGCTGACCAGGATGTCTTCCTCTCCGCACACGGTGACTACACTGTCTCCGACCATATACTTTAACTTCTGATGCAGGGTAGACGTGACTGCCCCTGCCCCGTGAATCCAAGGTCTTCCCAGCAAGCAGCTGTACGCAGGCTGTATATCCATGATATAAAACTCCGTTGCAAACACTTCCGGCCCCACTTGCAGAGGCAAGGTAATCGATCCGAAGACTGTCCTCCGCGTGCCGTCAAACGCTCTGACTACCAAATCGCTGGGTGTGCACAAGATCCCTCGAACATCCAGCTTCATCATTGCCTTCTTAGGCAGCACGTTCAAAGACGATCCAGTGTCAACCAATACGTGCGACATTGTCGACCCTCTGCATTCAACAGATACATGTAATGCCATATTATGATCCCTTCCTTTCGGAGTCAAGTCGAAATCAGTAAAGCCCAGACTGTGGCCTGCATTCACGTGTGCCAATACTCCTTCTAACTGGTTCACGGAGACATCCTGTGGTACAAAAGAAGTGTCCAGGACTTTCAACAAAGCGTTCCTGTGGGCTTCCGAACACAACAGCAATGATAAGATAGATATTTTGGATGGCGTTTGCTGCAGATGCTCCACGATTTTATAATCGCTCTTCCGAATTAAGCGCATGAATTCCTCTACATCTTTCGATGCTGCTTCTTTTTCACTTGCTTGTACCGGAACGTTCTCAACCGCTTTCCCTTTTCCTTTCGCTATCCTTTCGGCTTCCACTTCAGGAGATATAAAGATCCTGCCGCTCCTCGTCATGCCTCCTGAGCCAACAACATTATCCACAACCTCCGCTGACTGCTTGTTAACATCGATCTTAATCCCGTCACAATACACCTCTAGCCCATATGACCATGGGACCGCTTTCGTGTTCTCATACGGGATTGGCCCGGCTTTAGTTATGGTAATCGGTGGTCGCTGAGCTGGTGCTGAAATGGTGATCGTCTTCCTAGGAATCGTTACCGTGGCCACATCACTCCGATTATCCACTACTGCCCCTGCAGGCTCATCAGTTGCTGTTCTATCAAACTGCAATATACCTTCATCAATTAAGGCCTGAATGCCTTTCTTCAGATCCTCACACCCCCCAGACAGGGCCCAACAGTCTAAGCAGTACTCATCACATCCTGGGTAAACACCCCCCTGCAACAGTCGGCTCTTTATTTCGCTCAGCGGCGTCTTTAAATCTTCAACATTCATAATCAGATTCAGCCCTTCCTCAGTCAGCACGGCATTCGCCCCATGATTAGGCATGGGTTTCTGGACTATATTTGGAACTGTCGTTCCGAAGTTGATAGACTTGTTGTCCAAAAGATCCTGTACAACGTGCTTAAAAGCATGACAACCTTCTATATCATGGCCTGGGGCCCCAGAATGAAACTCGCAGTGTCTATTTGCATCATAGCCGAACGGGGGAGTCCCCGTTATTGGTGCCAAGGTTCTTTTCTCCACTAGATTCAATCCCAACAATGTCTGCAATAAATCAGCATAGGTAGAGGGAGGTTTCTCGAACACCCTTCTCGGCTTACCCTGGAACTTTCGCTGAGCTTGCTGTGCCCCCTGCTGAGGCTGCTGCTGCTGTGGCATTGGTTGCTGCTGAACCGGTTGTTGCTGGGTTGGTTGTTGCTGATAGGGGATGGTAACACTCGACACTTGCTGCGGCTGACGATATTGATTTCTTCCCCTGCCTCGGCCTCGGCCTCAGCCTCCAAATACCGCGCTAGCTTCGCCCTGACGGCGCCCACCATAAGCTTTCCTATTACTGCCAGATGCAGCTGACTCATCGACTTGGAACTTTCCTTGCTTAATGTTCCGCTCAATCTTTTCACCCATCAGAATCAGGTCTGAAAAACTAGCCAGAGACGTATGAAATAGCATATCATGAAACAACCCGGTGAATGTGCCGACAAACATATCGTTCATTTCTTTATCTTCCACAGGAGGACGGACCCTGGCAGCCATATCGCGCCACCTTTGCGCGTATTCTTTAAAACTCTCCCCCTTCTTTTGCGAAAGCCCGGCCAACTGGACCCGATTGGGTGCCAGGTCGCTGTTATACTTGTAGTGAGCTACGAACGCCTCCGCCAATTGCTTCCAAGTCTTGATATCAGTTGGCTCCAACCCCATGTACCACTCTAGGGAAGGACCCGATAGACTATCCTGAAAGAAATGCATGAGCATTCTTTCATCAGTGGAGTATGCAGACATCTTTCTGTAATAAGCTCGTACATGCACTTTCGGACATGTATCTCCTTTGTACTTATCGAACGCAGGCGCCTTGAATTTAATGGGCACCCTCAAGCCAGGTACCAAGCCCATAGTTGCCATGTCCAGACCCACAGCGCTTTGATTTAGGACTCCCTTCATTTGCTCTTCCAGCATTCTAATCTTTTGAGAATCATCCATCGGCCCGTCAAAACCTCCTCCAGAGAAGGCGTCCTCCTGTTGATCCTCTTGCCACATACCGTTTCCAGCCCCGTATCCATCATATGCATTATTACGTCCAGCTCTGATCTGATTCATCCCCGGAACTCGGCCTCTGTTGCCATACCCTTGAACACCTCCAGCAGGACCACAAGCCATAAATCCAGCACCGTTTCCGTTTCCAAAGCCTCCGTAACCCTGATTGACCATACCATAACCCTCTTGCCCAAAGCCTTGAGCATTAAAGCCATACTTGCCAGCGTTGTCGAATCCCTGATCATTGAATCCGAACCCAGCGTTGACAAAGCCATTGCCTCCGAGATTATCTCCCAAATTGACATCACCCAGCCCAGCATTATGGACAGCATTTTCATTTCCAACTCCGACGTTACCATTCACAGCAGTGGTAGCGTTGTTGACGTTAGCGGCAGGCATATTGACCACGGGCGGAGCCACTGGCGTGGGAGTGCCATCTCCATGAGCAGTATCAACCCGGACAGACTGATGATCTTCGTTACCATGACCAGCGTTGCGAGCCAACAGAGGCTGGACCATGGCCTGCAAATTCTCTTGCCCTTTTGCTATAGCCTCCATGGTCTGCATGAAGAGGGCGAGCTTCTCGCGCACATCCTGCATTTCGTTCTGGATTTGGTCCATGACTTTCCGACAGTTGGAGCGTGTAGAATAGCGGTGCGGATGTTGATCTGGAATCCTGTTAAGTACCTGATGCAGAGCAAGAGATAAGACACCGTTCAAAGATTACCTGTTATGCAATATGAATATGAATGCAATGCAATGTGTCTGTGCATTAGGGAAGTTCATTCCCCCAGTTCTAGTGCGAAGGTGCCGGTGCAGTGACAGTGCTGACAATAGGAACATCGGAGCTGAATCATAGAAAGCCTTGTATATTGCAGAGAGAATCAATAAGCCCAGGGTACAATATCACTGAGAGTACAAAGATGGCATGACCTCAACCAACAATCCTGGTGATGGTCAGCACTATGCAAATAAAGCATACGAATAACTAAATGATCAAATCCTCCCAAAAGTCTGGTACTCCTCTATCAACTTCTTGGTCTCCGGATGGCTTGGTCGATCAAGCAGCCCTTCAACAAGCTGGTTTCTCTTCTTAAGGACACGGCGTACGTCTTCAGCAGTTTCTTCCCACGTTGCTTCTCCGAAGCAATCTTCTAACTTTCGCTTCTGGGACACTGCTTCATCTCTGGACTTGATTGCCTTGTTCAGTGCATGCTGGACACTATACCGGGTCATCACTTCCTCCTCACACTTCTTGATGCTAGACTTCAACTTTTCTTCAAGATCGGAAATTTGCTGCTTCAGCTTATCTTCCCTCTTCTTATTGTTGGTGAGTGTAGCATTCCAAGTCTTATTGCAAGAAGATATCTCTCGGTGTGCTGCATCGAGCGCCTTCTTTTTGGCTTCCAGCATGTCATGGGAACTTCTGAACTCTTGCCCCAGACGTTCGCGCTTTTTCTTTTCCTCGGTCAGCTCAGATCCTAACCTGTTTACCAGCTCAATCTGTTGTTGGAAAGCATATACAGCCTTGTTTTTCTCGCTGCGCACTTGGGCTAACTCTTGCTCTAACCCTTCATTAATCTTCATAAAGGCTTCTTTCTCCTTCACAACCTGTTCATATGCTTCTCTAGAAACAGTAGTTGGCTCTTCTACCGGAATAGGATCAAGAATTGGTGCATCTGGAAACGGCATCTTCAACTGACTAACCCTCTCCTGAATCCAAGCTCTATAAGGTGCATAGGCCTGACAGTCATTCTTTCCCAACAACGGCTTCCCTTTGCGGTTGATACGCGTCCAGGCACGTCGCAACTTGGCTAACAATTCCCCCTTCAAATCTCCAGTGAAGTACAGAGATTCCTGTACTTCCTCCTCTTGAGGTGGATTCCTCAACGCATATCCGAACTGACGAATGAACAGAGAAGGGTTGTAATTGATACACCCTTTCCTTCCAATCAGCGGCACATTAGGGTACCCAGCACAACTGAAGATGAGCTCAGATCCCAACAAATCTCGATCAAACCATACAATGTCTTCGGAAGATAGCCTCATCAGGCGCTCTGACCAACTGGCTGGAACTGTAGTCTCTGCAGCAGATCCCCTCTTAGGAAGGTGACTTTCAAACCACATACTCAACAAGGGCACACACAGGTGAACATTCTTCCCTCTTCCCTTCTCATTCTTGTAATGCAGTGAGTGGTAGAGATCTCCGAGTAAGGTAGGTACAGGATTACCAGCGGCAAACAAGTAGAAAGCATCAAAGTCCACAAAGTCCGGTATATTGGGAAACAAGACTATGCCATAAATGCACAAGGCCAACACAGCATTGAAAGCAACCCAGCACCCGCTCTTGGCATACTCTTGGGCTTTACCAACTAAGAATTGGAGTGAGAAGCCTGGAACTCCACGGGAAACAGTAGTCACCAGTTCAGAAGCATCAATATGCAAGGCTTTTGCCAAATCCTCCGGCTTGGGCTTGGCGTCATAATGAATGAATGGAACCTGGTTCTGCACGGGCAGCTCAACATACTCAGCGTATTCCTCCAGGGTTGGTCCCATAATAAAGTCAGAGAACGTAAAGCACCTCAAAGCAGGGTCGTAGAATTGCATCAAAGCATACAACCCATCTAACTCTACCTCTGTAGGTTTGCACACCAATCTCAGTAGTCTACCATAGCTCATCCGGAAGCTCCTACGAACACCCTCATCAGCAAGAGAGATCAACCCCAGTAAAGGAACAATATCAGGCGTAGGCAATTTGTAAGCAACTGTTCTCCTTAAGCTAGTCATGATCAACACTCAAAAGTCTGGGCACTAGAACTAGGGAAATGCAAATGCACCTGCAGCACAGACACACGTTAGTGAAATGCAAATGATAATGGATATGCAGGGATGCAATGCAAGTAACATTCAACAGGGGCCAAAGCTGCAGCTGATTAGCCTAAACTCAATCAAGAAAGGTCTCAGATAGACCATCCAGAAGTCATCAACCCTGGTCTCAGATAGACCTAAAATAAAACTCCAACACTGGTCTCTGACAGACCTCAAATCATAACTCCAACTGGTCTCTGATAGACCTCAAATCACATCCATAATTGGTCTCTGACAGACCTCAAAACACCTCTCCAAATGGTCTCTGACAGACCTCAGATCTCATCTCAAAATGGTCTCTGACAGACCTCATAACTCTCCCAATGGTCTCTGACAGACCTCAGAATAAATCTCCAAATGGTCTCTGACAGACCTCATAACTCTCCATAAATAACCAAGATCTCTGATCAAGAAATAACCGGTAGTCTGGAGGTCTAGTTACCTGCATAACCCTGAATCCCCTCACAGGTGGGTGGCCCTATAACTGGCACAATGTACGGCATCCTATGCGGTCGTCGGCGTCACAGACTTTCAGGGTTGATGATACGATTCCCAGAAGGAGTGGCATCATCAAATCCTGAAGAGGCCTCACTTAGCCAACTTCCAAATGATCGGTCCCCAGAGTCGACAATCCAACTAACCAGCAACCCACGCCAACCAAAGGAAGGGGCAGGAGGCCAACCAGAGGAACCTCGTCTGAGTGTAGATTTCATGGGACACCGAAGCAAGCAAGGCAAGCGGGCGCCCACTAATTTCTACTCTAATTCTAAGTGCACTCAAGCCCAGGTCCGGCTTATCTCTCAATATCAGAACACCCGTCACACCCCAGATACAGCAATAATAATCAATATATAAAGCTGAAAAATAGAAGGTTAGAAATATACAATAACTCCATACAAAATCCTCGACGGGAAAACAAGCGTTAGGATTGACTCTCTCAAGGGACGTTGGATCCCAAATGCATAAGGACTATCGCAGTCCTTAGCAGCCAGGGGACGTTGGATCCCCAGCAGAGTCGCCAGCTGTCGCTACTGCGAAAATCGGCGCCGGCTGAACAGAAGAGTCGCCACCGTGCGTTATTTATCCCACGGGAGGGAAAGGAAACGCTCAGAGTAAACCTCGCACAACACGGGAAAGGTATGGTCGTCGCAACCAAAACCTGGATTCGGGAGTCGGTTACGCAAGGGGAAGGTATTAGCACCCCTCACGTCCGTCGTACTCGACGGGATCCACGCTTGTTTTCGGGTATGGATTGTCATTCTATCTAAACTACAGGTCAGGGGTTAAAAGAAAATAAAAATGAAAATAAAAATGACTCGGCAAAGTATCGCACTTTATGCCTACGTATTCCCGTCTGGAACGAGAAATCAGAGTCAACGTAGTTCGCCTACCTACGGGAAAGGAGGGGAAGGTTGCTCGCTAGGATATCGCATCCTATGCCTACGTACTTTCACACGGCATGAAAGATCAGAGCAAACGTAGTTCGGGCCACGGAAGACACAAGCTTATCTTGATTGATTTTATTCCTTCTGAAAAAGGTTTTTCTTGATTAACAGTCCCGGCGGACAAAAATGACGCTTTGATGAGTTCACATTCTTTTACGGAAGAAGTGTCTTTTATTGTGTTTGAAATCTTTATGTGTTTTTCTGTTTGTTTTGAGAAAGAAAGAGACAGAACTCTAACCTACGGTTGAGAAGGGAAACAAACTAACCTAATGTTATCATGCATGGGTTAAGACCTAGTGTCTATCATGCTCCTCTCTTGCGCAGAGAGAAACAGAGATCCTAAGGGATAGGCAGAAATAGAAACAATATCAGATATATACAGTAAAACAGTAAAATGCATGGATGCAACAGTACAAGCGAGGCAAGGGAGTCCCACTCAACCTCGAACCTAGAAAACAATAAGCGAAAGTGAACAGGCTTCACTTTCAACTCAGCAGGGTAAACAGCAAACAATACAGTCCAGAAAACCAATCAATACATCAACAAATGAAATACAACAGCAAAAGAAACAGCATCAGCAGCTCTGACTCAACATCTAGCTCCAAGTAATCTCCGATCAGTTACAGGCTTCAACAAGCATCAATCTCCATCTTCATGACCTTCAAGCAAGGGTTTTGATCATCAGTCTTCTATCTGCAATGGCTTTTCTTCAAGCTCAAACCTCCAGGATGAGGGATTAGTCACAAGAGTGAATTGGGTGTTAAGCAATCAGTTGACTACCAAGGGTGGTGAACAGACTGCTTCTAACACAAAAGACATGTTCTCTCAAGGGTTCTATCTCATAGACACTATCACCAAGCCTTCCAAAGGAAGGGGGTGAGTGTCTTAGAGAGACTCTGAATCACAGAGAAGAATGGATGCAGGCAAGGCAATCCATGTTTGAGAAACAAACTTTCTAGTCTAGAGCTCTGCCTAGCTCCTAAACCCTAGTCTCCTCAGCATCTGCTAGCAAGAAACTCCTCCTCAACTCTGACAGTTGATCTTCAATCTTTGAATCTCCAATGGTTTCATCTTCACAAATCTTCAGCTTCCCCAGGGCCCCAGACAAACCCAATACCCAAACAAACAAGCAACAATCTCCAGAGGGCACACCACACCAGACAATCAGATATACAGACAGTAATAATAGCAGTAGGGGAATCCTGACTTTTCTCTAAGGGATCTAATAGCTACCCATAGCCCCTATAGTCCCATAACCAATCTACTCAAACCCTAAGTCCTAAGGGAAATGAAGTCAAACTTCTTAAGTTGTCACCTAAAACCCTAGTTTTGTACATGATGTTCAAGCATTTATTAATCACCTAAAATTAATCTCTAAAAATGGGAATTAAAATATTTCTACAAGTTGAATATCTCATCTAAACAATATAAAAAGAATGACCAAAAAATATTAAAGCATGTAAGAGAACAAAAATCATTAAAAGGATGCATGAAATGAAACTATTTAATATGACATTTATTTAGAAAATATGGAAAAAATATGAAATAAAACTAAAAATGAAATTTTATTTAATGAACATTTTCTAGACATTTTAATGTAAAAGATGTAAAAAGAATGGATGAAAATGCATTTTTTATGAATTTATTATGGATTTATGAAATTGGTAAAATATTAGTGAATTAAGGAAATTAAATGCATTAAAATGAATGAGAGAGGGGTGCATTCAGAAATCTCGCCCAGTTCAATTCAGGATGGGCCCTCAGACTGGGGGTGCAGATAGCGCCTTCACCAAGGCCCAATAACAATCAGAATTGAAGAAATAACCAAAGAGCGCTGAGGGGTGAAACTAGTAGCGAAAACACGTTGCAATTGGTTTTGGGCCTAAACCTGGGGGTGGGATTAGCACAAGAGACTCAGGCCCGCCCGTTTCAATTAATGAAACGGCGCGTTTTGGCCAGTTTCCAATTCCCTCCAAATTCAGATTGAATAACAGCCACAGGATCACGCTGAAAGTCAAAAGTCCAACTCCAAATGAAGGGTCCAGATTTCGTCTTCTTCCTCCATTCAACTGAACCTAGGGTTTCATCCCCATGAGACTCCATGCACGAGCAACTTTCTTCCTCTCTGTTCTCATCCTACACGCCACTAATCCACATGATGTAAACACAAAAACCACTCCAAATTCTTTCCTCTACAAGCCTAGGGCATTAGATTATCTTGAAACTCACCACAACAACAAATCCGATTGAATCAAACACTGGCCACCATGAAATCATACTGTTATGAACCATCACCATTCTCCCTCAAACTTACCCTAATCTGATCTATGCATAAAGGTGATTAACCTACACTATCGAGCTAAGATTCTAATGGCTTAACCTAAGAGATATTGATCCAAATAGTTTGTTGCACCTGTCACCAACCATCACCAATCCTTTCCAAATTCATCTAACTTAATCTCCTAACCACCTAGATCAAGTCTAAACTAATAAAATCATGTTAAACTAACTGAATCAAGCTAATCGAATGAAAACTTACCTGATGTAAAACCTTGAGAACAGCTATGGAGATGGAAGATCTGAGGCTTTTGAGACTTGGATCTTGATCCACACACTCAGCAATCAATTCTGTATGCAATATTCTGGTGATTCCTTGCTTGAATTAGGCTGTCCACTTGAGATTGTGATTTTGATGTTGATGAAAAAGGTTGCTCGAAAATGGATGATAATCACTTGATCCTTGCTTCAATTATGATCTATGATGATGATGGAGTAAAATTGAATCAATGTGGATGAAGATTGATGAAGATTTTGGAGAATTGAAATGAAAACTCAATGAGAAAGTATGAGAGAAATTTGTGGAATTCTTGGTGCAAATGAAGCCAACCCTTGCCAAATTCTCATTTCATGCTTATATAGACCCCAATGGTACATTCTAGATCCATCTTGCACATTCCCTTTGTTTTCAAACTTTGGCTCATTTTGATTATGTTTCTTAAAAGGCAAGCAACCATGGATAACTTTCTTTTTCCCTTCTAAACTCAAAAAAGTGTTTGAACCATTGTTCTTAGAATTGTTTTTCCATTCAAAATCATATATTGGAAGTCTCCATTTGGACTTGTAAATCTCCCAAACCATTTTTCAATTTGAAATTATTCACTTTATAAGCCTTTTTAGTTCTTATTTTGACCAATTATGCAACTCCATGCTATGAGCTTCTCCAATAATTTGTGACCTTCTTTCTAGACTTAAAATCCCATTTGGAACAAGTTTGATGTTGTAAGTTTTTCCATTTGAGGCCTCCTTGTATGAGTTTTGGACATAGATTAAAATGACCTGTAATTCACAAATGCCCAAAATACCCTTTGCTTGTCAAGACCATAAGTTGAGTTCTCCACATCATATGAAGGCATGCCATACCATTCTAGAAAGCTAAGACAATGAGGAACAATTCTTATGTTGACCAAGAATTCATTTGAAATCTCCTTGAGGGGCAAAACTAGCTTGGAAGTCAAGTCACTTTCACAGACAAAAATTCAGATACCCCAGATGACCTGTAACTTGTAAGGACCATAACTTGAGTTCTATAAATCTCCTTGAGGTCTTCCACCACTCAAATTAAAGGTCTTGAGATCCTCTACAAGTTTCATGTTGGCCAAGAAGCCATTTGAAGTTAGCATTTTGACTTATCTTGCTTGGAAATTTGACCTAAACTAGGGGATTTTACAGAGAAACCCTAATTTAGTAACTCCTCTTCTCCTTGATTTCTCTTGAATTCTTCTTGTCATATCTCCATATCCTTCTTCATATGTTCAATGTTGATCCCCACATCTCTTCAATAGACTTGAATGCCCTCTTAAGTCAGTCAATTGACCTAGGGTTGACCTAGGGTTGACCCAGATGAAACCCTAGTTGACTGTCTTCAACTATAGCTCTTGTGCTCTCATCAATGACTTGTCTCCTTCTCCAAATGACTTTCTAAGTCTCTCAAGATGTCTAGATGCTCTCCATACCTTCAACCCACAGCTCATAACCCTCTTGCTGACCCTCAGATCCCCTCAGCTAGGAGATGGACTCAAGGATTGATCTGCTGAACTCTTTGCTTTCAAATTCTTTCCTGATGACTTGGATGAGGTTGAATTATGATGATAACCTCTTGCTAGGCCTCTAGAGATGAAAATAATGATTGGTCCCCTGTTGAATGACTTGCTATGCTTATGCTATGCAGATGGTTAGTCTATGTTCATGACTCTGTATGCAAATGCTAATGATATTAAAACATAAACCAAAGAATAAGGTTGGGCAAATTTTAGGGTGCAACAGCAGTCATGTCACCATTTCATTTCTTATGTTTTGTCTTTGTTTATTTAAGTATTGTATGCTTTGAACAATTGCCATTCGTATTTGGTTTTCATTAATATATCGTTTATGCATGTTTTGAATTAGTTATTTCATATTCACTCACTTTCACTTATCACTGACACATTTGTTCACTTCACTCCATCCACTATTGTTTAGCATGATTTGAGGGAGGATGATGAAAACGAGATACCCATAATTGCAACTCGTATGTTTTCAGATAGAATCTCGTCAATGATGTACAAGCATTGTTTCAATCCCCTAAACACTGGAGATATAAGGAGTTAATCCCTAGTAAACCACTTCGAGCCTAGGAGTAGCAGTTTCCTTCGGATATCCAAACCTTTTACACTCAACCTGGGGCAGGGTAGTGTTCAGTTAATTCAACCCCGCACTCGAATCAACAAGCAAAATCCAGAAGACGGATGTTCATCAAAGACCCATGACATGGCAGTCACAATCTTCCCAAAAATCAAAAATCAAAAATCCTGCTAAGTCAAACACCTTAGAGGGGACTTAGGAAAAATCAAGGCAATCCCGATGGATCTGACAAGTAAAGTCAATCCATGCAAAAGTTAGGGATCAAAAACGAAAACAAAAGAGGACCCCGAAACCCTTAACAAAAACAAAATAAGATTCAGTAGTCATTCAAATAGGGTCACTGGCATCCATCAAAATAAGGTGACTGTCACGTCGAGCAAACCTTGAACCATCAAGTTTATACCATCAAGATAAGTGCAAAATTAACTGAACATAGGACTGGAGATCGTTAAGAAGAATGGGTGGGTACAAATCATACTTCGAGCCTAACATCCTTTGTTTCATAACCGTGAACCAAACCACGTTACAGCCCTCGAAAGTCCTAATTGAGGCGAGGTTTATTCTGAAAGCATACTATTGCGAGGTTGCGTAACCTGACTCCTTACATGATTTCTAATCATCAGCATTGGTGTCATTTCTCTTGATATATCTTTCACACCAATCAAAATCAGCATAACGTTTGAGCTAATTGTCCATTCGTCTCACTACCACGACACTCCAATAAATGACATTTTTTCAAAACTTACATTGAACTTTGCATTAATATTACCATTTATGAATGTACAATTTTAATTGCAAATCAGTGCTAGGTATTCAAAGACATTTTAACAAGGGGAAATCGAAAGAAGCTTGACTTTTAGTGGCGTACACGAGGCAAGATTATTTCAAAACCCATAGGCTAGGGCAAATCATTCAATAGCTTGAATAGGGGCAAGTCATCAGAGCTCAGTTTCAACTTCAGAATTGGTTAATCAGGGGCATACAATTACCATGTTCAGACTGAGGCAAGTCCAGATTACCTTAACCATCAGGCATAACTGCAACCTTCTCTAAAGCAAATTCACAAACCACCAAGTACTCAGAGCATCCAGAGCATCATCTTCTGCTTCAATCACGACGTCTTCAGCAAACTGCGTGTCGAGGAAGTCAATCCCTCCCACCACCCGAAGTCCAATTCGCATTAGCACCTACCCAAAGTCCACCACGTTGGCGTCTCCATCTGCATTTCCAATCACCCTTCTGCAATCATATGCATCATACGCATCGCATCCCTCATAAGCATCTTGCATCATATGCATACCCAAGTCATATCATACTTTCCCAGCTCTTGCATCTCCGCGCGTCAGACTTTGCATTTGCACTTCCATTCATATGGAATATCATTTATCATCCAGCATTCATATATGCAAGTTAAGGTCCAGGATCAATCTTGAAGATTTCCAATACCATCATCAGCCCGGTCAAGGGCATCTTCCACAAAGGTCGTGGATTTCTCCCACGAATTTCAGGAGCTTCAAAGCAATCATCAGCCCAGTCAGGGGCAATCTTCTGCAATTGTGGGTTTCTCCCACAAAATTCGAAGTTATTCAAAGCAAGATTCAGCCTAGTCAGGGGCATTTTTCAAAGGCCATGGGCGTCTCCCATGACGTATTTCAACCTTGTGGTTGATTAGATCTTCAAATCAACATTTAGCCCAGTCAGGGGCATACCATTCAAGACCGTGGGCGTTCCCCACGAAGTTGTTCAACCTTTTGTTGGGCAAATCCAAGAAGTTCAGTGCAAGATCTAACCCGAGCAGGGGCATCTTCAGCAAAACCGTGAGCGTTCCTCATGAAGTTGTTCAACCTTTTGTTGAGCAAGACAAGACATCAAGACAAACTCAGCCCAGTCAGGGACATCCTCTTCAGAGTTCATGGGCATAACCATGAAATCATTTCAACAAAATTGTGATCTTCAAGCAAGACGGTGGGTGTACCCCGTTGATTCATTTCAACCCAATCTTCCTCTTGGGTGTTCCCCAATGAGTTGTATCCAGCAGGCGTGACTGTTGTCAATTGCCTTACTATCATCCTTTCGGTAATAGCCGAACCGTGTCGGTTCAAATTAGCCTGCATCCTTTTGGTGCTGGTAACCTTCAAATTTGTGTCGTTCTATAATCCTTTTGGTGATAGTAACCTGTGTGTGTGAGTTTCGTTCCGTCATCCTTTTGGTGGGGGGTCTGTCACTTGGATTGGTGTCAGATTGTGCGATAGTGTTTGTCCTATCATCCTTTTGGTGGTAGTGGTCGGTGTGAGTTTTGCTCCGTCACCCTTTCGGTGAGGGGTCTGTCACTTGGATTGGTGTCAGATTGTGCGATAGTGTTTGTCCTATCATCCTTTTGGTGTTAGTGGTCGGTGTGTGTTTCGCTCCGTCATCCTTTTGGTGGGGGGTCTGTCACTTGGATTGGTGTCAGATTGTGCGATAGTGTTTTTCCTATCATCCTTTTGGTGGTAGTTGCCGGTGTGTGTTTCGCTCCGTCATCCTTTTGGTGGGGGGTCTGTCACTTGTATGGGTGTCAGATTGTGCGATAGTGTTTTTCCTATCATCCTTTTGGTGGTAGTGGCCGGTGTGTGTTTCGCTCCGTCATCCTTTTGGTGGGGGTTCTGTCACCTGGATTGGTGTCAAATTGTGCGATAGTGTTTGTCCTATCATCCTTTTGGTGGTAGTGGCCGGTGTGAGTTTCGCTCCGTCATCCTTTTGGTGGGGGGTCTTTCACCTGGATTGGTGTCAGATTGTGCGATAGTGTTTGTCCTATCATCCTTTTGGTGGTAGTGGCCGGTGTGAGTTTCGCTCCATCATCCTTTCGGTGAGGGGTTTGTCACTTGGATTGGTGTCCGATTATGCGATAGTGTTTGTCCTATCATCCTTTTGGTAGTAGTGGCCGGTGTGTGTTTCGCTCCGTCATCCTTTTGGTGGGGGGTCTGTCACTTGGATTGGTGTCAGATTGTGCGATAGTGTTTGTCCTATCATCCTTTTGGTGGTAGTGGCCGGTGTGAGTTTCGCTCCGTCATCCTTTTGGTGGGGGTTCTGTCACCTGGATTGGTGTCAGATTGTGCGATAGTGTTTTTGCTATCATCCTTTTGGTGGTAGTGGCCGGTGTGAGTTTCGCTCCGTCATCCTTTCGGTGAGGGGTCTGTCACTTAGATTGGTGTCCGATTATGCGATAGTGTTTGTCCTATCATCCTTTTGGTGGTAGTGGCCGGTGTGTGTTTCGCTTCGTCATCCTTTTGGTGGGGGGTCTGTCACCTGGATTGGTGTCAAATTGTGCGATAGTGTTTGTCCTATCATCCATTTGGTGGTAGTGGCCGGTGTGTGTTTCGCTCCGTCATCCTTTTGGTGGGGGGTTTGTCACTTGGATTGGTGTCAGATTGTGCAATAGTGTTTTGTGTGAGTTTCGCTCCGTCATCCTTTTGTTGGGGGATCTGTCATAGTCATTAATGATAGATTATGCGATATGAGTTTCGCTCCGTCATCCTTTTGGTGGGGGGTCTATCATAGTCATTAATGCCAGATTGTGCGAGTGTGTTTTGCTCTATCATCCTTTTGTTGGTAGTAGTCGTGTGTGTTATGTCCCATCATCATTTTGGTGATGGCAACCTGTTGCCATTTATCCACTGTTTGCTCAGGGGTATACCTCATCCAGCATTTCAATCCCCGAGCATCTCTTTTCTTTTCGGACAAATTCAGGGTATTCTTTATATATATTTGACTTCTACCTCGTAGGAAAGAACGCTGTAGCAGTTTATCTTACTCATTTTAAGCCAATTAGATAGGGGCATCTGTCATACCCCAAATTTGTCCTACCTTTGTACAACCTCCATCTTGTATCTTTACCCATTTGCTTTATTTAAAAAAAGTCCTAAAATATGTTGTTATTTTCACTCGAGGATGTCAGGTTAGACGCGTGGACAATGTTGAATAAGGAATGGTTCAGGCCACCTGGTTTAAGTTAATTTTTGCAGATTTTTTCAATACAATGCATATTTGAAGGCATTATCCCTTGGTTTCAAGGCAATGAGGTTTTGGTTCATGGCAATGCGATTTCACTCCCTATTTAATCTCAAATTTGAAGGTGGATTTATTATTGGGTTTATTTCAATTTTATTCAAGGCCAATTTGGAATTATGACTTTTTTTGGGCTCATTCAAGTGTCATTCATTTTCAAGTGAGAAGTTAAGTGAAGAGGACTTTGGTTTTTGAATTCATATGGGAATTTCATCATCAATTTAACGGTGAATTTAAAGATGTTATTTCAACCAATTTGTAAGTTCAAGTTTAACAAAAGCCCACACAAAATTCAAAGCCCATTTTTGTGGAGTTCACATTTGTATCAAAACATACCAAAAAAAGAAGTCACAAGATCATTAGAAAATTTGTACTTTTACAAAGTTCATTACCATGTATTACAATTTGAAGGCCCATTACAATTCAAAAATCTTCCATTACAAAAAGTTCCAAAAGTGTTCTAGGTCCATTATTTATTTCAAAATTATAAGAAGTGAGAGAATATGAGGAGTCCATGATTCGAAGATTACAACAACAAAAAAAGAGGGGCAAAACATCTACTAAATGCCATGCAATACATTCATAGTCTCCATACGGCATTTTTTATTGCAGCCAGTTGGGATGCCTCAAGCCACATACGCTCACCATACTAGCCGTCCCTGTACCACAAAACTAGTCAATTTAATCATGTCCCTGTACCACAAAGGCACCCCAACCGTGAGTGAATCATGTGTTGTGCGTGAATATCAATACGTGAGATGCAGCAACAGAGTGTTAAGTGGATACACCACTAATGTTCACAAAAGTTGTGTGATGAAAAAGTGATAATAAAGGAAGCCATACCACGTTTCCTACTACTACATAACAGCCAACAAGATGGGGACAAAACCAAATTCAGCAACAAGTGACCCTGTTGTTGACGCCATGCTTTTAATTGATGGGCCCTACGCGGATTGAGGTTACCAACATGATGTGCAGCAGCATGAATCTGCATTTTTAACTTGCAAGGAGAAAAGTAAAAAACCAGGAAAGTTACAGACTTTGGTATTAAAAAACCGTAGTTCATGTCACCACAAAACAAAGCGCCAGCTTATACAGAAGAAGGCAAATACATCTTTCACAGCGTATAACCCACCCATGATACACCAACAACACATATACGGCAAAAGAGAGGCACTCCAAAGAATCACCTACACAGGACAGGACAGTAGCCGTCAAGCAGTGTTTTTTTCACGTGATTCATCATGATAACTTGTCCACACAATGACCATTTTGGACTCTCTAATGGACCTGCAAAGCAACAAATAAAGGGAAGTAAATATCAGCACCATAAATAATCCAATTTTCACTAAATGACAAAACAATCAAAAACCTCAATGAGTTTCTAACACAATCTGTACCATTTCATAAACCACACCAGATGACCACGATGCAGCGCACACATACAGCCATGGACCTGCAACGGCAGAAAAAGCAGAAAAAAGCAATTCACAAAACCAGCTTTGTGTATTTTGTTTCTTTCCATTTTTTATTCAAGTCACAACACGCTAACCGTACATCCTACAAAAGCATTACAACAAATAAAATAAGGAGAATAGAAAGCAAAAGGATTAAAGGCCATCAACAAGTTTTAAAAATTGAGTAGCTATGCGGATCCCACACGGCATCTACTAGCAAACAAATGGAAAAACTTCACAAAAATAGCTATGTACAAACCTGTTCAGAAAAAAAGTCATGGTTTCTCCTCCCATCTTGAGACAAAAACATCACCATAACGTTCAACACACAGCTGCTATCGTACCACCCTTGAACCACACACCAAACCTGCAATGAAGACAAAAGGGTTTGATAACAGTTTTGGGGGGGAGAAAATCGAAACCCTAGCCTCCATCTCTTTCAAATATCACCCCAAAAGCTCTTCAATCTTCCTCTTCTTCATGAACTTTCAAACCCAATCTTCCAGAAACGAATCCCAAACCAACAATAATCAATGTAAATACCCATTTCTCCACTTCTTTCCATTAAACTCATCCCTCACTGAAACCTGTTGTTATTCACAAACCATAACTCATCTTCTCCATTAATTCCTTCAACCCCTAAAAGCTTCATACTCCTTCGAATACTCCCCACCCTACAATCTTCTGTAAAACTGCAAAACCCAACCTTCATAATTCAAAAGCTTGAAGCTAAACCAAAACAGAGCAGAAAGTTGGGATATAGATGAGGAAAAGCTGAAAACCAGAACCATACCCCTCAACCACCAACAGACTTCATCGTTCAACGGAACCAAACTCCAACCCATTTCGAAAACATTAACTCATTCCTCCTTGGCCCTATTTCCAACCACAACAACACATTCAACAAACTTCCGTCGTTTGGAAAACTCTGATCCCAAAACCCAACTTCATCTGCGCAAACCCAGAAAATCACTTCCCGCATCCTTCAAATCCAAATCCCATCAAACCTTTCACCGCCACTCTTTCAACTTTCATTCACCGTTCCAACTATAACCCCTTTAAAATAAAACTCGCAGGACAAAAGGGATGAAGAGACTTTGAGAAGGAGAATTTCAAACCCAGATTCGAAATGAAACCCGTAACAGATCCAAAGAAAAGGATTGAAAACGAACGTGAAACGGAGAAGGTCGGTTTGAGATACTTCCGCGTGGCCTTATTTACTGTCCCATTTTGTTTTTTTTTTTGCGTTCTCTTGGAGTATGCGAGAGATAGTGTGCTTTTTCTACTCATGTTCTTTTTATTTTTTTAAAGAAAGGATGATTATTCAACTTGGTGGAAGTAATGGGCTTGTGCCCATGTTAATATCTTGCTAGCACCCTTCTCTTCTGGTAATCATCGAGATACTTGTAAATGAATGGGCCTCACGGCCCATGATGATTTTACAAGGACTTTCACCTTTTTCTTAATAATGGTTGTTGTTAATAATATCTTTGACAATGGTTGATTTTGTTTTGATAATGAACACTTTACTAAAGTATTTTGTTGAAATTTTTTCATATGTGGTTTTTCTAGTATGAGTCAATTATTTTGGATCTCTTTGTTAGAGCTAACCTTTTTGATTTATTTTTCGATTTCATTTTATCATTTTTTAGGTCGATGACGAGATTACCAACGTTTAACCGTCAAATTATTGACGTGAAACAAAGGATCCGAGACCAACCTTTTTCAAACTTTTCATTTTCCATTTTTATCGTTTTTTATCCATTTTATTCCTATTACTCATATTATCATATTTATCTTACTATATATTATTGTCATATCATATTTATTCATTCTTACTCACCCATATTCGAAAACACATAATAAACTATCGAAATCCTAAAAGCCGAATTGGTGGACTGCTGTATCATTGGTTATTTGCAGGAATCCCAATTTTGAGTCGTGCTCAACTTTGCTCAAGGCGTAGTTTAGGACACAATGCACACACACGGCTTTCTCTTGGGCTACCTTATAATTAGACCCCTTTATTTCGTGCAATCCCGTGTAACTTATATGTACCCCTCTCCCATTCCGATGTATGTTTCGCATTTCTTTGATTATTAGTTTATCTCCTAGGAGCACCCATAGGGACTAGAGCGGATCAAACTATTTCAAACTAATTCTCGATTCATCATCGAGCCACTTTCAAATAACCCGTAAGTCCTTCAACCTATTACGCATTCGCCATCAACCTATTAGTGCTCATACGCATTCGCCATCAACCTATTACAACTTGACCCTTGATGCGTAAGTCAAGTCGGTCTTTTTTTTTCAAACCATTTCATTTCCAACACGTTTTGCACGCGATAATAAGTCAAACCCTTGATCCAACGTCAAGTGGATTTTCAAAACAAATCAATCAATTAACAATTATTTAACGCTTTTCAAGGTGTAAAAAGTAGGTTCAAGTCATTGAGCTTGCTTTCGACTGTTTGGATGCGAGTTATCTTATTCGTGTGTGAGCAGTTGACGCCTTTAAATAAAATTAACAACTCGACATCGTTCAGCTATTTCCAACTCGAACAACTTTCCTATCAAGAAGAAAAAGAGAGTGTCCCAAGTCTTTGGCTCGTTCTCCCGATTACTTGGGGTCCGAGAAGTCTTTCTTAAGCTTCAAGTAATTGTCATCATTTCAAACATTATTCGAACACAAATTCCTTCACGGTGAAAAAGAGAGTGTTCCAAGTCTTTGGTTCGCTTTCCCGATTACTTGGGGTTTGTGAAGTCTTTCTTAGGTTTCAAGTGATCGTCATTATTTCAACCTTATCCTTTCAAACACATCATTACTTCATGATGAAAAAGAGAGTGTTCCAAGTCTTTGGTTCGCTCTCCCGATTACTTGGGTCCGAGAATTCTTTCTTAAACTTTGAGTAATTGTCATCCGTACCCCTTCAAACTCAATTCAAATCCAGTTTCTTTCGTGGTTGTTACCACGAACTACGACTGCTCTAATTCTTCATTCACTCTTGAATGTAAGATACATAGGCACAAGATTGCGATGATCTTGGCGAGCACAATCTCCTCCATCTTCCATTTCCCCCATCCTTTCCTGTAGTCGAACTACGATGCTCTGATTTCTCATTCTCGTCCGAATGAGCATACGTAGGCACAAGGGCCCCAATCCTTGGCGAGCACCATATCCTCTAACCATCCCCTTCCCCTAGCGTCTTTAGCCTTTATAGTATCTTTATAGTATTTAGTAGTGAGAAGAGAAGAAATAAGTTTAGCTAACATCCAACTCGAATTAAGAGGTTCCCGTTGAGTACAATGGACGTGAGGGGTGCTAATACCTTCCCCTCGCGTAACTGACTCCCGAACCCAGGAACATTTGGTTGCAACGGCCGTGTTCCTTCCGCTCTTTGAGGTTTTCTCCATATTTTCCTCTCCCGTTCATTCGGGAAAAATAAAGTTCGGTGGCGACTCTGTCGAACCACATTTCCGCACCTTTTGTGCGAGGGTCGTATGTTCGAATGAATTTTCGAGGTGCGACAAAAGGAAGGAAGAATCTCTGGTTTTCTTGGTTGCTAGCTTGCATTTTGAGGTCTACCATAGGTAAGTGACCTCTAACTCTTACATTTTATCATGTATGGATCATCCAAAAATTGTTGATCATGATTGGCATGTATTTGTTATTGTCATTATAACTTGTGGTTTATGCTTCATGTTGTTTATTTGCAACCCTAACTTAGTTCATAGTTTGGATATGTCTAGCATAGGGTGGCTTGAGGCTAACATTATTATGTCAAGTCTTTATTGTTACTGTAATTTGTTGCACCCTTACTAACTTGATGTTGAACGAATAGTTGCCCTATCATACATGACTTTGACCAGTCTGTTTATTCTAGGCATCATAGCTTGCATTGATGTTGTCAACTTATTTTGGTACTGTTGAGATGATGCAAACTCATTACAGTTTGCCCTTAGATTGTCTTCATGACAATATTTGTAATTTTGTTGATTCTCTTTTAAATAAAAGGGGATTGTTTGATCTACATTGTTAAAAAGTGTGGTTTGCTTTTTCAAAAGAGTGGTTGTTGGAATGCTATTAGGGACTTGTTGGTATGTTGAGTAGGTTATGTGAGGATTGGGATATGTTTTAGTAGATTCTCTGCTGGTATGAGGAGGGGAGCACTGCCATCTTGAATTTGTTTGGATTCATTGACAGGATGAGGTTCCAGCTTCATTGACATAGCTTGCTTTAACACTTAACCTGCTGCCAAGTTTGTTGAGAGGGTGACCAATCTAGACTCCTATTAGAACTTGATTTTTAAAACCATGTTTTCGCTGATGCTTGATGGGGGGAAGACAATGCTTGATCTGTTCAGTTTGATTATGTTGATATCTTTGGTGGTGGATAGGTCTAACATTTGGCAATTGGCAACTATTTTGAGCATAAAAAAGCAGTGTGCACACCCTTCCCTTTCTGTTAAAAACCTTTTGTTCTTAGCATGATAGCCTTGCATTAGCTTTTAGGTTTATTGGTAACTTCATTTGGAGATTGCATTGTGGACTGTCATTGAAGTTCTTTGTTCAAGGGCTGCTATTGAAGGTTGTGCTAGATCTGTCAAACATATTAATGTTTAGGGTTGTTAACTCTTCATATTAGCTGGCATTTCTTTTAGACTTAACATTTGTAATGTCAGTTTTCTTGGTCCTGTTTAATTTCTAGTTTGGTGCCCTCAGTTTATGACTTTTGGCTACACGTTTAGTTTGATAGTTTAGATTGAGATCTAGCAATGTAGCTTGTATCCATGAATGTTTCTATGCTGAGTTTTGTCAACTTATACCTGACTGTTGCCATGAGTTTATAGCAGATTAGAGTTTTTCAACTTCATTGACATAAGGCCTTGATACTCAACACACTGTCCAGTTTTTGAGGCATGTTTAAACTTCTGTTGACTTGAGAAGCCTCAAGCTTTGGCTGACAGGTAGTTTTAGAAGTTATAGGTTAGGTGTTTGGTAGGATTTCCTAGCCAGGTTTAGTTTGTAAGTTTCTGTTTAGTTTGCTGCTATTATGAAAACCACTGATAATTGCACCAATGTTTTGGTCTGATATCAACACTTAGGGTTTAATAGCTTCTATTTGCATTTCATTTCTACAAGTTATGACAATATGTGTGTGTCAATTTTTGACCCGTGGCAGACGAATTAACAGCAGTTACTAAACATAGATCATTGATTCAATTTTTGTGTGAAAAAATACCATTTCATTAACTTGTCACTTGATGGTCACATGTGGATTCTTTGAGGAACTGAGATCCTTCTTTGAACATAATCCATGAGTTGTATATTTTCAACATGAGAAGACTTTTGTTTAACCTTGAACTCATTTGTTTTGACCATCTTGTATTGTTCATAGGCAACTCATGATCTTCATACCAACTCACATACCAATTTCTTGTTCTGAGTTTTTTGATTAAATTCCCAGTTGAAACTCATCCCATACTATATTTCAAACTTGTGCAGACCCTTATTTGCTTTTAAATGCACCTGTTTTAATCCTTGGATCTTCAAATGCATCTCTAGCTTCTTCATTGCATTATCATTCAAATTTCTTTGTGTATGTATCTTTTGAAAATTTGGATAGCACCATCTTAATCCCCATGGAAAAACAATCAGTTTTGACTTAAATTTCACTGAACTTGAGTAAGATTTGAGAGAGTTATGTTGAACTCGTTTTTGACACTTTCACTTGGTTTTGCCTTCAAGCTTGCCCAGAAAAACGCCTCTTATGGTATAAGTTTTACTGGGGTGGCTTGATACAATGGATTTATCGTCACCCCAGTGGTTATTGCCTTGCCTTTAAGAACTTTGCCATGCCTTGTGACCTGTGTTCGACCCTCAGCGAGGGCGCTTTTTTTGTTTATTTTTATGATGTTACCCTTTTTTCTTCCATTTCCATGATTTACCATAACAATCTCAACGTAGATTCAGGATTCGCCGCACTCCATGTAAGTACTTCCCTATGAATGCTTACATCCCTCTAGAACCTTGACCACAGTCAAGAGTTCCTCACCCCTAGTTAGGGGAACTACGGTTGCTCTGATTCCATTCCCGTCAGGATACATAGGCACGAGATGCGATTTCTTGGCGAGCATACTTTGTACAAACTTTATACCTTTAACCCTTAGCACGTTTCCCTTTAGCAAGCAACTTTAGCATAACACAAATATTAACAAGAGGTTCCTGTAGAGTAGTATAGATGTTTAGGATGTGAAATATCTACCCTAGGCATAACCAACCCTCGAACCTTTAGATCTCTCTTTGTTTAACTTTAGGCCTTACTTTTTTGCTTTGCATTTTTATAGGTTTTTCTTTCTTTAAACCTTTCCTTTTTGGATAAATTAAAGTCCGGTTGTGAATTTAAGAATTAAAGATTCAAGTTAATCTATAGCTTGATATCACAATTCTCACCGCAACAATTTCATAGACTTATCACTTGGTGAACAATAGAAGGATAGTTGGTTGGGTGCTGGCGCGCCTTCGAGCATGCTGCTATAACATGGGAACAAGGCATACGAAATGCTTGAAACTTTCTACAGTCACACCAACTCCTATATAGTTCCATTCGATAACATCCCCTAGGCCTTCCTTCATTGTGATCAATTGACTCGGCAACACTGAACCAACCTTTATTACGGTCAAAGGTTGTGACCACATGTGTGTTGGCTTTGGTAGCCTCGTCTTTCATGAATTTTGTTGAACTATTATTGTACAGCTGATCAGATTGTAATACTGAACCCCACTTTGTAGGTTTATTATCAAAGAGTGCCCCGAGCCTAAAATATGTTGCCTTTACTAAGGCAGTTATCGGTAGGTTTTGAATTCCCTTGAAAACAGAATTCATTGATTCAATGAGGTTAGTTGTCACGTGGCCCCATCGCACCCCATTGTCGTATGCCCGTGCCAATTTATATTTGTCAATATTATCAATCCATCTTAATGCATATGTGTTTGTCAGTCTGATTTCGTCACAGTAGTGTTTGAATGTGGGCTCTGTTAGTGCATATCCTGCGTTCACAACCTTCTTCCTTAGTTTTTTTTATCATTGATTTTCCGCATGAAATTTTGGGCGATGTGTCTTATGCAATACACATGGGTCGATGGAGGATCCTGCCAACCGTTATCAAGGTTCTTGTATGCACTCTCGATTGATGGGTGTCTATCAGAGATCAAACGTAAGTTAGGTTGGAGAGAAACATAAAAGCGGATATTTTTTAGGAAAAAACTTCAACCCCCAACAGTCTCCCCTTCAACTAGAGCGAAGGCTATTGGAAAAATGTTGTTGTTCCTGTCTTGTGCCACAGCCATGAATAGCGTGCCCTTGTATTTCCCATAAAACCAGTTCCATCAACTTGAATTATAGGTTTACAATAAGCAAATCCTTTGATACATGGTTCAAACACCCAAAAGAGTCTGTGAAAAATGCCATTTCCACTAATGCAAGTCCCGTCTGGTGTATACGCCGACATTGTCTCCAATATGGAAACAGTCCCAGGAGAATATTGTTTAAGAGCCACCAAGAATTTTGGAAGTTCTTTGTAAGACTCCTCCCAATTTCCAAACACCCTTTCAACCGCTTTAGTCCTAGCTATCCATGCTTTCCGATACGAAGGAGTGTAATTGTACCTTTAAACCATATGTGAAATTATGGTACTCACCTTCAAAGAAGGGTTGTCTCTAATGACTGATAGAATCTCATCACTAATCAATTGAGAGTTGAGCTTGTGATGGTCCTGAATCGGATTCTTGATTATACAAGTGCGGGATGGACCCATTGACCCTATCTTCCATGAATCACTTCTCTTCCGGAAAGACGCTGTTAATCGGAACGAACACACCTCATTACGATAATAGATCTTATAGAGAGTCGGATTTGTTTGATTGAATCTATATAAGTCCATGTGATATTGTTTAATTGCTCAGACACAATCTTCTTTTGTACGAAAGTTGTCGCCCTCTTTTAATAGTCCTTCTGTTGCGTAGTTAGGGTTATAAAAAATATCTGTTGAGGGTTCATCGTCACCTAAGTCGAGAGTTGTCATGTGTTGTGTTGGAAAATAAACATGACTGGGTGGAACCCCCTCTTCCTCGTTGTTTACCATGTCGTCAACAATGACTTCAGCTGCTTCTTCTTCTTCATCAATGGCATCGACTTCAGCGCATTCCTCATCAGATTCGTAAAAAACTTGAGAAGAATCAAGTTGTTGAGATAGTTGTTGTTGTTGTAACGTAACATATAACAAAATATCTAAGAAACCAGAAGACTCATGACTGCGGAACATGCTACACACATCTTCATCGTCTCAAGTCTTTAATTGGAAAATTTTGCATTGATCGTGCCCGCCAAAGAATACAGGATTGTTGTAGATTATTTGGCCAACTGGACCACATTGTAATTTCATTTCTAATCTCGACTTCAAGTGTAAAAAATTTGACCTTTTGTCAATCAAAAATCCAGTAACATCAGTATTTCGAAAATTGAAACTAGCTAAGTTACATTCAAAAACCTCACCGCTTAAATGTGCACTAATCATGTATTGTGGTGTTTGAGCCATAACTAAAATTTTAGTAAACTTGTGTTTGAAGAGATTGTTTAACTAATTGATATGATAATAAATCAGCTATCTCGACTGTATTAATAGCAATAAAATGTTGTTTTTTATTATTAGATTTGCACTCATCACATGTCTCTACGTCCCTACAAGACTACACTTTACGTGCATACGAGGTTCTCTGCACGACAAGACTAAACCCTGCGTGCCTACAAGGTGAGCTGCATGACAAGACTAAACCTTGTGTTCTTACAAGGTTCTCTGCATGACAAGACTAAACCCATGCGTGCCTATCGTCTGTATTTTGCATGCCTACCGTCTGCACTCTGCATGCCTACTGTCTATACTCTGATTCTATGCTTGCCTACATGATTCTCTGCATGGATACACTATACACTCTGCATGTCTACCGTCTACACTCTGATTTTATGCATGCCTACAAGATTCTTACTATGTCTACACTCTATACTCTGCGTACCTACCGTCTGCATTCTGCATGCCTACCGCCTGCACTCTGCATGCCTACCGTCTACACTCTGATTCTATGCATGCCTACAAGATTCTTACTATGTCTACACTTTACACTCTGCATGCCTACTGTCTGCACTTTTCATGCCTACCGTATGCACTCTGCATGCCTATCGTTTACACTCTGATTCTATCAATGCCTACAAGATTCTTACTAATAAATGTATACACATGGCTACAGTATTAGTCTTGCAGGATGCTGCATACTTGTAAGACTACATCTTCCACAATGTGAGGATCGATCGAGGGGGCAAGGTATTAATTTGAAATACCTCAGACAACACTACAATAGTATCGTGTTAAATGAGGAATCCACCGAGTATGAGAAGATACTTAAAACTCGGTGCTATATTATGATATTCTTTGGCCATTTTTTATTTCTAGACAGTACTGGAAATACTGTAAATATTATGTATTTACCGTTGTTGCACAATATTAATAAAGTGTGCACATATAGTTGGGGTTCAGCTGTCATCGCCCATCTATACAGTGCATTATGTAAAAATGCAAAAAAAAAAAATCTTGTACTTTTTATGGCTGTGCTTATCTCCTTCAAGTGTGGGGTTGGTCTAGGATGCCAACACTTGCTCCAGTCAACCGCAATCCATTCACATTCCCATATGCTAACAAGTAAGTTTATTTTCAAGACGAGTATACAAACGATGTTTCTTTGTAACTTAATCATTTGTACAATGTTTCTTAGTATCTAATTTATTTGTGTTTCTTTTTTTTAGGTGGTCTGTTCCGGGAATGAATTACCAAAGATGTCCCAGGAACTCCATAATTGTGCACTGCAACCTTATTGAACACATTGGGCCAGATGATGTAATTTATCTACCATTACTTTGTCTAATTGATAAACACATACTTGTATTTCTCATTGCATATATTGTTAATGTAGTTTGTCTGGATGTCGTACGAGGGTCTCGACCACTAGCCCAACGCCAATGATGTTGTCGTGTGAACATCTAAAACACCTATCATTCGGTTCACTACAATGGAGATGCACCAAAGTGACTAGGTGAAACTACAGTTCGGGATGCATTAGGATATTCCAGATGCTCACACGTCATTGGGACACTGACATCAGTTAAGGGTGGATACACAATGGAGTGTAAATCATTGGAAGGACTTTGCGAAAGAGATGTGTCTGCATTGGAAGAACCGACATTAACACATCTTAATCGACCCAATTGTGGAAGGGGCTAGACCAAGTTATCAATATATGATTTGGTTTAGGTCGGTTACAACCGCACAACCATTTATGTCTGAGCCGACATATTTGATTAATTCAAGGCAACGTGCGTCTTCCTCGAATCCACAACAGCAACCCAATGCCCAACATCAAACACCATATTATACCCAACATCCAACTATGTCCACCTAATCAATCTTCTAAAACCGCAACCCATACATGCCACCAACCCAATCACAACAACAAGAGCCTTACCCCTATCATCAGCCTTCTGAAACCGACACCACTTCTAAATATAGCCTTGATACATCTTTTAACCATACCCCATCCACCTATAGCCCAGATAACTCTTTTGACCCCACACTAGACAATCAATCTTCCTACCAACAAAATACCTATCCATTTTTTGACTACCAAACCCCACAACAACCAATACATCGTTTCCAAACCGATTCGACGTACCAATTCAGACAACCATACCATCCACACCACACCCAACTTCCCCCGACAAAACTACGAAAACACGGGCATTGAACTTACATTACAACATTTTTACTCTATAGCAACGCCTAATTTTCAGGAAGTAAAAAAATTGTTCTCGTAGAGAGTAATAGGCAACTAACTATATAATTTGTTGTTGTAGCATATTTAATTTTTTGTAAATTTTATACAACGGCCCGAAACCGTTCTGGTAGAGGGCAATGAGAACGGCTCCTATTAGCAATGGCTAGAGCCGTTCTTATATAATTTTTAATTATTTTAATAAAATATTATTACTAACAAAATTTTCAGTCTCCCTCCACGAGTAAAATTTTCAGTTCCCTCCACCGTTCTCATATGTGTATACCTTTCATTCTCCCTCCCAAACCTGAGTAAAATTTTCAGTTCCCTCCATGAGCTTCTCTCAAACGATTCATTGTCCCTCCCAAATACGAGCTTCATCGAACGATTCTCTCAAACGTACGAGCTTCTCCTTAACCCTAATATTCATCCCAAATTGATTCTTCATCGAGCTTCTCCCAAACTCTAACATTTTGTTCTTCATCCCATATTGATTATTCATGGTATGATTCTCTCAAACCCTAACATTCATCCCAAACTTGTGTGTGTAAATGTTCTCCTTCAACTTTCTCTATTTTCTGCCGACAAATCTAACGGTTTTGTTTTCATAGGTCTCAATTTTCAAACGTAATAGTGCGCGAGTTTTCAGCGGTGTGCGCGTTTTCGGTTCATCCTGGTAAAAAGGTAATAATTTAATTATAATTAGTAGCCCTGTGTTATTTTGGTGGGTCATTGAGTTAGAGATAGTTAATTAACTCAAATTATCTAGTGCTTTTCTGCATCTGTCCGGTGTCGGTGCCGCTTCTCTGCATCTGTACCCTCTAGAATAATGGTTCAAAAGTCTCTGCTGATGAAGATAATGAGTTTTTTCCTAAAGAGTCTTCTAATTCTGGATTATTGAAAGATGTTGTTAACAGGTTCTTACCAAAACCTAAGGAAGAGAATAATAAGAACTTACACAAAAGCTGAGAGGTAATGCCATTTAGCAGAAACGGGAACATTGAAAGGAGGCAAAGAGTCAACAATCTTGATAGGAACAATTTTGGTTTGCTTGTCGATCCCAATAATTATAGTAGCAGCAAGGGTGAGAACAAAGGCCAAAAGTCTAAGAATCAATTCACAAGAACCACATTTAGCCTTAGGAGGTTTTCTCCCTTTTATGCCGGTAAAGATAGCCTTACCCTGATCCTCCATTGTAACAAGAACACAAACCTTAATTATGTTGAAGTCAGTTTCACAGAAAAAGCTTAGTGTATGTCTTAAATAGGGATGGAACTTGGAAATATGGGAAGTTTGTATTAATAAACCTGATAATAGGGATGGAAATATGAAAAGTGCTGCACCTGTCTATGATCACACGCTTAAGATTAAAAAGGGTCTTTAAAAGAACGATTATTTAGGTGGTGGATTTGATCAAAATGATTTTAATATGCAACACTTTGAGAATTTTAATAATGGGTTTAACAACACTTTTCAGTCTTTCCCTTTTGGAAATGAACAGACCATGGTGAATCATGCTGATAATTCTGTGTTTCAGTATCAAGAGGTTCTTAATGCTTTTGCACTCAGGATGCAAAATGCTTAATCAGTTATTTTAAGCATGATGTTAATTAGTTTTTGTAGCTTAATTTATATTTTGTTGATTATGTGTCTGTTAATCAGTTGGTTTGTCTTCAGTTGATAAAACAATCATGACTTATGTGGTTGACCTTGGAACTAGAAAAGTTTTGCTTATTTGTTGCAAACACTTTTTTCTCATGCTTTGTTAATTGAAGTCTGGTTTGAGTAATGCCTGGTTGTATTGTCCTTTTCTTCTTTGAATTGTTATGGAATTTATAAAACAATGAGCAGTATAAGTAATTCTATGAACAACTTGAAATTGAAACTACATCTTAACTGCAATCTTTTCATGCTTCCTCTATTCAATTTATTCAACCTTTCAGTTGTTTCATGTCTGAGTACTCTACAGATACATAACAGATAGGTAAGGCCATAGACCAGACCAAGACAAGGCCATAGACCAGACCAAGACAAGGTAGACCCTAAAATTTCAGATATAGGATCCAGCCCTCTCCAGATTGAATAACAGACCAGCCATACACACCACACAATCCAGTAGCTATGTAGGGAAACAAAATGGGGATAGTTCTACTATCCAATCATATAACAGCTTCAAAAGGAAAAGTGTTTCCTTCCAAGACTATTTATTATTTATTGAACTCATCAAACATGATATACCCTACATTGGAAATTTAGAATTGTTCTAATGTCAGACTACAGTTGAAAATGTTGTCCAGAGTAGCTCTTTGAGACAAGGTAGAAGGGTAGAAACTTCACAAACAAAAGTTGTGGAATCAGGAGAAAAGAAAACCATGATTCACTCGTTTTGACAAGCAGTTCCATAACTAAGGGTTTTGTATATCCGTTGAATATCAGAATGTAGAACTGTTATGCTGTTAGTAAATCTAGTTGTTAATTGTTAGAACTGTTAGAAATTGAAAAAGAGTTAGGAACTGGTAGATAGTATTGAACTGGTGGAATTAGCTAACATATTAATAAGTTATGATGTATAAGTACTGTTTAGTAAATGGTACTGGTAGTTTGCCCATCACAGTAAATGGTAATTAATAAGTTATGCTAATAAATACTATTTAGTAAGTATTGAACTGTATTGAACTGTTACTGGTAGTTAGTTAACATATAAATTAATAAGTACTGTTATGAATGAAACATATTATACTGGTTAGGGTTTTTGGTTAAACGACGAAATTGCATGCAGGTGGGAGGGTTTTTAGTTACTATACTTGTGTTGTAGGGGTTCAAAGAATAAAATGAATTTAATGTAAAGTTTGAGTATTGGTTCTGTTATGGTTGTGCAAAGTGCAAGTTTTTATGCAAATGTTGTGTGTCTTGACTTTGTTCTGAGATTATTTTGGTTGATCATGTCACAGAACAACTAGAATTCTTAAGTTGCTTAAAAATCCACATTTTGTGGCTAAACCTGCACTCATTGAGTTGAATAGGAGTATCATTTAGGCTGGGGGAGCTTCCACACAAAGTGTTTTGACTACTGCTGTTGCTGGTATTAGGGATGGACAAATTGCTTTGAGTCGTGCGTCTTTCTTGTTGTCTTTAAGGCCTTCTTGTATTCATTCTCTTGACTCCTCAAGGTTTGACAAGGTGATTTCTGACTCAAATTTTGTACTTGTATGTTTCTTAATTTCCATGTTTCTTTGTCAACTTATATACTGATAATTGGTTATAGGTCAAACCGGTTAGGGATGCTGTTTTGCAAGCTCTTAATTGGTTATAGGTCAAACCGGTTAGGGATGCTGATTAAAACCGGTTAGAGATGCTGTTTTGCAAGCTCTTAATTGGTTTTGCAAGCTCTTAAGATTATTGAGTTCTTAATGAAGAATGTTCTATATATGAAACTTGATTATTGTTAGTTATTTTTAACCATCAGTTTTTGTTTTTCTTTTGCAGTTAATCGATTATCTTCTACTCTCGGCTCAATATGGTATGTTATTTGTCATTTTTATTTTAGTTTATATGTTCTTGATTCAGAATATATTTTAATGTTGAGTTATTTGTTGCTTATTAAGGTTATTATTAATGTGGTTGCATTAACTATTTTTTCTTGTAGAATTCGGATGAAAATCAGTTGAATGAGGATTTGCAAGAGGTGAATAATGTTTCACCTGAAAACAATTTGTCTGAAGATCAAACAAGTAATCACTCAGATGAATACGATGATGAGTCAGATGACGATTTTTTGAGGATCTAGATCAGTTTGCTGAGGATATTTTGGAATTTCCGAGGAATCTGCGCCAGAATGCGAGGAGTCTGCAGTCTCATGATTATTTAGATCAGTTGAATGAGGTTTTTAATGAGCATAGGAAGAATCTGCCGTAGAATGCGACTTTTGAGCATGTTTACAGTTTTTTTTCGGTCTCATCTCTCGATAGGGTATGTCATCAGATGCTTCTCAAGTATAGAATCTTAGTGTACACATGATCTTTCTAAAACATTCAATTGTACTGAATCTTTTTTTTTAATGATTTTTTACAGCCGAATCTGGAACACGGTGATAAAAGTAAGTGCGCTAACATCTTATTTGGTTACATTTTATTCTTTGGTATTAGACATTGTTATAATTCTGATAGCTAACGCAAATTCTTTTTTCTTTCAGTTATCATGCCTGCTTCAGCTCTAGATAGCCTCTGTAAGTTTATATTCATCATTCAAGTTTCAACAATTTGATTATTTTTCCTCTCATGAATTCATACTCATACTCTTGTTAAAATCATGCAGCACGAGTGAACATAGAATATCCAATGCTATTTGAACTGAAAAATTCTTCTGCTGATAGAACTACTCACTCCGGAGTTTTAGAATTCACAGCGGACGAAGGGACCGTGTCCTTACCAAATTGGGTATATATGTTTTTCCTTTCATTATTCATATTTAGTTTTTTTAGTTAATTGAGTAACCGCTTTTTGTCGTAATTTTCAGATGGTGGAAGATATGCTCCTACAGAATAGAGACGTTGTATCTCTGAAAAACACAAGTCTTGTCAAAGGAAATTTTGTGAAACTGCAGCCTCACTCCAAATATTTTCTAGATATCTCTAATCCAAAAGCCATGTATGAATGATAATTAAATGTCCTATCTAGTTACGTGTTTCTTAAGTATCATATTTGCATCGGTAAACTAATATCTTGTTTCTTTCCTTGATTATTTTCAGGTTAGAAACTTCGTTGAGGAGTTATTCGTGTTTAACAACAGGCCGCACTATAATGATTCCATATAACAAAAAAAAGTACTACATTGACGTGGTTGAAACGAAACCTTCTCCCGCAATTTCGATAATTGAAACAGACTGTGAGGTAGATTTTGCCCCACCTCTTGATTACAAAGAACCTGAGAAGAATTTGCCATCTGATTTGTCTGATAAGAAATCTTCACAATGTTTGGATTCTTTTATTTTCTTTTGGAATATGTTTAAGAATTTTGTGTTTGTTTTAAAATGAAGATTTTGACTATATATATGAGAATATTTTGCATTTCAGTTGAAGAAGAGGCAGCAACAAAGACTCCTGAAGTGATTCTGTTCAGTGGTTCGGGAAGGCGTTTGGATGGAAAACCGACGACACAGTCAGTTGAAACAAACGGTGTGTTGGATTTTCAGAGGGTTAGACATGGTGGTTGTTGGATTTTCAAACGGTGTGTTTGGGTTGTATCAGATGCCGGATTTTGTGTGAATTCATATGATGTCCATATCAAAAGAGAAGATCACCATTGCTTTGTTTAATGACCTTGGAAATTGGTTGTCCTTTGGTTGTGCCAAACTGGGTCAGCTTCTTGTGTGGGAGTGGCGGTCTGAGAGTTATATTTTGAAGCAGCAGGGTCATTACTTTGATGTCAATTATGTCGCATATTCGTCGGACTCAACTCCTTGCTACCGGAGAAGATGATAGTAAAGTGAAGGTATTCGCTTCGCTGCTTGCATTGTACTTTTCATCTTGTTTGTATATTATATTGAACAAGTTGAAGATTGAATTCATGGGATTTTTTCACTTATACGCTACAGGTTTGGACTGTTTCCTCGGGCTTTTGCTTTGTTACGTTTTCTGAGCATACTAATGCTGTTACAGCTCTGCATTTCATGGGAATTGTTGTTCTTGTGTCAACAGATTGTTAACATTAGGCCTTGACTTGTTTTGGACAGGTTTTCTTGATGTTGGTTCTTCGCCAGGTGACGGCAACGAGATGGTCTTGAGAGTCTTCTTTTCTAGTGAGAAGATTATTCAAAAAAATCCATATTCTGGTTGATAGAATCCACCCATTAATTTGTTATTTCCTATTTTCCTCTTTTAAAATCCATATTCTGGTTGATAGAATCTCTTTGAATAATAATCTTATTTAAGTTATATTATTTTTATTTTGCAGGTCATGAATGATAATATCAATGAAGATTTTGAATCATTTGAAGATGAAGAAACTTAGATGTAGAGATGTAGATGTTTAAGTTTAATTTTATAGATTAAAGATGTTATTTTGGCAATGAATGATGATTGACATTACGATATGCAATTTGAAGATGTTTTGTTGACATTATGATATGCAATTTGAAGATGTATTGTTGATTGTGAATCAATGATTGACATTATGATATTTAAATGGATTATGTCATGTATTTTTTTTTAAATGCAAGATCATTTTAAAATTTGTATTTGAATATTATTATATAAAAAAATTGTGAATGATGTTATTATCAGGTTTATAAAATAAAATAAAAATTTATTTTATTAAAAAATAAATAAATTTATTTCGTTTATAAAATAAAATAATTTTTTTTGCAACAGTTACAAAGTGCGTCTGTAGTAAAGAAGGCGTTGCTATAACCTATGAAGAAAAATTGAACTTAAGCCTCTATTAGAACGGTTTAGAATAGGCTACGGCTAAGAACCGTTGTTATATTCCATAAAATAGTCGTTCTCTAATAAACAACAATTGCAACGGCTTAAATTTGAAAACAACGTCCAACCGTTGCTGTTCTATACCGTTCTCTATATAAAATTACAGCAACGACTCTAAACAAGGCGTTGCCGTTGACTAAATAACCCTTCCTAAAGGCTAAAACAACGCCTTGGTTTAGAACGCTCTGAAAACTGTTCTCATATGTAAAGGCAACGACTTTTTTGGATTTTGCAACGGTTTTTTTTGTGTTGCTGTATATTCAAAATGTTGTAGTGTTAATTACAAAAGCTTCGTTGACAGCGGCCAACCCGACTTTTGGAGTCAAATGCTTCAAAATTCATCTGATACTTCGGGGTCATCTCAACAAATACTTCTTCCACAGGTAAACACGCAAAGACCAGATACACCTCAACAACCTCGTGGTAGACCTCGACACCGCGCGCATTCTGCACAATATGGTACCGGTGATCATTTAGATAGAGTCGGCCATTAATTTTCTTTTTTTTTTTTCATCTATTGTAACTTATATTATATTATAAATTATTATAATTTACTATTTCTTGCATTATATATTTTTTAAATTATTAAAAATAACAAATTTTATTATTTTTTAATTAAACGTGACAATAACTAAATATTTAATATTAATTAAAAGTGATAAAAATATAACAAATATCATAAATTAAAAAAAAACAAAAAAATATTAGAATTATATTTTTCAAAATATCAAAAAAAATATATAACAAATATAAAAAATATAACAAATAATTTTTATAAGATTTTTAAAACAAATATAAAAAATAAAAAAAAAATTTTAAAAAAAATCCCTACCTGAGATGCGCCATCTCATATGGCGACTTAATGTAAGGTTTTAGGGCACCCATGAACCCATGCGCCATATGAAATGGCGAATCAGGTCTGAGAGACTTGAGTAGCCATTTCATATGGCGAATCCTCTTAGAAACCGAGTCATTTTCATAATTTTTTTTGAAATAATTATTTATTTAAAAAATTATGTTATATTAAAAAAAAAATTCCCACCACTAAGGGTCAGTTTGGTTCAACGGAGGAGAGGGGATGGGAGGGATTTTAATAAAGGGGAGAAGAGGGGATGTATTTTAATTAAACGTATGTTTGGTTCATAAGAGGGGGAGGGGAGGGGAGAGAGAAGTTTTATTCAAATATATGTTTGGTTCTCAGTAGGAGGGGAGGAGTTTTAAAACTAATTTATTTTTTTACCCTTAAAATATTATAACAATCATGCTAAATAAATTTTTTAAAAAAAAGTATTCATAAAAAAACGTAGATAATTAAACACAGAATATTTAACATTTAAAATACTCTAAAATATCTTAAAATGAAAATAAAATATTGATAAACGTCATAAAATCAAATTATATGATCAATGATCATATGAACCATTTTCTCATCTTGATGATCCATTTAATCTTATAACATATCTATAAGATTAAATTCTACATAATATATAACTCATACTACAATTATATATTGATATGTAATATAATACAACAAATTATAAAATAATTAAGTTATTACAAGCAAAATATTAAATAAAAATAAATAGAATAAAACACATGGAAAAAAAGTTGAATCATAATAATAAAATTAATGGAGTTGCCATTAAACAAATGAAGAAATTATAATAAGGTGACAAAAATTAAGGTATAATATTAATAAAGACAATTAAAAAATTTATTAAATAAAAGTGATGATTATTTTGTCAATATAATAAAAATACATGTTATCATAACTCATCTCCCTCCCCTCCCCTCCGAAAATCCCCAATTCGGGGAACGAAAAATTGCTCCAGGAGGGATTCGGATTACCTCCAATCCCTTCCCCTCCCCTTATAAAAAATTGAACCAAACACATCTATTTTAAAATATTTCCTCCCCTCCTCTCCCATCCAAAACCCCCCAACCAAACATACCCTAAGAGTGGGAGAAATAATGCCCTTTTGTAAGTGGTCTTTAGGCCCAAGAAACCTAATATTTTCTTTTTGTTGGAAAAACAACAAAATAATTAATTTGGATTTCTATATATGTTGTAAAATTATATGGGCTTTTTTTCTCCACAAGCCCAACTAAAACTAGTTTCAGGGCTTCCAATATCCTTATGGGCTAGATATATGTTTCATAAAACTCTTTATGCCCCCAATAAATGTTTTGACAAGAGAACAAATATAAATAGAAAAATACTTTATTTAGCATATTTTTTTGTGAATGATTAAAATTCACATAAACCTCATCAAATTTAATGAAACCTATATGAATTTTAAACAAGAAATAATACATGTTAGAGAGTAGATTGCTATTATAATTTATAAAATTAAATTGAAGATTTACTTGTGTAACAAGATGCTTTATATATTACTCTATATATAAACTTTAACAAGTTACTCTTAATGTGTTTTTTATAGAAAAAGTCTAGTAGTTATATTCGTAGATATACAAAGAGGACATGAATTGTAGTAAACGACACATGACTGTAAAACGTGTGTGAGGAACAAACAGACAAATTATTAGGTATACATATCACTGACAATATTATTCTTTCTTATCATCTTGCTGCCAGGTGAATTATGTGTTTGGTTCTTCTTGTGCACTCCATGGTAAATAATACTATTTCTTCACCAATATCTGGTTAAGATTTTTTTGGAATAAAGGTGATGTCGGTGGCATTTTAACCAGCCTTAATAGAAGTGATTGTAATTTTTCCAATTTATAAAAATTAATATTTTTTTATTTAATAAAAAAATATTATTAAATTTCTTAACTTGTGTTTTAAAAAACTTTTAATTGTATTTTGTTATTAAAGTGAGACTGGTTGCAAAATCAGCATTGTGTCAAACATGGGTGATTTTAAGATCCGGTTAAGCTGGAGATGTGTCGAGACTCTGACTCAAAATTTTGCTACATGGCGGTTAAAAGTGTTACCATTACTTTTGAACTTCGCTGATAAACTTTATCAATTATTTTTTATTTAGTCAATTTTTCTCAGATTTTCATTGATCTTTAACTATCATTCAATGTCTTCTTATTTATCACGTCTATTGAAAGCTCTTCAAGTATTGTTAATGATGTATTTAAATATTGTTAACTACAACATTAGACATATTTAATCATAGAATCATACTCGAATGAGGTTATTTCAGTTATCAACTATTGTTAACTACAACATTAGACATATTTAGATATTTAGAGGCACTGTATACTTTGAACCTTTATCATATTTAAATAATTAGATATTTTAACTTCGAAGCATTTTGGCATTTAGAGAATGTTAACATGTAGTGGAAATCAGAGACATGGTAGGGCACATTAGCAGTATGGACGGTGACTGCACATTGTTGAGTTGGGGAATGTTAGTTGAAGTTATTTTCAGCATTGATTGAAAAGAGAGAAAAGTGAAAACCTATTATTCAACTTGAGGTTACAAATGGAGGGAACTGAAGTTATATACTAAAAATTTTAAATTGGAATTGGAAGGAAAGTTTGTTAACAAAACAAACCAACCAATAACTAATTAATTAGTATAATAAACTTAAATTAAATAAATTTATAAAACAACAGTTAAAAAAGAGATAACATCACGCGCTATATATGGTAGAGTTTTGTTCAAGAAATCTATAAACTACACTACTACGAAAAACATATACAACAACGGCTGAAAAAAGAATAACATCACGCGTGATATGATGTTTTTACATATGGTATAGTTGGTCTTACGACCGTTGTAAAAAATTTGAAAGCATGTTATATATGATCGCGGTTTCTATAACTAACCATGGTGGTATATACATTTAGGCAAATAACACTTTTTAACTGTTATTATAAATAACTGTTGTTGAAAGTACTCAGGGTTTATTATGTAATATGTAGATTTCTTGCTTTTCAATAAGCCTCACAACAACATACAACCACTCAAATTGATGAAGAAGTATATAATCTGAAAATTAAACTATTCTTGAAAGCCAACTTAAACAAGCCAGTGTTTTCTAAATAGTATCTGTCTCATCGTTCATCTCACGATGTTTAACATATAGAATGTGGTTCAATGGTTTAAGTCCTTCATCACATCAATTCCTTCTATTCTAGTTTAATTTGAATAATATCAATAAATGGTTGTTATTCAAATTAAACTGTAAGAGAAGATATAAATGTATTGAAGGAATCAGATCATTGACCCACATTCTATATGTTAAACTGAGTGAGATGAATGATGAGACAGATGTAATTCGAAAAATATTGATTCATATAAGTTGGCTTTCAAATACAACTTAATTTTCAAATTATAAGTTTCTATATCAATTTAAATGAAATGTATTTTCAGTGGCGGGTTAGTGAAACAAACAATCTACATAGCATATAATAAACTCAACTTCATACAACAACATACAATAACACAAGATATTATGTAATATTTTAAGAATTTAAAAAAAAATATTAAGTCACAAGAAGCTTCTTTCTTGTGACTTAGCAATGTTTTGTTCTTATTCTTAAAACATTAATCAACAACAACAACAACATACAACAACACAACAACATACAACAAAATAAGGTTCAAGAACAACAATAGAAACATACAACAACAATAACATACAATAACATAAGATATTATGTAATCTTTAAAGAACATACCTTTTTTTAAACTAATTGTGGATCTGAAAACAAATTATGATTTTCATATAGTTATCTCAATTCTTGGTTGATATCTTCTGTTTTATCCTAACTTTTGGTTAGTATCCTTTGTTGTATCCTACCTCTTGGTTGATATCCTCTATTTTATCCTAACTTTTGGTTAGTACCCTTTGTTGTATCCCAACTCTTGGTTGGTATCCTCTATTTGAATTCCAACTCTTGGTTGGTATCTTGTGATATGAGTTCCCCTTCGGTGGCGTTTTTCTCCTTTTTTTATCCTAACTCTTGGTTAGTATCTTGTTATCCCAACTCTTGGTTGGTATTCTTTGTCATTATTAAAAATCTTGATTGGTATTTTTTGATGTGGTTTCGCCTTTGGTTGGCATTCGTCCTTTGTTAACTCCTAACTCTTGGTTAGTATACTTCATTCCGACTTTTGGTTGGCAGCTTACCTTTGTTACTCTCCACAGTTTGCAAATTTCTGGGTTCTTTTTATATTCAATCACCTTTCACCTCGAATCTCTGAAAGCTGATGCTATCATACCTCCGGATTTAAGTTGATTGAATAGGGGCAACTGTGACACCCCAAAATTTGACTTTTCACTTTTAACTGTAACTGGCTTATGTTTCGTTCATTTTTGCATTATCATTGTGCATATCATGGCATTGATTCTTGAGACAAGGGATCAATTTGTTTCTATGGCTTAAGACTTTCTTTTATTACAAGTTTTTAAACAGCAAGCATCAGAGGCTTCAATAGTTATTTTGTGCAGCAATCAAATACTAGATTATATTTTTTTGCAGGTTATTTGAGCGCAAGAGACTATTCATAATTTATTTTAGGCTTTATACAGGTGCGGTATCAAAAGACAAGCTTTAGAGGCCAAATTATACTCAGAACAGGCGACAACGGGCAATTCTCCATGTTTCCCTTAGTATGGCACCAAAATTTGAATTTTCAAAGGTGTTAACCGGTTAACCATTTGCTAGGCAAAATTGGTTAACCAGTTAACCAAGGAAAATATTGCCCATATTCTTCATTTTCCAGCGCTGGACCATGTGGTTCCAATTTCAATCATCAATTCAATTTTTCACACCAGTAGAAGGATCTAGAAGTGATTTCCAATTTGATTTATTTTCCAATTACTTCAAATTCCCTCCAAATATCAACATTTTCCATTCCTAATTTCCATTCCTCACATTAGCCCATACTCCAAACCATATTTTAATTCCTAACCTATGTATTATTTAAACAAATTCATTGTAAACCTCTCATAACTCTCACTCATTTTTTGAATTTTCTACACATCTCTCTTCAATTCTCTCAACTTTTCTCTCATTCCAAAACCCTCACAAAAGCTCAATAGCCAAAAGCTTCACAAATTGTACATTGCAATTTGTGAATTCTTGAGCTAAATCTCAGTTGCATCATCATTCTTGGTTCAATTCTGTTTTTGTATTACATTTGGATCTTGAATTAAGTTGTTGGAATCACTTCTGGAAGAACTTTTGCTTATTTGTGGATTATTGCTTGGATCTTTAAGGTTTCTTTCTAGAGCTTCATAGATCCTTGGATTTCTTGCTTGGATCTGTCAATTGCAGCTTAACAACACTCACCAAAGCAAACCTCAGCTTTGTAGGTTGGTAAATTCTAGATCTAGCTTTAATTTTGCTTTATCTTGCATTTCACAATGTAGATCCTTTGTATTTTAGTGATATTTGATCCATTGCTTGTTTTGATTTTTTATTTTGGTGTTTGTTGAATCCAATTGATGTTTGAATACTGTGATTTAACATGAATTTCATGCATAATTGATTGCATGTTCATTTGGATGGTTGGACAATTGAGTGGCTGCTGAAAAATGCTTTTGAATGCTGAATTTTTTATTATGCTCCAGCGTTAATCAGTTAACCTCCTAGTGTTAACCGATTAACACAGTTTTTTTGCGTGTTATTTGGCTTGTTTTTGCAATGTTAACCGGTTAACACCAGAAGGTTAACCGATTAACAATGTTGTAGAGTGACATTTTCTTGCATTTTCAAGCTTGTTTGGATCCCTTTCCATCCTTAAACCTCATGAATTGATATGATGCATATTTGTGGACTGTTTTTGAGTTGTTTCATCATTCTTGATAGCATGCTTATACTTCTTTGACACGCGATTTGTGATTTTCAAAGATGAATGTCTATTATTATTATGTTGCATCCTTGGTGTGATGATCATGTTACATAATCATTTGTACCATGTCAATTGCTGGTTATTGATGCTCATCTTGATGAACTTATGTCACATGCTCATGTTTGTTTCCAATTCTGCAAGCGCATACTTGTTTGATTGGTTAAGTGGTATTGAATATACATCTTAATTTTGTTCTCGTTGGATGTTAATTGTGCATCAAACTTGTCTTGTGCTTAATTGTTAATGCATGTTCTTGATTGATTCTTACCATGCCATATGCTTTTCTTGCAATGTTGATGCCACATGATGTATGACTTTTTACACCTGTTGTTCTGGATTTTAACATGCTATTAAATGTGCATTCATTCTGCCTGCTGCTTTTTACACCTATTATATTCTAAAACATGAGCTGTTAAATGCTGTTGTGCTATTTTGCTAGGTTTTTATAGTTTTTCTTAAGTTGAAGCATTGTCGTTGCTGGTGTTTCTAATTTGTTTTCCTTGTTTTTTTTCATGCTCCACCAAGGCCTCCTAGTCCAACTTAGTTTTTAATTAAGCTTGGAGTAGAATAGACATTAGGAGTTAATCCATGCATGATAACATTAGGTTAGTCCCTTTTAACCTCAACCTCAGGTCCATCTTTTGCATGCTAACATTAGGATAAAAATTTCTTTCGCATCCCGACCTTAGGGCCATTTTGCATGACAACGTTAGGACCAAGTTTCCCCTTATACCTTTTGTGCGTCTTTCTCTTTCCTTCTCAAAACAACATCAAAACACTTAATAAATGCAATGAATATTGCACGCCACGAGCCTTAAGTATATGGGAAATGATGAGTGAGGGGTCTCTCCTTACTTCGTCTAAAGTGTTTAGTGTACGTCTCGTCTAGGGGCGATCATGCGACACATTCGCTCCTATATCATAGAATTTAGTGCAATGTGAATCTTAAACCAATTCAATTCACTTATCTAAAACTCACAAACAAATTCAAATCATTTTCATCCTTCGGGATCGTTTGTCTAATCATTTTCAGAAAGAGTACGCTATTTTTCCGTTCTATCGCAAACAGGCACCGACCTAACTGCTGGAATGAGAACTTACTGTCGCTCATAAAAAACACTAAGAACCCGTGGTGCGTCGAACTACGAATGCTCTTACTTCTTCATTCTCGTTTGAATGAGGATACGTAGGCACAAGATGGCGAAGTCTTGGCGAGCAACCTCCCCCCTTTTACACGTAGTTTTTCGAACTACATTGACTATGACTTTCCCATTGCCGAGGGAATACATAGGCATAGGACAGCGAAGTCCTATCGAGTGTCCTTTTTCTTTTTTTTTCTTCTCGTTCCCGTTTAGTAGTATGATTTAGATAACACACCCTTTGATTAGACAACAAGCATGGATCCCGTTGAGTATAATGGGCGCGAGGGGGTGATAATACATTCCTCTCGTGTAATCGACTCCCGAATCCAAGATTTGATTGTGATGACAATGTCTTCTCCCTTCTTTGAGGTTTTCTTTGATCATTTCCTTTCCCATGATAGGATAAATAACGTTCGGTGGCAAGTCTTCTGTTTTTCTATCGGGTGTTTTTCGCAGTTGTGACACATACATTGTACCATATGTTTTTTTTATGATTTGTAAAATGGTCAAGTATGTAAATGATGTCGATAGACACTTATGATAGTGTTAGTACCAAATAATAACACTTGTATGATATTATTCTAGATATATATTATATGGGTCGTTACACTAACATATGTTCAAGTGAGTAGGATCATAAGTTTACGTTCAACTATGAATAGGTCCTGTGAAAAGCATCTGTAAAGAAGCAAAGTATCTCAGATTGTGAAAGATCAGAATTTGTTGACTCTGAAAGTGTTCATCAGCCTCTAAAGGATCAGAATCTGATCATGGTATTGCAGCCTCAAGTGACAGATCAGACTCTGAAAGCTAAAGGTGCCTCTGATTCGTACATTGTCTCCTAAATAGACTTGTCTTGTCAAACGTCAGATTTCTAGAGAAAGTCAACTATGGTTGCATTTTGCAAACTCTAGGAATGGTGATGTGACCTCTTCAGTTTGTTCTACCTTTTTGGTAGATACCTAGTGCCACACCCTAAATTTTAACCCTAAGATCCTATCTCATTTGCATCATTTTTGCATAACATCTATCATTTCATGTGTGTGTTTTATGTTTTCACTAACCCCTTTAAGGTTCAAGGGAATGTGCTTTAGTTGTGTTTGATCACAGGTTAGGGTTTTGCTCTCATAATATTCAAGGTTTGACTAGTCAAAAGATTATGGGATTCTCAACATCTCAAGCCCTAATCCATCCAATGTTGTTTAAGGGTCTCCCCTCATTCTTAATCAAGTGCAAGATTGCATTAAATCAAGATCAACGAGGCTCAATTCATCTCGTGCACCCAAATTAGGGTTTTGACCTAATGCAATCCCTGGGTTGACTTTTGAAGCAAGGCATGATCCAATACCTCTAAATATGTTTCAAGCACCGTAAAAGAAGCATATTAGTTCATTCTCATGATTGGATTAGTTCAAGAAGCTTGATTCATTAGCAATGCAAGAATTCAAGTTCATCTGATGAAAAGTCAACTATTCCTCAAACATAAGGTTTGACTTTTGACTTTTTGGTCAAATATGGGTTCTTCAATTCAATGTTGATGATAATATGTAGTTGGGATCATGATTGATCAAGAAAAATCAAGAGATATGAGTTTACTTGAAAAAAGGGCAACAATGAAGAAATTAGAAATTTTTCTAAGTTATGAAGATTCATGGTTTTTATTCAACTTGCCAAGGTCATAACTTCTAATCCAAGCAACAATTTTCTTTGCTCCAAAGACCAATTTGAAGAGCTTACTATTTCAAATCAAATTGCTCTTACCAATTTCAAGTTGTAAAACCGTTTCAAATCTACAAATCCTTTTATTACAGGTCTTATAACTTGCAAAACCTTCCTTGATTAGAGGATTACACAAATTCTTAAGCCATTATCCAAGGAGTTGAGGCATTATCCAAGTGTTTATACCACTAATGAATCATTTTTCAAAAAGATCACTATACCATTCTTGAAAAGCACCTTTAATCAAGGAATTCACTTCCCTTGAGCCTCCAACCAAAGATATCCCTCTAAGCTTCCAACCACTCTAAGCTAGCCATGGTACTTTTCCTTGAAACTACCATTTTCTCATGGAACCACCATTAAATTCCAACTAAACCAAAACTCTAAAACATTACAATCTAGTCAGCTCTCAATCTCTCAACTTCTCCTATAAATAGAGAGCCTCTATAAACTCAAAAAGACACCCAAAAAGCTCAGAAAAGCTCTCAAGTTCAGAATCACCATTTTCACCATTTTTAAGTTTCACTTGAAGTGAAGCTTGTGTTTCATAAAATAGAACTATTCCATTTCATTTAGCCATCAAAACACATTATATACATCCTATATAACTCATCAAAACCCTCAAAACATTTATGTACCATCTCTATCATCATCTTTCATTCTCACTTTCACATTTGCAAAAAAAATCGTGTGGGAGAATACAAGTTGTTGCAAGCCAAACTAAGCACTTAAAAACTCTCTCCAATGACAAAGGAAGCTCATAGTATCATTTTTTGTCTCTATACCTGCCAAGAAGAGGCATTGGACTTACTCCAATAAGTAAGTGATCTTGCACCTTGAAACTTTTGATACACACATCATTCTTGAATGGTTTATAAAGTTAAAATTTAGACATGATGGTGTTTGATGTGTTTCTATTTTTGTTTACAATGTATCATGTTTATACAAGAAATTATCAATGTTATAAATCTAGGGTTTCACTTCTGTTTGTGCCCTTCGTGTGTGCTATCCATTAGGTTTCAGAATGCAAAAACAGCATCATGTTATTCCTTGTGAAAAATAGATCAATCCTGGTCTTTATACTTTTTAAAATGGTTGAGAAATGAGAGAGATATTTGAGGTGGAAGATCTGAACATGGAAAGGAAGAAGCACGGAGAGAGAGAGAGAGAGAGAGAGAGAGAGAGAGAGAGAGAGAGAGAGAGAGAGAGAGAGAGAGAGCAGGGATGAAGATAATCCTGAGGTGGAAATGTTTTTGTTTTATTATGCATGTTTAATATTTATTTTATGGATTACATTACTACCATTGGATGCATCACCACCCCAGTGGTAGTAGCGTGCGTTTTCAAGGTTGCATACACAAGGGCGTGGGTTCGAATCATGCTGAACCACCCTTTTGCTCTTTTTTGTTTCATATTTTTTGTTGTGCATTCTAGGAATGACTTTAAAATATATTATGCTAAATCTCTCATATGATCACACACACAAGGGCAGCCTAGTGGTTTATTTTAAGCCTTTTAACTTGAATGTTGTGGGTTGAAGCCCTTGGTGGCACTCTTCTTTTTAGTAACTCTTTTATTTTTCATGATTTTCTCACAACTTTACATGATCATAACTTGTCCTTCCTTTGGCCTTTTGGGCCATCCTTTTTCCCCTTTACTCGTGACATTGCCTATTTTATGAATCCTTTGAAGAAACTCCAAAAATATTTTATTTTCACGTGCTTTTTCTTAGTCAAAGTAAGACAACTTTTTATTGTAGTTTTAAGTCATTACTTGCCTTTCTTTGGTTTGTTCCTTGATTTTTCTTGATCATGATGACTCGTATGAGTATGATATACCATGCGAGAACCTTATTTAATGTTGATAATATGCCCTTATTGTTTTGCCTAAGTTTAAGGTGCTTAAATGTGTGATTTTTCATGTGTAAGTGACTTGTGTTTCCATAATTGGCCATGAAATTTGTCTTTTGTCTTTAACATGATACGTGTACCATTTTGTAAACCTTTGTTATGTATGTTCACCATGTCTACCATATTTACCATATTTATATTTTTTTTATGTTCATCATGTTTCAATGTTTAAAGTTATGTTTTGTTCATCACGATTATCAATTCAATACATGTTCATACATGTTATTCCTTATTGTGCATGTTCCAAGCGAAGAGTTTGTTGTTGGAATTCTTGTCATTTGCATTTTCATCTTCTTGTATACATTTCCCTTAGTAATCCTAGAACTTGCTATCCCTTAGGAAGTCTCCCTTGGGATTACCTTTCAACTTAGATATTTTCAATTAGGGTTTCCCCTTTTACAACTCAAAACCACTTTCATAAATAACCTTGACCCTTGGTTATTGATCTCTTCAAACTCTTTTCTTAATAAAAATACTTCAAAACACTTAAGCATATTCAAACTTCTTTCACAAAACTAAAAAACTCAACTCAATTCAAACTTTTTGCCAGCTTTGCCTTTTCAACTTGAAAACCTTTTCAAATATATTAGACATGAGTCATCTATGTAGTTCGGATCTAAATCTCCTACCTCATAACTTGATTGAGAAAGAGCTTGATTATTTTCCACTTGAGAGAGGTATGTGGCATACTTGTTGATTCTATATCCATGTTAGAAGCCATTCTCTTAATGTGAAACAAAGATCCCTCTTCCACATGTTTATGGTGTTTTAGATGAGTATTCTCCCTTGGATGACAATTTGTCTCTTCTTCAATTAAAATCCACCATAAACAAGCATTTTTCAATTTGTACCCCGAACTACGAGGTTTTTATCCTTTATTGGTACGTAGGCATAAGACTTTGCGTCTTGCCAAACACAAAAACAATTAAAAAAACATTTCTCTTCTCATCTTCCCAATAAAATCCAATTAGAAAATAAACAAATAACACAATTCAACAAGAGGTTCCAATAGTGTGTTATAGATACTTAGGGTGCTAGTATCTTCCCTTAGTATAACCAACCCCCTAACCATAGATTCTCATTATTGAATTGCATTGCATATTTAGGGGTTTATTTGTTATTTCTCCCTTTCTTTGGATAAATTAAAGATCGGTGGTGAATTAATATTTGTGAAGCCTAGCTAACTCAATAGTTATGGTCTTCGATTCTCACCACGACAGAAATGGCGACTTCACTGGGGAATAACTGAAATCTCCCTAAGAGGGTTACACCTAACTTATTTTATATGTGTTATTTGTGTATATTTGTATATATATTTGTTTGCTATATGTGTGGGTTCCTTTGGGTGATAACATTTTGGTGAGATAAGTTTTAACCCAGACTTGAGAGCACACATAAGATAGAAAGGGTGGTATAGTTAAGTCTTTGAGGGAGTAATCCCGAAAAAGTTGACTTGAGATCCCCCACTCAGTGGAGGTCCTCTTGAGGATAGTATTTATTGAACGAGTAATCGTGAAGGCATTACTAATTTCAACCTAGGAGCCCATGGAACTGAGGACCTTAGTTACCTCTACCTCACTTGGCTTAATTAAGATGTAGTGCGATGACTATGAGGGTGTAAACTCGAGTTGGTTGATATGCGATACTACACTCGAGATTCTCTTGAGAATATTATTGATTTCCAATTAATTGGTGTGTTAATAATATCCGAAAGATGAGTCACTTACTTTGGGAACCTCTTATAACCTTGTTCTATAAGTACAATAATAACCATAGTCCCTATCCTTGGGATGGTTAAACCATGACCCCGCGCTCGTAATCTCAAAAACTAACCGACATGTTTATATATATATATATATATATATATATATATATATATATATATATATATATATATATATATATATATATATATATATATATATATATATATATATATATATATATATATATATATATATATATATATATATATATATATATATATATATATATATATATATATATATATATATATATATATATATATATATATATATATATATATATATATATATATATATATATATATATATATATATATATATATATATATATATATATATATATATATATATATATATATATATATATATATATATATATATGAATATGTGTATATGTATGTTTGGGCATTCATCCATCCATACATTCATGCATTCATTTTTTTAACTCTTCAAGGAACTTAGAGTTATTTTTGCAAACATAATAAGATTTACAATAGATTTTGGAAGGAGAAAAACTCAATAATACACTTTCAAAAGCCCAAAGTTGGATGATCTGAGAAAATTAGGAGGTTTAGTTGAAGACCCTTTGGCTTTCAAGGAAATGTATGGAAGGATTTTATCTTATTTGAAGCTCAAAATGGTGGATGGAGTTCTCTCTACCTTGGTGTAGTTTTATGATCCATTATACCATTCCTTCACCTTTCCCTACTATCAGTTGATGCCCACATTGGAAGAATACTCTAGCTTGGTTGGGCTACCTATATCTTCTCAAGCTCCTTTCTCAGGTTTGGAGGATGTTCCTAGAGGACAAGATACTGTAGAGGCTATTCACCTAAAGTTGTCAGATATTAAGGCTCACATGACCACTAAAGGAGGACTCATTGGATTACCTGTTAAGTTTTTAATGGAAAAAGCTTAGTATTATACTGATATGAAGAGTGTAAATGCTTTTGAAGCTATCTTTGCTTTACTCATGAATGTTATCAATATCTTCTTACTTGGAAATCTAGTTCCAACATTGCTTGCAGATGCCTATCACTCTATCCATCTAAGGAATTCTCATAGAAGAGGAAAGATTACTTATTGCACCTATTTGCTCTACAAGTGGTTTATTTCACACTTGCCTCAATCAGGTACCTTTTGGGATCTCAAGGATGGTTTGCTTTGGTCACAGAAGATTATGCCACTTACTCATTCTGACATTGAGTGGTATAATCCTGTTTTTGGAGGAGTGGTGATGATTGACAGTTATGGTGAATTTTCCAATGTAGCTCTTTTTGGTACAAAGGGATGCATAAGCTACAACTTAATTCTAGCTCGTCGACATCTTGGATATCACATGAAGGATGAACCTAATACAATCTATTTGGAGGGAATTTTCTTCAAAGAAGGTGAAAATCCAGTGCTTAAAGAGAAAATCGTGCACGCTTGGCGTTACATACATAGAAAGGGAGAGACCGTATTAGGAAAGCCTGGGCGCGTCTCTTTGGAGCCTTATCTCTAATGGGTGCAAGATAGGGCTATCAAGTTGAAGATTCCTTATCCTCGTCATGAGCCTTAACCATGGCTATTAGAGATCCCACCTTGATCTTTATGAGTGAGGAGGAAAAGCTAAAGATTGCCTTAACTACAGTTAAGCAAGAAAGGGATGCTTGGAAGAATAAGTATCAAGTCGTCAACCATGAGAATGGAGAACTTCCGAAGCTTCATAAGCAAAGGAAGGAAGAAGAATCCGCTAATAAGAGAAAGGCACGAGAGGATTTATTTTCCTCTAGCATACCATCAGCTCCTGTTGCTAGCTCAAACATCTCTCTAACATCAGCTGCATTGAGGTATATGTCGACAAGCTCATCCTTGAGAAGACCAAGATGAAATAGTAGATCAAGAAGCTTACAACGAAGTTACAAGGAGAAGAAGCATCTTCTCATCAAATGACTTAGGAGTTCTAGTTTTCTTTTTCTTGTATCGTCCACTTTTTAGCACTTTTGAAAGTTTGTACTTTGTTTTGGAATCTTTCAATATTAATCAATTAGATGAGTTGATTTTCAAATTATCAAATTATGTTCTCCATTTTTATAATGTTTACAAATATAACTTTCAAGTCCCTTAAATCTCATTTGCATTTGCATGCATCATTAGCATCACATGTTTTTGCATTCCAGGTGCTCACCCTGTGTCTGTTCTCTGCTCCAATAGATAAGTTGTCGCATCACTATAATGCTTGGGCCGGTTATTAGAGGAGGATGGATCTGTTGGAACAAGAAAATCAATTACTCAGGGAAGAAGTTACAACATTAAAGGAGAGTCTAGAAAGGCTTACAGGCATGATGGGAGCGTTGGCAGCTGCTCAGAATCAGTCGTCACACAATTCCTAGGAACACATCCAGAGAACTGTGATCTCAGAGATTGTCCCAACACCGATACTAGTGGCACCAGCTAGTGAACCTCAATACTCCATGCCTCCCGGTTTCCCTTGGGGCAGACCTTCTTAATTTATGTCAGTAGGGTATCGTCCACAAGCATCTGAAGCTCCCACTATCATTGCTGTCATGTTCGTACCACAACCTATGATCCATACTACTCATTATGTTGAAGAGCTAATACACCACACCGCACCAAGTGATAGTGTAGGGGTTGATAAGAGGTTGGATGAATTTCAAGACTGTTTCTTGGAAATGCGAAAGGAGATAAAAGCTCTTTGAGGAAACAACTTGTTTGGGAAGAATGCCTCAGACCTCTGTTTGGTTTCGAACGTCAAAATTCCGCATAAATTCAAGGTCCCAGATTTTGAGAAGTACAACGGCAATTTTTGTCCCCAAAGATATCTCATTATGTACGCAAGGAAGATGTCAACATAAACCTATAATCATCAGTTACTTATTCACTACTTCTAAGATAGTCTGAGAGGCGTTGCCCTCAAGTGGTATATGGGGTTGAATAGTGCAAAAATCCAAACGTTTAATGATCTTTGTGAGGCCTTCATTAGACAGTACAATTACAATGTTGACATGTCACCTGGCAGAGACCAATTGAGAGTAATGGCTCAAAAGGGTAAGGAAAGTTTTAAAGAGTATGCATAATGCTGGCACGAAGTTGCTGCTCAGATCAACCCACCTCTAGAGGAAAAGGAGATGACCGAAATCTTTTTAAAGACGCTAAGTTCTTTTTTCTACGAGAGAATGATAGCCAGTGCTCCTAGTGATTTTACCGAAATAGTAAACATGGGGATGCGTTTAGAGGAAGGAGTTTGTGATTGCAGGCTTGCTAAAGAGAGAAGTACTTCCAGTAGTGTAAAGAAACATGAAAGTAGTTTCACAAGGAAGAAGGAACATGAAGTGGGTATTGTGCATTATAGTCGATCTAAAAGAAGACATTAGCCGTAACTTATTACAAATGTTTCACCAGTCATCAATACCTCTGGTTATCAATCATAGTTTACGCAACCGCCCGTTCAACATCAACATTAGTATCAACCACAATAACAACAACAACAACATCGTCATCAAAAATCAACCGCCTTTTCAACAGGCTCATCCACCATTCAACAATGAAGGGCACATGTAGAGAAAGCCAATCTTTGATCCCATCCCAATGTCTTATGTAGAGTTATTCCCAACATTACTACAAAAAGGGCATATCCAAACCAAATATCTGCTAGAAGTCCCTAAGGATCTCCCTTATTGGTATAAAACAAATCACTTATGTTCATACCATCAAGGTGCTCCCAGCCACGATATTGAAAATTGTTATAGGCTGAAAGCAAATGTTCAAAGGTTAATCAAATGTGGGATTTTGTCTTTCAAGGACAGTAACCCCAACGTTCAAGTAAATCCTCTCCCACAACATGGAGAAGCAAGTGTGAACATGGTATATGGTTTCCCCTGTGATTTCAGGATCTTTAATATGTTGCATTTAAATGACGATTTGGTCATAATGCATGAGGGAATGGTTAGACGTAGTCGTTTGCAACCATATGACTATGCCACTTGCAAAGTCTGCACCAAAATTCCGAGATGGGGTTGTCAACTTGTGAGAAGAAGTCTTTAGAGTTTGCTAGACAAAGGAGTTATCAGATGCTATAGAAATAGGGATGCCCCTGAGTTCTAGCCTTATGTCAATATGGTGCAAGGGTGCCTTGGAAAGTATGTCGTTTTTTATGTTATAGGTTCATCCAAGAAAATTTGGTGAAAATGCATGAAGGATTGACTAGAATGGCCTTTTTTTATCATGAAAACCATAATTATACTGCTTGTTGTATTTTTTCCATCAACCCACGTGGGTGCTGACTTGTAAGAAGTGATATTCAAGATCTATTGGACCGAAGGACTATCACAATCACCAACGATATCAATCTAGATGCCATGGATGAAGACGAAGAAATGTTTGTAATAGTGCCTCGGTTTAAAGAATTGAAGTGTATAGAGTTCATTTATGATAGTAGAAGGTCTTCTACAGCTCCTTTGGTTATCAGTGTGCTAGGCCCAATCCCTTATTCTCTGATAGAGCAGTTCCTTACAAATATAATGTGACTATGCTGGAAAATGGAAAAGAGGTGCCCACACCTACTTTACCATCTACTGTTAATATTGTCGGTGTCAGAAGAGTCAGAAGAAGTGGCCGTGTGTTCTCTACAACGCCTCTAAAGAAAAATGAGACCTCTTTTGAACCACCAGTGAATAACTCCACTATAGGGTAGTCCAGTGGGACTAATCCTGTTTTTTCTGATGAAATATTATAGATGATTAAAAGGAGTGAGTATAAGATTGTGGACCAGCTTCTGTAAACGCCATCCAAGATTTTTCTGTTACAATTATTGATGAGCTCAGAAGCACACAAAGAGGTGCTACATAAGGTTCTTGAACAAGCTTACGTTAACCATGACATGACTGTTGATCAATATGATAGAATCTAGGTAATATTACTTTGTGCAACAATCTTGGATTTTATGAAGAAGAGCACCCAAAGGAGAGGAGGAAGCACAACTTAACATTACACATTTCTATGAATTGCATGAATGATGCATTATCTAGTGTGTTGGTTGACACTGGATCATAATCGAATGTGATTCCAAAAACAACGCTAGCAAGATTGTTGTATCAATAAATTCCTATGAGACTAATTGGGATCATTGTTAGAGCTTTTGATGGGTCGAGGAAGACGATTATTGGAGAAGTTAATTTGCTGATGACTATTGGACCCTATATTTTCCATATTACATTTTAAGTCACAGGCATCTGTGTGGCCTATAGTTGTTTATTAGATAGGCCATGAATTCATGAGGTAGGGGCAGTCACGTCAATGCTGCACCAAAAACTCAAGTTTGTTCACGAAGGGAAACTGGTCACAGGTGGTGAGCCATCTCTCTTTCTTCTCATACATTTATGCAGAAGAGGAAATAGGAACCTCGTTCCAGGCTCTTTGAATTGTTGGCAGTATCTTAAAGAAGAGTGAGGTCTCTATTTTATCTCTCAAGGATGCTCAACATGTTGTGGAGAGCGTTTCTCAAGAAAGGCGGCGAAAAGTTCTAACTTTTCCTGGAAACAAGAACATGGAGGGTCTTGGCTTTTCAGCTGTTGTTGGGTCCACCAAGGCTTCCATGAAGGACATAATTATTTAGCCTATTGAAGAGGTTTTTCACAGTGGAGGGTTTGCCAATCTGCCTAGAGTCAATGCTATAATTGAAGAAGAATCTGACGAAGATCAGCCTGACTTTGTGATGCACAGAACAGTATCCCAGAATTGGAGTGTTGTTGATGTCCATGTCATTGTTCATCTATCTAAGTAATTTTCTTTTATTGTATTTTAAACTCTTCGCTCTGCCAAAGGTGAAGTAGTTGTTGTGTGGGCTTTGTTTTTATAATTTCCCTTTGCTCAACCCAAGGCAAAGGTGTATATGTGTTAGGGATTTTTTTTCAAAAGTTGCTATCATTAATAAAATTATCATTTTGTGATTTCAATATTATTTGTCTTTTTAATTTTTCTTTTTTTGGAAATTGGTAATCATAAAAAACAAAAAAAATCTAAATCACTTTGCATTTCTTGCACACACTTCCACTTCCACAAATCTAAAATAAAGCCAATCACATGCATAGATTATGGCACGAACAACCATTCAAAAACAATGACCCAATGCCTTCTCCCAATTTTGAGTTTCCTGTGTTTGAGACCGAAGAGGAAGATGAAGAAGATATTCCCAATGAGATTTCTAGACTACTTGAGCATGAGGATAAATCCATTCAGCCTCACAAAGAGGCAATCAAAATAATCAACTTGGGTATAATAGAAAACAAAAAGGAAGTGAAGCTTGGGGCACTGCTAGTTCCTGCCCTCAAAGAAAAGATGATTGAGCTGCTAAAGGAATATGTTGATGTGTTTGCTTGGTCGTACCAAGATATGCCTGGGTTAGACATAAATATTGTGGAACATGGATGTTGCGGTGAGAATCAGATATCAAGCTATTGGATTTAACTTAAATAAAAAATCATGAAGTTCACCATCGAGCTTTGATTTATCCAAAGGAAAGGGTAAAGATCGAAGAAAACCCTAAGTGTGCCATGTAACAACACAACTAAGAGATCTAAGGTTTGGGGGTTGGTTATACGTAGGGAAGGTGTTAGCATCCTAAGTATATGTAGTACTTGAAATTCTGGCAAGCACACGATGGATGTTATTGTGGAAGTTATGACATCCACTGTAACACAGATTATTGGAATAATTAAAAAGTTGTAAAGAGAAAGCAGTAAATCACACCAGTAATTGTTCACCCAGTTCAGTGTCAACAACACTTACATCTGGGGGCTACCAAGCCAGGGATGAAATTCACTCTTAGTAGAATTAATTCAGAGTCAAACAACCCAGTTTGCACTCCTCACTTAAAACCTACCCAATGACACTTCTGCCTAGAGACACTCTAGACCTGAGTATACCCACTCACTTCCCCTCAATCACCTCAGTGATATACAATACAAAATTACAAAATACAGATGAAGAAACACTTCATACACACCTTGATCTTACTTCAAAGCTTTGATCAAGAATCACACACTCTTGCTTAATAGCTTTGAGTGAGACACAACTTAGAACCTACCTAACCAATGCAGCATGCAGTTGCTTGGTAAACAAGTATTCCTAAGACACAAGTCACACGTGAAGACCAGCCTTCTTCACTCACAAAGACTCTCTATAAGCATTCTCTGATCTTCTGTCAAGAGCTTCTCTTCTAGGATTGCTCCTTTTGTTTTTATAGCAGCATTCAGTCCTTGGGCCTGGGCGCATAAATTAGGTTTAATCATAACAAACCCTATTCTTCAATCATCTGCACGCTTGCCCTTTAATTCAGGAACATTTTGATTCACTTTATGGCTTCTAAAATGTTTCCTGATTTCCAGCTTGAGCTTCTAATTAATTTCCTGATTGCTAGTTACCATAAAAACTAATCTGCTCGCTGGATGTCATACGATCAGAGTCATGACATTCTGTATGACATTCAACTTAACTAGCATTTAGCTAAGTTAACTCACTCTGCAAAATCCATATTATGTATGTAATAACACCAGTCATGACATACATACATACTCTAATGTTTTGCCATAAAATGCAGCCAATCAAGAGCACTTACAAACTCCCCCTTTGGCAAATTTTTGGCTAAAACACTCTGTTATTATACCAGAGATTTACACATAGCAAAAGACTTATCATATGCTCTGTATTGCAGGATAGTCACTAGCTACACAACAGATATAACTCACCCGGGTAGCCATCTGTTAGTCACCACTACAAATGTTATACTTCGTTGAGTAACACACTGGGTTACTCCCCCTCAACTGATGCATTCTACATCAGTTAGGCACAACCTGCACAGCTTGCAACCACAAATAAGCATCCAGCCTGTTCTGGATGTCATGACCTTCAGGATAACATCCTGAAGTTACAAACTCCTGAGCTACTCCCCCTGAAAAGATGCACTCCACTCACATTCTGTTGGGAGCTCACAAACCTACACAGCTAGGAAATCACACATAACCCGAGGAGAGTTTTTCCAGCCACATTGTTTATCTTAACCAATTCTTCCATCTGCTGTTATCTAACAATAACAATACCAACACTGCTCTCTCCCCCTTTTTAGCCACAAAATAAGATCAAACTAATAACATAGTATAAACCATTATGAGTGACATTACATCTATTTGGGAATGACAAAAAATTGCTCATTAAGAGCATCACAAGTTCATGCTGAAAACAAATATAAGACTAACACAAATTACAAACACCTTCTCGAATCAGCAGATCACAACCCTAACTCAATAACTAGTAGTCTGATCCACCCACTAGTAGTCTAGCAAGACATCAATTTTCCTCCTCAGAGGCAGAGCTGGAACTTACCTCTTGACCTGACATGGCTGCTCCATCAATATCATCCGTATCTCTTTCAAGTCTTTGGATAAGAGATTCCAGCTTGATTTTGCATGCAATTGTTGTACTTATGGTTTCTCCTAACTCCCTACATGCATCCTTCAATTCTACTATTATCATTCTTTTGGAGATCTTGACCTTCTCAGGAGAAGTAAACACCATATCTAGAACATGTCTTCCTTCGAATAGTTTAAAATGAAGTGACAGTTCAGGCTCTCTTTTGCTGGCAGTATCACTTGACTTCAGGATCCCAAGATATTGATTGAGAATAATTTCACAAATGAGAGATGGAAAGGCAATTTGTAGCTTAATAGCATTGGTTGTAGAGTGTTTAACAACCTAATAAAAGATGTATAGACCAAATTCAAAGTTAACTTTGGTTCCTATGGCATGAATGATCTTGCCAAGTCCAACAGCATTAGTGGAAGTATGATTGGTAGGCACCTAGTTAGTTTCCCCAATTTTATGCAGAATTGCATACTTTACACTTAGCTGTGTTGAAGACAACTTTCCTTTGGATGGCCAGGTAGTGACTTGATTGGCAGTGATCACTTTGCACACTTGATTGTCTGAGGCAACCAATTTTGTTGCACCATCATTTGCTCTTCCCAAGTATCTGTTGATTACAGAAGGTGAGAACTGAACACATTGTCCTCTGACAAACACTTTAATGAATTCCTTGCTGTTTCTTTTTGAAATTGTGTCAGGGATGTTAAAAATAAATTCTTTTACCATTACTTCATAGCAGTTTGAAAAACCAGTAACAGTCTTTATTAGACCGGCCTTGTGAATCAGATCCATTACTTCTTTGATCTCTCGGGCATCTTGCCCCAATTCCCTCTCCAGGGCTATTCTACTTTGGTATACATATCTCCATTTTGTCACACTGTGAATGGAATGGAATGAGACATTGTCTAGAGGTGCAGTTGGCATGGGTTTGAGAGGTCTCTTACCCAAGGATTTCTTGACATTGAAGATGTTGGGAACATCTCTTATAACATCCCCTTCAGACTCAGAGTTGCTCTCAACAACTTTCCTCTTCTTGGATGAAGATGATGCCTTGCCCCATGATTTAGAGGGACCAGCAAGAGTTCTTTTTCTATGTTCTTTTGAGGGTTCTTTGTTAAGACCAGTTTTTCCTTTCCTGGTTGCTAATATTTTGGCTATACCAGGAACTGCATTCTTGATGAGTTCATCATTTGATGACCCATCTTCAACATTTACCTCATTGTCTAGAGCTTCATTTATTTCTTCCTCATAGTTAGTCCTTTTGGTTTCAACATTTTGGCTAACATCCTGACCTTCTTCCTGTACCACATAGCTAGCAAGATTTTCTAGTTTTTCAGTGTTAGGGTTAGTCTTCCTGATCCCAGAGGAAAACTCAGAGCTGTTCTCCTAATTATCATTACCTATTGGGGATGGATCAACCCTAGCCAGAGGAATGGATAGTCCATGTACATTACGACCTTCATGAAGGATTTTTGAGACCAGTTCATCGACAAACCTGTCATTGCAGTTGTCCCTGGAAGGTTCAAGATTCTTCCCTTCTTGGTCTGCATGTGAAGGAACTGATGTTTGGGTTTCACTGCTTCTCCGAAAAACCATACTGAGTGGAATGACATCCATGATATCCTCCAATAAGATGTTCTTGTGTTAAGCAGATTCATGCTTGATAGGGATGGAAGATTGTTGTTGAGACATAGTTGGTGACTTTGGTTATAGAAGGGGTTTGCTGTGGTGTTTGAGTGAGGTATGCACGGATACGAATCGGTATGGACAATCACAGAGCTAATCTGATGGACTAGAGGAGTTATCTTGCATTAATGGAGGGAACTTAATATTTTGACCAATCAGAATGTGATTAAATATCAAAACACAATTGCCTATTAATTGCTATAATTTCGTATTACACCACCTTTTCAAGCTGCTTCTCTCATTTTTACTCAGTATCGTCCAGTGATTCTGATGGGCTAAAGACGTGTCTACTTATGCGTCTAGCGGTATCTTACTGCAAGTGCACAGCCTATCGAAGTAATATTTAAGATTATCGATCCACAGGGATTCTATGGTTACTTAGTGCTAGATGAACTTCTAGTTTAGCTAAGGCGAATGGTTGTCACGATTTTTGTTGGTTTTTAAGACTATTAAAGGCGGAATTAAATTTAAGTTTTAATAAAGTAATATTAAGGCGGTCGGTATGTAATTATACTAACTTAGGTGGGTCAATCTAACCTAGGCTTATAAAGGTGTTCACTTAATCTATTCGGTAGAGATTACCAGTTTAAATACCCTCAACTCACACTCTCGTGGTCTTATATCAGATCTTATCCCTAAAGCCCTATGCCTGCTCTCGCTAGCCCATAAGTGTTTAGAGGTAATTTTTGGAAACTAAGTAATTCTAATTTATCTTAAAGCGCTCTCGCTGTGTTTAATTTAAATGCCTAACTTTAGCTATCTGGTTAAAATCTCACACTCTCGTGGTCTTGACCTAACCTAATACTCTTTTCTTACTCTCGTAACGAAAAGGTCTATTTCAATTAAAAAGTATCAGCCAGAATGTTAAGTGATTAATTATTTTCAGCCTATGGTTATATTTTACCGGTTAAGTTTGTTATAACTACATACCGCCCTAAGGTGTTTAGCTACTCATCGATGTTGAACCAGACAGAGATAGAAAATTTAATAATAGCGTACTCATGGCAGAAAAATAAATAAACATTATAATTAAATTAAATTGCAATATAATGAAAAACCTGGTTAACAAATATTCGAGCAGACTCCTTCTTCCACAGACCGGAAAGCTTGGAGTTGGCGGAAATTGAAAATAAACGAATGCTGAAGGTTTAGAAACAAATAATTGTATAACAATTTCCTGATGTTGGAAATTGTTATATGGTTGGTTTGGATACAAATAAAAACGAAACAGAAAACTAAAAATAATGCGGGAATAGAAAGGCTGGTTCGTAATACAGTTCGGCAGAGCTTCCGCAGGAATTTTGAATAAAGAATGCTCTCTCCTTTTGTTCATAGAACTTGTACTATTTATAGAGTCCTTAATGGGCTGGATTTTTGGACCTTTGTTGCATGGGCCTTGCTGAATTTGTTGAAGGAATGCATGAACGTGGCAACAAAATAGGAGAAGTGGTCTTCACGTAATGCCTTGACGTAGTCTGAGTCAAAAACCTAATTTTACCCTTGTCACGGTCGTGACAAGGTCTTCACGTTCGTAACTTGTGGTTTTTAAGTGTCACGGTCGTGACCACTCTCTTACGGTCGTGATGGCTCAAATTGGGGTGTCACGGTCGTGACACCCTTGTGACGACCGTGGCTGCAACAAATTATGCAGTATTTTGCAGGCTTCTTCATTTCTTCATCTCTTTATGGTTTCTTTTGTTCCTTTTGCTCTTAATTCATGATTTAGCTCCATATAATGATGTACCTGCAAAATGTTAAGAAAAACTCGAGAAATCGAGTGTTAAAACGGTGAATATGTGATAAAACGTTAATGAAACCTAGAAATATAATCGATGCGTTTTCTCGTTATCAAACTTCCCCAAACTTAAACCTTTGCTTGTCCTCAAGCAAATAGTCGGTTGAAAATCGGCGGACAAGATTTTATTCACGCATACTCATAACAAACCGTACAAGGGATCATTTTGTCGGATAATTCGGTACTTTGATAGAACCCTACCGATACACTAATGACACAAGCAACAAGCTATGTCGTCGACTTCCCGTTAAACGAAACAATCGGCAATTACATTACGGTTTCACCTGGAGTTTTTCGATCTTATTTCGCCCGGTTTCATTCTAGCGCAATCACATTAAGCCCTTTGCCTTAGCACGCACGTAGTGGAGTAGCTGGTTAGCGACTTTGATCCTTTTTGAGCACGGGGTCTGGTACACGAGTGTGGTAACCCTACATATTTTATCCGATTTGGAGGTTGTGGGGGATCGAGCCGTAGCACGCCCTACCGAGTTCAGAACCAGTACCTCTGAACCAACTTGCAACGGACTCTTTCTCATATTTCTCGTTTCTTATATGCGACCGTGTACTTTGGTGCAATTTCTTTTCATTTTGCATCGAGATATGAAGGATCATTATTGATTAGGCATCAAACGCTTATATTCATCGGCTCCCCACGTGGTTTGTGTTTAGACGGTGCTGACTGCTAGTATAAACTACTAGGGGTTACTTTTGAACTGAAACTAAAAGTGTACTCGTAATGGTAATCGGGATGGAATTGCTTAAGTAGGGAGTCAAAGATGTCAAGATTGTATTGGTCTTGTTTAATCGTTCTCGGCTTCCTAATTACGATTCCGTAGGTAAGTCGGGCAATGCGAATAATTAAAGATTTTTTCTGGTATAGCTAAATAATCGGGGAAAGTTCGAAATTAAAGAAAATAGCACAAAGATTTGCTCATTTCATTAACTTGCGAAAAGAAATACAACGGAATTGAAAATACAACGAAATGGAAAAGTGCGAAAAAGGGAAAATGCGGAAATGAAAGGTACCTCTCCCACACTATATCAGACATTGTCCTCAATGTTGTGATATAAATGCGGTAAAAGTACAGTACAACGACAAAAACGAAAAACAAACATAAGCAAACTAAAACTATGGCTGCTGAGGACCGCGGGCTCGGCCTCTGGTGCGGGAGCGGCGTCTGGAAGGAGTCGCTTCAGGATCAGAACCGGTGCCGGAGGCAGCAGTGATGCTAATGCGGAGGGCTTCTAGCTTGCTGAAAATTTCTCCAAACTTCTCATTAGTAGCTTCCTGGTTTGCTGCAATAGTGCTGAGTAAAACATCATACTGCTCCTTCTGTCGTCGCTCCAGTGCGGCGTTCATCTGGTTCTGCTGATAAATCGCACGGAGGACTTCCTCAAGTGTGATTTCGGGAGCAGGGGGCTGTCGGGTAGATGTCTCTGGTATATCCTGGACAGGCTCAGCTGCATCCATAGCGTCCTGCATCTCATCCTCTGGAGGGTCTGCCGGATCATCATGAATAGGGACGTGATCGGCAGCAGCAAGTAAAACAAAGAGCCAGTTGGCTCGGTTGGATGGATCGATGCGGTCGCGGGACGGCAGAATGATATGATGGAAAATGGTGCCATTGACAACAGGGCTATACCTGCCATCCTCTCGCTGCGCAATCAGGTGAGCGGACCTGCAATAACTCTTGATGAGGAATTCTGCGGCTAGGTGAGGCTGATTAACGACCAAGTCACCAAGCCCCAACTGAATGGCGAGGGTGGTGACAATGCCGCCTATGAAGAACGGGGTGGAGCCTCTGTGTGCAATGGCCTGGATATGATAAAGCATGAAAGGGGCAGCGTTGATCGGCTCGTCATTAAGAGCGCAGTGTAGGAATAGAAGCTCCTTGGAGTTGAGCTTATGGTTGCTCTCTCGAGCGAAGATGGTGTTGCATATGACACGGTGGAAATAGCGGATTGTCGGGTTGTGGATGTGCGTAGCGTTGAGGCTTTGGAAGGCGGATGCACGGGTGTTGGTTAAGTCGTGCCATAGAGTGAAAGCTTGTTCACTAAAATTATCAGGCACGCGACGGTGAGCTTCAGTTCCGTGATCGAAGCCTAACAACTCGGCTATCCTGGTTTGCGAAATGTTGAACTCTTGGCCATGCAATCTGAATTTGGCGACACCGGTGAGCTGACTCTGAGAACCGGCACCGGTGAGGTAACTGAATGAGCTTAAGAACTCCAGTGTCAGAAGTTCGAATGTGGGCTGAGGTTGACTGCAAAGATCCCACAGACCGACTTTTTGAAGCAGGCGTGTAACACTGGCAAGCATTCCGAGTTCCCTCAAACAGACAGTGTCAATGTAACGTGTAGGTTACACACCGCGGTTTTGGAATCGGAGAAAACGTTCTCTCTGAGTTTCTCCAGCATCACCTTCTCTAAAGGTAATAGAATCCATTGCATGCAAGAGCTTAGAGTGAAGAATGAAGAGTTTTGATGTTTTGTGAAAAAAAATGGTAAAATGAAAGAAATATTGATTCGGGTTAAATAATGGAGAGTGAGAATGTGATAGGGTATGATAATGGGGGGTTAATGTTGGTAATGGGGAGGTTACGGAGGTTATGGAGAAAATGGGTAGTTTTGAGGAAGTTATGGAGGAAGAAGAAGAAGAGGCACGATGAGAAACAGTTCTGTTTCTCACGATTCCTGTAATAGGGGTTGTCACGGTCGTGACATGGGTGTGACGGTCGTGACACGCTATTTAAGCACGTCACGATCGTGAGATGTGTATGACGACCGTGAGGGTACGCTTCGTTGAATAATTTCCAAAAAAACATTTTCTCATTTAATTCACATATTTTATAATAATGTGTTTTCTTCACTAACACTCATATTAAATTGTAACCACCATATAGTATATAATTTCAACACAGTACTATACTAACTTGCATGGCATGAGAGATTGTATATGATATGAAATAATGCAAGCATAACAGTACAGAGAATGAAAAATATATAAATTGCTAAAAATGGAGAAATTTTGGAATTAAAGGTGCATTGCATAAAGTAATTGAAAATGAAGTTACATAAACGGAAATTACGGTATGAAATTGTTGTGAAAAATAAATCTAAATAGAAACGAAAACAATGAGAAAAATAAACTAAATCACTTATTGCATTTTCAAAAGTGTTTCTTCAAGTCTTCAATGGCGGAGTTCAAGTGATAGAATTGTTCGCAGGCTATGTCAGTCAATCCTATAATGTCCAATCGCATGCTCTTAATATCTTCTTTAAATAGATTAATGTCAGTTTGGTAAGCATTGAGAGTGTTCATGATGTTTTGTAAGTTGTTAGCATAATCTCCTTGATTCACTTCAGGGGTTTCATGTACTGCTTCAGTGTGGTCAATGTCATGGTAACCAGGAGGTGTCTCAGGGTCATTTTCGACAGCGGTCATTATATCATCTTTTATCTTGTAAGACTGAGGTGTTTCAGGAGTAGATGGATAATCAGGTGGGTTTAACTCATAAAGCCAGTTATCCTTATTGTGAACACTTACTCTAGCATGATTAGGCAATGTGAACAGGGTTACTACTTCGTTCCGGATTAGGTACTCAAAAGGTGGATGTCCTAAATTCCTTATGATATGCCTATTGAAGCAGAAATTAAGATTCATAGGGCGGATTGTTCCTAGACGGTTGCACCTGTCCAGTTGGTACCTAAGTCCTATGGCATCAGCAATCATGGTTACAAGACCTCCTACTAATATAGGTAATTCAGGTTCTTCTTGGATACAGGTGAAGGTTTACATCATGAAAGGTACACCATTAACAGGCTGTCCATTAGTGAAACATGACATAATAAATATTTCATCTTTAGAAACTCCGGTAATGTTTTCTTCTTTTCCAAAGAAGGTGTGGGCAAGGAATTTATGGAAGTAACGGAGAGCAGGATTATGGATCTCATCATTATTCATGTTATTTGGTTCAGGGTGGTAGTTTCCGGTTAAAGTTCCCCAAAAGAAATCTAGCTCCATATCCATCAATTCTACCTGTGTGGTAGTAAAAGCAAATGGTCCACTAGGGAATCCTAACAAGTCAGCTAGTTCTTTATGGTTAAAGTCATATTCTATTCCAAATAGGCGGAAACTAATAAATCCTTTCCTAAATCCAAAACCGCGCTCAGGTAGGTAAATTAAGGAGCTAAGGAACTCAAGGGTGAGCTCGCGGTAAGTCACAAACTTATGTTTGATCAATGCATTCTCCCATCCGAGTCGGTTTAACAAGTACATGACACTATCATGTATACCTAGGGTTTCCATAGTCTTATCATCCGGGTACAGGGTCAAATCCATTTGCCTCTGTGATAACTCTTCAAACTTCATTCTTTGGTTCCTACCTCTAAATTTGGTTTCCATATGGTTAATTGGTTGGTTAGCCATGGTCAGTGCAAATATGGGGGAAACAAATCAGTGGAAAAGACTTTAGAAAATCTGTAAAAAGTGATTTAAGATAAAAATAAGAAAATGAAATGCATAATGTAATGGCAATAATAGTAATGTAAAATAAAACTATAAAATGACAAAACAATTAAACAAATAGTAAAACGATAAATAACAATATGCTAAAAGAAAAGAATAGTTTAAATAATTAAATAGGTAAATGGGTTGCCTCCCACTAAGCGCTGTTTTTATCGTCCAAAGCCTGACGTAATGCTTAGGTTTAGATTAATCAGGGGAATTAGTGGACAATTCTAAAAGCTTTAGATTATTCGCATAATCTCTATTTCCAACTTTATGATAGTGTTTTAAACGTTGTCCGTTTACTATGAATGGTTCACTATTCCTACCCTTAATTTCTATTGCTCCACTCGGGAATACTTTAGTTATTTCAAAGGGTCCTGACCATCTAGATTTTAATTTTCCAGGAAAGAGCCTAAGCCTTGAATTAAAGAGGAGTACAACTTCTCCCACACTAAATTCTTTCCTAGATAGGCGTTTATCATGCCATCGCTTAGTTCTTTCTTTGTATATCTTAACATTCTCATATGCATCTAACCTTAATTCTTCTAATTCATTAATGTCTAGGATTCGCTTTTCCCCTGCAGCATTATAGTTTATATTGAGAGTTCTGATCGCCCAATAAGCTTTGTGTTCTAGTTCTACTGGGAGGTGACAAGATTTTCCATAAACTAGTTTGAAAGGTGTAGTACCTATGGGTGTCTTGTAAGCGGTCCTATAAGCCCATAAAGCTTCATTAAGTTTAGATGACCAATCTTTCCAAGATATGGCGACAGTCTTTTCTAAGATTTGTTTAATTTCTCTATTTGAGACTTCGACTTGTCCACTTGTTTGTGGGTGATATGGTGTAGCCACACGGTGCCTTACTCCATATTTAGATAGTAACTTGTCAAAGATTTTTGAAATGAAGTGCGAGCCACCGTCACTTATGACGAGTCTAGGCACACCAAATCTAGGAAAGATTATATTTTTGAAAAGCTTTATTACTACTCGTGTATCGTTTGTAGGAGAAGCTATGGCTTCAATCCATTTCGAAACATAATCGACAGCTACGAGTATGTAATTATTACCGAAAGATGATGGGAATGGTCCCATGAAATCTATTCCCCAGACGTCAAAGATTTCTACTTCTAAAATTCCTTTTTGAGGCATTTCATCTCTTCTTGAAATATTGCCAGTGCGTTGACACCGATTGCAATTTATAACAGCGATGTGGACATCCTTCCATAGATTAGGCCAGAATAAGCCGGCTTGCAAGATTTTTGCACAAGTCTTGGAAGTGCTTGCATGTCCACCATAAGGAGATGAATGGCATTGAGCAATGACATCTTCTATTTCTTCTTCGGGAATACATCGGCGAAAGATTCCATCTGGTCCACTTTTGAACAATAATGGTTCATCCCAATAGTAATGTTTCAGATTATGAAAGAATTTCTTTTTCTGCTGATAGGTTAGATCGGGTGGAAGAGCTCCTGCAGCTAGGTAGTTGACAATGTCAGCGTACCATGGCAGTCCTACAGTTGTCTGGATTGTTTCCACGGATTCTGGTTCATTTATATCTAACTGAGCTAGGTCGCTTCCTATTTGTGCTATCAGCTGTTCATACGGAAAATCATCGTTAATCGGCACTTGTTCGGGTTTAATACCTTCTATTCTAGATAAATGGTCCGCTACGACGTTCTCAGTACCTTTCTTATCTTTTATTTCTAGATCAAACTCTTGTAAGAGTAAAATCCATCTTAAGAGTCTTGGTTTAGCATCTTTCTTAGTTAATAGATATCAGATAGCAGCATGGTCTGTGTAAATGATTATTTTCGCTCCAACTAGGTAAGAACGGAATTTGTCAAGCGCAAAGACAACTGCTAACAATTCTTTTCGGTAGTAGCGTAGTTCATCTGGGCAGAATCTAAGGTTCTACTGGCATAGTAAATCGCATGAAGTTTCTTTTCCTTTCTCTGGCCCAGAACTGCGCCTACAGCATAGTCACTCGCATCGCACATGATTTCAAAAGGTAATCTCCAGTCAGGGGGTTGCATGATTGGTGCGGTGATGAGGGCTGTTTTTAGAGTTTCGAATGCTTTAAGACAATCTTCATTGAATATGAACTCAGCGTCTTTCATTAATAAACCAGTAAGAGGTTTAGTGATTTTCGAGAAATCTTTGATGAATCGTCGGTAAAAACCGGCGTGTCCTAAAAAGCTTCGTATTTCTCGAACGGTTTTAGGGGGTTGAAGATCTTTTATTACTTCAATCTTAGCTTTATCGACTTCAATTCCCTTGTCGGATATTACATGACCTAATACTATTCCTTCGTTGACCATAAAATGACATTTCTCCCAGTTAAGCACGAGATTTACTTTTACACATCTTTCTAACATCATTTCTAAGTTCGATAAGCATCCTTCAAAACTTTGCCCGCCTACAGAGAAGTCGTCCATGAACACTTCCATGATGTTGTCTATAAAATCTGCGAAGATTGACATCATACATCTTTGAAAGATTGCAGGAGCGTTGCATAATCCAAAGGGCATTCGCCTATAAGCGAACGTTCCATAAGGACATGTGAATGTAGTCTTCTCTTGATCATCAGGATGGATAGGGATTTGGAAAAATCCTGAGTAACCGTCAAGATAACAGAAGTAAGAATGCTTGGCTAATCGTTCTAACATTTGATCTATGAAAGGTAGTGGGAAATGATCTTTTCGAGTGGCTTTGTTTAGTTTACGATAATCTATGCACACTCTATATCCCGTCACTACTCTTTGTGATATCGATTCGCCTTGAGCGTTTTTCACAACAGTGATACCTCCTTTCTTTGGCACTACATGTATTGGGCTAACCCATTCACTATCAGAGATTGGATATATTATCCCGGCATCTAATAATTTCTTAACTTCTTCTTTTACTACAGTGCTAAGGGTTGGGTTAATTCTTCTTTGCGATTCTCTGGAGGTTCTGCAATCTTCTTCTAGCAGAATACGATGCATACAAACTGAAGGACATATTCCTTTGAGATCAGATATGTTATACCCTAATGCAGTTGGATATTTCTTCAAGACATCTAAAAGTTTCTTTGTTTCTATATTTCCTAAACTGGAATTTACTATAACTGGTCTTTTACATTCAACGTCTAAGAATTCGTACCTTAGGTTATGAGGTAAAGTTTTTAATCCTAATGTAGGTTTATCTTTACTTGGCATGGGATCCGGTGTAAGTGCTAAACTTTCGCTTAGACTATCATCCTGATACGGTTTTCGCCAATTATCATTTCGAAAATCGGAGGGATTTGAATTTTCATTATTTCAGAATAAGTGGTCTCTTTCAGTTCCATTTCTCTTACACATTCGTCAGTTACGTCCAATAGATAGCATGTATCCTCTATAGCTGGTGATTGTAAGAATTGTGTTAAAACAAATTCAACTTTCTCTTCACCTACTTCAAAGGTTAGCTTTCCTCTTTTTACGTCTATTATAGCTCCGGCGGTAGCTAAGAATGGTCTACCTAGTATGATAGGTGTAGTGGAGTCTTCAGAGATGTCCATGATTATAAAATCAGTAGGGATGTAGAATTGTCCTATACATACTGGGACGTTTTCTAGTATGCCTACAGGATATTTAACAGAGCGATCGGCTAGTTGAACAGACATTTTAGTTGGTCTTAGGTCTCCCATGTCTAGCCTTTTGCAAATCGTTAAGGGCATAACACTGATACTGGCTCCTAAATCGCATAGAGCTTTGTCAATGACGAATTTTCCTATCACACAGGGTATAGAGAAACTTCCTGGATCTTTTAGCTTAGGAGGCATTTTATTCTGAATTATGGCGCTACACTCGGCAGTAAGTGTAACTGTTCCGTTATCCTCTATCTTTTTCTTATTGGATAAGATTTCTTTTAAAAACTTAGCATACGAGGGTATTTGGGTAATTGCTTCTGTAAACGGAATAGTAATATTCAACTGTTTCAGAAGTTCGACAAATTTCTTAAATTGACCCGTCGTCTTGGAATTTATTAATCTTTGAGGGTACGGAATTGGTGGTTTATAGGGTGGTGGAGGCACATAAGGTTGTTCCTTCTCCACTACCTCTTGATTGTCATCTTCCTTTTCTTCTGGATCATTCACCACTTCAGTCGGTTTATCCGGTTTTTGGTACATGGTTGGATTGTCAAGTCTTGGATCGGTAGGTCCGTCAAGTTCCTTGCCACTTCTTAATATTACAGTGTTAGCATGTCCTTTCGGGTTAGGTTGAGGTTGTCCAGGGAATACTCCAGCTGGTGCAGCAGTAGGTGCTTGTTGTTGAGCTACTTGTGAAATCTGAGTTTCAAGCATTTTGTTATGTGTAGCTAATGCATCTACTTTGCTCACTAATTGTTTAATCTGCTCACTAGTGTGAATGTTTTGGTTTAAGAAGTCCTTGTTTGTTTTAGATTGGTTAGCTATAAAGTTCTCCATCATCAATTCAAGGTTCGATTTTCTAGGGATATTAGGAGCAGTCTTTTGATATCCTGGTGATGTAGCTGGTGCTTGACCTGGTGCGTAATAAGCATTGTTATTCTTATAGGAGAAGTTCAGATGATTCTTCCAACCTGGGTTGTATGTGTTTGAGTAAGGGTTTCCTTGAGCATAATTCACTTGATCAGTGGGAGTTCCTGCCAATAGTTGACAATCAGAAACTTCGTGTCATGGGACCCCACATAACTCACAGTTAGGTGTTACTGCAGCCACGGTGGTTGTAGGTGTTATGGCCAAGTTATCGATCTTTTGGCTTAGTTGGTCAAACTTCGCATTGACTTGGTCCATACTACTTACTTCGTACATACCTCCCTTTGTTGGTTTCTCAGTTGCGACTCTCTCGCTTCCCCAAAGGTAATGATTTTGAGCCATACTTTCGATAAGTGCATAGGCATCACTATATTCTTTGTCCATCAATGCACCACCCGCGGCAGCGTCAATTGTCATTCTTGTATTGTACAAGAGTCCATTATAGAAGGTATGGATGACCATCCAGTCTATTAATCCATGATGTGGACAAAGTCTCAGTAGATCCTTATAGCGTTCCCAAGCTTCGAATAATGATTCACTTTCTCTTTGCTTAAATCCGTTGATCTGAGCTCTCAGCATAGCTGTCTTGCTAGGTGGAAAATACCTATTCAAGAAAACTCTCTTAAGTTCTGCCCACGTAGTTACTGAGTTCGAAGGCAGAGATTGAAGCCAAGCTCTTGCTCTGTCTCGAAGCGAAAAAGGAAATAAACGTAGTCTAATAGCTTCTTGGGTAACTCCATTGGCTTTTACGGTATCTGCATATTGCACAAAGATCGAAAGATGAAGATTCGGATCCTTGGTAGGATTTCCGGCGAATTGATTTTGTTGCACGGCTGATATCAACGAAGGTTTTAGTTCGAAATCATTTCGGTTGATAGCCGGCGCTGCAATGCTTGAATGCGGTTCAGCTCGCGAAGGATTAGCGTAATACTTGAGTGGATGAGTATGTTCTTCAGCCATCTCTGCGTCCTTTGATTTTACGACTGGTTTAGGCGGATCTAATTGAAGATCTGGAATATTGTAATTATTTTCGAAATCGAATATACGTCTTCTTACGTGTAAGAAGCGTTCCGATTCAGGGATTAGAGGTTGCAAGTCTTCGCTTTTAGAGCGAGTACTTGGCATACACTCAGAGATTAGATTAAATTAAATAGTTGATACCTTAGTCTAGACAATGCTACCTAAGTGCACTAGTAACTAAATTAAGGAATCCCCGGCAACGGCGCCAAAAACTTGATGGGCTAAAGACGTGTCTACTTATGCGTCTAGCGGTATCTTACTGCAAGTGCACAGCCTATCGAAGTAATATTTAAGATTATCGATCCACAGGGATTCTATGGTTACTTAGTGCTAGATGAACTTCTAGTTTAGCTAAGGCGAATGGTTGTCACGATTTTTGTTGGTTTTTAAGACTATTAAAGGCGGAATTAAATTTAAGTTTTAATAAAGTAATATTAAGGCGGTCGGTATGTAATTATACTAACTTAGGTGGGTCAATCTAACCTAGGCTTATAAAGGTGTTCACTTAATCTATTCGGTAGAGATTACCAGTTTAAATACCCTCAACTCACACTCTCGTGGTCTTATATCAGATCTTATCCCTAAAGCCCTATGCCTGCTCTCGCTAGCCCATAAGTGTTTAGAGGTAATTTTTGGAAACTAAGTAATTCTAATTTATCTTAAAGCGCTCTCGCTGTGTTTAATTTAAATGCCTAACTTTAGCTATCTGGTTAAAATCTCACACTCTCGTGGTCTTGACCTAACCTAATACTCTTTTCTTACTCTCGTAACGAAAAGGTCTATTTCAATTAAAAAGTATCAGCCAGAATGTTAAGTGATTAATTATTTTCAGCCTATGGTTATATTTTACCGGTTAAGTTTGTTATAACTACATACCGCCCTAAGGTGTTTAGCTACTCATCGATGTTGAACCAGACAGAGATAGAAAATTTAATAATAGCGTACTCATGGCAGAAAAATAAATAAACATTATAATTAAATTAAATTGCAATATAATGAAAAACCTGGTTAACAAATATTCGAGCAGACTCCTTCTTCCACAGACCGGAAAGCTTGGAGTTGGCGGAAATTGAAAATAAACGAATGCTGAAGGTTTAGAAACAAATAATTGTATAACAATTTCCTGATGTTGGAAATTGTTATATGGTTGGTTTGGATACAAATAAAAACGAAACAGAAAACTAAAAATAATGCGGGAATAGAAAGGCTGGTTCGTAATACAGTTCGGCAGAGCTTCCGCAGGAATTTTGAATAAAGAATGCTCTCTCCTTTTGTTCATAGAACTTGTACTATTTATAGAGTCCTTAATGGGCTGGATTTTTGGACCTTTGTTGCATGGGCCTTGCTGAATTTGTTGAAGGAATGCAGGAACGTGGCAACAAAATAGGAGAAGTGGTCTTCACGTAATGCCTTGACATAGTCTGAGTCAAAAACCTAATTTTACCCTTGTCACGGTCGTGACAAGGTCTTCACGTTCGTAACTTGTGGTTTTTAAGTGTCACGGTCGTGACCACTCTCTTACGGTCGTGATGGCTCAAATTGGGGTGTCACGGTCGTGACACCCTTGTGACGACCGTGGCTGCAACAAATTATGCAGTATTTTGCAGGCTTCTTCATTTCTTCATCTCTTTATGGTTTCTTTTGTTCCTTTTGCTCTTAATTCATGATTTAGCTCCATATAATGATGTACCTGCAAAATGTTAAGAAAAACTCGAGAAATCGAGTGTTAAAACGGTGAATATGTGATAAAACGTTAATGAAACCTAGCAATATAATCGATGCGTTTTCTCGTTATCAGATTCCTTGAGAAACTAGTGGCCCTCTGTGTGTCAAAGTCCCTAGGCTCCACACTATCTCTTCCAGAGTGAAGTTGGCCATCACTATACACTGTTATATTACTCAAAATTGAGGTCTCAGTGAGGTTACTCAGAATGTCACAGTATAGTGTCATAACATTCTGAGTGACATTGATCTCTTGATGCTGACCACTTTTCATGGACTCCCTCAAGTTCCAATATAGCAGGTCGAGACTTCTTTGATGTACCTTCTTTGGACATGCTATCTTAGCTTGCCTGTCAACCTCATATACCATAGCCTGATCTCCCATCTAGAGAAACCTTTAGGGCCCCTCTTACTGATTTCTTGGTTATGGTCTTCTTTATCCTTTTTGGATGTCTACCTTTTTCCAACCATATTTGCTCCTTCTTTTCATCATTGATTAATCCAGTGAGGTTACTTCTAGGCTCCCATAAGTAGCAGTTATTCTTTGCTCTGGATCCCCTCATGACTTCTTCACCTTCTTGATTGGTGACTGTTGCACCCCAAAATTTGACCAACAATTATTTATTCACTGAGTGTTTGAAAGTTGATACCTTCACCATAAAGTTCAAGAGATCCTCAGAGGAAGTGGTTGAAACCAAGGTTGTGTGCTTCATAGCTTGAGAGTTGGGGGTGCCCCTCAGATGATTCTGAGACTTTGAGAATGAACTTGATGTTTTGAGAAAGCCTATGAGATGCCTTGATAGCCATCATGAAGCCCAGAGAGGTCATTAGGCAAGAATTCAGAAGATTCAACCATGATTGGTAGAATTAGGGTTTTGACTGGGTCAACCCTAGGATCACTGAAGATTTGGAGAAGGTTGAGACCTAATCCAAGGGCCATGAGATCATGGAATGATGCATAGAGATGTTATAAATATGATTCCTAGACCAACTCATCATGATTGAAGAGTTTGAGAAGTTTCAAGTTAGGGTTTCCAAGGATTGTCAGTGAAAAAACCCTAATTTGATCCCTATCTTCCAGGCAGTTTTAGCTCAAGATGTAATTGATATCTCATCTTCCCCACAACATGAATGTTGTATAGCTTCTTCTTAGCTTTAATTTGAGTGGTAGAAGTCCTTGATAGGATGTGCAGAGCTCAAGTTATGGTTTTGACAAATTACAGGTCAGCTGAGGTGTGTGAATCTGGGTCCTTGAAAGTCACCCAACTTGCAGACAACTTTTGCCCTAGTAGGAGGATTCCTATGATTTCTTGGTCAACATGAATGTTTGAGGGCATCTTCTTAGCTTTAATTTGAGTGGTAGAAGTCCTTGATAGGATTTATGGAACTCAACTTATGGTTTGAACAAGACAGGGGTATTTTGGTAATTTGTCAGTTATAGGTCATTTTTAAGCAAATGCCATATCTCCTATTTCCAAGCCTCAAATGGAAAAACTCAAAACATGAAAGTTGTTCAAAATGTGATTTTAAGTCTAGAAAGAAGGTCATGCATTGTTGAAAAAGCTTGGAGCATGGATATTTTAAAATGGTCAAAATGACTTGAAAAAGGCTTCTAAGTTAAAAAAGTTGAAATTGAATTTTGGTTTGAGAGATCTACAAATCCAAAATGGGGCATATGATAGATGATTTTGATTGGAAACATCATTTTAAAAACAATGGTTTAGCCACATTTTTGAGTTTAGGCTTAAAAATTGGACTTCCTTTGTAAATTTGTTACTTGCACTTTAAGGTATCAAAAGGAAATGTTTGCCAAAGCCTTAAAATGACTTGAAATGCCTTGTTCTCTCCTTATCATCTCATATGAGGGAATTTTGCATGGTTTCTCATGAGATTTGGGATATTTACTAAAAATAGAAAAAGTGAATTTCTCATTGCATGAGAAGTTCTAGAAACCTCTTGGAAGCTTCTCATCCATTCTAGATGATTCTATTCTCATCTATATAAGCAATAGAGAAGGTCCATACATTGGTTAGAGATTGTGAGGGCTTGCAAGTATGCTTTGATTCCATAACTCCAAAAGTGCATTTTCATTCCAAAGTGTATTGAATCATCATCCATCATTCCAACTTTGGTTATCATCATCATCTACAACCTTCATAGAGTATTTGGCAAAGGAAAGGCTCAAGAATTCGTGGCTGGATTATGAGATCTCCAACTTCACTCCAACTTGCATGAAGAGTTGAATAGGTTGATTCAAGAAGATAGAACAAGAACTACTGCAACCAGAGGCTTCAACATTCATCAAAGACCATACAAAGCAATTGGCAAGGTCTGAATTGGAGGAGAACCATCACCACCATCATCACTTGCAAGGTATGCGTTTCACCATGAATCTCTCTATTTATCCATAGTTCAAGCATGTTGTTAGGAGAAATACAATAGAGACCAATTAGGGATGTGTTATGATGAGTTTGAGGGCTGTTTGTGAGGTTTGCTTCCATGGTGTCAATTCTTTAGTGATCAAGAACTCACGATTTAGGGTACTATAATCTTAGGTATTAGGCTTAGGATAATCCCCATAGGATGTAGTACATGATAGGTTAATATGAGACCATTTGATTACCATGCAAACTAAGGTGCGAAAATGGTGACCACCCCTTGTAGCCTTCGTATTTCTTTCTTGAGGGAGAGTTAGAGAATTCTAGTACCATGGCTGTGTAGAGGGAGAAGAGTAGATGAGTTTTCATCTTTGGATCGTGAAAAATGGTGGAGAAATGAGAGAGTTAGAGAGGGTGGAAGTTGCTTGCATGAATTCTGTTTTTGAAACCCTAGCATGCATTAGGAAGAAGACATAATCACCACCCTTGATTTCCTTTGAATATTTGACTCATCCAATGCATCTAACGGCTGGCATTAAATCTGAATTTTAATGAGGTCTTTGGGCCTTTGCGCTATTCGCACCCCCCTCATTTCCAGGCCCAATGATTTCAACTATCATTTCTTTCTATTTGCACCCCTCCCACTTATTTCTTTCTATTTCGTATTCATTTTCATTTTATTTCATTGATCTTCAAAAATTCATAACTAAATGGAAAATGCACATTTTTCACTCATTCTTTTTTTAACATTTTTCTTAACATGTCTAGAAAATTAAAAAAATATAAAAATTGCATTTTATATTTTTTTAGCATTTTTCTCGTATTTTACAAATAAATGCACATTTTTAATCATTCATTTCATACATGGATTTGTGTATTTTTGTTCATGCATTTAGAAATAAATTTTTTGCCCATTCTTTTTTATGGTGATTAATATTGAATTGTAGTATTCCCAGAATTTATTACTAGATTTTTTAGAATAAATTTTGATTAGTTTAGATAATTGAACTTAGGATAGTTTAATTAGGGTTTTTAAGTAGTATACTTGAACTTCAACATTTTATTTTTGGGGTTTTTAGGACAAGTTAGCCTATGGGGAATATATGGGACTTAAGGGTAGTTAAATAGGATTCCCTAGAATTTATATTAGGAATTTGTATGGTATTTTAGTATTTTTCGTTGATTTTTGAATGTATGGATAGTATGTGTGTTGCTTAAAGGCATAAGTTGTATTGTTGTGTTTTCTTTCCTTCTCTGTTGAGTGTGTGAGCTTTGAAGATTGAGTTGAAGACCTTGTGGATAATCATGGAAGCTTTGAAGACCTTGCAGAGGAGTTTAGCATAGCTTTTGTTTGTTTTGTTTATAGGTTGATAGGTGCATAGGCAGAGCCCTAGATAGAATACTTTGTTCAATAAACAAGGAGTGTCTTGTTCACCTCCTTTCTTCTCTGTGACATAGAGTCCCTTAAGGGTATTCACCTCTCTCCTTTGGAGGGATTAGTGACCTTGCCCTATAAGGTAGAACTTTGAGAGAGCCTTTCCTTTGATGTTAAGTTCTCAATGGCATCCTTTGGAAGTCAGTGAGCACTGCAACATCCTCACCTCATCTTATTGACTGAATCTTGTTTGCTGGAGCATTTGAGCCATTGAAGATAGAAGCTGAAGCTTTGAAGAGGATGATTCCTTGAAGATTGTTGAAGTCTGAAGACTTTGTTGATGCCTGAAGATCCCTGGAGATAGTAAAGCCTGAAGGTAGAGCTGATCAAAGGAGCTGAAGCTCAAGGGAGAAGATGAGTTGATACTCATGTTGTAGGGTTGATACCTGGAAAGCAAGTGATCTCTGAAGTCTGAAGACTGGGTTGCTGCTGGAGGAGCTGAGGCTTTCTTCTGTTTTCTTTGATGTATTGGGTGTTTTGTCTGATTTGTCTGCTGCATTAGATTAAGCACATTTAGAATAAGTTCAGTCTAAGAGCATGAGTGCATCTGATTGCATTGTTATTGCTTGGCTTTGCTTGCGGGTATTCGGTAGAGCCCAGCTCCCTTGCCCATGTGTTTATTTTGCTTGATAGCATGATTTCATTTCCTGTCTGTATGATTGCAGTTTACTGTTCTTGCTTGATGGCATGTTGTTTATTTCAGTATGATTACTGTTATTTCATGACTGGCTTGAGGTCGAGACGAGCTTGTGGAGGCTGAAGCCCCACACACATTTCCTCCCTCACTTGCATTGCATGCATTCTACTGTTAAAGCTGATGCTTTGTCTGTTTGGTGTATCATTGACATGATCCCTTAGGACTCTCATTTCCTTTGATAAGGATTTGATGATAGACTTTTAGGTTGAAACCTATGCATGACAACATCTAGGAGTTCCCTGTTCAAACCTCAACCATAGGATGAATCCATGGCATGATAACAGTAGGACTTGATAGTCTCCCTCCTAGTTGGGCCTGTTCTCTTCTCATCTCGAAACAGTTTAAGATACAGTAATCATGAATGATTTCTTTCGTACGTTACGAGCCTTAAGCTATCTGAGAGAGGATTGTGGGAGAGCTTCTTTTCCATAGTCTGGATGTTGAGTATGGTACCCTTTGGGTGACATGCGACGCATTCACTCTCAGGTCATAGTCTCTAGTGCGGTTGAAATCGCAAACACAATAAAAAACACTTCTTTTAGGAGATAACCCGTAGTTTCCCGAACTACGTTTGCTCTGATCTTTCATACCAGATGAAAGTACGTAGGCATAGGATGCGATATCCTAGCGAGCAACCTTCCCCACCTTCACCCGTAGTTAGGCGAACTACGTTGACTCTGATTTCTCGTTCCAGACGGGAATACGTAGGCATAAAGCGCGACGCTTTGCCGAGTCATTTTTCTTTTCTTTTTCAGCCAGCCTTGATAGGTAGATAGATTATAACCAACCCGTCCAAGTAAAAAAACAAGCGAGGATCCCGTCGAGTACGACGGACGTGAGGGGTGCTAATACCTTCCCCTTGCGTAACCGACTCCCGAACCCAGACAATGGTTGCGACGACCTTGTCTTACCCCTTTTCGTCAGGTTTTTCCGATCGTTTCCTTTCCCGCTCTGAGGGATAAATAACGAAAGGTGGCGACTCTTCTGTCAGCCGGCGCCGATTTTCGCAGTAGCGACAGCTGGCGACTCTGCTGGGGAATCTAGGTGTTTCCCTATGCGAGTCTCGCCTTGGATTTCCTTCCTAGCTGCCTGGGACCGTCCCCAGCAGCTGGCGACTCTGCTGGGGACTCCAACGGTTCCCTGCGAGTCAATCCTATCGTTTGTGTGTTTGCTCGTTGGGTTGCGTTTATTTATCGCATTTTTACTTCTCGCACTTTATTTCCCGCATTTTATTTTCAGTATAATGTGATTATTTGTGCTGTTGTGGGATGGGAGTTCTGATTGAGTGAGAAGCCAGACCCAGGCTTGAGTGCACCATAGACTTAGAGTGGAAATTAGTGGGCGCGTGCTTGCTTTGCAGGCACTAGTGTCTCATGAAATCCACGCTCAGACGAGGTTCATCCGGTTGGCTTCACTTTCAACCCTTTGGGTTGAGACGGTTGCTGGTTTGGTGGATTGTCGACTCTGGGGACCGATCATTTGTGATTCAGCTAAGTGAGGCCTCTTCAGGACTTGATGATGCCACTCCTTCTGGGAATCGTATCATCAGTTTTGAAAGTCTGTGACGCTGATGAACGCATAGGATGCCGTACCTTGAGTCAGTCTAGGTCCATACCTGTGAGTGGGGCTGGGTTTATTGCAGGAAACTTAGACCTTCAGATTACCTGGTTTTCTTGACAGTAAATCAGTTATGTTGGGTTCTCAGTTGCAGACATGTTCTTGATAGAGCAAGAGGTTTTTGATCAGAGGATCTTATTGCCGGGTGTTTGTCTGTTCTTGATAGAGCAGGCTTTGATCAATGTATGTTATCATCAGTGGTTTGTTCTGGATGGAGCAGATTTTGAGTGAGGTCTGGAGACCTCATCGGCAGATGTTATTTGTTCTTGATAGGGCAGATTTTGAGTGAGGTCTGAAGATCTCATCAGCAGCTGTGTGTTTGTTCTTGATAGGGCAGATTTTGATTTGGGGTCTGAAGACTTCAACAGATGTTCCTTGATCTTGCACCCGGGGTCCTTATTATCATGCACTTACTCTTGACAGAGCAGAATTTTGATCTCGATCCTATCAGATGGTTATTCTCAGCAGATCAGATCAGTGGTTTACACCGGGGTTTCCTTCTCATCAGTGACTGTTGATACCGAATCTCCGCAGCAGCCACCTGGATATATCATTGCGTGACTGCATTTTGCATTAGCTCGCATATTCATGTTTGCATTCCATTAGCATGTGTCTGTGCTGTAGGCGCGTTTCGTACCCTGATTTTGGTGTCCCGAGCAAGATGAGATATTTTCTTCCATGAATGGATCCCGTCTTATCATTGCATTGACACTATGTTGGCACGTCGACACCAGAATTAGGGGTGATCTCCTAAACGTACAGACACCCATGGCATTAGCATAATTCATCTTGCATGACAGAAGTCGGGGCTTGTCTTCTAACCCTTGTGTTTGCAGGTTTGACTCAGAATCGAGCAGCTCAGACTAATGGAGCAGATACAAGCTGAACTGGGGAAAATCCAAAGCCAGCTGGGGCAGGTCATGAATGACATACAGGCGGTGCGCTTGGACCAGCAAGTACTCAGAGAAGAGAATCAGCAGCTGCAGAATCAGCTGAGCTTTCTCATGGGAGTGGTGAGGAGTATGCTAAATAAGGAGAGTGGTCAAGCACCCAAGGAGGAGACCAAAGTGCTTCCCCCATTGCCGTCATTGCCACCCGTGCTGAAGCCAAATGGACCTCGTGGATCCTCTACACAGCATGAAGCTCGAGGCCTGTCTCGTCAGCAGCCGCGCCAGGCATCTCAGAATAATCCCGAAGGTTATAGTCAAAAGAAGAAGCTACTTGATAGAACTGTGGACCCAATACCTGTGAGTTATGCCCAGCTGTTGCCACTGTTGGTTCAGAACCGCATCCTCAAGCTTCGGACCTCAGATCCACCAGGTGACATGTCACCAGACGTTGATCTAAGCACACGTTGTGATTTCCACTCAGGAGCACCGGGGCACCATGTTGAAACATGTAAGGCTCTCCGGAATAAGATTCAAGACCTTATTGACTCGAGGACAATTAGGCTTGTGCCGGGCGGCATGAGAGCATCGGGAAAGTTCATCCCGTACCCTGCAGAAGAGGTGAATGATTTCACTCCTTTGCCTGAAGCTGAGAAAGATCTCGAATACGTCCCTCAACCTTTGGCGACTGAATCGCCTCGCTCGCAGTTTCTACCTGGATCAAGTTCGAGGACGCAAGCGCCTAAACAAGAGATCGTTGCCATGCAGAAACGACGACCTCTTACTCTTGGGCGGAAGGAATACCAGCACCAGGATCACAAGAGACCTCGCAACCGCTTAGAACAAAGGAATGCTTCTTTCCATCCAGTGCCTGTGCCGTATATCCAGATTCTTCCACTGTTGATTCAGAATCCCTTGGTGGAACCGAAAGCTCTCAAGCCCGCGCCAGAGCCTTACCCTCCAGGGTACGATCCTCATGCTCAGTGTGGCTACCATGGTGGATCTCCGGGGCATTCGACTGAAGATTGCAAGGCTTTCCAGGCGAAAGTGCAACAATTGATCGACCAAGGGTGTATTTCCTTTCCAGATGGAGTTTTGGTTGTGCGTGACAACCTCTTAGCTGTTTGAGCTCGCAGATTCAGAGGGTTATTTCCAGAAGCCGGTGGTCTAGACAGGCAGACGTCCTCAGCATTGGCAGTCCTCGGACTTTTTACCATTTACATTTGTAGTTTCTTTTCTGTTAGTTACTACTTGCTGTTAAACATTGTATGTTTCGAATGGTAATGTTAATAAAGTGACTATGCATTTTTCTGAACTAATTATGTCGTTGTCACTCATTTACTGCATTGCACTGACACTTGCATTTTATTCACTCCACTTTATCACTATGATTAGCAAAGATTGGAGGGAGGATGATGAAACTGAATACTCATAGCCAATGATCGTATTGCTTTCAGATAAAACTTTGCCGATGACGTACAAGGCATTGTTTCAAATCCCCTAAACACCGGAGAGATAAGGAAGAGAATCCCTTGTTAACCACTTCGAGCCGAGAAGTAGGAGTTTCTTTCGGACTTTTGAACCCTTACATCTTAACCCGGGGCAGGGTAGTTGTCAGTTAGCTTGATCGAGCGTTCAAGTCTTATAGAGGAGTGTTGTCCTTCGAGGACCAATCACGTCATATTCCTCGCCAGAGGTCGTACCTCATTAACCACAATGGTTAAACCTCACCAATCAGGAGTGAGACAGTTATAATCCTTTCGGAGCAATCAAGACAACCAGTGTCGCACGACTCGTTCCAAAAGAAAAGAAAAAGGAATAAGAAAGCCCGCTAAGTAAAAAGAAAAAAGCTAGAAAGCAAATACTTAGGCAAAAAATCAGGGCATCCCGCTGGACTTCAAAAGGAAAAATCGAAAAGAACTCAAAAGGAGTCAGTCCAGGCAAAAATTAGGGAATAAAAAAAAATGAATGAAAAAGAAAGGATTATATAAAAAGAAAAATCCTCAAACAAGGACAAAGTCGTGTAGATACAGACACCGAAAACGAAAAGGAGTAACTGTCACTCCGAAACACCTTGTGAGTTCTTTAACCAATTGTTCCCAATGTTCAACATACCTCTCGAAGAGGCGAGCGCTCGAGCTAAGTTAACTAGACTTTAGGATCGGAGATCATCACGTAGAAGGGGTGGGTACAAATCATAATTTGAGCCAAATATCCCTTGTTTCACGAACCGTGAACCCGACCACGATACAACCCTTAAAAGACCTAATTGAGGCAGGGTTTATTCTGAGAGCGCATAACGATAATGTTGAGTAACCTGACTCCTTCATGATTTGCTAATCATATCCTTATTGCATTTTTCACTGACCACGTAAGCACTATGTTTGAACTTTGTTTCATTCGTCACTCACAATCATATGCACGTAAATGAGTGACAGTACAACATTTTTTCGAAATTTGCATGAACGCTGCATTAGAATTACCATTCGTGAATAAACAATTTTAGTTGCAGGTTAGTAGCTGATACGAAGGAACTTCAGCAGGGAATAGTCAATCAGGACTGAATCGTCAGAGGTCTGGGTCAGAATGGTATGCTGTGAAACCCTGTGAATCTGGGGCATCGACTTCCAGTGAGTTTGGAACCGGTTTTTCTGAGGACAAGTCCCGGAGCATCAGTTGATTATGGGGCGGTTTATGCAAGAAGCGGTTGATCGGAAGTGAGTCTTCTCGAGACCCAATCAGGGGCAGTTATCCAGAATTCTTGCGATTTAAGGGCAGATCCCTCCAATGTTCGATCAGAGCATATTGAGTCGCTCATCGCTCGTTCAAGGGCAAATTACTTCAGAGGTATCGAAGCCGACCATGCTGAGAGTTGATTAGCGGGGGATGAATCCTCCCGTTGTGCAGATGCTGGAGCAAGCCATCTGAAGATTGTCTAGTGGCCCGTTGTTTTCGGTTCAGAACGAATTATTCCCAAAGGTCGGATTGGGGCGAGTTGAATTGCGCTGGGGCAAGTTGTTCAAATGAGTTTGTTCACCCTAGCAAGAATTGAGTATCGGGGAATCGTGTCGTTACCCTGCCGAAACCTGAACCTTCTGAAGAAGCCTTGCGGTCATTGGATTGCTATCCTACAGCATAACCTGTTACTTGATGATTGGTAGCCTGTATTCCCTGTGTCGACGTTGTTGAACCAGGATTGTTTCTCAGCAGAGATGTACGGTTTGAGGTCGTTCCCCCTGTACAGTTTGAGACAGCAGCAGATTGAGATGGCGTTTACCCCTTATCAGATTAGGGTCAAGATTACCCTCAGCAAACCAGGATTGATATCCCCGAAGCAGGGCGAGTCCTCCCTCTCCAGCAAAGTTCAGTAGTCCCTCCTCCGCAGAATCTGAATGCAGGATAGTGAGCATTGATATGTCTCCCCACGCAGAGATGATTCTCTTCCCCAAGCAGACGCATCCTGAAGGAGCGTCACCTCATCAGCTGAGCCAAGCACCGAAGAATGATGTCGTTGTTCCCCAGCACCGGGCCACAAGTGCAGATTTCATAGAAGTGTTCGGATGCCGAAGCTCGCGTTTCCCCAGTAAAAGTCTCCAGCGGAATTGAGATTCCCTACCAGAGTTATATTCTCTCCTGAAGCTGGATGATTCCCTCTTCCCCAGCAGAGTGTTGGAACGGCTGATGTCGTATTCCCCTGCAGAGTTGTACTCTCCCCCGAAGTCAGATGATTCTTTCTTCCCCGACGAAATTGAAATTCCGCACCGGAGTCGTACTCTCCAGTGAAGTAGAATGATTTCTCTCCCCGGCTGAGTCCGCAGAAAAACCGAATCCTTGGAAGCAGTTGGGACCATGAGTGGTTCCCTAGCAGAGCGTGGGGCAGCTGATGCTGTATCTCCCCAGGGTCGCGCTCTCTCCAGCGAAGCAGAATGACTTCTCCTTCCTCAGCCGAGTTTGCAGATGTCCAAGAGAGCCGAATCCTTGGAAGTTGATCAGATCATGATTGGTTTTTCCCCAGTGGAGTGTTGAGCAACTGAAGTTGTTTCCCCACAGAGTTATCCCCCCAGAAGAGTAGCTGAGACGGCCGCGCAGTTTATTCTCGCGATGGATACCCGCAGGTCTGAGTTCTCGTAGAGCTTCGTCCCCCCGCAGCAGATCAACTGAAGTTGTTTTCCCTGCAGCAGTCAATGGAAGATCATTTCCCCAGACAGAGCCTGATTGATATTGGCGTGTCCATGTTCTCCTCAGCAGGATGATTCCTCTACCTGAGTAGTTCTTGTCTCCTTGACAAAAGGGTTTCCTCCCCCCAGCATTTATTTTGCGGATGGGATCGCATCATTATAGCATTTAACGTTGCATAACATCGTGCATGATTGCACAGCATTTAGCATATCATTCCCACCGTATGGGGCATAACGCAGAAACATACGCATCATAAGCATGATCTAGGTTACTATCATTCTTGTTTTACAGGTGTTCCACCAAGAGACCAGTTGCTCAGGACGATTCCTGATATTCTCTCTAACGAGGTCGTTGTCCTAAGATGATTCTTAAGACCCCGGTGTAATCCCCACAGTCGCTCGCTCAAGATGATTTTTGAGATCCCCAGCGAAGTCTTCAGTTCGAGATGATTCTCGAATTCCTCAGCAGGGCCGTTTGCTTAAGGTGATCCTTAAGACCTCAGCGCAATTTCCCGAGTTGTTCGCCTAGTATGATTCTTGAGCTCCCCAGTAGCGTCCCCAGCAAGAGTTGCCCAGGAAGGTTCCTGGAATACCCCGCAGAATAAAGTCTCCAGAATGGTTATCGGTTCAAGATGATTCTTGAAGGTGCCTGACGAATTTGTTTGTTCAAGATGATTCTTGAAGTCCTTAGCAGCGTGATATGTCTGCTCCAACAATGTTGTCTAATCTGAAGATTGACTGCGTAAACGCCTGAAGGCGGTATCAGAAGGTTCCTGTGAGCTCAGATGTCCTTGTTGATGAATCAACGTGTGGCTGAAGACAAGGTTCCAAAGTTTGTAGATATACCAAGATGATCCGTGTTGGTCTGAAGACCAAGTCAGTTGCCCTGAGGTGATGATTGATCGCGATCTAGTGAATAGTGTTTCTTCTGACTGAAGTCGAAGATGTTTCTCCAGCTGAAGCGGAGTTTTGCCTGAAGGCAAAGTGTTTGAATCCCCGTAGAGTCATGAATGGCTCAGGATACCATTTCTCTGACTGAAGTCACAATTTTCCTAAGCTGAAGCGAAGGTGCCTGAGGGCAAGGTTATCCCCAAGGTCATGAATGACCTAGGATTCATTTTTCGGACTGAAGGCCGAAGTATATACCTGACTGAAGTCTCAGATGCTCTATAGCAGAGGCGGAGTTGCCTGAAGGCATATCCATGTATCCTTGAAGGTCAAGGACCATTGCTTTAGACTGAAGTCGAAGATGCCTCCTGCAGAGTTGCCGACGGGCAAAGTTTACATCCTTGAAGGCCAAGGATGCTTTTTCTAGCTGAAGCTGGAATAGCCGACGGGCAGGGTTTCATCTTATCTTCAGAAATACTCGAAGATTCTCCAGCGGATCTGGAGTGGCCGGGGGCCAGGGTTTCATTCATATTCAGAAATACTTGAAGATTTTTCTAGCTGAAGCTGGAAATGGCCAGGGGCCAGGGTTTCATATATCTTTAATGTTGAAGTTCTACGGCGGGTGTTGTGCAGCAGTATTCCGATGCTCGTTATGGTTCTGAGGGTGAACCCCAGATTAGAGTGTGCTCGGTTAAGTCTCTCAGTCCCAGCGGAGTAGTTTCAAATACGCAAGTGTACCATTTGTTTCATTTACCAGGGGTGAACCCCAGGTCAGGGTTGTTCAGTGTTGGTGTTCGACGGCGAGGTCAGATCATCATTTGTCCAGCGGCGAGGTTGGATGTTTGTTCGGCGGCAAGGTTGAACGTTTGGTTCTTGACGGCGAGGTCAAATCATCAGTTGTTCGATGGCGAGGTCGGATGTCTGTTTGACGGCGAGGTCAGACTCTTTAAATCCCCAGTAGAGATGATGTTTGTGCGACGGCGATGTCAAGTGTCTCTAAAAGGATGTTTACTCCCGACGGCGATGTCAGATCGGTATTTCCCCAGATAGTTGCCGTGCAGCTATCGTTCCAGTGTTCGACAAGTTGAGCAGTTGGCAAATTTTCGGGTTTACCGATATTCAACCGTCTCGCACCTTGATTGGTTGAGAGCCGTTCGCTTCTCACCCAGTCAGGTTCAAGCCGTTTGAATAGGGGCAGCTGTTGCACCCCAAAATTTGACCAACAATTATTTATTCACTGAGTGTTTGAAAGTTGATACCTTCACCATAAAGTTCAAGAGATCCTCAGAGGAAGTGGTTGAAACCAAGGTTGTGTGCTTCATAGCTTGAGAGTTGGGGGTGCCCCTCAGATGATTCTGAGACTTTGAGAATGAACTTGATGTTTTGAGAAAGCCTATGAGATGCCTTGATAGCCATCATGAAGCCCAGAGAGGTCATTAGGCAAGAATTCAAAAGATTCAACCATGATTGGTAGAATTAGGGTTTTGACTGGGTCAACCCTAGGATCACTGAAGATTTGGAGAAGGTTGAGACCTAATCCAAGGGCCATGAGATCATGGAATGATGCATAGAGATGTTATAAATATGATTCCTAGACCAACTCATCATGATTGAAGAGTTTGAGAAGTTTCAAGTTAGGGTTTCCAAGGATTGTCAGTGAAAAAACCCTAATTTGATCCCTATCTTCCAGGCAGTTTTAGCTCAAGATGTAATTGATATCTCATCTTCCCCACAACATGAATGTTGTATAGCTTCTTCTTAGCTTTAATTTGAGTGGTAGAAGTCCTTGATAGGATGTGCAGAGCTCAAGTTATGGTTTTGACAAATTACAGGTCAGCTGAGGTGTGTGAATCTGGGTCCTTGAAAGTCACCCAACTTGCAGACAACTTTTGCCCTAGTAGGAGGATTCCTATGATTTCTTGGTCAACATGAATGTTTGAGGGCATCTTCTTAGCTTTAATTTGAGTGGTAGAAGTCCTTGATAGGATTTATGGAACTCAACTTATGGTTTGAACAAGACAGGGGTATTTTGGTAATTTGTCAGTTATAGGTCATTTTTAAGCAAATGCCATATCTCCTATTTCCAAGCCTCAAATGGAAAAACTCAAAACATGAAAGTTGTTCAAAATGTGATTTTAAGTCTAGAAAGAAGGTCATGCATTGTTGAAAAAGCTTGGAGCATGGATATTTTAAAATGGTCAAAATGACTTGAAAAAGGCTTCTAAGTTAAAAAAGTTGAAATTGAATTTTGGTTTGAGAGATCTACAAATCCAAAATGGGGCATATGATAGATGATTTTGATTGGAAACATCATTTTAAAAACAATGGTTTAGCCACATTTTTGAGTTTAGGCTTAAAAATTGGACTTCCTTTGTAAATTTGTTACTTGCACTTTAAGGTATCAAAAGGAAATGTTTGCCAAAGCCTTAAAATGACTTGAAATGCCTTGTTCTCTCCTTATCATCTCATATGAGGGAATTTTGCATGGTTTCTCATGAGATTTGGGATATTTACTAAAAAGAGAAAAAGTGAATTTCTCATTGCATGAGAAGTTCTAGAAACCTCTTGGAAGCTTCTCATCCATTCTAGATGATTCTATTCTCATCTATATAAGCAATAGAGAAGGTCCATACATTGGTTAGAGATTGTGAGGGCTTGCAAGTATGCTTTGATTCCATAACTCCAAAAGTGCATTTTCATTCCAAAGTGTATTGAATCATCATCCATCATTCCAACTTTGGTTATCATCATCATCTACAACCTTCATAGAGTATTTGGCAAAGGAAAGGCTCAAGAATTCGTGGCTGGATTATGAGATCTCCAACTTCACTCCAACTTGCATGAAGAGTTGAATAGGTTGATTCAAGAAGATAGAACAAGAACTACTGCAACCAGAGGCTTCAACATTCATCAAAGACCATACAAAGCAATTGGCAAGGTCTGAATTGGAGGAGAACCATCACCACCATCATCACTTGCAAGGTATGCGTTTCACCATGAATCTCTCTATTTATCCATAGTTCAAGCATGTTGTTAGGAGAAATACAATAGAGACCAATTAGGGATGTGTTATGATGAGTTTGAGGGCTGTTTGTGAGGTTTGCTTCCATGGTGTCAATTCTTTAGTGATCAAGAACTCACGATTTAGGGTACTATAATCTTAGGTATTAGGCTTAGGATAATCCCCATAGGATGTAGTACATGATAGGTTAATATGAGACCATTTGATTACCATGCAAACTAAGGTGCGAAAATGGTGACCACCCCTTGTAGCCTTCGTATTTCTTTCTTGAGGGAGAGTTAGAGAATTCTAGTACCATGGCTGTGTAGAGGGAGAAGAGTAGATGAGTTTTCATCTTTGGATCGTGAAAAATGGTGGAGAAATGAGAGAGTTAGAGAGGGTGGAAGTTGCTTGCATGAATTCTGTTTTTGAAACCCTAGCATGCATTAGGAAGAAGACATAATCACCACCCTTGATTTCCTTTGAATATTTGACTCATCCAATGCATCTAACGGCTGGCATTAAATCTGAATTTTAATGAGGTCTTTGGGCCTTTGCGCTATTCGCACCCCCCTCATTTCCAGGCCCAATGATTTCAACTATCATTTCTTTCTATTTGCACCCCTCCCACTTATTTCTTTCTATTTCGTATTCATTTTCATTTTATTTCATTGATCTTCAAAAATTCATAACTAAATGGAAAATGCACATTTTTCACTCATTCTTTTTTTAACATTTTTCTTAACATGTCTAGAAAATTAAAAAAATATAAAAATTGCATTTTATATTTTTTTAGCATTTTTCTCGTATTTTACAAATAAATGCACATTTTTAATCATTCATTTCATACATGGATTTGTGTATTTTTGTTCATGCATTTAGAAATAAATTTTTTGCCCATTCTTTTTTATGGTGATTAATATTGAATTGTAGTATTCCCAGAATTTATTACTAGATTTTTTAGAATAAATTTTGATTAGTTTAGATAATTGAACTTAGGATAGTTTAATTAGGGTTTTTAAGTAGTATACTTGAACTTCAACATTTTATTTTTGGGGTTTTTAGGACAAGTTAGCCTATGGGGAATATATGGGACTTAAGGGTAGTTAAATAGGATTCCCTAGAATTTATATTAGGAATTTGTATGGTATTTTAGTATTTTTCGTTGATTTTTGAATGTATGGATAGTATGTGTGTTGCTTAAAGGCATAAGTTGTATTGTTGTGTTTTCTTTCCTTCTCTGTTGAGTGTGTGAGCTTTGAAGATTGAGTTGAAGACCTTGTGGATAATCATGGAAGCTTTGAAGACCTTGCAGAGGAGTTTAGCATAGCTTTTGTTTGTTTTGTTTATAGGTTGATAGGTGCATAGGCAGAGCCCTAGATAGAATACTTTGTTCAATAAACAAGGAGTGTCTTGTTCACCTCCTTTCTTCTCTGTGACATAGAGTCCCTTAAGGGTATTCACCTCTCTCCTTTGGAGGGATTAGTGACCTTGCCCTATAAGGTAGAACTTTGAGAGAGCCTTTCCTTTGATGTTAAGTTCTCAATGGCATCCTTTGGAAGTCAGTGAGCACTGCAACATCCTCACCTCATCTTATTGACTGAATCTTGTTTGCTGGAGCATTTGAGCCATTGAAGATAGAAGCTGAAGCTTTGAAGAGGATGATTCCTTGAAGATTGTTGAAGTCTGAAGACTTTGTTGATGCCTGAAGATCCCTGGAGATAGTAAAGCCTGAAGGTAGAGCTGATCAAAGGAGCTGAAGCTCAAGGGAGAAGATGAGTTGATACTCATGTTGTAGGGTTGATACCTGGAAAGCAAGTGATCTCTGAAGTCTGAAGACTGGGTTGCTGCTGGAGGAGCTGAGGCTTTCTTCTGTTTTCTTTGATGTATTGGGTGTTTTGTCTGATTTGTCTGCTGCATTAGATTAAGCACATTTAGAATAAGTTCAGTCTAAGAGCATGAGTGCATCTGATTGCATTGTTATTGCTTGGCTTTGCTTGCGGGTATTCGGTAGAGCCCAGCTCCCTTGCCCATGTGTTTATTTTGCTTGATAGCATGATTTCATTTCCTGTCTGTATGATTGCAGTTTACTGTTCTTGCTTGATGGCATGTTGTTTATTTCAGTATGATTACTGTTATTTCATGACTGGCTTGAGGTCGAGACGAGCTTGTGGAGGCTGAAGCCCCACACACATTTCCTCCCTCACTTGCATTGCATGCATTCTACTGTTAAAGCTGATGCTTTGTCTGTTTGGTGTATCATTGACATGATCCCTTAGGACTCTCATTTCCTTTGATAAGGATTTGATGATAGACTTTTAGGTTGAAACCTATGCATGACAACATCTAGGAGTTCCCTGTTCAAACCTCAACCATAGGATGAATCCATGGCATGATAACAGTAGGACTTGATAGTCTCCCTCCTAGTTGGGCCTGTTCTCTTCTCATCTCGAAACAGTTTAAGATACAGTAATCATGAATGATTTCTTTCGTACGTTACGAGCCTTAAGCTATCTGAGAGAGGATTGTGGGAGAGCTTCTTTTCCATAGTCTGGATGTTGAGTATGGTACCCTTTGGGTGACATGCGACGCATTCACTCTCAGGTCATAGTCTCTAGTGCGGTTGAAATCGCAAACACAATAAAAAACACTTCTTTTAGGAGATAACCCGTAGTTTCCCGAACTACGTTTGCTCTGATCTTTCATACCAGATGAAAGTACGTAGGCATAGGATGCGATATCCTAGCGAGCAACCTTCCCCACCTTCACCCGTAGTTAGGCGAACTACGTTGACTCTGATTTCTTGTTCCAGACGGGAATACGTAGGCATAAAGCGCGACGCTTTGCCGAGTCATTTTTCTTTTCTTTTTCAGCCAGCCTTGATAGGTAGATAGATTATAACCAACCCGTCCAAGTAAACAAACAAGCGAGGATCCCGTCGAGTACGACGGACGTGAGGGGTGCTAATACCTTCCCCTTGCGTAACCGACTCCCGAACCCAGACAATGGTTGCGACGACCTTGTCTTACCCCTTTTCGTCAGGTTTTTCCGATCGTTTCCTTTCCCGCTCTGAGGGATAAATAACGAAAGGTGGCGACTCTTCTGTCAGCCGGCGCCGATTTTCGCAGTAGAGACAGTGACAACACATTTATTCTTAGTGAATTGGACCTTTAGTCCTTGATCACAAAGCTGACTAATGATGATTAGATTAACAGTCAGTCATTTGACCAATAAGACATTCCTTAGTTCTTGAGCTTTAGGACTGTCAAGTTGTCCAGCACCTGTGATTTCTCCTCTAGCTCCATCACCAAAGATTACATGACTTGAGGAATGAGGTTTGAGGTTTATCAATAGGTCCTCAAGTCCTGTCATGTGTCTAGAACAACCACTGTCAAAGTACCAATCTTCCTTGGTTGGCATCTTTAGAGAAGCTTGAGCTACTAAAGCCATATTCTTGACAACCCATGTCTTTGCTTGTTAGGAACATTTTTCTTGGGTTTTGCTTGATGCTGCCTTTTGACATGAGCTCTCTGTTTAGATTTCCTTTGATGAGGATGACTAGGAAATCCATGCAGCCAGAAACATACAGATTTAATATGACCAAGTTTTCCACAGTGGTAACATATATACCCTTGGAATCTACTTTTGACTTGATTCTTGATTCTGTTAGTTGGATGTTGTGACATTGGTCGTGACATCCGTGTTAACTTTTGAATATCAGGTTTTAGTCTCTTGAGCTTCAGTACAGGATTCTGCTTATCAACAAATCCCAATCCAGACCTATTTCCTGACGTTTGACCACTTTGCAGAATTTCTTCTAGAGTGCCAGTTCCAAGGTTCAACATCCTTATGGATTTTGACATTTGATCCATTTTAGATTTCAACTCATTGACTTCACTTTTGAGTGAACTGATTGAGACCAGATGCTCTTTCTTTTCAGCTTCTAACTCCTTGATGAGTTTCTTCTGGTGCTCTCTTTGCTGATACAGTTATGTACTTCTGATGTGTAGCTTTTTATATGAATCTGCTAGTTCATCATAAGTCAATTCATCTTCACTTGAATCACCATCAGATATACATACATTATTTAGGACAATGACATGTTTAGAAGATTCTCCTTCTGATCCACTTTCTGAATCTTCATCATACCATGTGACAGTTAGGCCTTTTCCCTTCTTTTTGAGGTATGTGGGACATTCCTTTCTAATGTGTCCATATCCCTCACACTCATGGCATTGAGCTCCTCTGCTTTGGCTGACTTTATCTTCAGATTTTTCTTTATCAGCGGCCATGCTTTTGGTATAAGGTTTAGACTTAGCATCTATCTTTTTGACCAGTTTGTTAAACTGTCTTCCAAGCAAGGTTATTGCTTCTAACAGACTTTCTTTACTTTCACCATATTCACCTTCTGAATCACTTGTAGTGTTTGAAATAAGAGTTATGCTTTTGTTCTTTTTCTCCCCAGCCTAATCACGCAGTCCCATCTCAAAGGTTTGAAGAGACCCTATGAGTTCATCAACTTTTATGTAGAATATGTCTTGGGCTTCTTCAATGGCAGTGACTTTCATTGCAAACCTTCTAGGCAATGATCTTAAGATCTTCCTCACTAGCTTTTCTTCAGACATCTTTTCTCCCAGAGCTCCTGAGGTGTTTGCAAATTCAAGGACATTCATGTAGAACTCATGAATAGTTTCCTCCTCCTTCATCTTTAGACTTTCAAACTTGACTGTCAACATTTGAAGTCTTGACATCTTGACTTTAGAGGTTCCCTCATGAGTTGTTTTGAGAGTATCCCACACTTCTTTAGACAGCTCACAATGATGCACCAGTCTGAAGATATTCTTGTCTATACCATTGAATAATGCATTCAAAGCTTTAGAATTCCCAAGAGCCAGGGCTTCTTGCTCTTTGGTCCATTCCTCTTCAGGTACAAGCACAGATACTCCATCCGTGTCAGTCTTCACTTGATGTTCCCAACCAGAGTTTGCAGCTCTCCATGCCTTGTTGTCTAAATACTTTAAGAAGGCAATCATCCTAGGTTTCCAATAGTCATAATTAGAGCCATCCAGAATTTGAGGTCTATTTGAGAATCCTATGTCTTTATCCATAGTACCAGAATTTATCTTCCCTAGATCTCACCCAGATATAATAGGCAGGGTGCCTGCTCTGATTCCAATTGAAATTCTGGTAAGCACACGATGGATGTTATTGTGGAAGTTAAGACATCCACTGTAACACATACTATTGGAATAATTAAAAAGCTGTAAAGAGAAAGCAGTAAATCACACGAGTAATTGTTCACCCAGTTCAGTGTCAACAACACTTATATCTGGGGGCTACCAAGCCAGGGAGGAAATTCACTCTTAGTAGAATTAATTCAGAGTCAAACAACCCAGTTTGCACTCCTCACTTAAAACCTACCCAATGACACTTCTGCCTAGAGACACTCTAGACCTGAGTATACCCACTCACTCCCCCTCAATCACCTCAGTGATATACAATTCACAATTACAAAATACAGATGAAGAAACACTTTATGCACACCTTGATCTTGCTTCAAAGCTTTGATCAAGAATCACACACTATTGCTTAACAGCTTTGAGTGAGACACGGCTTAGAACCTACCTAACCAATGCATCATACAGTTGCTTGGTAAACAAGTATTCCTAAGACACAATTCACACGTGAAGATCAGCCTTCTTCACTCAGAAAGACTCTCTATAAGCACTCTCTGATCTTCTGTCAAGAGCTGCTCTTCTAGGATTGCTCCTTCTGTTTTTATAGCAGCATTCAGTCCTTGGGCCTGGGAGCATAAATTAGGTTTAATCATAACAAACCCTATTCTTCAATCATCTGCACGCTTGCCCTTTAATTCAGAAACATTTTGATTCGCTTTATGGCTTTTAAAATGTTTCCTGATTTTCAGCTTGAGCTTCTAATTAATTTCCTGATTTCTAGTTACCATAAAAACTAATCTGCTCGCTAGATGTCATACGATCAGAGTCATGACATTCTGTATGACATTCAACTTAACTAGTATTTAGCTAAGTTAACTCACCCTGCAAAATCCACATTATGTATGTAATAACACCAATCATGACATACATACATACTCTAATGTTTTGCCATAAAATGCAGTCAATCAAGAGCACTTACAATACTCTACATGAACCTCTTGTTAGTATTTGTGTTATGTTAAAGTTGCTTGCTAAGGGAAAAGTGTTAAGGTAAAGATCTAAAGTATATACAAAGTATGCTCGCCAAGACATCGCATCTCGTGCCTACGTATCCTGACAGGAATGGAATCAGAGCAACCGTAGTTCCTCTAAATAGGGGTGAGGAACTCTTGAATGTGGTCAAGGTTCCAAAGGAAAAAGTAAATGTCTACAGTACGACACCAGAATAGAGTGCGGCGACTAATGGTTAGGATAAAGGGTAAGGAAGGGAATGTCCACGGCATGACGACTAAATAGAGTATGGATTAACCAACAACTCTCCAGAGACAAGTCGAATTAAAGGCAACAAGGGTTGACCAACACTTAGTCCAAAAGTGGCATCAAAAACTTAGGAAGTATCAAGAAACAATTAAGATAAATCAAGAAAGTCTAGATTGAATTAAGAATTAATTAAAGATAAAACTAAATAAACCAAATTCTAAATAAACCAAAAGAAAATCCAAAAACCAACTAGTTAATTAAATTGTAATCTAAATAAAAACAAAAAACTAAATAATTAAATTACTAACTAACTACAAACCAAAAGGAAAACTAAATATCTAATTACCCTAAAGTCTAGTTAGAACTAAATAATTAATTAAATTAAAACTAATTTACACTAAATAACCAAAAACTAAAAAAACTAATGGGGTGTGAAGAGTGATTAAGAAGATGTATTAAACAAAAAACAATGGGCCTAAGAGTAAGTCAACCCAACCAAAACTTAACCTAACTGATTCCTTCTCCTAAAAAAGAAATTAAAAGTAAAAAAGACGAACATAAACTCAACGTGAAACTGATTCCTTCTCCTTACAAATTCTAATATGCTTCCTCGCTCTCTTTGCCTCCCTCCTCTTGCGCGTCACTTCTCTTCTTCCACTCTCACATCGCTTCAATCTTGTAGATGCTTTTGATTGGCTGCATTTTATGGCAAAACATTGATGGATGTATGAATGTCATGATTGATGTTATGACATACATAATGAGTATTCAGCAGGGTAAGTTTGAATAGCTAAGAGTCAAGTATGTTGGAAGTCATGCTGAATGTTATGACATCAAGCGTATGATATCAGGGCACGCAGGTTTTAGTTTCTAGTATTAGCTCAAGCTATACTTTTCAGGAAACATTTTAGGAAGCCTAGTTATCTCAAGCAACATATCAAGCATTGCTGAGGATAACATGGAATGCCCTTGAGTTAATTGGTCATGCGCAGTTTTATGAAGAGAGGTTTATCTCGGGTAAACCTAACTTCTACACGAAGGCCCAAGGACTGTATGCTGCCTATATATACAGAAGTAGTAATCCTATTTGAAGACAGTTCTTGACAGTGTTTTAGAAAACGTGTATTTGTGAGTGAAGAATTATGTTCTTCACTATTTTTGTGTGTCTTAGGAATACTCGTAAACCAAGCAATTATCTGATGTATGATTGCATTGGTCTAGAGTTCTTAAGTTGTCTGTTAAGTGTGTCACTCTAAGCTTTTAAGCAAGAGTGTTGTGTCACTTGATCAAAGCTGTGAAGAAAGATCAAGGTGTGTTTGAAGTGTGTCTTTAATTTTATTTGTAACTTTGAATTGGTTGATATCACTGCTGTGATTGAGGGGGAGTGAGTTGGTAACTCTGGTCTAGTGTTAGGCTGAAGTGTCATTGGGTAGGTCTTAAGTGAAAAGTGCAAACTGGTTATTTGACTCTGAATTAATTCTACTAATAGTGAATTTCCTCCCTGGCTTGGTAGCCCCCAGATGTAGGTGTGGTTTGCACTGAACTGGGTAAACAATTACTTGTGTTTTTATGTTTTCATTTACAGTTTGTCATTAAGTTTTGTTGTCTGTGTTATAGTGGATGTCATAACATCCGTGATAACATCCACTGTTGGGTACCTAGAATTTTAATTGGCATCAGAGCAGGCACCTTGCCTGTTATTTTCTAGGTAAGATCTAGGGAAGATAAATTCTAGTACTATGAACAAGGATATAGGATTCACAAATAGACCACCAATTCTGGATGGCTCAAATTATGACTACTGGAAACCTAGGATGATAGCCTTCTTGAAGTCTTTAGACATCAAGTCTTTAGAGCTGCCAACTCAGGATGGAAACATCCAGTGAAGACTGATAAATATCGAGTACCTGTGTTAATACCTGAAGATGAATGGAACAAAGAGCAAGAGGCCTTGGCTCTTGGGAATTCTAAGGCTTTGAATGCCTTATTTAATGGTATAGATAAGAACATTTTCATACTAGTGCATCATTGTGAACTGGCTAAAGAGGTTTGGGATACTCTCAAAACAACTCATGAAGGAACCTCTAAAGTCAAGATGTCAAGATTACAAATACTGACCACCAAGTTTGAAAATTTGAGAATGAAGGAGGATGTGACGATTCATGAATTCTACATGAATATTCTTGAGATTGCCAATACCTCAGGAGCTTTAGGAGAAAAGATGTCTGAAGAAAAGCTTGTGAGGAAGATTCTAAGATCTTTGCCTAAGAGGTTTGCCATGAAATTCACTGCTATTGAAGAAGCTCAGGATATAAGCAACATGAAAGTAGATGAACTCATTGGTTCTTTCCAAACTTTTGAGATGGGAATGTGTGATCAGGTTGAGAAGAAGAACAAAAGCATAGCTTTTGTATCAAACACTGCAGAGGACCCAGATGAAGACAATGATGGAAGCAAGGAGAATCTCTCAGAAGCTGTAGCTATGCTTGGGAGACAATTCAACAGACTCATGAAAAGGGTAGATAATAAGGGTAGACTTAATGATAAGAACATCTCATCTGACATTAGCAAAGGAGCTAAGTCTGAAGAAAAGTCTAACCAAGGCAAAGGAGCTTAGTGTTATGAATGTGAGGGTTATGGTCACATTAAAGTTGAATGTCCCTCCTATCTCAAACAGCAAAAGAAAGGACTTATGGTTGCCTGGTCTGATGGAGATTCCGAGAGTGGATCAGAAGAAGAATCTACAAGACATGTTACTGCACTAACTGGTACATGTATGTCTGAAAATGATTCTAGTGGAGATGAGTTAACTTTTGATGAACTGGCAGTCTCATATAAACAGCTATACATCAGAAATGCTGAAGTATGTCAACTAGGGGAGAAGCATAAGAAAATCATCAAGAAGTTGGAAGCTGAGAAGAAGGAGAATCTTGCAACCATTGACTCACTCAATAGTGAGGTCAAAATGTTAAACTCCAAACTTGATCAGATGACAAAATCTGTCAAGATGCTAAACCCTGGGACTGACACTCTAGAAAAAATCCTACAGAGTGGTCAGAAAGCAGGAAACATGTTTGGACTGGGATTTGTTGGTGAACAGAAACCCACCTTGGGATTCAAGAAACCAAAGGATGAAAATCATAGACCAAACCGGATGTCACGACCAATGTCACAACATCAGAAGAATAAAAACATGAATCGGGCAAGGAGAAAGTCCCAAAGGTGGAGGTGTCACTACTGTGGTAAATTTGGACACGTCAAACCATTTTGCTTCAGTCTGCATGGATTTCCCGGTCACACTCATCAAGATGCTCCTGTCAAGAAGCAACAATGGATGGCAAAGGAGGTTGGTCTAATAGCTCATACTTCTCTGAGAGTGTCAGCTAAAGAAGACAGGTATTTTGATAGTGGTTGTTCTAAGCACATGACTGGAATAAAGAATCTATTGGTGGACATCAAACCACATTCCACTAGGTATGCGACCTTTGGTGATGGAGCAAAAGGGGAAATCAAAGGTGTTGGGAAACTAGAATGTCCTGGAGTTCCTAACCTAGACAATGTATTGCAGGTGAAAGGACTGACTGCCAACTTGATCAGTATCAGTCAGCTCTGTGACCAATGACTCAATGTCAACTTCACAAAGGGAGAATGTGTTGTCACAAATAGAGATGAAAAGGAAGTCATGAGGGGAGCTAGGTCTAAAGACAACTACTACTTGTGGGAGCCTCAAATCTCAAGTAACTCCATTATCTGTTCTATGGCCAAAGAAGAAAAAGAAGTCAAACTATGGCATTAAAAGCTTGGACATCTTCATCTAAGAGGGATGAAAAAGATCATATCCAAGGGAGCTGTGAGAGGAATTCCAAAGCTGACTATTGATGAAGGTAAGGTCTGTGGTGAATGTCAGGTTGGCAACATCCAAAGTTCTTGAACTGTTGCACATGGACTTAATGGGAGCAATGCAGGTAGAGAGTCTTGGTGGAAAAAGGTATGCTTATGTAGTTGTTGATGATTACTCCAGATACACCTGGATAAGTTTCATCAGAGAAAAATCAGATGTATTTGAAGTCTTCAGAGAGCTGTATATCAAAATTCAAAGAGAAAAAGAATGTGGTGTGGTCAGGATCAGAAGTGATCATCGTAAGGAGTTTGAGAACTCTAAGTTTGTTGAATTCTGCTCATCTAAAGTAATCAGTCATGAATTCTCCTCCCCTATTACTCCTCATCAAAATGGAGTGGTGGAAAGGAAAAACAGGACTATCCAAGAATCTGCTAGAGCCATGATTCATGCAAAGAAATTGCCTATGCATTTTTGGGATGAAGCAATGAACACAACCTGCTATGTTCACAACAGAGTTACCTTGAGAAAAGGAACTACCTCCACTCTATATGAAATATGGAAAGGAAGGAAGCCAACTGTGAAGTATTTTCATGTCTTTGGGAGCAAGTGTTACATCTTGACAGATCGTGAACAAAGAAGGAAAATGGACCCCAAAAGTGATGAAGGTATTTTCCTAGGATACTCCATACAACTCCAGAAGAAAAGTCCTGATGGAGTCCATTAATGTCATTATTGATGATCAGCATGAAGAAACCAATGTCATAGATGATGTTGGAACATTCCTTGAGACACCTGTTGATGGTATGGTCAATGCTGAAGATACTCAAGCTGTAACCCCTGATTTTGAATCAGAAACTCCCAACAAAGAACCTTCTATCAGGATCCTGAAAGATCATCCCAAAGATCTCATCATTGGAGACCCCAACAGTGGTGTAAGGACCCGAGCTAGAGAAATCATCTCAAACTCATGTTTTGTGTCCAAGATTGAACCAAAAAATGTGTAGGAGACTTTAACTGATGAATATTGGATCAAGGCCATGCAAGATGAATTGGAGCAGTTTAAAAGGAATGAAGTGTGGGAATTGGTTCCAAGACTTGAAGGAACAAACATCATTGGAACCAAGTGGGTTTACAAGAACAAGTCTGATGAACAAGGAGTTGTAACCAGAAACAAGGCTAGATTAGTGGCACAGGGTTATACTCAAGTTGAAGGAATTGATTTTGATGAAATGTTTGCACCACTTGTAAGACTTGAGTCAATCAGGCTGTTGTTAGGAATTGCCTGCATCCTGAAATTCAAACTATTCTAGATGGATGTGAAAAGTGCTTTTCTGAATGGATATCTGAATGAGGAAGTATATGTGGCACAACCCAAGGGATTTGAGGATCCTAACTTGACAGGCCATGCATACAAGTTGAGGAAGGAACTGTATGGATTGAAACAAGCTCCTAGAGCTTGGTATGAGAGACTGACTGAATTCCTTACCACCAATGGATACAGCAAAAGAGGGATAGACAAGACCCTTTTTGTAAAGGATGAAGGTGGAAAAATCATGATTGCACAAATTTATGTGGATGACATAGTGTTTGGAGGGATGTCAGACAAAATGGTAAAACATTTTGTCAACCACATGCAATCTGAGTTTGAAATGAGCATGTGTGAAGAATTAACTTACTTCCTTGGATTGCAAGTCAAGCAAATGGAAGATTCTATATTTATCTCACAAAGTAAATATACCAAAAACATAGTCAAAAAGTTTGGGATGGACAATGCTGGCCACAAAAGAACACCTGCACCCACTCATATGAAGTTATCAAAAGATGAAAATGGTACTATTGCCAATTAAAGGCTGTACAAAAGCATGATTGGAAGCTTGCTGTATCTAACAGCCAACAGAGCTGATATTGCCTTTGCAGTTGGAGTGTGTGCTAGATATCAAGCAAATCCTAAAGTGAGTCACATAATTCAAGTCAAAAGGATTCTCAAATATGTGAATGGAACTTGTGATTGTGGTATACTTTACTCTCATGGGTGTGATCCTACTTTATCTGGGTATTGTGATGCTGACTGGGCTGGAAGTGCTGATGATAGAAAGAGCACCTCTGGTGGATGCTTCTTCTTAGGGAACAACCTTATATCATGGTTTAGCAAAAAGCAAAATTGTGTATCATTATCCACGGCTGAAGCTGAATACATAGCAGCTGGTATCAGTTGTTCTCAACTGGTCTGGATGAAGCAAATGTTAACTGAATACAATGTCACTCAGGATGTCATGACATTGTACTGTGACAATCTAAGTGCTATCAACATTTCCAAGAATCCAATTCAGCATAGCAGAACCAAGCATATTGATATCAGGCATCACTTCATAAGAGACCTTGTGGAAGACAAAGTGATCACCCTAGAACATGTGTCCACTGAATTACAGCTAGATGACATTTTTACAAAGGCTCTAGATGCTGCTCAGTTTGATAATCTATGAGGAAAATTGGGAATTTGCATGTATGAGGACCTATAGCAATTACTCGCCAGAGGAAGTGTTCAGGATAAACGATGTTTTATTGGAAAACACTTGGTCCAACTTGCGTATTTAATGCATTTCACACACTTGACCAGTGAAGCTCGGCATTCCACACCAATTTTCTTATTCCTCATCCAATTCACTCAGTTTCCCTACTCTCCAAAATCTCTCCCAGACCTTCATTCTCAGTTTCCGCTCAGCATCAAAATGTCTTTCCATCATGGTGCCTCTTCATCCAAGACCCCTCCCAAATCCTCAGTAGATGCTACTCCCACTGCTGAAAAGTCCAAGGGCAAGTATCCTCCTCCCACTGCTGACGAACTTAGGTGAATCAACAACGGTAAAAGCTCAGCATACATGGATAAATCCAATAGGGAAATTGTCGATAAGATTCTCCAGAAAGGGCTACCTGTGCGTGGCATAACCATTCCTCTTGCTCGCATTGATCCTCCTCACAGCTCTGATAATGTACATGGCTCCAGCAGTGCAGCTAGGCTAGAGGAAGATTCTGATGACAATGATGAGGATGTCTCAATAGATAATGATGATTGTGACTCCAGCTCCTCTGAGGAGGAAGATTAATATGGTTGTGTTGGTGGCTTGCTGTGTGGCTTAGGATGATGGGGTGTTGCTGGTCTGCTTGGGTTGATGGTGAACTACTGTTGGTGTGACTAGTTTTTGTTTCCTTGCTTAGATTTTGATCTTTATTTGACAGCATGAAATATTTGTGTTGCTCTTCATGAGCTTTATGTTGTAATAACCCCTAACATCTGTGCTTCCATACTTATTTTGATCTATACTATTTAATTAGTTTTGATCTAAATTTGTGGCTAAAAAGGGGGAGAAGTGGTAGTAAAATAGCAGCGCTAGATGTGTGTCTCTCACAGGTGGAAGATTTGGTTGTTGTTGCTGCTCTAAGTGTGCTACATGTGTTGCTGCTAATATGCATGTTTGAACTGAACATGCTTGCAGGTGTGATAACAGGATGTTGTTGCTGCTGTGTGAGTTCCTAATATGTGTAGGAATGTATGTTAGACGTGTGTGATTTTTGGCTATAGCTGCTAGATTTGTGTGTGCCTGCAGTGTGTTTGCAGAATGTGTGTGGCTGTGCATTTTATGGCAAAACATTGATGGATGTATGAATGTCATGACTGATGTTATGACATACATAATGAGTATTCAGCAGGGTAAGTTTGAATAGCTAAGAGTCAAGTATGTTGGATGTCATACTGAATGTTATGACATCAAGCGTATGACATCAGGGTGCGCAAGTTTTAGTTTCTGGTATTAGCTCAGGCTATACTTCATGAAACATTTTAGGAATCTTATTTATCTCAGGCGACATATCATGCATTGCTAACGATAACATGAAATGCCCCTGAGTTAATTGGACGTGCGCAGTTTCATGAAGAGAGGTTTACCTCGGGTAAACCTAACTTCTGCACGAAGGCCCAAGGATTGTATGCTGCCTATATATACAGAAGTAGCAATCTTATTTGAAGACAGTTCTTGACAGTTTTTTAGAGAACGTGTATCTGTGAGGGAAAAATTTTTTTCTTCACGTGGTTTTGTGTGTCTTAGGAATACTTGTAAACCAAACAATTATCTGTTGTATGATTGCATTGGTCTAGAGTTCTTAAGTTGTCTGTTAAGTGTGTCACTCTAAGCTTTTAAGCAAGAGTGTTGTGTCACTTGATCAAAGCTGTGAAGAAAGATCAAGGTGTGTTTGAAGTGTGTCTTTAATTTTATTTGTAACTTTGAATTGGTTGATATCACTGCTGTGATTGAGGAGGAGTGAGTTGGTAACTATGGTCTAGTGTTAGGCTGAAGTGTCATTGGGTAGGTCTTAAGTGAAGAGTGCAAACTGGTTATTTGACTCTGAATTAATTCTACTAATAGTGAATTTCCTCCCTGACTTGGTATCCCCTAGATGTAGGTGTGGTTTGCACTGAACTGGGTAAACCATTACTTGTGTTATTTTCTGTTTTCAATTACAGTTTGCCATTAAGTTTTGTTGTCTGTGTTATATGGATGTCATAACATCTGTGATAACATCCACTGTTGGGTACCTAAAATTTCAAATCTTCTTGTTTCCACTTTCTCTTTTGATTTATCCTCAAGCTTTGTGGATCTCCATTGGTGATGGCGAGTGGTGTAACACCCCCTTTCTATACCCCCAAATAAACAATTAAATCATTTAGGCACTTAATAAAAATTCCATCAGAGTATAATTATAACATGGTATAAAAGAGGCGCATCACATTATCATCGAAACGAAACATAAATAATACCAGCTCATGAAGATATGTAACAAAAGGGGTAAATCTCAACTAAAAACAAAACATAGCGCTTAAAACCCACATATCAACATTTAGAATAAAGAGGAAACATCTAAACATTGAAATCACTTCATTAACATAAGCATCATATACATCGTTCAGATTAATTCAATTCATCAGTTGAGTTTACAAAAAAATCAGCAGCAGATACATACACAGATGTATCACAAAAGAATCAAAACAATTCCTAACTACCCAGTGTTACATATCAGAGCCATCTGACCAAAAGAAATGAAGACTCGTTTCACAAAGACTCCAGCAATCTAATCTTCAATGCCTCATAGAGCATTATAAAACAGCAGAAGGGTGAGAAACAATATCATAATACATAATGCACATAAACATATATATATATATATATATATATATATATATATATATATATATATATATATATATATATATATATATATATATATATATATATATATATATATATATATATATATATATATATATATATATATATATATATATATATATATATATATATATATATATATATATATATATATATATATATATATATATATATATATATATATATATATATATATATATATATATATATATATATATATATATATATATATATATATATATATATATATATATATATATATATATATATATATATATATATATATATATATATATATATATATATATATATATATATATATATATATATATATATATATATACACACACACACACATAACGTCCAAAAACGTTTTCCGCATTCTCACCGCAACTCATCTCACTACTCCGTACATCACAATGTATTCATAATTAACTATTTACAAATAGAGCACCAAGCATATACAATATGCATCAACAATGTTTACATCAATTCATAAACATGCACACATATACATATATATTCACACATACATGTATCTTCAAGCCTTCCATTCATGCCAATTATCAACAATCTACATAAACATCTACATTCATGTTTATTCACCATACATCATGCACAGATGTCTACATGCAACTCACAGAGACCGACACACGACTCTATGCAGATGCAAATGCGGTACCGACTTATTTCAGCAGGTTCAATTGAAGAACCAAAATAACCATCGCTCACACTCCACATGGGCACACGAGGTTCTGCAGATTCACCGAGGAATCAAATATAACCATCGCAACATACGAGGTTCTGAAAATCCACCGAGGGATCAATAAATAACCATCGCTCACACCCCACAAGGGCACACGAGGTTCTACAGATTCACCGAGGAATCAATATATAACCATCGCTCACACCCCACAAGGGCACACGAGGTTCTGCAGATTCACCGAGGAATCAATCAACACAAGAATACATACCATGATGCTTCACATGCAACATGACTCATGACACTCTTGAAATGCATACATGTTTACAAACATACTCATGCATTCATCACATTCGTCGCATACATTCATTATGCATTCAAATATATGTATCACAAAGCATATATATATATATATATATATATATATATATATATATATATATATATATATATATATATATATATATATATATATATATATATATATATATATATATATATATATATATATATATATATATATATATATATATATATATATATATATATATATATATATATATATATATATATATATATATATATATATATATATATATATATATATATATATATATTCATCCTCCATTCAAACCAATTTTCATACATGGTTCACATTCACAATCAATCTCACCATGCATTTCTATTTAATTCAAATAAATGCACAAAATTGCCAAACGGCCACATTTCACACCTCACAAATCACAAACTAGGATTCACGCTATACAGCTACCTACAACACACATAACAGCATATAATTAGTCATCTCGGACAAGGAATGATCGCAACCAAACCACACAACCAATCCACGAATGGAAAACACAAGAAAAGAAAATATGCTGTTGTGCTCGCTAACCTTCGCCTGGCGAAGCCTCTGGCGAACCTTCGCTACCACGTTCGCTTGGCGAACTTGCCAGTGAAGACCACTGGGAGTTATTCTGGAATTACTCTCTAGCACACTCGCTTGGCGAACCTTCGCCATACTCATTTGCCTGGCGAACTTGCCAACAAAGACATGATGTTTGCTACTGACTTGGTTCGCTGCTGCTCGCTGGGCTTCGCCTGGCGAACCTGCGAACTCAGAACTCCCATGGCTGTCCAAAAGCCCAGACCTCACAAACCGACCGATTTAATCCAAATCAGTTCCAGTAGCACGGCCCACTCATCACCCGACTAACCTACACCGTCTATTCCAAATTCTAACCGATAAAACTCAGTTTCTACCGATTAAATTAACTTCCGACCTAGAAATGGAAACATAGAAAACGATCCAACAAACCCAATCTAGCACATACATGATCATATACATTATTAAGATGATAAAACTTCTCACCCTTACCTGATTAATCGCAAGCTAAGGTTGATTCTGGATGATTCTAGGTTTTGTTCCACTTTCTCTTCTTTTCTCTCCTCCTCTTTTCTTTCTCTTGTTTTTCTTCTTAATGTTTCTATCTTTCTCTATTCTCTCTATATCACATATTCTATTTCTTTCCTCCCAAATTCTTTCCACACACTTATCAATTAATTCTCACAAAATATCCACTTAATATTATCACTAATGCCCAAAATACCCTCCAACCTATTTTTACCCGAAACTCTCAAAGTCGGCAAAAATAGCTCAATATGTAAACATAACATATTATCACACAAATTCCACATAAATAAAATAATCACTTAAATAAATCAAATAAGGACTCAATAAAAATGGGAATTCAAAATCGGGGCGTTACAAGTGGTTAGGGTTTGTTGGATAAATGGTGGTTAAAGGGACGAGGTTGCCGTGGATTTGAATGGTTGTTCTCAGGTTACAATTTGGAATAGTTCGATAAGGTGGAGGACGAAGGAAAAAGACGATGAAGGTTTGAAAGTGAGCCACGAGATTTTGGCAATCAAAGGAAGAAAGTTTGGAAATTTGAAAAATGAATCGGGAGAGATGAACAGGGAGGTGGTGTGTGTTGTTCTGTTGATGATAAAAAAAATGGTGAGTCTTATTTATGTAAATAGTGAAGGTTCTGTTATGAGGTTGAGTTTGTTGATGGTGGGAGAGTGGAGGGTCGAATCGAATGCCCTCAGGGAGTTGTTCTTCCGCTGCTAATTGAAGGCCCCCTCCTCCTGTTACGTTGTCGCGTTCTGCTCTATCCAAAGAAGAGGAACGTCAAAATCTTGTATATTTCTCTGAAAACCCCATCCCAATTCTTGAATCTTTTTGTCTTGTAGCATTGTCTGGATGTTTTCTGTGGTGCATAGCATACACAGTCTTAATGTTGCAGGTTTTCATATTTTGATGAAAATTCTGTTTTGTGTAGGGTGGCATCGACATAGGGCGAGTCATAGCAGGGTTTTTGGGATGTTATGTTTTGTGAAGTTGTTGTCATGGTGCAGGGATATTTGGCACAGATGAGAGCGGTTGGAGCGCTGGTTCGTACGGTTTCTTCAAATGATGTAGGCAGATTTTGGAGGGCATTTTGTGTAGAAGTTGGAGAAAACTAGACCTTGGCATAGTATGCATAATAAAATAACAAAGTAATAACAACAATAATAATAAATAAATAATAATAATAGTAATAAATAATAATAATGATCATAATAAAAAATAAAAAAAAATAAAAAATAAAAAATAGAAATAAATAAATAATTAATAATAAAAAAAATAATAAAAAAACATAAATAAATAATAACAAATAAAGTAAAATAAATAACTAATGATAAGTAAATATAATAAATAAATAAAAATAATAGTGATAATAATAACAAATAAATTTAAACTAAAATAGTAATCTAAAAGTAATAATAAAAAAAAGATTGTAAACTAAAAAATTAATTAACTAAGTAAAATTAAATTAGTTTAATTAAATTAATATGTAACTAAAATATGAATTAAATTAAAGTCAAAAATAAATTAGAAATAACAAAAAAACTATACTAAAATATAAACTAAATTAAAATGACTACTAAATAAAAATAACAAAAAAGACTATACTAAAATATAAACTAAATTAAAATGACTACTAAAATAGAAATAACTAAAAAAATTATACTAAAATATAAACTAAGTTAAAAGCAATTACTAAAAACTATATTACAGTAAAAACTAGATTGAAAAATAAACTAAATCAAAATATAAATAAAAATAGAAAATAACCAAAAAGAGACGCTATATTAACAAAATACAAAACTAAATTAAAAAACTAAATCAATTCTAAATAATAGTTAAGATAAAAAACAGATTATAAAATGGAATGATAAAATCGACTAAAAAGCACGATTAATGATGAAATGAAATGTTTGACTAGAAGAATGCAAAAAATGGCTGACTTAAATTGATATTAAATTATCAAAGGATCTGAGGTAAAATTTGGGGTATGACAGTTGCCCCTATTTAAATATCTTTGCCGGATGATATGAGTGATGAAAATCCTCATGAAATCATGGTGAAAGCTATTTAAGTACAGATAACCGAAAATTTTACCCTAGGATGCAATGATATGTTATGCTACGGACAAAAGAAAACTATGCAATGTCGACATGCAATGAACTCTAGCATGATGAAAATGATGAGATGCTGAATGCAAGGGATGCAGACGACAATGAAAGCATACGAGACAGAGTTAACACAAAGAGTAACCACTCATTGGAGAAAGGCAACAACACCGAGGAAGCAACAATCATCATCCATGAATGGGATTGGATGGAAAAGAGTCACAAACATTCAGAATATCATTGAATGAGGTGAGAAGAAATCTAGGAAATATATCAAGGACAATGAAACAAACAACGGAGACATTCAGAAAAGCAAAGAATGAACTCTGAAACACACCAGAGATACTCGGAAAAACACCGAATAAACTCCGGGACACATCCAGAAAAGCATTGGATGAAGGATAGAAACAGATCTAAAAATAATCAATGGTCGTTTACCAAAGTCAGAAACAACTTGAAGACATCTAGAAGAGCATTAGATGAAGATAAATATTCTGAAGGTACATCCGAACATTTAGAAAAACATTAAATGTACGGGAAAAAGTTTGAAGACATATCTGGAAGAACATCAGGTAAGCAACAAAGGAGTTCTGGAAGAACATCAAAATATAAATACATACCCGGAAAAGCATCAGATAAGTACTAAGGAGTTTTTGGAAGAAAAAAATCAGAAACAAAAGTCATATTCGGAAAAGCGTCAGATAGACACAAAAAGGCTCTGGAAAAACATTAGAAGCAAAAGTCGTATCCAAAAAAGCATCAGATAGACACAAAGAGGCTCTGGAAGAACATCAGAAGCAAAAGTCATATCTGGAAAAGCATCAGATAAACACAAAGGAAATGAGATTCTGGAGAAGCATCAGAATAAAAGTCATACCCGGAAAAGCATCAGATAGACACAAAGGGGGTTCTAGAAGAACATCAGAAGCGAAAGTACATATCCGGAAAAGCATCAGATAGACACAAAGAGGCTCTGGAAGAACATCAGAAGCAAAAGTGCATATCCGGAAAAGCATCAGATAAGTACAAAGGAAATGAGATTCTAGAAAAGCATCAGAATCACAAAGCAATATCTGGAAAAAACATCAGATAGGTTCTGGGAGAACATCAGAACAAAGACTCAATCTGGAAAAACATCAGAGAGAGAAGACACATCCGGAAAAACATCAGAACAAAGACTCATTGTGGAAAAACATCAGAAAGAGAAACAAGGGTGACATCCCCGAATGGCATTAGATAAAAAGATACCAGACATCTAATAATGGCTTTGGGTGAAAGATATAGACACAAGATCCGAGAATGGTATTGGATGTAAGATAAAAACATACATATTCGGAAAAACAATCGGATAAGAAATGTCATATTTGGAATAACATTAGATAGACACGACAAAATTTGTTTGGTAGGTGCCAAGTGAGTTGGACATTGACCACAAGGTAAGACATGGATAATAGCACGACCTCGGGAGGAATGTAAATAAGGATGAAACACTCATGATATGCATATGTATATGAATTATGCAAATGATATATGATAAAATGCAAATGCAAACGCTGACAACAAAGCTTGACTCTTTTGGTGAGATGACAAGACTAGAAGACTGATTCCTCAACACAGAGATCACTGCCATTTTGCTTAGGGACTAAAGATGCCACTACTGAATATATCTCTACCATACTAGTAAATTGTATCAAGTTGATGATCCTTGAAGGAAGGATTGAGAGCTGCTTAGGGATTCTTCGAGTAAACTGCCCCAGATTAGCTGACTGTTATAGATGAGCTGGTAATTGCTTCAGCTTGACTGATTCTGTAAATGACTACTTTATTGTGCCCTCAGAAGGCTTGCCCTAGTCTGATTCTTGAAAAGTCTTCTAGGTAAATCAATTTTGAGAAGGACCTGCCACTGACAGGATCACGACCAAGTTTCCCAACTGTTTGAAAATTCCTTGAGTGGAAAGCCAGTTTGCAAATAAAATTGTTCATATAAGTATGGTAATGCAGAGTTCATGCAACTGTTTGAAATCAAAATCAATTTTGAAAGATACAAAACATATGATTTACATGTCAAAACACGGAGATTCAAGACACTCAAAGTGTAAAGCAAAGGTGTAACTCCAAAATAAATAATTTGCAAAAATCTTTTGGAGTCAGTCTACACAACCTTATTGTAGTATGCTTTCAAAATAAGTTTGCTTCAGTTAGGTCTTTTGAGTGTTGTAATGTGGCCTGGTTCAAGGTTTATGAAATAAAAGATAAAGGCTTAAAGTTTATTTGTACCCACCCAATCTACATGATTATCTTCAGTCCTACGCTTAGTAACTCATACTACTCGCTCAGGTTCCCATAGGTTAGAAATTGTACTGATAATAGTGATGATAGTTCAGAAGTCAACAGACTTTTTGAAAAGGCAGTCACTGCTTCTTTACAACATTTTGTTATTTTGACATTGATGATTTACAGGGTGAAGGGTTTAGAGATCTCCTCTTTTATTATCTCTATCTTTTGCCTGAACTGTTTCTTGTGAAGATTACAGTCAGCGGGATGCCCCAGTTTTGCCTAAGTCTCCTTCATAGGTTTTGACTTAGCGAGCTTTCTTTTGATTATTTTTTTGAGAAAGAGAGTGACTGTCTGGCTTAATAATTACGGCGAACCATCATCGGCCTTTTGGTTGGAAAACATCTTCGACAATTACTTGCTGTGTGCGAAGGAAAACTTGTGAATGTAACCTTTATATGAAAGGTGTATTGCAAGAATACACACCTAAGTTAATTGATAACTACCCTACCCCAAGGTTAAGATTGCGGTTTTTTTTTTTAAAGAAAGAAACTCCAACTTCTAGGCTCGAAGGGGTTGATAAGGGAATAACTTCCTTATTTCTCCAGTGTTTGAGGGATTGAAACAATGCCTTCATCATCAACAAAGTTTGATTGAAAGCATACTAACAACAATTATGGATAATACGTTTTCATCATCCTCCTTCAAATATTTGCATAATCAAAAGTTTGGACAAGGAGTAAATATTTGAAAGATAAAGCATAAAAGTGCAGATAATAGACAAAATAAATTGAAATCAAAAGTTGCAATGCTCATTTTATTAATATGAAAGTACAAACACTAATTAAAAGCAAACAGCTTATACAAAATGAAGGAAAGTACAAACAACAAGAAACAAAAGGCCTAGTGACTAAATCAGTACATAGATGAGTCGTCCTGTCTGAAACACTGGCGTTTAAGAAGATAGTCTGCTGAAGTCGGAATGAAGCTTCAATTTTGATGTGCTGGCAAGGGATTGTTCTGGACATTCGGATGAATATCCTTAAAATTAAGGATTCCAGTTCTAACCAACTCCCGCACTCTGGCTTTCAGCGCATAACAATGCTCCAAGTCGTGGCCTGGGGCGCCCACATGAAATGCACATCGGAGATCAACTCTAAATCCAGCTGGAAGAGGATTAGGAGGAGGTTGCAGAGTCCTTGTAGTGATCAGCCTTTGTTGAACCAGGTCAGGATAAAGTTTTGTATATGTCATGGGAATAGGATCAAATTGATTCCTATTCTGATACTGGTTCTGTCCAACAGCTGGACGTTGAGGAATCTTAGCTGGTCATGGAGCAGCAACAACAACAACATGATGATCAACATACTGAGGTATAAGAAGAGACCTTCTCACTTCATTCATGATAGCATTGGTCTGATCCTCTCTCTTCTTCTGGAAATTCCCATAGGGTTTCTTTGCACCATTGGAAGATTCAGCGACTTTGGATACCTTATTATTTTTCAGTCCTTCTTCTAACATTTGGCCAATAGTCACCAGATCTATAAACCTTGAAAAGATGCTCCCAATCATCTTCTCCCAATAGAAAGGGGACAAAGTATCCATGAACATTCCAGATAGTTCCTTCTCTACTAGAGGGGGTTCAACCTGGGAAGCTAACTCTTTCCAACGCTGAGTGTATTCCTTGAACGACTCTCTCTCATTCTGAGACATATTTTGAAGATGACGGTGATCAGGAGCCATGTTCATATTGTATGTGCATTGCCTCATAAAAGCGTTGGCGAGATCCTGGAAGCAGTGGACACTGTTATGCCCTAAGTTCATATACCACTTGAGAGAGGCACCACTCAAGCTGTCCTGAAAGCAGTGGATGAGCAGCTTCTGATTGCTGGTGTAAGCTGCCATCCTTCGGAAGTACATGACCATATGAGCTCTTGGGCAAGAGTGACCCTTGTACTTTATGAACTCGGGAGTTTTGAACTTAGCAGGCATAACAAGGCCGGAAACTAAGCACATGTTGTCTGCATCCACATTGAAGAAATCAGTACCCTCAATGACTTTGAGTCTCTTATCTATGATCTGAAACTGTTCATGGACAACCTCAGGCTCAACAAAATCTTCATGGTTTTCACCTTGAGCACTGACAGCATTATACTCATAGGGAGGATTCTCAAAGGGAGCTCAGACAGTTTGGGTAACAGTGTGGACCACAGGCATGGGCTCAGCAAAGACGGGAGCTTGAAAAACTTGTCTGACCAATCATAGTAGTAGAAGCAAGGGGTGGAGAGTAGTTGTGAGGTAAACCAAACTCTGGCTAAGTTGAAGGAGGCATTTGAACAGGAGGAGGATCAACACTTAAAACTTCCTGAATGATGGTCCTTTGAGATTCTCCTCTTGCCATCAGGACTTGAAGCATCTCGGTGAGCTTAATTGTGCCTGATTTCAACTCATCGATATCCATTTGGATTTCTACATTGTGTACTTCTTGCTCTAACATCTTGCGTCTATAGTTATCTCTAGTCCGATATCGATGTCGAGGAATCAGCTTGATGACTCAAAGGTACACTGGAAGATAGAAACAACTGGACATGAGTTACTGGACAAACAGAGGTATGCAATGAACCATGCAAAGATGCAAATACAATGCCATACGATGCAAGACAAGATACAAAACACACATAACATGACCAAAGGTTCGAGATCACAGCATGAGGTCTGGGTAAAAATCCAACCACATAATGTGTAATAGGGGTAAAGCACCTGCACAATTGGTTCTAACAAAGTTCCCAAAGTCATCGACCCATCTTTTGGATATTATCGACACACCAACTACTTCGAAATCAATAATATTCCCAAGAGAGTCTCGTATGAGTGTAGTATCACGTATCAGCTGCTTCGGGACTACTCCCTCATAGTCATCGCACTACATCCTAAAAGGCCAAGGGGGGGTAAAAGGTAACTAAAGGTCCTCAGTGTCACAGGCTCCTAGGTTGAAAGTAGTAATGTTTTCACGAATACTTGTTCAACAAAACTACTCCCAAGAGGGCCTCCACTGAGCGGTGGTTTCTCAAGTTAGCTTGGTTGGGAATCAACTCCCTATGAGCCTTCTCGAATATACCACCTTCCTATCATAGGTGCACTCAAGTCCAGATATAAGACTTATACTCACCATTCAAGGTAACAACCCTGCATACAGAAAAACCCAGACACAAAAAGATATATGTACAAATATATACAAATATGCAAGCAAGCAAACATATAGCAAACACAAATATAAACAAGGTGGGCTTAACCCTCTTAGGGGATTTCCCTAGTGAAGTCGCCATTTCTGTTGCGGTGAGAATCAGATATCAAGCTATTGAATTTAACTTGAATCACAAATCATGAAGTTTACCACCGAGCTTTGATTTATCCAAAGGAAAGGGTAAAGATCAAAGAAAACCCTAAGTGCACCATGTAATAATGCAGCTAAGAAAAGGTTCGAGTGTTGGTTATACCTAGGGAAGGTGTTAGCATCCTAAGTATATGTAGAGCTCTACATGAACCTCTTGTTAGTATTTGTGTTATGTTAAAGTTGCTTGCTAAGGGAAACGTGCTAAGGTAAATATCTAAATTATATACAAAGTATACTCGCCAAGACACCGCATCTCGTGCCTATGTATCCTGACGAGAATGAAATCAGAGCAACCGTAGTTCCCCTAAATAGGGGTGAGGAACTCTTGACTGTGGTCAAGGTTCTAAAGGAAAAAGTAAATGTCTACAGTAAGACACCTACATAGAGTGCGGCGACCCTAAACTAATGGTTAGGATAAAGGGTAAGAAAGGGAATGTCCACAGCGGGACTACTAAATAGAGTACGGATTAACCAACAACTTTCCAAAGACAAGTCGAATTGAAGGCAACAAGGGTTGACCAACACTTAGTCCAAAAGTGGCATCAAAAAATTAGGAAGTATCAAGAAACAATTAAGATAAATCAAGAAAATCCAGATTGAATTAAGAATTAATTAAAGATAAAACTAAATAAACCAAATTCTAAATAAATCGAAAGAAAATCCAAAAACCAACTAGTTAATTAAATTGTAATCTAAATAAAAATAAAAAACTAAATAATTAAATTACTAACTAACTACAAACCAAAAGGAAAAATAAATATCTAATTACCCTAAAGTCTAGTTAGAACTAAATAATTAATTAAATTAAAACTAATTTACACTAAATAACCAAAAACTAAAAAAACTAAAGGGGTGTGAAGAGTGATTAAGAGGATGTATTAAACAAAAAACAATGGGCCTAAGAGTAAGTCAGCCCAACCAAAACTTAACCTAACTTAAAATAAAATAAAACTAAAAAAGAAATTAAAAGTAAAAATGAGGAACAGAAACTCTACGTGAAACTGATTCCTTCTCCTTACAAATTCTAATATGCTTCCTCGCTCTCTTCGCCTCCCTCCTCTCGCACGTCACTTCTCTTCTTCCAATCTCACAGCGCTTCAATCTTCTTGTTTCCACTTTCTCTTTTGATTTACCCTCAAGCTTTGTGGATCTCCCTTGGTGATGGTGAGTGATTACGGTTTGTAGGACAAATGGTGGTTAAAGGGACGAGGTTGCCGTGAATTTGAAGGGTTGTTCTCAGGTTGTGATTGGGAACAGTTAGATAAGGTGGGGGACAAAGGAAAAAGACGATGAAGGTTTGAAAGTGAGCCGCGAGATTTCGGCAGTCAAAGGAAGAAAGTTTGGAAATTTGAAAAATGAATCGGGAGAGATGAACATGGAGGTGGTGCATGTTGTTTTATTGATGATAAAAATATGGTGAGTCTTATTTGTGTAAATAGTGAAGGTTCTGTTATGAGGTTGAGTTTGTTGATGGTGGGAGAGCGGAAGGTCGAATCGAATGCCCTCAAGGAGTTTTTCTCTCGCTGCTAATTGAAGGCCCCCCTCCTCCTGTTACGTTGTCGCATTCTGCTATATCCAAAGAAGTGGAACGTCAAAATCTTGTATATTTCTCTGAAAACCCTTTCCCAATTCTTGAATCTTTTTGTCTTGTAGCATTGTCTGGATGTTTTCAGTGGTGTAGAGCATACACAGTCTTAATGTTGCAGGTTTTCATATTTTGATGAAAATTCTGTTTTGTGTAGGGTGGCATCGACACAGGGCGAGTCATAGCAGGGTTTTTGGGTTGTTGTGTTTTATGAAGTTGTCGTCATGGTGCAGGCATATTTGTCACAGATGAGAGCGGTTGGAGCGCTGGTTCGTACGGTTTCTTCAAATGATGTAGGCAGATTTTGGAGGGCATTTTGTGTCGAAGTTGGAGGAAACTAGACCTTGGCATAGTAGGCATAATAAAATAACAAAGTAATAACAATAATAATAATAATAAATAATAATAATAATAAATAATAATAATAATAATAATAATAATAATAATAAATAATAATGATAATAATAATAATAATAATAATAAACTTGAATCGAAGGATAACTAGACCTTGGCATAGAAAATTAGAAATAAATAAATAATTAATAATAAACAAAAATAATAAATAAATATAAATAAATAATAACAAATAAAATAAAATAAAATAAATAATAATAAAATAAAGAACAAATAATAAGTAAATATAATAAATAAATAAAAATAATAGTAATAATAATAACAAATAAATTTAAACTAAAATAGTAATCTAAAAGTAATAATAAAAAAATATTGTAAATTAAAAACTTAATTAACTAAGTAAAGTTAAACTAATTTAATTACGTTAATATGTTACTAAAATATGAATTAAATTAAAGTCAAAACTAAATTAGAAATAACAAAAAAAACTATACTAAAATATAAACTAAATTAAAATGACTACTAAAATAGAAATAACAAAAAAAGCTATACTAAAATAAACTAAATTAAAATGAATACTAAAATAGAAATAACTAAAAAAGTTATATTAAAATATAAACTACGTTAAAAGTAATTACTAAAAACTATATTACAGTAAAAACTAGATTGAAAAATAAATTAAATCAAAATATAAATAAAAATAGAAAATAACCAAAAAGAGACGCTATATTAACAAAATACAGAACTAAATTAAAAAACTAAATCAATTCTAAATAATACTTAAGATAAAAAAAAATAGATTATAAACTGGAATGATAAAATCGACTAAAAAGCACCATTAATGATGAAATGAAATGTTTAACTAGAAGAATGCAAAAAATGGCTGACTTAAAATGATATTAAATGATTAAAGGATCTGAGGATAAAATTTGGGGTATGGCAATGGATTATCATTGAAACCAGAATGCTCGCCTGTCAAACAAAAGTTGAGAAGAACTCGTCCTGACATGACCCTCAAGATCAAAGAAGAGGTGTAGAAACAGATCGACACATGGTTTCCCGTCACGTCCAAGTATCTCGAATGGTTAGCCAATATTGTGCCCGTACCGAGAAAGATGGGAAACTTCGTATGTGTGATGATTACAGGGATTTGACCAAGGCTAGTCAGAAAGTTGATTTCCCTCTGCCACATATTGACATGTTAGTTGACATCACTTCCAAATTCAAGGTATTTTCTCTCATGGATGGCTCCCAAAGATTGGAAAACACTTCATTTATCACACCTTGGGTTACTTTTTGTTACCAAGTGATGTATTTTGGTTTGAAAAATGCGGGCGAAACCTATTTAAGGGCTATGACCACTCTTTTCCACAACATGATGCCTAAAGAAATTGAAGTGTGTGTTGACGGCATGATTTCCAAATCCAAGACTGAAGAGGATCATGTTGAATATTTATTAAAGTTGTTTCAGCGGTTGAGGAAATATCAACTCCGATTGGACCCGAACAAATGTACATTTGGTGTCCGCTCAAGAAAGATCTTAGGCTTCATCGTTAGCCAAATAGGAATTAAGGTCGATCCCGACAAGGTCAAAGCCATTCAAGAAATGCCTGCTCCAACAACTGAACAACAAGTTAGAGGATTTCTTGGACGCCTGAATTACATCTCACGATTCATATCACATATGCCAGTCATTTGTGGGCCCATATTTAAGTTACGAATAAAGGATCAAGGTTGATTTGGACTGAAGATTGCTAGAAAGCATTTGATAGTATCAAAGAATGTGGAGGAAAATCACCACACATCACACGAGTCTGCAAGACATCACTCGATATAGGTTTCGATGATGACGAATTACAACCTTGGATGAATTGGCAATCATAAACTCCAAATCTACTAAACAAATGCAACATATCACCTACCATATCCTTTTATAGTTGTCTAAAAAATGTTATAATAAATATACTATGTGTAGATAAAATGTGGTCGTGACAAGAGGCATGAAAAATCACATAAAAAGATCAATTTTTGCAGGTTTGCATGGCATGAGTCGACCATAGGGTCGGCGCATGCATCAGAGCATTTTCCACTGGTCAGCGCATGAAGGCATGAGTCGACCATAGGGCCGGCGCGTGAAGGAAATATTTTTCAACGGGTCAGTGCACGCCGACTGTATGGTCGACGCATACTGATACATTTTGCATATTTCCAAAAAACGCAGGCTATGCATCGACGCACAGACCTGCTGCGGTCGACCGTTCGCGCGGAAATCCAGTTTTTAAGTGATTCCCTCTACTATTTGAAAAGTTGTTATGTCTTTGTTTGGTCTGGTACTATATATACAAGTTCAACCACTTTTGTCATTTAAACATTTGATAAAAATTGATTCATGTGTTCAACAATAAGAAAGAGTGAAATAGGTGTCCAAGATTCTTCATCTTCATCTTCAAACATCTCACAACACATCAATTACACACAACCATTTTTGAAGTGCATTATGAATGATTAAAGGTGATAAGGTTCGAAGCTTAGATTGGGTAATCTAGTTCGGGTTGAAGCTTGTGACAAGTTCTTTCTTGAATAAAACCGTTAGGGTTTTATTCTCCAAGATTGGTTTGAATTTTGGGGGGTTTTTGGACAAGATTCTTCATCAAGGGTCAATTGAGCGAAGGTGATTGTGAAGAGGTGTTCTTCAACAGTCTAGTAGCGGATTCAATGATATTGAAGGGAAGATCTCGGGTTCGATTCGTTGCAGTTGAGATCAGCCGGAGCCAAAGGTTTGAACAACAACGGTTTATTCAATAAGGTGGCTGGAATCGGAGGTCTATCAAAAACGATCAGAGGACTTGATTCATCTTGAATCAAGGGGCAAGGAGTGAAAGCAACATTCAACGTCTTGAGATTTCGGTTGTATATTTGTTGTTCAATCCTTGTATAAACTGTTACATTCAACAGGTGATATCTATTAAATCTATCTCAATTCTAGTTTTAGAATTGAGGGCAGACGTACCCCGAAGCGAGGACGACGGGGGAACTGCCTCACCAAATACTTGTCTTCTCTATTTTTCAGCATTTACGTTTTAGCTTAAAAATAAGTAATTTTTGTATAAGCATTATTGTCAAACTGTGATATCAATTGAGTAAGAGGTTAAAACTCTGCTTTTGACTCCAAAGTACAATAAGACATTGTACTAGGCTAGTTGGAATCACTTAACATAAATATCACTTGGAGTATTTTGCACACCAAGTGTTTGACAAATTGCCTAAACCAAAATTATATTACGTGTGTATCTAGTTTTGATCTGCTCTTTAAATCATTGGAACTAGGAATCCTAACAAGTGAATTAGATCATTGATAAGTGTGATTAGTGTTGTGATTCTATTTTCCATATTGTCATTAATCCAAAGGCTTACGCATATCCGGTTTTCCAATAACCGTTCGTTTTAGATTATATTTTCCTTGGCCGCTTCCGCACTTAAAACAAAATTTCAAAACCAATTTTTAATTGGTAGCGCCGATTCAAATTTTAACTGGGATCTATTCAACCCCCCCCCCCTTCTAGATCCAGGCCATAGTCTAACAAGTGGTATCTAGAGCTCCGGTTACTCGGTGCTTCAAATACAACGTTGATAGAAAATGGCTAACGAACCAAAAGGGGCGTACAATAGAGCTCCCGTTTTCAACGGTGAAAATTATAGTTATTGGAAAGACTGTATGCAGGTGCACATAAACTCCATAGACAGAAAAATATGGAACGTTATCCTAAATGGTCCAATATAAATTACTATGACCAATGCGGATAACGTAGTTGTGCCAAAGCCCGAAGCACAATGGACTGATGACGATGAGAAAAAATACAATTATGATTGGAAAGCCAAAAACATCTTAATCTCCTCATTAGGTGTAGATGAATACTATCGTGTATCCCATTGTCCTACTGCTAAGGCCATGTGGGATTCACTACAAATCACCCATGAGGGGACGAACGATGTTAAGTTGGCTAGAATCAACACATTAACACAAGAGTTTGATCTCTTTTTCATGGAGCAAGGGGAAACCATTGCTGACATGCAAAAGAGATTTACTCATCTCATCAATCGTTTACATTCATTAGGTAGGTATGTTTCCAATGATGTTGCTACTAATAAGATCTTAAGATGTCTTAACAGGGAATGGCAGCCAAAAGTGACCGCCATCAAAGAAGCACATGATCTTACCTTATTAGACTTGACAACATTGTTTGGCAAACTACAAGAGCATGAATAGGTACTCTTGAGCCTAGACCAACGCGAAAAGATGTTAAAGAAAGACAAAACAAAGGTGAGTGAAAAGAAATCGATAGCTCTCAAGACTTCCTCCTCGAAGTCTCAAGCAAAAGAGCAAAGTGATTATTCCTCAAGCGACGAAGAAGAAGAGGACAAGAGCGAAGATATGCGGCTGTTCGTTTAACGGTACAACCGTTACGTGAGAAAGAACGACATCCAACATTCCGAGAAGAACTTGGTAAGCTTCCGGAAACAATCGAGGTACTCCAAAGATGATGACTCAAAAGGTAAAAAGACTAGAGGGACGTGCTACAAGTGTGGAAAGCCCGATCACTACAAACCGGACTGTCCGATGAACAAAAAGGCAAAGGAAAAGGAATCATCAAAGTCATACAAGAAATCATCAAAGCCAAGGAGAGCGTACATAGCTTGGGAAAGCGACAATGACTCTTCCTCCTCTGATGAAAGCTCGAGTGATGAAGAAGAGTCCGTGAATCTATGCCTCTCCGCTTATCAGAAAAATAAGAAAAAGCAGGTACGTCACTCTAAATATGATAAGTCCTCAAATATGTCGCATTCAGAATTACAAACCGCATTTAATGCTTTACACAATGAAGCAACTGAAGCCTTCAAGAAACTTGCCTCTAATAAAAGAATTTTTACATACTTAGAGTACAAAGTTAAAGAGTCCGAAAAGAAACTAGAGGACCTTAAGGCTTCTATTGTGGAAGGAAATAAATCAGATTGTAAGGACAATAGAAATCCTTTCGACTTTGGATGTGATACTTGTCATATTTGGGAAGGTGAAGTTAGAAACCATAAGGCCAAATTAAACAAGGCACTTGAGCCTAAAATTACATTTGCGATTGATAAAAAGGATTTTAGAAAAAGTATGATAAATCCATATCAAAAATATGCATATGTAATTAGGGATCAAGCAAGTAGAAGTGATTCTAAAGTCGATTTTGCATGCTTATATTGTTGCAAGAAAGGCCACTCCATTGGTAAATGCCGATTTAGGAGATTTCTAGTTCCTAAAGGCATCTATCAATGGTTGCCCAAACGCAACCATCTTGTCGCTAACATATTAGGACCCAATATGCCATTGGGTACCTCCTTTTGCTAATTATGTTTTGATAGGTAAAATGTGTCGATACCACCGAGAGAAGATGGGTTCTCGACAGTGGGTGCTCAAGACACATGTCTGGAGACATATCCTTATTCATAGACTTCGTGGCTAAGAAGAAAGGGTATGTAACTTATGGTGATAACAACCGCGGAGCAATACTAGGTAAAGGTAGTGTAGGTAATCCCTCTTCGACTATGATTTCCGACGTGTTACTTATCGAAAACCTTAAACATAATCTGCTTAGCATTAGCCAATTATGCGACAAAGGATACAATGTATCTTTTTCAAAAGATTGTTGCAAAATTGTGCATGAAAATGATAAGAAGAATATGTTTAATGGTTTTAGAGTAAACAACGTATATATGCTTGACTTAAATGAAGTATCGTTAACAAGCGACAAATGCCTCATAACTATGAGTGAAGACTCATGGCTATGGCATAGGCGTTTAGCACATGTTAACTTTGACTTACTCAATAAGGTAGTCTCAAAAGACTTAGTCTTAGGACTTCCCAAAATAAATTTCACCAAGGATCACCTTTGTTATGCTTGTCAAAAAGGGAAGCAAACGAGGATCTCATTTAAATCCAAAAAGATAGTTTCAACAACGAGACCTCTCAAACTTCTTCATATGGAATTGTTTGGGCCGTCTAGGATTAAAAGTCTATGAGGAAACTATTACGGGTTCGTAATAGTGGACGACTTTTCTAGGTTTTGTTGGACCATCTTTTTAGTAAGTAAGAGTGATACATTTTCCGCTTTTGAAAGGTTTGCTAAGCTTCTCAAAATAAGTTAAATACAAACATTGTATCAATTAGAAGCGACCATGGTGGTGAGTTTGAAAATCACTTATTTGAATAATATTGTGGTAACCATGGTATAGATCATAACTTCTCTGCTCCATGCACCCTTCATCAAAACGGGGTTGTGGAGCGTAAAAACCGAATTTTAGAAGAATTGGGAAGAACAATGATTAACGAAAGTGGTTTACCAAAATATTTTTGGGCCGACGCCATTAGTACGCCGTGTTATGTTTTGAATAGGGTACTTATTCGCCCCATTCTAAATAAAACACCGTATGAACTTTTAAAAGGGAGAAAGCCAAATGTTTCTCACTTGCATGTGTTTGGCTGCAAATGTTTTGTATTAAACAATGAAAAGGAAAACTTGGGCAAATTCGATTCCAAGGCCGATGAAGGTATCTTCCTCGGATATTCTCAATCGAGTAAAGCATATAGAATATATAATAAACGATTGTTTGCTGTAGAAGAGTCTGTGCATGTTACTTTTGATGAGTCTTATCCGAGAAATATCGGAAAGGATAGTGTTGTTCATGGTGCAGGTACATCTACAGAAGACATACTCAAAGGTGGTGAGACGGGGATTGATCAACCTGACAAAGCCAAATTTGAGGAGGATAAGGATGTACATCATGATGTAACCGAGGAAGTTCATCCGCCTTCAAACGATGATCTCCCTCAAGCTTGGAAGTCTTCCAAAGACCATCCAATCGAAAACATTCTCGGAGACATCACAAAGGGTGTAACAACTCGATCGAAGCTAAGTAATTTCTGTTATCACTTCGCGTTCGTTTCACAAATGGAACCTAAAAACCCTAAGGAAGCCCTACTCGATGAACACTAGTTTTTGTCAATGCAGGAGGAACTGAATCAGTTCACTAGAAATGAGGTTTGGGACCTTGTCCCTCCTCCGCGAGGTCATCGAGTAATCGGCACTCGATGGGTGTTTAGAAATAAATTGGACGAAAACGGAGTAATAACTCGCAACAAGGCGCGGTTAGTCGCGCAAGGGTATAACCAAGAGGAAGGCATCGACTATGAGGAAACTTATGCTCCGGTTGCCCGACTCGAGGCTATAAGCCTTTTGCTTGCTTTCGCTTGTGCGAAGGATTTTAAGTTATTTTAAATGGACATTAAGAGTGCGTTCCTTAATGGGTTCATAAATGAAGAAGTCTATGTTGGTCAACCTTCTAGTTTTGAGTCTCATGAGTATCCTGATCATGTCTACAAACTAAAAAGAGCTTTATACGGTCTCAAACAAGCTCCTAGAGCTTGGTATGAGAGACTAAGTAAATTTTTACTTGATCAAGGCTACTCAAGAGGAAAGGTTGACACTACTCTCTTCATTAAACGTCAAGGAAAGCACTTAATTCTTGTACAAATTTATGTTGACGATATCATATTTGGATCCACTAACATGAGTCTCGTAAGAGAGTTTTCTGAGCTTATGCAGGGTGAATTCGAGATGAGTATGATGGGTGAACTCACATACTTTCTCGGTTTGCAAATCAAGCAACTGAAAGAAGGAACATTTGTGAGCCAAACAAAATATTGTTTGGAGCTTCTCAAGAGATTTGACATGGTAAATTCAAAAGCCATAGACACTTATATGCCAACATGTGTAAATATGAGTAAAGATGAAAGTGGTAAGGACGTTGAGGTAAAAAGGTATAGAGGTATGATTGGCTCTCTTCTCTATCTTACTGCTTCTCGTCCCGACATTATGTTTAGCGTGTGTATGTGCGCAAGATACCAATCATGTCCTAAGGAATCCCACCTAAAATCTAACAAATGTATACTTCGATACCTATCTGGTACTCCGAAGTATGGACTGTGGTATTCCAAAGGTAATGATTGTTCATTGATAGGTTTCTCCGATTCCGATTTTGCCGGTTGCAAATCGGATAGGAAGAGCACCAGCGGTACGTGTCACTTATTTTCAAATTCCTTGGTCAGTTGGCACAACAAGAAACAAGTGTTTGTTGCTCTGTCAACCGCTGAAGCAAAATACGTAGCCTCCGGTAGTTGTTGTGCGCAAGTCCTATGGCTTAAGCAGCAACTATTGGACTTCAATTTAAAACTAGAACGTGTTCCAATATTTTGTGACAATACTAGTGCTATAAACCTTACCAAAAACCCGGTGCTACACTCGCGTACCAAACATATAGAGATTCGACACCATTTTCTGAGGGATCATGTAGAGAAAGGTGACATTATATTTGAACACGGTGACACCAAAAATCAACTAGCGGACATTTTCACAAAGCCGCTAGCCACTGAACCTTTCTTTCATATCTGTCGAGAACTTGGCATTCTCGACATTTCTGATCGGGTTTAATGATTGGTAGTTTCATATTACTCGGTTTACACTTATATTCTTGTACTTCTTACAAGTTTAGCTTTTGTTGCAAGCACAAATATGTTGTTATCAAGTGTTGTCGGTATAAAGGTGATATTTCTCCTTTCTCTCTCTCTTTCTCTCTCTCTCTAAACATTCATGACTTAAACTAAGTATATCGTTTGACAATCATGGTATTTATTTATATATATGACATTTGCTGCAAATACTCTGTGTTTTGGATGCAAATTATATTGTGAAAGGGTAAATAGGCATGGTAAATAGGCAAGTGTGGCATTCTACATGACATAAAACTGAAAAATTGAGTTTTTGATCACTATGAGTCGACCAAAACAGGACACCGGTCGACGCATGCTGTAGACTTTCAAAATTATCAAAAATCACACAGTATGCGTCGATGCATGCAGGGGTTATGGTCGACGGCTAGCGCAAAAACCCATAATTTTTTTTCTTTTGAAAACCGTTTCATCTCTTCATTTCTCCATTAAATGTGCAGTCAAAAGCAACTATATTTGAAAGTGAATTTTTTCTTGTAAGTTGCATCTAGACATCGATTGTGTCCCCTTGTCTCCTCCCTCTTACCAAAACCCTAAATCTTTCTCTATAAAAAGGAATAGTCTTCATCTCTCCAAAATCATCCCCAACTACTCTCTCCAAAGACATTAAAGTTCATCTCTACAAAATCTCCAAAAATCATCATCAATGGCTTCTCTATTTCGCAAAAATACAGGAAAGAGATCAAGGGCCTCATCATCATCCGCTTCAGTACCCATTACCGCTGTCTCACTAGTTCCTCCACCTGCGGTTGAAAACTTCAACAAGAATCTCAGCAAAAGAGAAATCGTTCCACAGCATGCCTTTTACAAGGCAACGGCGGAGCGCATGCATCTCACCCAAATTCTGTCTCTGCTGGAGTTTCAGGGGTTCTTCAACTTTCTGGAGTGCAACACAAAATACAGTGAGGATTTAGTCCGGGTGTTCTACACGAGTCTGCGTGATAACTTTCAAAGTCAATATTTCCACACCTCTGTCGGCAATAAACTGGTAAACGTAAATTCTGAAGTCTGGAATAAGTATTTTGATTTGACTGTAGATGCTGATGCACCACCTCTTCATGAGGTAACGGACTCTCGTACGGTGCCAGGATACGAGTTTAAGAGTGCTCTAAATGACATGCTCAAAAGGCCCTATTCAGATGCTATTGTCAATAGTGATGCCATTCCTAGAACGGTTATAGCAGGCAAACTCCAAACAGGGGATCGCATCCTTCATTGGATTGTCGCTCGCATCCTGCGACCGAAAAAAGGTGGCTTGTCCCGTGTCGAACAAGCTGAGGTACATCTCATCTATATTTTGAAACATAAGATCAAAATAAACTGGCCATATTATATTGCAAGCAGGATTTTGGCTCTGAGAGATTCAGGCCGATGCACTGCTCTAGCGTATGGGTCGTTTATCTCGGAAGTTCTCACCACAGCAAATGTTGTATACCCAACATTTCCTTGTGTTTCAGTATCCTCTGACAAAGAATTTAGCACCAAAACCTTTGTTATGATGGGATATTTTTGGTGTGATGAACGACAAACATACAAGTTTGTCCGTCGAGCAAACATTCCTCGGGTGACTCATGACAGTTCTGATGACAGTTCTGAACAGGAAAGTGAAGAACAAGGTGAATAGGAAGATGATGAAGAAAATACAGAGGAAGAGGTACAAGAACCTGTATGTGAGACGCAAGACTATTATCAATCGCCGGTTCAACATGAGATTCCAAATACTGATTGGCTCCAGCATTCAGCTCCATCTGAAGAACAGGAAGAAGGTTACACAAATCAGGGATGAGGTGAATGACAATACACAGGCTGGACCACCCTGGGTAGATTCTATGATCCATATCACGGCTACCCTTAAGATCATCAACCTTCCCAGCACTCATCACCTCCTCCACCATCGGACAACTCTGAAGTACTTAATATGCTGCAGTCCATGCAGTTAGATCAACAGACCTTCATGAGAAGCCAAGATACGCAAATGGAACAGATCAGAGCTGAGCTTCGTACTCAAAATGAAAGGTTAAATTCATTTTCAACTCCGATGGACGCCCGCTTTGAAGCTCTTGTTGCATCACATGAAAGGCAAGACATGGAAATCATCGACTGTCTCCATCACCTCAACATGTCCGTAGAAGCGTTTGTGGACTTCTCGGATCCTCACCGCAATCAAGATATTGCATACTAGGGGAGGGGCTGAGGTCGGGGTCGGGGATATTAGTTACATAGTTGCATATTTTTTTTTCTTCTGTGTACTTTCCGTTATTCCGTTTTATGTTTGCCTGAATATTCACCTATTTGCATGTATTTTTTTTCACTATCTATTAATTCCAGTTTTTTTGTTCATTATCACTCTTATGTGTGAAGTTTGGTAATTGAGTAGCTATCACCTATTATATGTTTTTATGTTAATTGACGCATTCTCCTTCTCTTTTTGATGTTGTCAAAGGGGGAGAAGAACATGTAGCAAGCACCAAAGCCAAGCCAGGATGTTCACAACAGTTGATGGTTGTTTGTTCTGCAGCCTCATATTACAAAAGAAAGGGGGAGTTTGTGTATACATTGCATATTGTTGCACATTGTTGTGTTTTTGGTTGTTTTGGTTGTATACAGGTTGTCATCATCAAAAAGGGGGAGAATGTGGAGGCAAATTGCCACATATCACACGAGTCTGCAAGACATCACTCGATATAGGTTTCGATGATGACGAATTACAAACTTGGATGAATTGGCAATCATAAACTCCAAATCTACTAAACAAATGTAACGTAACACCTACCATATCCTTTTATAGTTGTCTAAAAACTGTTATAATAAATATACTTTGTGTAGATAAAATGTGGTCGTGACAAGAGGCATGAAAAACCACAAAAAGATCAATTTTTGCAGGTTTGCAGGGCATGAGTCGATCATAGGGTCGACGCATGCATCAGAGCATTTTCCACTGGTTAGCGCATGAAGGCATGAGTCGACCATAGGGTCGGCGCATGAAGGAAATATTTTTCAACGGGTCAGCGCACGCCGACTGTATGGTCGACGCATACTGATACATTTTGCAGATTTCCAAAAAATGCAGGCTATGCGTCGACGCACAGACCTGCTGTGGTCGACCGTTCGCGCGGAAATCCAGTTTTTAAGTGATTCCCTCTATTATTTGAAAAGCTGTTATGTCTTTGGTTTGTCTGGTACTATATATACAAGTTCAACCACTTATGTCATTTAAACATTTGATAAAAATTGATTCATGTGTTCAAGAATAAGAAAGAGTGAAATAGGTGTCCAAGATTCTTCATCTTCAAACATCTCACAACACATCAATTACACACAACCATTTTTGAAGTGCATTGTGAATGATTAAAGGTGATAAGGTTCGAAGCTTAGATTGGATAATCTAGTTCGGATTGAAGCTTGTGACAGGTTCTTTCTTGAATAAAACCGTTAGGGTTTTATCCTCCAAGATTGGTTTGAATTTTGGGGGTTTTTGAAAGAGATTCTTCATCAAGGGTCAACTGAGCGAAGGTGATTGTGAAGAGGTGTTCTTCAAGTGTCTAGTAGCGGATTCAGTGATATTGAAGGGAAGATCTCGGGTTCGATTCGTTGCAGTTGAGATCAGTCGGAGCCGAAGGTTTGAACAACAACGGGTTATTCAATAAGGTGGCTGGAATTGGAGGTCTATCAACAACGATTGGAGGACTTGATTCATCTTGAATCAAGGGGCAAGGAGTGAAAGCAACATTCAACGTCTTGAGATTTCGGTTGTATATTTGTTGTTCAATCCTTGTATAAACTGTTACATTCAACAGGTGATATCTATTAAATCTATCTCAATTCTAGTTTTAGAATTGAGGGCAGACGTACCGCGAAGTGAGGACGACGGGGGAACTGCCTCACCAAATACTTATCTTCTCTATTTTTCAGCATTTACGTTTTAGCTTAAAAATAAGTAATTTTTGTATAAGCACTATTGTCAAACTGTGATATCAATTGAGTAAGAGGTTAAAACTCTGTTTTTGACTCCAAAGTACAATAAGACATTGTACTAGGCTAGTTGGAATCACTTACTCAACATAAATATCACTTGGAGTGTTTTGCACACCAAGTGTTTGACAAATTGCCTAAACCAAAATTATCTTACGTGTGTATCTAGTTTTGGTCTGCTCTTTAAATCATTGGAACTAGGATACCTAACAAGTGAATTAGATCATTGATAAGTGTGATTAGTGTTGTGATTCTATTTTCCATATTGTCATTAATCCAAAGGCTTACACATATCCGATTTTCCAATAACCGTTCGTTTTAGACTATATTTTCCTCGGCCGCTTCCGCACTTAAAACAAATTTTCAAAACCAATTTTTAATTGGTAGCGCCGACTCAAATTTTAATTGGGATCTATTCAACCCCCCCTTCTAGATTTGTGCCATAGTCTAACAAAGAATACCTCCTTGTGCCTCCAATCTTGATTCCTCCAGTTGAAGGGAGATCTTTGATTATGTATTTAACCATTTTGAAAGATTCCATGGGGTGTATGCTCGGACAACAAGATGAAACAGGAAAGAAGGAGCATGCAATTTATTACTTGAGTAAGAAGTTCACCGACTGTGAATCTCGATATTCGATGCTTGAAAAAACTTGTTACGCTTTAGCATGGGCTGCACGACGTTTACGTCAGTACATGCTAAACCACACCACTTGGCTGATTTCCAAGATGGACCCCATCAAATAAATTTTTGAAAAGCCTGCTTTAACTAGAAGAATTGCTCGTTGGCATATGTTGTTGTCAGAATATGACATTGAGTTCCATGCTCAGAAAGCTATCAAAGGAAGTACGTTGGCTGATCATTTGGCCCATCAACCTATTGAAGATTATCAATTTGTTCAGGATGATTTCCCCGATGAGGACGTGATGTATCTAAAGATGAAAGATTATGAAGAACCATTTCTAGATGAAAGTCCTGAGCTAGATTCTCAATGGGGATTAATCTTTGATGGTGCTGTTAACGCATATGGAAAAGAAATTAGAGCAATCATTGTGACTCCTCATGGATCCCATATCCCTTTTATTGCCAGACTAACCTTCATTTGTACAAACAATGAGGCTGAGTATGAAGCGTGCATCATGATCCTTGAAGAGGCAATTGTTATGAGAATTAAGAACTTGGACGTGTATGGTAACTCTACTTTGGTGATCAACCAAATTAAAGAAGAGTGGGAAACTCACCAAGATGGCTTGCTTCCATACAGAGATTATGAGAGAAGATTTCTCCCCTTCTTCAACAAATTTCAGTTCCATCATATTCCTCGTGATGAGAACAGAATGGCAGATGCTTTGGCAACTTTGGCTTCCATGATTGTGGTAAACTGTTGGAATGATTATCCCAAGATCAATGTTACGCATCTCGACAGACCCGCTCATGTTTTACAGTAGAAGAGGTCAGTGATGATAAGCCTTGGTTCTATGATATTGGTTATTTCCTCCGAAAACAAGAATACCCATATGGGGCATCCAACAAAGATAAGAAAACATTGAGAAGGTTGACTGGTAATTTCTTCTTGAACAACGATGTGTTTTACAAAAGAAACTTTGACATGGTCTTACTAAGATGTATTGACAAACGAGAAGCAGACATGTTAATGACTAAGATTCATGAAGGTTCCTTTGGCATCCGTGTCAATGGACATGCTATGGCGAAAAAACTTTTAAAGGCATGCTATTATTGGATGACGATGAACTCTGATTGTTTCAAGTTTGCTAAGAAGTGCCACAAGTGCCAAATTAATGCAGACAAAATTCATGTACCACCAACTCTCCTTAATGTCATCTATTCTCCATGGCCATTTTTCATGTGGGGAATCGACATGATTGTCATCTATTCTACAAGGATTGACATGAAATGCTCTCATTCGCTTTGCATGGATATCGTACTTCAGTACCCACATCAATAGGGACAACTCCCTTTTCACTTGTTTATGGCATGGAAGATGTGCTCCTAATAAAAGTTGATATTCCTTCGATGCGAGTTTTGATGGAGGCTAAACTCTCAGAGGCTGAATGGTGTCAAAACAGATATGACTAACTGAATTTAATTGAAGAAAAGAGGATGACGACTTTGTGCCATGGTCAACTCTACCAGTAGAGAATGAAGAAAGCTTTTGACAAAAATGTTTGACCTCATGAAGTCAAGGAAGGCGACCTTGTGCTTAAGAAAATTCACTCTTTCATCACAAATTCTAGGGGCAAGTAGACTCCTAACTATGATGGCCCATACGTTGTTAGGAAAGCCTTCTCAAGTGGTGCTTTATTTCTCGCAACTATGGAGAAAATCCTATTGTCATATGTAATGTTTTGTCCTATTGTCACTTTCTACATGAGCTAGGAGAAGATCCGTGCATCCGTAAGGGTAAGTTCATTCATATCTTAGATCATTCGATAATCGTTGGTTGTTGCTGATATATAATTGCTATTATAAAATTACTAATAATTGAAAATATTTAAAAATAAAGATGTATCAAATCATCAACATGATAAATCCAATATGTCTAGTAAATAAAAAGTATTTACAAACATCACTGATAATTATAAATATTTATAAATATTTTGTTGATTGAAATAAAAAAGATATTGTGGTGATAATGTCCCGTGAAAATAGTGAGTTTTAGTGATAAAATTCACAAGAGTTGGTAGCTTTGTGTTTTCACTGTGATCCAAAAGATTTTTCTGGTCTTCATCACTAATATCTTTCTGTATCATTTTGTCCTTAGCTACTTCATCATCTTGAAGCAATGCCAAAACATCCTTTTCCTAATAACACATATAAGAGACAAACCACTCGTTAAAACATGGTAAAAAATATAACTATAAAAATGTTAGTGCAAGACTATGGATTTTCGGTAAAAAAATGTAACTATAAAAATGTCAGTGCAAGGCTATAGACTGCCCGCTTCATAGTTCTAGTAAAATCTTGGAGTTAGGCTAATCTACTTCCTCTAAATAAAGATACAACAATACAAATATGAGATTATGTAGCAAAAGAGTAACAACAGGACTAAAAATTGCACAACCAGTAGAACAAACAAAGATGATATCATGTGGGAAAAATCAGGTCATGCAGAAAAAAAATGGGCTAAAGTTTGTGTGTGTATGTAGAAGAAGGTCAGGATATAATTTGTGGTAATAGTCTATAGACGTATGTAATTGTAGCAAGAAGTTGATATCAAGACAAATAGTTTTTCTACCAATTACGACGAACTTAGAATGTAAACAATTATTAAAACTGAAACCATACGGTGTTTGATGAAATGCAACATTTAATAAAGCAATGTGTGAAATATCATTTTACAAAGAGCAGTACATGGATTTTAAGACTAACATTAGCCACAAGCTTAACATCAAACAACATGAACAAAATAACTCTATCATACAACAAAGTTAATCACAATTGAATGTCAATAAATCTCAGGAGCAAAACTCAAAACACATGCAGAACCATTCGAAGACATATTTTAAAGGGAAAAAGTTGGAACAAAAATAACAACAGTTAATTACGAATATGAGTCGAGTTGTAATACACTACGGTCTCCCAAAATATTATATGACATGCTATGTAACATTGAAAAATTTATGGCAAGTAGGAATACCTCACATTATTGCCTTGAAAGACATTGTCATCCATTTGTAAAATATTTAAAAAAAAATCATATAAGGAAGATACAAAAATAGCATGAGATTAAGTAGAGAGAAATTATCGGTGTAATCAATAATTTATGTCAATGGTTAGAAGTTTACTATAACTCATACAAAATTAAAGTTGACTTACGAAAGAAGAGTAATAGAAAGAATGTTGAATTGTTGGTAAGCACATAAAAATGGATGAATTGTTAGTAAATACATAAGAATTGATGAATTGTTGACAACTCATACATTTGTAATGTGTTATGTTTGATTATCAATGCAACAAACTAATTATACTTTATATATATTACCCTTAAGATTCATGTCATATGTAATGTTCTGTCCTATTGTCACTTTCTACATGATCAAACAGGATACATGGAAAGTTGAGTTATCCGGTCATTAGTTTTTAAGCAAATAAAAAAAAATGCACTCTTAATCTACTTTCTCACTTTGTATTATAGTTTTACTCTTTTACCCTCGCTCTTGTCTCTTTTTAGAACGAGAACTAGTAAGATACCCGTGCGTCTGCACGGGTAAAATTATTTGATATTGTATATAATATATTTAAGTATATGTAAATTTAAAATAAATACATTAATAAGTGATCTAAATATCAATCATATAAACTTAATTTTACTAATTAAGGTGAAAGGAAAAAAAGGAAAATTATAACATTTAAAAATAAGAGATTTTATCCTTTTAAATAATAACACACAGGTTTATGTGCAAGCATTTCCATCTTAGTATTCTAATTGAAATCTTCAACTTCTGTCACTCGGTCAAATTCATTGGTCATAACAAATACAACATTCACTATGATGTCTAGGGAAGCTTCTGATTCGCTATCGAAGTTGTCAGTTATGTTCTCATCATATTCGACTTCTTTTTTTGGTTGGTACCTTTGAACCTCAAACAACTGTCGCCTTATAGGCATTTTCTCGGCTATTCCCACGTGATTTCCCATGTTGGTACTTGACTCTCCTTGTCTTGGCACCTGAGCTTCCCTGAGGGCCTTTCGCCTACGCTGTTCTCTTCACCACTGTGACCTGGTCATAGGATTCTTACCCTTGTAGTTCTGAGAGATATATGCTGACTTATTGATTGTATGGTTTTCCTTTCGATATTCAAAAGAACCCCTTTCTACGTCAAATTTCTTCCATTTCTTCTGACATCTCCCTTCGACAGGTTTTATCTAGCTTCCTGTTGGTATATTCCCAGTTGGTTTAAACATGTTTGACCTGGCTTGAGTTTTCACTCTTGTCGAGGATCTTCTGGAGTTAATACCTCCTGGGCCCAGGTTTACTTTTTGCCCCCAGTTTCCATTAGTTTTTCTGATTCCTTCTAGATTCTGAGCAGCTTTTTCATCAAAAATGGCGCTACACCTAGGACACAACATCACTCCTGATCCATTCTTTTGACAATGATGCAGAAAATCAACAATGGTTTCCTCCTGCTTGGGGTACACTACTTTGTTACGTTCCTCTTGTTCTTCTGCCTCATTCTTCTCTTCAACCTTTCGATCCGTGATCTCGACCATGTTGATACCAACCTTATCTTCCAGCTTCATCTTAGAAAAGTGAACTTCCATATTTTCAATGGTTTTTTTCATATGCTTACCGTCTACTTCCTTTGTTACCTTCTGCTAGGTGGAATCTTCAGCTTCGACCACCGTTTCAGCATTAAACTTTTCAATGTTAGGAGATGTTTTGTAGTACTGTTCTGCTGCCATGCATATCCAATCTCTAACAAACAACCATCCATTTCCATCATTTCTCCTACCAACATCATGTTGTTCTCCATTTCTCTGATGACTTCGACTTTGGAGACGTTTTTGCCCAGTGCCTCATTGGTGCTGATACTACCTGAGCTAGCATCAGATTTCTCACTTAATTCAACCATGTTAATGCCCTCAGTAGCATTCATTTTCAGTCCTCTAAATGCCATGTCTACTCCCTTGGCAGCTCTATCCAGCTCAACAAACTTATCTGAAGTTTCCTTGGTTATCAATATCAAACCATTATCATCGGCACTGCCTCCATTTGGACTGTCTGCAGTCTTGTTAGAGCCTTCAAAAGCTTCTTCTCTCAGTTTGTGTTTGTCATTTTGGTATAAACACTCATTTGCTTTGACCATTACACGCTTTGTGGCGAACTCTTCAGGAACCTCCACCACATTAACTGAAAAATTGGAACCTTCCATGGCTTCGACCATCTGGACCTCTTTAGGCTCTGCATAAAGAGCCTCTACGGTTTGCAATGGGTCAGAGTCGATCTTCATTTGGGCTTTGTCCCCAAACTTCAGCCTTGCTTCTTGGATGGCACCTTGCACCAAATCCCTTAAAATAAAACATTGAGAAGTTTTATGACCCAAAAAATTGTGGTACTTACAAAAGCCTCTTTTCTTTCTTTGTTCTAAAGGTGGCATTTTAGCACCAGTAGGCACTATTATCTGCCCATCCTTGACTAACAAATCAAATATTTCGTCACATTTAGTAACGTCGAAAGTATATGTTTTCTTAAGAAATTTGTCATTAGATTCGATAGGATTTTTTCCATTTAAGGGGGCTAATAGTTTACAAGAATAAGGTGGACCTCGCTTTAATTCAGCAACATCAACCTCAATCCCGTCGACATGAGATGTTTCATCATATAAATTCTCTACATCTTCACTACATTCAACAAAGGCCACTTTTTTACCCTTGCTGAATCTAGCTTTCTCTTCTCTTAGCCTCTTTAGTTGTTGAACCCTATCAGCTAACTGAGCCATGTCTCTGAGATACTGGGTATCTATCTTCTTCCTAATGGAATAATCGAGACCCCTAGCAGCCATTTCGACCAACTCATGTTCTGGTACTTGCGTAAAGCATCTGGCTTTAAGAAGTTGAAACCTATTTAGGTACTCATCAATTGGCTCAGTGACTTTGCATTTGATACTAGCCAGTTCTTTCAGGATGATCTTAGTTTGTCCCATGTAGAACTGTTCGTGAAACAAACGTTCTAATTGGGCCCAATTATGGACTGAATTTGGAGGCAACGTGGTAAACCATGTAAAAGCATTTTTTGTGAGGGAAGTTGGGAAGTATTTGATCCTAAGGCTTTCATCACCTGCTATCTCTCCTGCTTCAATCATATACCTAGCCACATGTTCGACGGTCGATTTAGTAGTATCTTCTGCAAACTTACTGAACTTTGGAACCTTCGTTCTAAGGGGTAACTCAGACTGAAGAATATAATCCACTATGGGCGAAGTATAATTTGGACTTGTGAAGCCAAAGTTTAAGCCATTTCTAGTCATTATTCTTTCGACCATAGCTGCGAGATTATTTTCTTCTGCTGCATCTGGGTGTCGAACTCGTCTAAGGATTTGGTCAGCATTTTGGTTTCTGTTCACCATGACTATTCCTGGTTCTTCCTCCATATGGATTGGTATCTGGTTCCTTCGTGGTTCGACTCTGAAAGGTTCGCCCATCTCTTGATCCTCCATGTTTGCCTCAGGTACATTTTACGGCTGATATCATGGGGTATTTTCAACAACCGTTGCTCTCTGATCAAATGCTGGTACTCCCATAAAATCAGCCATATATGCTAATTGTGTCGCCAATTGTTGGTTAGTTTGAGTAGTATTCTAAATCAACGGGTGAAAAACTTCTCCAATTATCTAAGATAATGTATGTACCATTTTCATATTACTTTCATCCATTTGTTATCTCAAATAGTTTATGGAAGTATTTTAAGACTGGGTGCTTGCACAGAGTAACCAACACCTATGCTTTGGTGGTTTCGACCACCTGATCCAGATTCTTGCACTGGCAAAGATACTATGCTTTTTGAAAATATAGATGGAGTGCTCTGTAGATTTTGCATCATTGACGTAGACATATCATAAGGTAAACATTCTTGGGGATTCTCATCATCTGATGGGAAAGAATGCCTTGGTGTGGTGGAAAGACTTGTGTGCGGTGGGAGAAACGTCGAAAAAAACGAATTGGTTCGTGGACTCTTTAGCCTGCATTCCATGTAATGGTGAATTTAACTCCATTTTCTTAGTGATGTTCCTTTGTACAGGAATTTTAACTCCATTTTCTAAATGGCGAATCCGGCCCGAAACAGAATTGCTCAGAATGGTAGCTAGATCGAGGGAAGCTGGTGATGAGCTGTGGCATTGCTCGAAGGGCCGTTATAGCAGGTAGATTCACTGCTGGTGGTTGAGCTGCAGGCTACTCTGTTATAGGTGAAGTTGGTCCGACAACATGTTGATTGTACGGTAGGAGGAGGAGTCCATCTATCTTTTCGATCAAGTTGTGTTAAAGCATGATTGTGGAGTGTTGCAATGCTAGTTATTCTTTTGACGGGGTGGTTTTGGAGGCGCTTTGGTGTTTGTGGCGGACGGAGGTTCCGAGTAAGTTGCTCCTTTTTAGGTGGAGATTAGTGTTGAACCATCTTTCCACGAGAATTAATTTTGAGCATCAAGGTGCTTTGAGTGGTCCTTCGAATTTGCAGTGCCCTTTTTGTAATGGGGCGAATGAGGATTTGGACCATCTTTTTGGAGATTGCATTGTTTCGAAGGTTTGGTAGACTCAAGCTTTAGATTGGCTTCACGTTGATTTACTTTTTGAATCGATGCGTCCTGCTGACCGGATCTGGACGCTGAGGTGGCGATTAAGTTGAAGTTTAAGGAGGATTTTGGGTGGTTATTTGGCGTAGCTATTTGTTGGACAATTTGGTTTAGTAGAAATTCCATTATTTTGTATGTGGTTTGTTGGTCAAGTTTTATGGTTTGGGGATGATTAAACGTTTGTCGTGGGATTGACTTGTGGTCGATAAATCATTTGTTTGTATGCTCTCTTGGGCGGAGCTGTGTGTCACTCCAACTTTAGGGGCTTGGGGTTAGCCGAATTTGCTTTATTTCTATTTATTTTGATTTTTCATCCTTTTCGGATGATTCCATGTTTTGATGGTTGTATTCGAATTGTACACCTTTTATGTCGTTTTTAATCCATTTTACTTATAAAATAAATATAGATGTATTATCGAACAAAAACTATTGAACCCATTTTTTTTAAAAATTATATTTGTATTTTAAATAATATCCTTATAAGAAGTTATTGTTGACTTTCTTCTACAATAACTCATAATAATAATAATAATAATAATAATAATAATAATAATAATAATAATAATAATAATAATAATAATAATAAAACTCAAGGACTCAAGGACATTTGATAAGTAAGAATACAAATTCAAATTTGCATAATTATCTGCTAAAAAGTTATAGCTGGCTTTACAAGAAACCAATATTATCTTTCTCTTAACTCTCAAGAGTTGAGTGGGAAAGCACAATTAATGGCACCTCATGGGTCTTCAAAATGCACTGTCACATGGTCCCTAATGAATCTATCAAAGTATTCACCATGTGATTTGCTACAGAGGCATAATTGTTTTCCTTATAAGGTTAGACACATAGCCTCTTTCTTCTTTGTTTCACATGCCACTAACCTTATGATTTACTTCACTCTTTTTCATTTCTGCATTTACATATAAACCCTTCATGTGTAATTATTTGACTCATTCATCATGGATAATTATGTCAAACCCTATCTCAAATATTTGTAAATAAATAATCAAGAATATTGAAGATGGAGATTTGAAGATAAGACATGGAAAATGTAATGGACCACTAACAATTGTAGTGATCTAATCTTTATGCTCTGAATTAGTGTGTGGTCCATTATTGAATTGCAATAACGGGTTCTTTTCCTTTTGTTTTTTTTTTTGTTTTACTTTTTTGAATTATTCTTAATTTCATTTGAGATATATAGTTTTCATTATGTTATTCTTTTTATTTTTATGTTCTTGGACATGTCGCTTGTAAATTATGGGGAAAAAGTTTGACCAGAGTTAAAAGTTATTGTAAGTAAATGATTTTAAATGCATTTTTTACAGACATATTTAGAATATTATATAATATTTTTTTAATAAAATACGAGCTCAAAATTTTATTTGTATATATATTTAAATTTTAGTTACTTTTATCTTGAATGAAATTGAAAAAAAATTGTTTAATTATGTTTAAAAAATTAAGTTTTTTGGAAGAGTTATTTTTAATGTTGCAAATACACTAATTAAAAATAAGAGTAGTGTTATTTAGTACGAAATAATTTGAAGAAGAAAGAGTAAAATGCACACATGTCGTCATTTTAAAAATGAATTTTAAATTGTTTTTTTAGTAAGAATTATGGGATAGTAATTATAATAAATAGCTGGAATTTATTATTACATTTCTTATTTTTACGTTTAGTAACATTTTCCTAAAAATAATTCAAAAATTTGTATCAATGACTAAAACTACTTGCAGAATAATTTTGTTATGATTTAAAAAGTGAAGTTTCTTATGAGGACAAAATATAAAATATAAAATTTATAAAGTCTAAAAGTATATTAATGTTAAAAATATCATATTAAATTAACAATTAATATTTAAAAAATAATAATAATAATAATAAATTGTTCCAATAATAATAATAATAATAATAATAATAATAATAATAATAAAATAAGTATAACATTTTATGCAGTCAACTCGTTTTGGTTCAAATTTTTTTTTGTTAAAAAAATTGAAATCAAATCAAATTTAAACGGTTTTGACGTATGGGGAACCAAAAACATCTAATCAAATTAGCTTTGTGTCATTTTTAATTCTTTCAAGTGTGGTTGTTGTTCTGGCCTGGGCCCGGCCTCACCTTGCGGCCCAGCCCAATGACGCACAGCCAAGGTCCAATATGATTTGAGTAGGCTGACCGGGCACGCGAACCCCTCGACGGGCAGGGCATGCTCCCGCCGAGCAGGACGGCGTGCCTCCAAACGCCCTCGGCGCTCTCCCCTAGTCGGGCAGAACAGCCCTCCGCGGGAAGAATCCCCATACCAACGAGCAGGACGATATGTCTCCCCCGCCCTCGTGTGCTCTCTTCCGCGGGGAGAACAACGTGCTCTCAGGGAACCTCACGAAGCTCCCCTCCGCAGGGAGAACAACGTGTCATGCGCACGTTCTCCACGTGCCCCCTCCGCGGGGACACGTCATCCCCCAACTGTCCACCTCCGAAAGAGCAGGTCAAACCCACTTTCCGGAGACCACGGGACAGTTAGACTAGGGCGAAGACCACGTCCTGATCTTCACAACGCCACGTAAGCCCTAGCAGTCACCTGAGTTGGGCCTGGCCATCCAGCCCAACACAAGTGACCGTTGACCCAGCGCTGGGGTCTCTCTATAAATACCCTCTTCCACAAGAGGGTCAGGTAATTCACTTCTTACCCCATTTCTATACTTTGCTCTCACTCTGCCCAATTCCTTACTTTGACATCAGAGTGTCTTACAGGTACACCCCCCTTCTCCTCCTCATCATCGGTGAACAGTTAGCAGTCAAACAGAGTGTGGCCAGCCCGTGATCCCCTTCTGATCAGATCAGATCAGTGGCGCCGTCTGTGGGAACAGAAACTTCCCCGTTACTCCGAGCAGAGAACCAAATTTTCACCAACACTCCACGATCATGGCTAGCCCACACCGCGATGATACCGTGCACGACTTCATGCACAACCCTCCGACGAATGGCGGAAAGCCAACGGAGACTTCCCGCCCAGCAGAGACCGACGAAAGAGACGGCCATACCGCATCTCCGTCCTCCGCAGAGCCGACACACCAGGATGACCACCGGTCCCAAAGCCCAGCGGCGGTCCAACCTGTTCCCGTCCCGGCTGGAGCGGACCCAACGGTGGCCGCCCTCTTCGCGGCCATCAACCAGATGAACCAGCTATTGTTTCAGCATAACGCACAGATTGGTGCACTAGAGGGTGAGGTCCCACCAAGGTCCCCTCCGCGGGAAGACCAGAATGGGAACTCGAGGAGCCCCTCGCCTCAACCCAGAAGTCGGCGACCTCGGTTGGAGAGGCTCCAAACAGAAGTAGTACGGGAGCGGACAAGATCCCCGACGAGACAAGTTCGCGGGAGACGGCAGAACGGGGAAGCGCCCCCGACCAGGCCTCCGCGCGTCGAACCCCCGGTCAGGAGACCGAGGAGCCGAAACCAGGTGCCTCTACCAAATGCCCATCTCCCCCTCGATCGTCCGCTGTCAGCAACGAAGACGACTACAGGACTCCTTTGTCCCGAGAAATCATGGACGCCCCCATCCCCCACGAGATGGAGAAGCCCCCGACGCTCTCGACATACGACGGCACCTCCGACCCAGACGATCACCTGGAAGACATTGAGGCCATGCTCGACTACCGAAATGTCCGAGGAGTTATCAAATGCAAGTTATTCCCGACGACCCTGAGGAAAGGCGCCATGACATGGTACAAAAGTCTGGAGCCCGAATCGATTACGTCGTGGAGAGTCCTGAAGGACCTGTTTTCAAAACACTTCACAGCATCCCGACGCCATCCGAAGGCGGAAGCCGCCTTCGGCGCGATAATCCAAGCCCCCGACGAGCCTCTCCGAAAGTACATTGAAAGATTCACACGGGAGGCAGTGAAGGTAACGATGTCAGACGAGATGAAGTGTTACCTAATGGAGCAGGGTCTGCGTCACGACTCCAAGTTCTACGAGGCCGTGGGCATACACCGACCAGCTTCTCTGCAGGATTTCCTCGACAGAGCCGTGCATTATATCCGGTTCAAGGAGACCTAGGCAGCCAACTCCGCCCGAGACACCCGAGACAGGGAGGCCCCCCACGGGCACCGAGATGACGGAGCCTCAAGCCACCGACGCGGAGGTGATCGTCATCGGGAGGATCGCCCCCGCGAACAACGCGAACAGCGCGGCCCCGCCGGCCGATTCACTGAGTACACGACCCTAGTCGCTTCTCGCAAGCGCATAATGGCCGAGTGCGCCAAAAACGAATTTTCCCAGGGAGGTGTCCGCTTCCCCAGGCCAACACCCCCCAACCCCAACATGGACAAATCGAAATACTATCGTTTCCACAGAAGCCATGGGCACGTAACGGAAGACTGCATACATCTCAAGGACGCGACTGAAATCTTGATTAAGAACGGTCACCTAAAGAGATACACCCGGGGGGGAGGCCCCGAGGCAAGAAGCCCCTGAGGCCAAGAAAGTCGAAGAGCTCCCCTCTTCAGATGGCGACAACAGACTCAAGGTCGCACTATGCGTCAGCCGCCTCGAGGATTGGTTTGCGGATAGAGAGTTCGGCCTCCCCGACGGTCCCGACCTGCTCATCGAGCCGGTACTGCCCACCATTCGATGGGAATACTTTGCTAGAGCCATGGTCATCTCTGGCGGCTCCACAAGGAACTTGTCCGTAGGATCGGTGAAAAGAAAATTCGAAGAGCTTATCACTAGCAACTTCGGTAAGATGAGCACGCTCAAAAAATTTCGCGGCCGATCCAACCCAATCAAATTCTACCTCGAGGAACTCCCCGGGGGCTCCCCCAACTCCAACATTCCCCTGCTGATACGGGCGAAGATGGCGAACTTCGATGTCAGACGCATCCTCGTCGACGGAGGCAGCTCAGTGGACATCATGTACACCCACCTCTTCACGACCCTCCAACTCGACGAATCCAACCTATCCCCTTACATGGGCTCCGACCTTCAGGGGTTCAACGGGACGACGGCGAGACCTTAAGGATACGTGGAGCTGAAAGTCACATTCAGGGAAGAGGAAACTGCCAGGGAGATCAGTATCTGTTTCTTAGTCATCGAGTGCCCGTCCCTCTACAACTGTATCCTGGGCAGAACGACGATGGTAGAACTCACCGCGGTGCCTTCCACCGTCCACCTAAAGATGAAGTACTACATGAGGCAGGGGGCCGTGGTGACCCTGAACGGGGACATCGAGGCCGCCCGGAGGTGCTTCGAGGCCGCGCTGAAAGGTTTGAGCACCATCGCTCCAACAACTAAGAAGGAAACCCCAACCGTGGCACCGAAGAGCGAACCAAAGAAGCTCGTCGGATCCGTGGACCTCGACAGCCGCTTCACCGAAGAGCACGATCACGAAATAGAGACCAGTGAAGCCAACCAGTCCAACGGGCAGCCCACCCACCCGGCACGCCCCATCCCAGACAGTGAATTCAAGATCGTGACACTCGGGGACGACAAGAGCAGAATCGTGAAGATCGGAGCCGGACTCCCAGACTTAGCGAAGAAACAGCTACAGGCCTGCCTCCGCGAGAATGCTGACCTCTTCGCCTGGAGCGCCGCAGAAATGCCCGGACTCGACCCCGAGGTCGCCTACCATCAGCTGTCCATCAGCCCGACCGCGAAGTCCGTAGTACAATGTAGGCGTAGACAGTCCCCCGAAAATTCGGCGGCGGCTGCAAAAGCTGTAGAAGACCTCCTAGAGGAAAATTTTATTTCGGAAGCCCGGTATTCAACCTGGCTGTCCAATGTTGTACTCGTTAAAAAGAATAATGGAAAATGGCGCATGTGTGTTGACTATACCGATCTCAATCGGGCATGTCCTAAGGACGCCTACTCTCTCCCCAACATCGAAAAACTCATCGACAACTCTGTGGGCTTCAAGATCTTGTCCTTTATGGATGCATACTCGGGGTACAACCAGATCCCGATGGCCGAGCACGACAAATAGAGCATGGCCTTCATGACGGCGTCAGGCAACTATTACTACAACGTAATTCCCTTCGGCCTAAAGAACGCCGACGCCATGTACCAACGGATGATGAACAACGTCTTCCGGGACCACATTCGAATGGACAGCGGAATGCAAACAAGCCCTCCGCCACCTCAAACGCGTCCTGTCCGAGCCACCGATGTTGACACGACCCGTAACGGGCGAAACCCTATACCTATACCTGGCCGTGTCTAACGAGGCCGTCAGCGCCGTTCTCATCAGGGAAACTGAAGAGGGGCAAAATCCAATCTACTTCACGAGCAAAGCCCTCCACGGCCCTGAAGCCCGATACCAGCTGATGGAAAAAGTCGCCCTAGCCCTCATCACTGCCGCACGACGGCTCCGACACTACTTCTTAGTATACACCATCGTGCTCCGAACCGACCAACCCATCCGATAGCTCCTCGGCCGACCCGACATGGCTGGACGCATGTTGAAATGGTCGTTAGAACTATCTGAGTTCGACATCGTCTATGAAGGCAGAAAAGCCCTCAAGGCCCAAGCCCTGGCCGATTTTGTCGCCGAGATGACCTCCTCACCAGACCCTACCACGGGGAGCCACAAGTGGATTATTTTCGTTGACGGCTCCTCAAACTCCATGGGCAGCAGAGCAGGCATCATCCTCGACAACAAAGAGGGCACCATCATAGAGGTTTCCCTCACACTGGCCTTCCCGACGATGAACAACCAAGCCGAGTACGAAGCGTTCCTGGCCGGACTTCGCCTGGCAGCCGACCTCGGGGCCAAAGAGATTACAATCTACACCGACTCCCAGTTGGTCGCCTCACAAGTACGAGGAGAATATCAAGCGAAAAATGACAACCTCGCCGGGTACTTGGCACTCATTACCGAAAAATTGCAAGGTTTCGACTTCGTGGAAGTTCAGCATGTCCCGCGCGAGCAGAACACTCCGTACAAAGTTAGCGAGCACCAAAAAGCGCGGCGGCCACAAATCGGTCATCCAAGAAGTTTTATAGCAACCGAGGACCAAAGCGGCCGACTCCCCGCTCGACATCAACGCAATAGGAGATACCGACTGTTGGATGACACCGCTACACGCCTACCTCAGCGCGGCCCGCCTGCCAATTGACCCTAAAGAGGCAAGCGCGATCAAGCGACGAGCCTGCTCGTACGTCCTCCTCGAGGGCGAACTATATTGCAGGGGCTTCGGGGTCCCACTCCTCAAATGTATCGACAACTCCCAGGCCGCAGTCGTCTTGGAGGAGATCCACGAGGGCATCAATGCGCAGCACCTCGAAGGACGATCCTTGGAGAGAAAGGCCTTACGGGCAGGATACTATTGGCCCTCGATACAAATAGATGCGAAGGAGCACGTCAAGAGATGCGACAGGTGCCAAAGGCACGGGGACATGCACCTCGCTCCACCGACCGAACTCAAATCCCTCTCCTCCCCGTGGCCGTTCGCCTGGTGGGGGATGGACATCATCGGCCCTTTCACCCTAGGTTCCTATCAGAACAAGTATCTCATCGTGGGCGTGGACTACTTCACCAAATGGATTGAGGCCGAAGCCCTAGCCAAAATCACGCTCCACAACATACTCCGATTTTACAAACGAAACATCCTCGCAAGATTCGGGGTCCCGCTCGCCATTGTTACACCTGAAAAGCCGATTTTACCAAGGCCGACATGAACACCTGAAAAGCAGAGGATAACGGTGAATTTGATGGCCAGGATCAAATCCACCCTTCCACCGCAGGTCAAGTGAATGGGCGATGACGGCGGTCCCGCGAACGGACGACAGACACCCGGGCAGGCCCCGAGGGGCACTCCCCGCCACTTCTCCATGGGGCATTCAAAGCTAACCTATCGCCCCTCCCCGGGGGCTTCATCAGATAAAGCGCCTATCCCCGAGGCATTCATCGGAACAGTCGATCCTCCCCGGGGCATTCATCTAAATAACCCTAGAAATCCATCAGAGAAGGCAGAAACTCGAATCTCTCCTCGGGGCATTCATCGTGCCCCGACCACAGACCCAAAGTAAACGGCGAAAATAAAAGAAAAGAGGAAGAAAAATCACTTTATAAACGGTGAGGGACGAGATGCGAAACTAACGGCGCGACGATGATTCACAGCAACGACGGACGGGGAAGAGTTACAGAGCTTCGTAGGTGAGAAAGAAAGGGGAAAAGTAAAAAGTGCACGGGGACCCTCATATTTATAACCCGACGCAGAACTCGAAGCGACACTAGGCCTTTGAGTGCCCTAGGGTAGCCACCCTCACGCCCACTCGGTGCGTGACACGTGGCAGCAAGCTGACAGACGCGTCCTTTCAAATGTCTTTGCCCCGCGCACCCGGCGACAGGAAGAGACCATCGCGCACGCGCGCCCCACCGAGCGCAAGCCGGCGGGCCACACGCCTCGCTCTCTCTTTCCCCGAAGCAACGACCTCAAGTCCTCGCTCTCCCGCCGAAGAGCTTCGACTTGGGGGCTCCTGTTCTGGCCTGGGCCCGGCCTCACCTCACGGCTCAGCCCAATGACGCACAGCCAAGGCCCAATACGATTTGAGTAGGTTGGCCGGGCACGCGAGCCCCTCGACGGGCAGGTCATGCTCCCGCCGAGCAGGACGACGTGCCTCCAAACGCCCACGGCGCTCTCCCCTAGTCGAGTAGAACAGCCCTCCGCGGGCAGAATCCCCATACCAACGAGCAGGACGATATGTCTCCCCCGCCCTCGTGTGCTCTCCTCCGCGGGGAGAACAACGTGCTCTCGGGGAACCTCACAAAGCTCCCCTCCACTGGGAGAACAACATGTCATGCGCACGTTCTCCATGTGCCCCCCTCCGCGGGGACACGTCATCCCCCAACTGCCCACCTCCGAAAGAGCATGTCAAACTCACTTTTCGGAGACCACGGGACAGTTGGACTAGGGCGAAGACCACGTCCTGGTCTTCACTACGCCACGTAAGCCCTAACAGTCACCTGAGTTGGGCCTGGCCATCCAGCCCAACACAAGTGACCGTTGGCCCAGCGCTGGGGTCTCTCTATAAATACCCTCTTCCACAAGAGGGTCATGTAATTCACTTCTTATCCCATTTCTGTACTTTGCTCTCACTCTGCCCAATTCCTTACTTTGGCATCGGAGTGTCTTGCAGGTACACCCTCTTCTCCTCCTCATCATCGGTGAACAGGTAGCAGTTCAACAGAGTGTGACCAACCCGTGATCCCCTTCTTATCAGATCAGATCAGTTGTAATTATGGATTGGTAGTAAATGAATTTGTCAGTTTAATTGTGAAAGGATTTCTTTGAGTGATAATGTTCGATATTTGGAAATTTCCAATTATTCTGAGTCTTAGTCTCTCTTGCTGGTCATGAGGTATGTTTTTTGATAACTTGGTGTCTTCTATGGATAAACAATAGAGGAGTCTCCCCTTTTAAGGTGGTAGCATTTCTTTGAAAGTTGTTTTAAGAAGGATCTCAACAATCATGAATTTAAAAATACAAATTTATTTTTCAATTTGCCTTTAATCAAATGTTGCAATTTGTTTTGATATGTCGTATTAAAGAGGATTATGTATTGATGACCCATTTTTGTCACAAAATAGTTTTATAAAATCTTCAAATAGTGTTTTTAAATCTTCTAACACTTATTACATACAGAACAATTCACGAATTGTGTCCAAAGTATGTTCACACTTGTTTGAGATACTACTTTGCTTTTTACTCCTTTAAATAACTCGATTTTTATTCAATAAGTACAATAGTATGAATTTAATCACTACTATACAAAGTACGTACAATTATTATTATAGTTTTTTTTGGACCGCAGTGATATCTCTAAATTCAGACATTTATATATATTTATTATTTTTTAACTAAATATTATTAATTTCTTATCACGTGTTTTTAAAATAACTATAGTAATATCAATTGATGTTTATGAATTCGATTCTCAACATCTGTTAATTCATAATTTCTTCATATTTTAGCACCATCTTTTATTTTTATTTTTTAAAAAAATTATACCATTGCGGTTCTTTAAACTAACTGTTGTGACATATTTTTTAATTTTTTAAAAATTTTTAAATTACTTAAAATTTGGCGCTTTTTTTATTTTATAAAATATCATTAATGTAAATTATATATCACTACGGTTGTCTAAAAACACTGTTATAATATATTTTTGTAAAATTTTAATTGCTTAAAACTTGATTTTTTTTATATAAAATTTTATCATATATCATAATGGTTTTGATAAACAAGTGTGATGATATTATTAGTCGCTTTAAATAAAGTTAGCTAACTTGTCTCTTCAGTTTCATATTTACATTTCTATTAAGAAACAACCCCTGATGAAACAAAGTGATTCTCAACCCTAACAAAATAAAATCAATTTCAACCCTAACAAAATATACAACACCGTCTTCAAACATGAAGAAACAACAACATTTTGAACCAACGTTTGTGCTTTCTTACCGTCGAGGAAGAAGCGACACCGTGTTCTGACGGGATACCTAAGGTTTTATTTTTAAGTATGTTTGCCAAGACATCGCATCTCGTGCCTACGTATCCTGACGGGAATAAAATCAAAACATTCGTAGTTCCCCTCACTAAGGGTAAACAAAGTTTGTTGGTTGATTTTTAGGAGAAGATACAAGTTGTCATATTAAGGAGAATACTCAACTTAAACCACCACAAATATATGGAAGATGAATTTCTGCTTCACATTAAGAGAATGGCTATAACTCGGATATAGAATCGACGAGTATGCCACATACCTCTCTCAAGTGGAAAAGAATTTACATCTTTCTCAACTATATCACGGGGTATGAGAATTATATCTCGACTAAGGATGACTCATGTCTAAGTCTCTCATGGGAGAAAAGGGGACTTAATTGTAGGTTGTCTAATTAACATCCGAAGGGAACTAACCTAATTCTATGAATTTAAAATAAGATTGAATGGGAAAGCTATCTTATTGTTATCATTCAATAATTGATCCTAATGTCTACTATTGATTCGATTTATCAAAGACAAAGTTGGACCGAGAACCTAAGGGGACTTGGAGATCCAAACCATATAGGCATGCCGAACATCCACGAGTAAATTGACAAGTAACTAATCACGGTTAATTAAAATTTTAATTAAAATTCACTAAAAAACTAATCAATCAATTAGAATTTAAAAAAACTCAATTAGTCCATTAAAAATTTAATTAATCAAAATTAAGACTTTTAATTAATAATAAAACTAATAATTAAAAAAAATCTAAAAAAATCAAAAGGGTGTAAAAAAATAGCATGGATATGTAGTTTTTTTTTTTTTATAAAAAAAACTTGGGGTGTGGCACCAAGTTAGACATTAACCTAAGGTCCATTAACATAAACCTTAATTTTTATCATATAATAATAATAACTAAATAAAAAATTAAAGTTTTAAAAAACAATTAAAAAATAGGCAACAATAATATAAAAAAAAAGAAAGAAAGAAAACGACACAAAGGGGCACCGTCCCTTTTTTTTCTCTGTTTAATAACAAGATAAAAAAATTAGAGCTTAAACAAAGATATTTTTTATTTTTTACTTTTTCAAATTTTAATATACTATCCAATGATATCTTGACATGTGTTCCTATAATAAAAGAAAATAATAATAATAATAATAATAATAATAATAATAATAATAATAATAATAATAATAATAATAATAATAATAATAATAATATAAAAACTCAGTTAAACAGAGGAAGTTCTATTTCAAATTAATTTTCTTCAATATTTCTCATTCGATCTCAATGCTCTCTACCTCTCAAACCCATTTTTAGGAAAAAAAAATAAAGTCACATAAATTCATGGCACATAATTGCAATATAGTCATAACAACCAGACAAGTGATAACATAAATTAAAGTAAACATCAACGAAAACAGAGAAGAGCACGAGTTACCGAAATGGAAGTGTCGCAACGACACGAGCTTATTACGTGGAACAGATTCAGATCTGAGTGCAAAAGAGGCATCGGTTGGTGCATGTTAGCAGAGTCTTGATTGAGTGCAGCGTCAAAGCGGTTGCGATCGATTCTCGGCGGCGATTACATGGATGACTTCAGAAGCGGTGCGACAATGGAGCTCATGATTCTAACATCCTTTTACTTTTCTGTTTTCTTTGAATCCAATCTCTTGTTGTTTTGTATTTTGTTTTTCTGTGTCTTCTTTGTTTTTTCTAATACATATATATAGGACTAGAAAATAAACAAGAATGATAATAACAGTTAACACAATGTTTTTTTTGTTTTTTATAATAAGACAGATATAAAAGGAATTAAAAATCATGTTTTTGTATTTTTGTATGATAAGAAAAGAATTAAAAAATTAAAAACTATGTTTTTGTGTTTTTTATAATAAGACAAGAATAAAAAGAATTAAAAATCATGTTTTTGTGTTTTTTATAATAAGACAAGAATTAAAAGAATTAAAAATTATATTTTTGTATTTTTTATGATAAGACAAGAATAAAAAGAAATAAAAATCATGTTTTTGTGTTTTTTTAAAAGAAAATATTAATAAACAAATTAAAAATAAAATTAAATGATAAAAATTTAAATTTAAATTAAATATTGAGTCAAATCTAAATAAATTAAATGATTATTTAAATAAATATGATTTAAAAGCGAAATAAAAAGTCAGGCAGAAAAGTGCTTGAAAAAATAAAATGAACACACCAAAATAATCAATGCGAAATAAACGTACTGAAAAATACAGCGTTTGGTTAGATTTTGAAATAAATTTGTACCGGTTTGTCTGTAAATCCAACAAATTTATTCTTACTGACATTTCGGACACTATGCAAGATGAAACGCAAAGAGGTGGTATCTTGAGGTTAAAAATTAGGGTATGATAAATGCTCCTATTTAAGTTTCTTCTATCCAGAGATATGGAGATTGAAATCTTCGTCTCGACGTGATAGGAGAGACTTAAATACAAACATGCACAATTTTTGCCCTAAGGTGCCACAAAATGCTTATGATATGATATGATATGAAATGAATGTAAGACAGAGGTCTTGTGAGGAATGATGTCACAGGGGATAACTGTATATGGACAATGTTGAAACACAGTTAAAGAATGGAAGACCCGACAAGGAACAACTTAGCAAAGCAAGACTCCACGGGAAAAAGATCCAACTCCACTGGGGATGAACATCATGACTTCAGGCAGGGGACTGTCAAGATGAACCCTACTACTCTGTTGGGGATGAAAAAGATTCACTGGGAAGGGATCAAACTCATGATTAGAGAGAGACTTTATAGGGATAAAATAAATATCCACTACAAACTGAAGTAGTCTGGAAGGAAGTTGTAACTAGAGATACCAGAGCTGAGGCCTCACAAGGGATAAAATAAATATCCACTTCAATGGGGAAGCTCAGATCAATGTTGCAAGTTAAAGATGTCAGATTTGAAACTTCATAGGGATGAAATAAACATCCAATTTGCTAGGGAAGATTGAAGTTGTAAGAAATCCACTGAGGAGTGGAATAACATCCACTTCACTAGGAAGGTTAAAGCCAAGGAAATTCACTAGGGATTCTTAGGCCACCAACAGAAGAAATATTGCATCAAACATGCCATAACTACTTGAAGTAGAGATTCACCGGGAAATTATCATGACCACCTGAAATAGAGACTTACTGGGGACATGGGTGAAGAATGTTGTGAGAACAAAGTAGTTTTGCATTGATGAACTACGCGGTGGTCGCCATTTCGAATAACAGTTATTGTGAATGGATAAAATAATCTTCAATTATCAAATTCTCCAGATCACGTAGTTTATAAGTCATCTTAAGAGGATTTTACAAAAAACTTGGCATCCAAAATGTTCCAATGTCTTCAAACTCTCTGAGAGATTTATTGAATCTCGACGTAGTTTCCCCAGATTGACTGCATTCCGTATAGGTGAAACTTCAAACTTGCCCCTTAGGGATAGTCGGACTGTGGAAGCAACAACTGGGAAACAGCTTGCCCTTGTTTAGCAGAGTCTTCAAGCAACATGCCCCTAGATATGATCATCCCTTTGAAATGATTCATTATTTATCATCAGAGTCTCAAGTCTCAAACGATTAACCTCATCATTGTTGTTCGTATACAAGCTTCTATGATATTAAGCAATGTTAGCAAGCAAAAAAAATGTTAATTCTAAAACTTCTAATGCAACACACATGTTAGTCTTAAAGTTTTATTGAAAAGGCTATCACAATAAATTGTAACTGAATCACTAGTTAGGATATGACATTGATTAATTTTACAAAGCTAACACAAATTTCAAGCTTAGCTCATAGGAGTCAGGAAATGTTATCTCATTAAGTATGCTTTCAAAATAAACCCTACTTCAATTATGTCTTTTGAGGGGTTTAACGTGGCTTGGTTCACAGTTTATGAAATAAAGGATATAAGGCTCAAAGTCTATTTATACCCACCCTTTCTTCGTGATGTTCTTTAATCCTATGTTCATCTAACTTGATGCGAACACTCATCTCTCAAGGAGAGTTTGACATGTTGAGAAACCATGGAGGCTTTGGACATAGCAGTCACTTACCTTTTTGCTTTTGGTATTTGATCACACGACTTTGTTCTTTGCTGAGGATTTTTCTGTGTAATCCTTTGTTTTTTTTTTTCCGCGTTTTTCCATTCCCTAACTTTTTCCTGGTCAGAATATTTTGAAATCTAGCGGGATACCCCAATTTTTCCTAAATCTCCTTCATAGGTTTTGACTTAGCAGACTTTTATTTATTTATTTATTTATGAACAAATCGTGGTAACTCTAAGTCATTTTGACTTGTTGAAAGGATGGAGACTGCCTCACTCCTTAGCTAGTTGAGGGATAATCATTGTGAATTTGACTCATAACCTCCTAATGTGTGTGAGAGATAGGTATAGTGGATCCTCGGATGTTCACTCCTTTTTTTTGGAAGTTTGGACGCTCGATCAGATTAACTGAAAACTACCCTGCCCCAGGTTAAAATTGAGGATTTTTTGTACGAAAGGAAAAATAAAACTCCTACTTCAAGGTTCAAAGGGGTTAACAAGGGTCTATCTCCCTTATATCTCCAGTCTTTAGAGACTTGAAACAATGCCTTACATCTTCAGCAGGGTTTTATTAAAAGCATACAACAAGATCTTGCATCTTTGATTTCGTCATCCTCCCTCCAATTCTCTGCCAAGGTGAGAAACTGGGTAGTATTGGCATTATAAAGCAGAAAAAAATTTAAGATTGAAAACAAATGGTTTACTTCAAGACAAACATACTCATTATATTAATCATTCAAAATAAACAAGTTTTTACATGCAAAACATGCTTTTACAATCAAAGGAATAATAATAAATGCAAGCAATCAAATAAACAACCTGATGATATTTGGAATGAGCTCTCCTCTTGATTTCACCGGCTTGGAAAGGACTCTTTTGAGTCTTCATATCTATCACCATAAAGGCACTCCATTCTCAATTGGGCTTTCCCCCTTGAAGGTTTGCACCTCATCGTCAATCATCTCTTGAATCTTTTCCTGGAAAACCTTGCACTCTTCAATCGGATGCCCCACTACTCCATCATCAAATTCACAAATGGAACTTAGATTCAACCAAGGAGGGCTAGATTTCATGGCTCTGGTCTTTCTAGGTGTCATCACCGAGTTTCAGGAAAAATAAGACCATAATTGACTGTAAGTCATTGGGATTGGATCAAACTGGTGAATTTCCGCTTCTGGATTATTCAAAAGTCTCTGTTGATTCTGATGTTGATTTTGATAATACTGATTCTGAACTTGTCGATTCTGACATTAATCATGAGGAGCCAACCTTTATTATTGGTATGAAATTTCACAAAGTAATGGTTGCTTGCACTGAACAGGTACTTCATACTAATAAGGCATCATAACTGGAGGTTGCAAGATTTGAGGAGAATCCTCTTGGGAATCACTAACAAATTTCTCTTTACTAGCTTGGCTATTCGAGTCATCTTGGATTCTTCCACTTTTGAATGTGTCCTCGATGTTTACTCCGACCTCCACAATTTTATAAAACTCTAAGGGCACAAAGCCTACCATCCTGACATAATAAGAGTCTGACAGTGTTCTTAGAAACATCTTGGCCAGTTCTTTCTCTTGAAGTGGTGGATGAACTTGGGCTACCAATTCTTTCCACCATTGTGTGTACTCCCTGAAGGATTCATTGTCCTTCTAACTCATACTCATCAACTGATCTTTGTCTGGAGTCATGTCCACATTGTAAATGTACTTCTTCATAAAAGCGTCAACTAGGTCTCCCCAAGACTGAATATGGTTCCTTTCTAGCTTCATATACCACATCAAGGATGCACCACATAAACTTTTTTGAAAGTAGTGAATCATCAGCTTGTCATTATCAACATAAGTAGTCATATTTCGACAGAACATCGTCAAATGCTACCTTAGACAGCTAACACCCTTGTATATCTCAAAGACATACATTTTGAACTTCAGGGGAATAACCATGCCCGGAACCAGACATAGGTCATGAGCTTTAAATCCAAATACATTGAGTCCTTTCATCATCTTCAATTGTTCCTTGAGAAAACGAACTCATTTCTCGATTTCCACAACTCTAGGGCCATCCACCTTATTACAGAGTGGACATTTTGAAGATTTGGCACACACCTCAGAAACCGGGAATCTCTCTTATCAACTTGAACAACCAGGTTATCTTGCACGGGCTGAGAATAAGTAGGAATATACACTTATGAAGCATTGCCGTCAGGAGGAAAGTCATACATCGGGTTAATCATCACTCTGAAACCTGGCATGGGATCCACATTCTCTGTCCTCTCCCTTATCCTTCAGTAACTACTTCAAGCTCGGTACAAATGCTAGGAAATCAGCTTAATGATACAAGAACAGAAGGTCGAATGAGTTTTGGTTATGAAAAGCTGTATGAAAATGATGCAATGCTACATGATGTATGTTTTGCAAAATGAAAATGCATTTCAAGGAAATCAAAAGTAATGTTTGCAAACACCATAAAATGGATAGCACTTTTGAAAGCTGAAAATCTCTCATTTCATTGAAAATTTGAAGGATTACAAAATAGAGTACAACTTCCACAATCCATGGTAAAACCTATGATGTTTGCAACATAACTCTCAGTTCCTTGAAGATGTTGGAAAAATGGTGCATGAATGCATGGATGGATGAATGCACAAACACATGTATTCACATATTCACATATATATATATATATATATATATATATATATATATATATATATATATATATATATATATATATATATATATATATATATATATATATATATATATATATATATATATATATATATATATATATATATATATATATATATATATATATATATATATATATATATATATATATATATATATATATATATATATATATATATATATATATATATATATATATATATATATATATATATATATATATATATATATATATATATATATATATATATATATATATATATATATATATATATATGCAAACAAATAAAGGTCTAGGTTTGAAGATCATGAGCATGGATCCATGGTCTACCCATCCCAAATGGTGTGTACTATGGGTTTATTTGTACCTGTACAACGGGTTCTACAAAAGTTCCCAAAGTCATCAGTCCATCTTTCAGATATTATCAATTTCCCAATTACTCGATGGTTAATATTATTCTCAAGAGAACCTCTTTTGAGTGTAGTATCGCGTATCAACTATTTTGATACTACTCCCTCATAGTCACTGCACTACGTCATAAGAAGACCAAGTTGGGTTAAGGGTAACTAAATATCCTCAGTGTCACGGAATCCTAGGTCGAAAGTAGTAATGTTTTCACGAATACTCGTTCAACAATACTACTCCCAAGAGGGCCTTAACTGAGCGGTGATTTCTCAAGTCAACTTGGTCGAGAATCAACTCCCTATAACCCTCCTCGAGTGTATCACCTTTCTATCCTAAGTGCACTCAAGTTTGGGTTAGGACTTATCTCACAACACAACGTAGCAACCCAAGCAGAAACAAATATACAAATATACAGATATACAGATATACAACAAATAACACATATCAAACAAGTTAGGGGTAACCCTCGGAAGTCCTTAATCCCCATTGAAGTCGCCATTTCTGTCACAGTGAGAATCAGATATCAAGCTATTAATTAACTTGAATCACACATCATAATTCACCATTGATCTTTAATTTATCCAAGGGAAGGGAAAAAGAACAAATGAATCCATGAGTATGCAGTGCAAAGCAAAGCAAAGAGAATCTAAGGTTCGGGGGTTAATTATACCTAGAGAAGGTGCTAGCATCCTAAGTATCTGTAGTACTCTACAAGAACCTCTTTTTTTATTGTGTTATTTGTTATTTTTGTCTGCTAAAGGGTTAAAAGGTAAAGGGAGAACTAAGGTGTTATTTTTAAGTATGCTCGCCAAGACATCACATCTTGTGCCTACGTATCCTGACGATAATGGAATCAGAGCATTCGTAGTTCCCCTCACTAAGGGTAAACAAAGTTTGTTGGTTAGTTTTTAGGAGATGAGACAAGTTATCATCTTAAGAAGAATACTCAACTTAAACCACCACAAATATGTCGAAGATGGATCTTTGCTTCACATTAAGAGAAATGTTATAACTCGGATATAGAATCGACGAGTATGCCACATACCTCTCTCATGTAGAAAAGAATCTACATATTTCTCAACTACGGGGTATGCGAATTATATCTCGACTAAGGATGACTCATGTCTAAATTCTCTCATGGGAGAAAAGGGAACCTAATTGTAGGTTGTCTAGTTAACATCCAAAGAGAACTAACCTAATTCTATGAATCTAAAATAAGATTGAAGGAGAAAGCTATCTTATTGTTATCATGCAATAATTGATCCTAATGTCTAATATTGATTCGATTTATCAAAGACAAATTCGAATCGAGAACCTAAGGGGACTTGGAGATCCAAATCATATAGGCATGTCAAACATCCACGAGTAAATTGACAAGTAACTAATCACGGTTAATCAAAATTTTAATTAAGATTCACTAAAAAACTAATCAATCAATTAGAATTTTAAAAAATTCAATTAATCCATTAAAAATTTAATTAATCAAAATTAAGATTTTTAATTAATAATAAAACTAACAATTAAAAAAAATCTAAATAAATCAAAAGAGCGTAAAAGAAAACCATGGATGTGTAGCTTTTTAAAGAAAAAACATGGGGTATAGCACCAAGTTAGACATTAACCCAAGGTCCATTAACATAAATCTTAATTTTTATCATATAATAACTATAACTAAAAAAAAGTTAAAGTTTTGAAAAACAATTAGAAAATAGGAAATAATAATATATAAAAAATAGAAAGAAAACGACACAAAGGGGCACCGTTCCTTTTTTTTCACTGTTTAATAACAAGATAAAAAAAATTAGAGCTTAAACAAATGTTTTTTTTTTTACTTTTTCAAATTTTAATATACTATCAAATAAAATCTTGACATGTGTTCCTATAATAAAAGAAAATAATAATAATAATAATAATAATAATAATAATAATAATAATAATAATAATAATAATAATAATAATAATAATAATAATAATAATAATAATAATAATAATATAAAAATACAGTTAAATGGAGGAAGTTCTATTTCAAATTCATTTTCTTCAATCTCTCTATTTCGATCTCAATACTTTCTACCTCTCAAACCAAATTAAAAAAAAACAAACTCACATATATTCATGGCGCATAATTGCAATGTAGTCATAACAACCAGATAGGTGATAACATAAATTAAAACAAGCACCAACGAAAACAGAGAAGAGCACGAGTTACCGAAATCGAAGTGTCGCAACGGCACGAGCTTGTTACGTGGAACAGAGTCAAATATGAGCGCAAAAGAGGCATCGGTTGGTGTGTGTTAGCAGAGTCTTGATGGAGTGCAACGTATAAGCAGTTACGATCGATTCTTGACGGCGATTACGTGGATGACTTAGGAAGCGGTGCGACGATGGAGCTCATGATTCTAACTTTCTTTTATTTTTTCTGTTTTCTCTGAATTCAATCTCTTGTTGTTTTGAATTTTGTTTTTTTGTGTCTCCTTTGTTTTTTTTCTAGTGCATATATATAGGAATAGAAAATAGACAAGAATGATAATAACAATTAACACAATGTTTTTTTTTTAATTTTTTATAATAAGACAAGAATAAAATGAATTAAAAATCATATTTTTGTGTTTTTTATGATAAGACAAGAATACAAAAATTAAAAATAATGTTTTTGTGTTTTTTATAATAAGACAAGAATAAAAAGAATTAAAAATCATGTTTTTGTGTTTTTTTTATAATAAGACAAGAATAAAAAGAATTAAAAATGATATTTTTGTGTTTTTTATGATAAGACAAGAATAAAAAAATAAAAATCATGTTTTTGTGTTTTTTTAAAAGAAAATATTAATAAACAAATTAAAAATAAAATTAATTAATAAAAATTTAAATTTAAATTAAATATCTAATCATATCTAAATAAATTAAATGATTATTTAAATAAAATGATTAAAAATGAAATAAAAAGTCTGGCAAAAAAGTGTTTGAAAAAATAAAATGAGCACACCAAAATAATCAGCGCGAAATAAACATATCGGAAAAATACAACGGTTGGTTAGATTTTGAAATAAATTTATATTGGTTTGTCTGTAAATCCAACAAATTTATTCTTACTGACATTTCAGATACTATGCAAGATGAAGCGCAAAGGGGTGGTATCTTGGGGTTAAAAATTAGGGTATGACAAATCCCCCACTTGAATTTAAAAAAGTATTTCAGAAGTTACGTTAAATGTTTCTAAGGTTGTGCTTAAACAGAGGTGTCTACGACTTGAACCTCTGCGTAGCAGGTATGATTCCAATTCAACAAGAGTGACACCATTGTCTTGAACTCTATCTCATACATCAAACCCGCACACAACCTTTTCTTAAGGTGTACTCTAATAGCCCGTTCTTTAATAGTCATGCACGTGTATCTCTGTTTAGTGAAGGCTCTAGGAATTCTGCCTCAAAATTCCATAGGAACCGACCTAAGATCCACAATCACAAAAGTGGGTCTATCAAGAGTACTCCTATAGCACATGTACTCCCTCATACAATGTATAGATCTCATTAAGAGTTTCTATTATCTCATCCTCTTATTACTTCAGGATTCATGCTTCTCTTGCATGATTATCTCATATTGCTCACGACTTGTTATTACCCATTGAACCTATTTCTTGGGATCTCCAGTCATCTAGGTCGGGTTACCATCATGAATAACTAATTTCTTTATAGGCATTAATCTCATCTTCTTGGATGTATTATGGTCTTTCTCTCTATCTAATCCTTTCGTCAAAGGATCTGCTAAGTTTTTATCAGTGCGTACATGATTCACTCTTACAGCTCCTTTAGAGATACAATCTCTAACAATGTTGTGATTTCTTCTAATTTGACGTCCTTTACCATTATAATAGCGGTTCTCACTTTTTGCAATAGTCGCGATACTATCGCAGTAGATCAACTTAACTGGCATAAGTTTCTCCTATAGAGGGACCTTTGCTAGCAAGCATCTTAATCAACATGTTTGTTCAATAGTCGTGGCTAGTGCTATCATCTCAGACTCCATTATAGACTGAGCCAGGATAGCCTTTTTCTTTGATTTCAAATATACAACTCCTCCAGCTATACTAAATATATAGCCACTAGTAGCTTTGGAATCATCCGATAAACTCTTCCAATCTGCATCACTGTATCCTTCTAGTACAGTAGAAAATTTCTGGTAAAGTAAGTCGAGATCCATGGTCCTTTTAAGGTACCTCATGACTCGCTCAATAGCTTTCCAGTGCTCGTTAATTGGTCTACTCGTAAACCTGCACAACATCCTTCGACATATGCAATGTCGGGTCTAGTACAATCAGTGGCATACCTAAGACTTCCTATGATGTTTGCATATTCTGTTTGTTTGACACTTTCACCAGTGTTTTTAAATAGTTTTACACTTGGATCATATGGTGTGTACACAGGTTTACAGTCAAAGTATTTATATTTATTTAAGATCTTCCCTACATAGTGTGATTGATCTAAAGAAATTCTTTGCTTAAATCTCATGATCTTGATACCAAGAATCACACTCGTTTCTCCAAGGTCTTTCATATCAAAGTTGTTGCACAATAGTGATTTCACATCATTAACAACATGAATGTTTAATTCAATTATGAGTAGATTGTCTTCATAAAGACATATGATAATGCAAATGCAATTCTCAGATTTGTAATAAATACATTTGTCCCTTTCATTCAGTTTGTACCCATTCAATATCATTAAAGTATCAAACTTCTCATGCCATTGCTTTAGATCTTGCTTTAGACCACACAAAGACTTATCTAACTTACAAACCTTGTTTTCTTGCCCATGGATCACAAACCCTTCCGGTTGTTCCATATAGATTTCTTCTTCTAAGTCACCATTTAAAAAAAGTTGTTTTAACATCCATTTAATGTACTATTAAGTTATAAATAGCAACTATTAAAATAAGTACCCCAATGGATGTAATTCTAGTAACTGGAGAAAAATTGTCGAAGAAATCTATATTTTCTCTTTGTCTAAAACCCTTGGCTACAAGGCGAGCCTTGTATTTATCAATAGTTCCACCAGGTTTTAGTTTCTTTTTCAAAACCCATTTACAACTGATTGGTTTACACCAAGGAGAAAAGTCTACTAAGTGTCAGGTCTTGTTAAAATTTAGAGATTCTATCTCATCATTTATAGCTTCTTGTCATAAATCTGCATCCAGAGATGACAAGGCTTCTTGAAGATTTATTAGATCTTCTACATTATAAGCCGCATAATTGGACCCACAATATTTAGCAACTCTTACTCTTTTAATTCGTCGATGTTCTATTTCTATATTGTCATCGCTTTCTGTGCTTCTTATCATTAGAATGTGACTCGATTGAGTGCCCCACTATTTCTCGATTTGAAAGGAAATTTTTCTTCATAGAATTCAACATCATTTGATTCTATGATCACTTTTTATTTAGATCATAAAACCTATATGCCTTACTATTTACTGCATACCGAATGAATACACATTCATAGGCTCTACTAGCGAGTTTAACTCGCTTCGGATCCTGAATTTTGACATAAGCCACACAATCCCAAGTTTTTAAATAAGACAAGTTTGATTGTTTTTTCTTTAATATCTCATAAAGAGAGAACTTACTTTTTGACTTAGGAACTAGATTCAGGACATAACAAACAATCAATAAAATTTTTCCCCACCAGTGAGGTGCAGTACCAAAATTCATCATAATTGCAACAACAAGTTCAGTAAGAGTTCTATTCATTTTTTATGTTCTACCATTCATTTTAAGAGAATATGGAGCAGTCGTTTCATGTACAATTTCATATTGTTTATAAAATTCATTAAATAAACTAAAAAAATATCTAGTTCCCCTATCTCTACGAAGTATCTTAATCTTGTTACTAAATTGAGTTTCAATTTCATTAACAAAAGTCTTAAACATAGTAATTTCACAAAAATATCATTTTTAGTGATTGTGTACAAATCTACCCCAATAGATTGGCTAAGCCCGGTCTTATTTAGAAGAAAATAAGAAACAAGATTCTTTATAATCTCTGAAGTATACATGACATCCTTCAATATTAAAGTCTTTTCAGAGGTGAACACTATTCCACTTCTCAAATACCGACAACGTTAGTGGTGTGGACAGCTTCCAACAACATTTTCTTATTCGTGTATGTTTTAAGCATTGCACGATCATAACATACATAACAAGAAGAGCCAATGTCCATCCACCAACCATCAAATCCACCAATCATATTGATTTTAGTGATCAACGCAATAAGTTTCCCATCAATCATGTTAACCTATACATTAGAGGAAATACAAGGTTTAAACTCGATCTTTCATTTCTGAATCATATAACCTAGTTTTCTAGTGTCATTTCTTTATGGTGGTAATTGTTACCTATCAATTAAAGTAATGCGGGCCCTTGAAGGATTCTTATTCTTAATTTGGTTCACAACATTGTGATTCTGATTCTTTAATCATTTGCCAAATGAATGACTTTAGAACTACACCAAATTTCTTTTTGTTGTTTCAAACAACCAAGGCTTTTATTTTTGTTCTTGTCTTTGAGATTCTTCTTTAACTCGAAGACTAATAATCAGACTCTCAATTAAAAATTCTTTTGTTTTATGGTGAAGCAGAATTTTTAAAAAATTTCAAATTAGGAGCAATTTATCAATAATAAGAGTAATTTGGAATTGTTCATCTAAACACACACCTTTTGTGATGATCTTATAAGCAAACTTTTGAAGTTCATAACATTGAGCCTCCACACACCTTTGATTTATGCCATCTGATACTTTAGGTATCAGCTAACGATATACTTCTTTATTTCAGCTTCCTTGGTGTCATACTTCTTTTGCAGAGCCTCTCCAACCTGTTATGCAGTATTGTAGATCATCTGCAAGTCCATTCAAAAATATGATTTTGTAGAGATAAACATTCTCTTTTCATAAGGCGATTTCTTTTCTGATTTGGAAACTATTCGCTTTAATCTGTGCAGCAAATTCAGCTTTAACACTATTAAGTGTTCCATCTAAATCCATAGATTTCTAACCGTTAATTTTATCGGTTGATCCATAAGGAGCAACAAAAATATCATCGATCAGAACGTTGACAAACTTTTTTCAAAAAAATTGCAAATTTTGTTGCCAACATTTGAAGTGACTTTCCTCAAACAAGAACGGTTTGTCAGAGACAACCGCTGCAGAAGCACCAATAATTTCTTCGATAGCCATGGTAGTATGAAACGTCTTAAAATTGTTGTTTCACGGTTTTGAAAATCAGCCACAGAATAAATTAACTGGTCGGGTCGCAAATTAGGTCATTCTCTTTAAGACGTTTCACGACACTGCCCAAAGTTATGCAAAGCAGGCGAACTATCGCGCCGCCTCCAGGATGAAACAATCAAGTTCTATATTGTACAATTACTACTTGCATGGTAGATAATCGGTCTAGAAATACACTATCTGATGGTACAAACACCATTCGAATATGGTTAATACCACTCGTAGTATCTGGTATAATAACCAGTCATAAGAATTTCTCAAACCAAGAGAAATTCCAATAATTCTCCAAAGAGAATTTAATAATGGTCATTTGACCACTAAAGATGATTTCTCAAACAAAAGAAATTCGAATAATTCTCTAAAGAGAAACCAAAAATTATACTTGATAATTTCTCAACTCAAACGAGGAGAAATTAACATAATTCTTTAAAGTGAATTCAAGAAAATACTCGAAAAATTCAACGAGTAGAAAGGAATGGAGAGAAGTTGTCGCTTCGACAGTTCGAAAGGCGCAGAGTTATGAGAGGGAGGAAGGAAAAAAACTCAAAATTAGTTTTTGATGTATTTTGGAATGAAACAAGAATTTTACATAATGAAGTGAGTGAAGAAATATATGTCAACTAAGCAATGTAAAACTAAAGAGTTTTTTCAACTAACAAACAATGTGGAACTTAACATAAGAAACATTTTTCAAATTCATCTTCCTATATTTAACATGATTTTCCAACAGAACTATTACTCATTCTACTCACATTTATTATACTTAACACAATACACCTTCACTCAAATGTCATATTACCTAATTGCTTTCCCACAATATCTCAAGTCCTATTTTTCTTAAAAGACTTCATTTCTGGGGCCTACATTTTATTTTTCATTGTCTCTTGAAAAATCGATGGAATTATGAGAGAGGTAACAACTCCAATAAAACTTTGATATTTTGAGAATGACAAATTGAAAAATAGTCCATACTTATAAGGAAGAGATATTTTATAACTTTTTTAAGCAATAAGTAAATTATTTAGATTAGTATCAAATATATCAAAATATGAAAATCAATAGAGGAATCATTTCTAGTACTTATGTCTTGTCCAAATAAATTGAAGTTGTGTTTAGAACATATTGAGTTTAAGTTTTCTCTTATACATTAGAATTAGTGGTGAATTTGCTAATAGTTATTGTAAAACATGTGACAATGGAGATACTAAAACATAAATAAACTCCATAATATATATAGAATGTTTAGAAGTTGAAGTAGAAAATAAAACTCTAAATAGACAACAATCACATGCAGAAATAGAATTAGAAACATGCTACATAATAGGCGACACGTTGTAAAAACTCTTTGACAAATTAGTTATTACTTTATATTTCATTTATGTCTATCAAATGGAGACCCAGAGTCACAATGTTCAAGAAGTTAAAGATCTAAACAAAATTACTCGAAAAAAACTATTACCTCTCTAAGGAGTCATAATTTTAAGCTTGAGGCAGATGTACCTTTCAAGAAGACAAACCAATTAATTAATTTAAAGTCAAAGGTAAAATCATCAAAGCCAAAATACTTCTATATTAAAAAGTGGAATCTAAAGAAGAAATCCCATACTATGAAGATGTTCAAGGTTCAAATGATTAGGAGATAACATTTCTCATCAAAGGGTCCAACACATATACATAAGAAAAGGGTTCTCTATAGGGGATTATCAACTCTATGGAGAATTAACATCTAATTCCAACAAAGAAGACCAGAAGGTTTGTTATAGTTGCAACAAGTCTAAATACTTCAAGAATGATTGTTTAAAATTTCAGAAGGAGAAACCAATTCAAAGGAAGAAAGAAGAGGAGACTCCTATAAGGAGGTAGGCACCCTTATCATGTCTACATTCACTTCAATAGGATAAGTTGCATGATCACCACTTTGTCAATAAGACTTTAGATACAAGAAGTAGGCTCATTTGTTGAAGCATCAACCCATATATTATTGTTAAGTTATGAAGGGAGCATTCAAATTAGATCAAGAGTAACTACGTAAGTAAAAATGACACCACATTGATTTTATGGATCTTCTCACTTATATATTGTTCAACCTTTACTTTTTCAAATAATGGAAAACTTTTAACTCACGCGTGTAACACAATAATAAGTTATTTGAAAGTTAACTAGAAAAAATCTCCTCAAAAATAAAAATAAGGATAAAATATACTTTTAATTCCCTTATTTTAGTTTTAATAAGGTTTTAGTCTTTTTTATTTATTTATTTTAGATTTTAGTTTTTTTCATCTAATATTTTGATGGTTCAGATTTCACCATTTAAAGATAAATAAGTGAAATGTCACAGATTTATATTTACACCTCTAAAATCAAATATTCTAGTACAGCTACCAACTAACTAAACTGACTTAACCAACCTAGTCTATTTATTTTAAAATTCAGCTTTTTTTTTCCTATTTAACAAATCTTGAAATTTTTTTAATCCTCATTCAATTTTGATGAGTTACCTTTCTCATTAATGGCATGATAGATGAATAACAACCATTTTGAATGATATCAAATACATGATTGTATAAAAATAATTTGTATAATGATTTTGTAATGAATTCATGTAAAGTGATTATTTATTATATTTAAATGTTATTAATTTTTAATATTATATAATATAAACTCTTAAAATTAAATTCTCCAATCTTCATCTTTCAATTCACTTTTCTTAAGATTCAATTTGTTTTTCATTTTATTAAATTAACTTTCTTTGTCAAGGTATATTGAGTAATTTGTTTTTCATATTTATTAAATTATCTTTCTTTGTCAAGATATATTGACTCAGTTGATAAGAAGTTGATTAACATACAAAAAAGTCTTGGATTTAACTTCTACTGTTAGTGTGAAGATTTCTTTGGTAGATGATCTATAAATACCTCTATAAATGGTATGTGAGCCTTGAGGCCTAGGGGTGTACATGAGTTGGATCAATCCACAAAATTCAGTCAAACACATCCAAAAAATTCGAGAGAAAAAAAGTGGGGTGGGTCGGATAATTTGGTGGATATGATTTTAAAAACTAAAAAAACCCTTTAAAAAAATCTGGTTTCGATTAAAATTGGATCCAAACTCAAAAAATCCATTGACCCACTAATCAAATATTTATTATTACAATTTTAATGATTCTGATGAATACCAATTTAATTGTTGCAATTTTAGTCTCTTAACATATTATTTTAGTGAACCATAACTTTAACTAACTTTGAATGTAGTAAAAGAAAACTAATTTTGAATGTTTCAATCTTTATTTATTTTGATTTTAATACAATTTTATGTCCTGCAACTTTAGTTTGTTGCAAGTACACCCCACCCAAACCAGCCCGCGTACACCCCAACGAGGCCTACCCTGATCCTGGTGATTCTCCGGAGCCCAACTCACATAAACTTTTTCATCTAAAATAACTCCCCATCTTCATCTTTAATTCTCTTTATTTTTCATTGTATTTTGCTTATCAAAATTCTCCTCCACCTCAATGATTGATTTTCTCTTTCATCACTATAAAATTCATTTTTCCTTTTATTACCATAAAAATTTTGTTAGACGATGGTAATGATCTAGAAGGGGGTTGAATAGATCACTAATTTTTAACAAGATTCGGCGCTTAAAAAATTATTTCAAAAATGTGCGGAAGCGGCCGAGGATTTTAATCGTCTAAACGAACCGTTATTGGTAAGATCGGATATGCGTAGGCAAATGGATAAAATTCAATGAGAAAACAAATCGATACGTTGCCAATTAATCGATACAAACAATGATCACTTTGTATCAACCAATTTCCAATGAATTATAAAATGTAACAATTAACTTGACAAATTCACAAACAATTTGTGTGCGATCAATGCGTCGAACACTTGGTGTGCAAAACACCCCAAGTTGAATTTTTAATGAAATGATAGTGCAAAATTTTTCGCTATTACAATCCAAGTGATTGTAATGAATTTTCAAAACAGAATTTCAGCACTACACAACAGTGGAAATTTATCGAACAATTAATATCAAACAAATGTAATCAATGCAAAATAAAGAGATAGAGTAAGATAGAACGACACCGGATTTGTTTAGGCAGTTTTCCTTTTCGTCCTCGCTTCGGGTACGTCTGCCCTCAATTCTAAAACTATAATTGAGATATTTATTATCAAGTTGCAAAGTTTATACAAGAGAAGCAATAGTCACCACACACTCAAGCCTAATTGTTGAAGTTGATACTATTCCCTTATCTCCATTTGATTCAAGTCGAATCAAGTGCATCAAACGCTTCGAACAAACCTTTAATTACCGCTACTTATTTGAACGAACCCACCGTTCGTCAAACCTTTCGCTTGTATGATTTCGAATGCAAGACGTTCGACCCTAAATCTTTAATCACAATCCTCTGGTTACCGCTACTTGTTTGAGCGAACCCACCGTTCTTCAAACCTTTCACTCGGCTGAATCTCTGAAGCAAAGATCTGTGCGAAAACTCTCGAATCCACAAGATCTTGGAGGACAAAACCCCAAAGGTTTTATTCAAGAAAAACCCACTGAATTCTCAACCCAAACTAGATACACAATCCTATATTTGGACGTTATCACCTCGATAATGCACAAGATCAACAAAAATAATTATGTGTAATTGTTGAAGAATTCACGTGTGAGAATGAAGATGATGAGAAAAATCAGTGTATATCTTTCACTTTTCTTGTTCTATGTATGTACAATAATGAGACAAATGAATATATATATATATATATATATATATATATGATGCCAAGACCCAATAACTAACATAACAACATTTTGAAACACAACAAATCCAAAATATTGACTCACAACAGCGAGAGGTCGACCAAAGATCTATGTGGGTCAACCTGAATGCACCTGAATCTAAAACAATACAAAATTTCAAGCGATGCGCCGATTGGAACAGGCTCATGCGTCAACGCAAGGTTACCCCACAACAACAAATTTTTATTCCAACAGTATGAGTCGACCTATGGGTCGACGCGTGGAGACACGAGAGTAATAAATTGATCAATCAACATCATGCATCGATCTCCACATGTATGTGAGTAGACGCAAGGACTCTAGAATGCCAAAAATACGTTTTTATGAGTGTTTTGGCCAACCTAAACCATTTTTAGTAGCTCTAAAGGATCTAATATGATCAACTACACAAATATCATATATGAGATGCTCCTATATGCACAGACACATGAACATGGAATACTTTATGCATATTAAGGAATGAATGCAATCTAAGACGTGATGATATCATCCAATGTACAAGTACGAGATAATACTAGTTTTGACATCATTAAAATAAAGACTAAGGATCCTTGTACTCACATAAACCCCCTTTTTGATGATGGCAAAACCGTTGCAAAATTTTCAAAATATCGAGTACTTCATGAAGCATCCTCCCCCTGATTTTATGCATTTCTTTGTAAAATAATTCTGATATATCTTTGTGAAGCGCTGCTTTTGTATTCTCCCCCTTTAACAACATAAAAAAGAGAGAAGCATGAGGTCAACCGAAATCAACACATATTCATATGAACACAATCATACACTTTGCAACAGATAAACATCAACAACCATTCACATAAAATGATGTTAACACAAGAGATATAAACATAAATAGGACAAGAAACATAGAGAAAGAAACTTAGTACATTACACAACCAAATTAGTTCAATACACGCTCCAAGTCAACATAACCAAAACAAACAAAATAACATGCAAATTAAAACATGAAATGCACAATATAGCTCATCACCCTATGGTCTCCTTCCCCTATGTGGGTGACCCCTCCCTCTGAAAGAGTAATCCGAATGTGGTGCTCTTTGCTCCTCTTGGCATTTGGTGAAGTCAAGAACGATCCTGTTTAGAGTATTGAAGCACACGGAGAAAGATCGAGGTTGATTAGAAGCAGTTTCTTCCATAGTATCTGATGCACCCCAAAATTTGCCCAACCTTTTCTTTTATCCTGGCTTATGTTTCATATCATTTAGCATTTAGCATTTGCATAACATTGGTTCTAGACAGGGGATCAAGATTGTTGTCCTCACTCAAGAGAGAAGTTTCATGTTCAAGGCTAAGGCAAGGGCATGTGTTCAAGTCAACAAGTCCTCAGTGCCATCAGGATAGGTCTCAAAGCTTCTTGAGAGGAGAGAGTATGTGTTTGGGCATCACCTCATATCTTGAGGATGATTAGAGGTAAATGAGGTCATTTACTTAGAGGATGCATGGTTCAAGGGTTTAATATGCATCTTGAGGGTTATTTATGGAGTGTGTATGGTCACACAAATCATCTGCAAGAACCTCAATCAATGGATAAGGTGTTAGGGTTTCATCTGGTCAACCAAAAGTCAACTGTGGATTTGAAAGGGCTCAAGACTTGGTTCTTGATCATTGAGTCCATGAGAAGTCATCCTATGTTGTCTCTAATGTCATGTTGAGATTAAGTCAAGAAAATTCAAGAGTTCAAGAGGTTACTAAATTAGGGTTTCATATGATTCTAAGTGTAAAATCCCCTCTTTTGGGACCTAATTTCAAGGACAAATTACACTATGATACAAGTATTGTCTCATTTTCCAACAAACATGAGACTTGTTCATCATCTTTCAAGCTTTCTTTTGAGTATAAGAACTCATCCATTGGATTCATACTTCTCAAGTTATGGTGACAACAAATTGGTGTCATCAGATGGAGAGTATTTAGAGGCACCCAAAGTCAACTCACTTCAAGGGCATTTTTCACATGGAACCAAGGTCTTCCTCACTTTTCAATAAACATGAAAGTTGTTCCTCATTGTCTTAGCTTTCCAAAAAGTTCTAGAACTCATCATTATCATGTGTGGAGCTCAAATTATGGCTTTCTCAAGTCAAGGGTATTTTTGGAAACCAAGTTTTAGGTCATTCACTTCTAAGACCAAATGCATGAACTTCAAGACCTCTAATCCAATTTCTTTCCACATGAAAGTTGTGTCAAATGGTTTTAACTTCATTTTGATCTCAAATTCCATGGAATTTGATGAATAATGAGATCACTTAAGCCATAATGAGCATGAAACTTGAACATTTGAACCTAGAATGAATTTCTTCCAATTCAAGTTACTAAATGAAGTTGTTCTTGAATTTTTGACACCATACCATCATCATATCATGTGCATGATACTCGCTACCCAATTTGAACCAACATAGAACCATATTCAAGTCATTTTTTCAAATATCATACCATAAAAAGCAATGGTCCAAACATTGTGTAAAATGGTGTCCAACTTCTCAAACATCCACCATTCCTTTTCACACAACCTATAGTACAAATTGCTGAGTGGAATGAGAAGCAAAAACCTCCATAACCCGTGTGCACATGGAAATGAGTTTTTTTGGCAAGTTTTAGAAATCAAATAAATCACACATTATAGGCCTGCATGAGTACCCTTAAGCCCTCACATATAAGTGGAAATTGAACCCTGAATGAGGAGGACACGAGCAGCTGGATAGAATGGCAAGTTTCATCCAAAAATCACACAAAATTCTCTCTCTTCGAATCTCATTCTTCACTGAGTTTCCATTCCATTTCTTGTTCATTTCATCATCACTGAAGCATAAGGGTTGGATTGGAAGCTTGAGGTTGAAGCTTGTTTAAAGTTTAAAGGGCCAACAGAGCAGCTCCGTTAGGTAAACTTCCATGAACTGAATCTCTCATTTTAGGCTTGCATTTAGGTTCATGATTGGTGCATCTGAAGTCCTACCTCGTGTTGGCATTGTTTGAATCATTTTTGTGACCGTTTGAAGCAATTTCAGTTTGAACACCAAATTTTCGTGGCCTGTTTTCTTTATGTTATAGAGACCTTTATGAAAAACTATCACCATTTTTGGAATCTACATGAAATTTGCTTCAAATTAGGGTCCAAGGTTTTCATTTTTATGAAGTTTTTTGGTCGCCACCGGTGATGCTCGCCTGAGAAGACGACCGAAGCTAGGGCTCCGACGTCTGAGGTCAAGATGTGAGGTGGCGTGTTGACTTTTTGGCGTGGACATGGACCATCTGACGTGTTGGGCAACTCGTTTAATGAAACGGCACATTTTATTAAAATTGAGTTTGATTTGGTTTTTGGGCTGTGCAGTTTTGATATTCCCACAACCATTTTTTTGAGGCCCAAATGCGCTGAACAAGGAAATCAGTTCAAACCATAATTGCTAATGCACCTCCTTTCCATTTCTATTTTCTTTTTATTGTATTTTCATTTTAAATAATTTTAAAATAGTTTTGAGTATTATAAAAATCCCAAAAAATATGTTTTTGTTATTTCAAGATGTTGAGATATTTTCCATTATTTTTATTTTACTTTTCAATTATTTTCACTATTTTTAATTGATTTAACTTGTTAAGAGGTTTTATGGTTGATACCTTGATTCTAAGTTTGATCTTTGACTTCAATTGAACACTCCCTTTGACTAATTTTCCTCTCACACTTAGGTGTTTGATTGAGGTATATTTTAGGGCCAGTTTGAGGTCTTGGTGATCATTCTTTAGTTATTTTTCATTGGCTTTTATTGGATCCTCGATGTTTGCTCGATAAGTGGAACACCTTGTCTTGATTTACCTAATTGGTGGTGCTTTGATTTGATTCTTGCCATGATCCTTTGCACTCTGATTTGTGTTTGATTCAACTTAAATTTGCCAATTTATTTGGATTTTGTTTGAGCTTGCTTCTATTTTTATTGGATGCCTCAAATTCAAAGTTGTTTTCATCATGTGTATGCATACAATCCTTGACCTAGTTTTGGGGCATGATCTTGTGTGATCCCTTGAGGACCTCATGAGTCTTGTTAACTATTTTTGACATGCTTGAGGTGTTGCCTTGCTTGATTAGAGGTCCATTGATGTGTACCTTGTGCCACAAGTTTTATTTGATCATGCTTTTCCACTTGTGTTTGGAGTATGAGATGTTTGGATGGACTTTGGCCCTTCAACTTGAATTTCATCATTCTTGTGTTGGCTTGATGATTTGATTTTGAATTTTATACATGTTACTTGAGTTCATTTCTGACCTTGATGGTTAGGTGCTTGTTCATGATGCTTTGGTGATGTTTGTTTCACTTTGAAGATGTTGTGAACAATTGAACATCTCTTGAGTTGTTTGGTTGATTTCTTTTGCTTGATCATAAGTGAGTGTTTGGTTGAGATGTTCATGATGTGGTTGCTGCCCCACTCTACCTCTCCCCTCATTTCTTTGATTGTGTTTCTTTGTTTGGAACCTTTCTTCTTTTGATGACTGATGGCATTTGATTGTAGGAGCTTGATTCTCTTATTTCCTCTCATCTTTCTTGACTTGTTTAAGTCTTCCCTTTTGTATCTTGTGTTTGTCTTTGATGAATGATTCATGATTGCATATTTTGTTTGCTTTTGCATATTTCTTTTCATCTTGCATATACTTGTTTAAGTCTTCCTTTTATGTTTCATTTGTGATTGATTATGCATTGTGTTTACTTGTGCTTGTTCACATGATCCCTTAGGATTCCTAGTCCCTCTGTTTCAGATGGGAGTAAGAGAGACATTAGGCTTTCAATCCTTTGCATGATAACATTAGGTAGTTCCTTTTTATCCCAACTTTAGGACCACTTTGCATGACAACATTTGGTTTCTCAGTTCCCTTTAGAGTCCTTGTGTCTTCTCTTTTCATCTCAAAACTCTTTCAAGACACCTAATAAAGGATAACAAGTGTTATATTCTATGAGCTTTAAGTACATGAGGAATGATAAGTGGGGAGGTCTCTCTTCACATTATCTAGAGTGTTTAGCGTATGCCCTTTGGGCGATATGCGACGCATTCGCCCTTATGTCATAATCTTTAGTGTAACATGAGTTTCAAACTAAATTAATTCACTTCTTCTAAAAAAAACAAACAAAACTCAAAAAATTTCATCCTTCGGGATTTTCTTCAAACCTCATTTTCAGAAAGAGTATGTTAAGTTTCTGCTCTACCGCAAACAGGCATCGTCCCTAACTGCTAGAATGGAGATTTAACACCGCTCATAAAACTCTTGAACCAACCAGTGGTCTAGTTCCCCCGAACTATGTTTGCTATGATTTCTCATACCAGATGAAGATACGTAGGCACAAGACGGTGATATCTTGGTGAGCAACCTTCCCCCCATCACCCGTAGTTTCCCGAACTACGTTGACTCTCACTTTCCCATTGCACGGAGGAATACATAGGCATAGGAAGACGATGTCCTATCGAGTCAGTTCCTTTCTCTTCACCCCCATTTAGCAGTAGATTTTAGATAGTTTTCACCCATAGATTATACAACAAGCATGGATCCTGTTGAGTACAACGGACGTGAGGGGTGCTCATACCTTCCCCTTGCGTAACCGACTCCAGAACCCAAGATTTGGTTGCGATGACCCTGTCTTTCCCTTTCTTTTAGGTTTTCTTCGATTGTTTCCTTTCCCTCTCTTTGGGATAAATAACGTTCGGTGGCGACTCTTCTGTCTGTTTGCCGGTCCTTTTTTCGCAGTTGCGACAATATCAAACCTTCTTAGGATTGTGGAAGCAAACAAATCAAAGTTTTCACTTTGGCCTTGGATCTGTCCCTGCAAAGCTGTGTACCTTCCTCTTGAAGAGTAGAAAAGTTTTGTTTTGAAGCTGCATATTCCTTAACATTTCCAAGATTTCAGAGTTATCCGGTTGGTATTGAGGTGGAGATGGAGACATGTAGGACGAGCCTTGGTTAGTCCAGCCCGTGTGTTGCCATTCTCCCCAGCCTTGGTTAGCATAAGGATCATGTCCAGGTGAGTCACCTAACCAATCACCATGACCGTCAGCAGGATGGTGATCCTCCTCAATGTGATGAGTTTCCTCATCCTCTTCATCCTCATCCAAATTTTGAACCCTTGAACCTGAGGCTTTTGACCTAACCAAATATTTTTTCCCTTGACAACCCTAAAGGTAGTCTGTCAAGGTCATGGTCTTTTGGCTAAATTCTTGATCAGTCGTCAAAGAGATGTATGAAATTCCTTGAACAACAACCTCATCCTGATTAAGAACACTTTGAATGAAATAAGCATATCATAAAGTTGTACCTAGACCTAATTCCTTCAGAGCAAATATCCTACTAGCAATGTAGTATGGCCAGTGAACTCTTTTCTTATTTTTCAACAAATATACCAAATGCACCTCAACTTGGTCGACTCTCGAATAACCTCCCTTCTTAGGACGAAGAATGTAAGCTACAATCCACTATAGAAATCTGTCAATCAGTTTCAACTAACCGGTAGTAACAGATTTAAGGAACAAATCACTAGCAACAATATCTTCAGGATAGGGATCCTTCAACATTGAATTCAAAGCAGATTTAAATTCATAGTCCAGAGTAAATTTGGTGTTGGTTATGATCAAATGAGGAGACTCAAGAGGATACATACTAAACAATTATTCCTAAACTTTATCATCAACCTCAAGCTCCTACCACCAATCTTGTAACCGAAATCAAAATCACGAAATTTGCCATGTATACCGGTATAGAATAACTTGACCATTTCTTCATTATATTTTGTATCTCACTCTAAGAACTCATAAAATTTTGAAAATAAAACAACTCAACAATTTATGGAATGTGCATGTGTTTAGCCAGTTTCAGATAATACACAAATTGCTTGTTAACTGGTCTTTTACTAAATTCTTCTCATATGTTTCAACCAGTTCATCAGAGAGTAAGGAAAGAGCATTTACCGAAATGTTAGATCGAGGTTGTGATGTACCTACCCGAGAAGTGAATGCTCGAGTGGACCTCTTTCCTGTTGCTCTTGTAGAAGCCATGGAAACTCTAATTTTGTGAGTAGTAAACAATACCCAAGTGGAGTTTGATGATGAGAACCCAAATTGTAAACTTATGTGTACTTGAAATTTAAGACTTGATGAAGTTTTGGAAATGGGTTTTAGGGTTTGTAGAGAATTTGAGAGAGTTGGTGAGGAGAAATAAGATGAAAAGATGCAAATGATGATGATAATGAACATTTGAAATGAGAAAGTACATTGAAGGACCTTAATTTCCTAAGAAAAACAGATACACTGCATTTTCTGAGGAGAAATTATGAGTTTCGCAGTGATGTATCGACCTAAGCCTAGGATGCATTGATGCATGCAGATTGAAAATTCCAAATTCTGAAGCATTACAGTATGAGTCGACGCATGAGTCGACCTATGCAGACCCGAATTAAAATATGTTGAAATTTAAGGAGCATGAGCCGACCTATGACATGTTGTGGTCGACGCATGCAGTACAATCATTGAAAAATGAAGAAAACATGTCATAAATGTAGCACACACAAAAAATAACAATCCCACACATGCTTCAAACATAAAAATGGATTAAAAGTGGGTCCGAACAATAAAATAAACATCAAGATAACACACATCATAGTACAATTTCACATATATATATATATATATATATATATATATATATATATATATATATATATATATATATATATATATATATATATATATATATATATATATATATATATATATATATATATATATATATATATATATATATATATATATATATATATATATATATATATATATATATATATATATATATATATATATATATATATATATATATATATATATATATATGATCAAGATAAGTCAAATAGATAGGAACGATATTACCTCCAATGAAGATGAACGATGAATGCCCTCACATAGCTTGCACTTTCAATGTAGTTAATCCAAGTATATACAAGCATAGATATAGAGCATACAACTATTCAATTTAAATGTGATCCGAGATATCGAGAACACCAAGTTCCCTACGGATGTTGAAGAAGGGTTCTGCCGCAAGTGGTTTTGTAAAAATGTCAGCAAGTTGATTCTTGCTATTAACATGCTCGAATATAACATCAGATTTCTCTACATAATCCCTAAGGAAATGATGACAGATTTCAATATGTTTTGTGCGTGAATGTAATACAATATTTTTGGTTAAGTTAATGGCGCTTGTATTGTCACACAAAATGGGAATATGTTCAAGTTTAACATTGAAGTCAAGTAATTGTTGCTTGAGCCACAAGATTTGGGCATAACAACTACCATCTGCATTATAATCCACCTCGACTATTGACAAAGAAACAAAAACTTGATTTTTTCTAAGCCAACTCACTAAGGAATTTGAGAAGAAATGACAAGTGCCATTAGTGCTCTTCCTATCCGATTTACAACCGGAAAAGTCAGAATCAGAATAGCCAACCAAAGTACAATCACTTCCCTTGGAAAACCAAATCCCATACTTGGGTGTACCACATAGGTATCTAAGTATGCGCTTGACAACCTTTATATGAGATTCCTTGGGACATGATTGATACCTAGAACACATGCATACACTAAACATGATATCTGGAAGAGATGCAGTGAGATAGAGAAGAGAACCTATCATACCTATATAGATTTTTACATCTACGACCTTACCATTCTCATCTCGGTCCAAGTTTACACCTGTAGGCATTGAAGTGTCAATTGCTTTAGAGTTAGCCATATCAAAGCGCTTGAGTAGCTCATTGTAATACTTTGTTTGGCTCACAAATGTTTCTTCTTCGATTTATTTGATTTGAAGTCTGAGGAAGTAGTTTAACTCCCCCATCATACTCATCTCAAACTCACCTTGCATCAACTTAGAAAATTCTTTGACCAAATGCATGTTAGTAGATCCAAATATAATTTCTTCTACGTAAACTTGTACTAATATGAAGTGTTTTCCTTGACGTTTAATAAAGAGGGTAGAATCAACCATCCCCCTTGAGAATCCTTGATCTAGTAAAAAAATTTAAGACGCTCGTACCAAGCCCTAGGGGCTTGTTTAAGACCGTACGAAGCATGCTTAAGCTTATAAACATAGTTAGGGTACTCATGACTTTCAAAACCGAGAGGTTGAGATACATAGACCTCTTCATTAATGTATCTGTTTATAAAAACACACTTAACATCTATTTGAAATAATTTGACGTTCTTGGAACAAGCATGGGCAAGCTATAGACTTATAGCCTTAAGGTGGGCAACAAGAGTGTAGTGGGGAAATTTATGAATGTAAGCTATTGATTAACTTAACTCATAAATGCAAGAGTCGCCACCTCACTTTTATTTTATCTAAAAGGAAAGGAAAAAGAGCGAACAAAACTTAAACTAGTTCTAAAACAAGAACAAAATGAACAGAGACTGGGTAAGGGGGTTGGTTACGCTAAGGGAAGGTGTTAGCACCCAAAACGTCTATAGTACTCTATAGGAACCCTTTGAAATATCTATGCTTTTTGGTTTGAAAAGGTTTGCTTGAAATGAGATTGGGGAGATAAGAAGAGAAATAATTTTAAGACGTTTGTGTTTGGAAAGACTTATCGCCTCATGCCTACGTACCCACAAAGTGCAACATAGAATCAAAACCCCGTAGTTCGTGGTACAAATAACAAAATAAGATATTTTTTATCATTGATTTAAATGTAAAGACAAGTCGTTATTTCCAAGTGAATAATTCCACTTAAAGAGATGAATCATATCTAAACTTATGAAAAAACGTTTTAAAAGAAAAAGTGCACAAAGGCACAAAAAGAGTTGGTGAGTTTGATATTTTTTAAGTCTTTTTAAAAATTGGTCAAAATATGATTAACATTGATTGAAATTTATTAAAGAAAACAAAGTTTGAAAATCACTTGACAAAAGTTAAGGCTTTATTGTGAAAGCGGTTTGAAGTTTGAGAGCAAGAAGGTTTTGAAAAAGAGAGGAGATTTTGAAAATTTAAGAAGGGGAGGAGATGAAGTAACTATCCTAAAGCACAAATTAAAAAGTTAGAGATAAGAAGGATCTAATCGAATTGTAGTACACTTTATAGTAAGCGAAATAAGAATTTCATCTGTCTTAAAGCATAAACAAATAAGCAAGCCAAATAAAGGCAAAGATCCATAGTACTCCAAGCATAGGGAAATAGTCTTAATTCTAAGCCCAAGGGTCTAAGAATAATCCAAGAGGTTCAAGGTCAAAGTCCATGCATGAACATAACCAAAAAATTAAGAGCACTAAGGTTTTTAGAGGCTTAATCCTTTATTAGTGTTTTGAACAAGATATGGTCCAAGTGGATAAAAGAAAAAGAGAGTGGAAGCATAAACAATAATAAGATATGAGATGATAATAATGGAGCGTAAAAATAAAAGAGAGATAAGGATCGAGAAAGAAACATAAACAAAATTAGTACACTGATATTGTTAGTGAGTTAGTGATTAGTTGTAAGAGCAAATGATCAAGGATGGTCAAATGCTGAACTTAGGCCAAAGTTAATGAAGACTTGTTGAAGGATTGATAAAATCAAAGCCTCCTAACAAAAAATTTCATAGGTAATGGACCTAAGACAAATAATCAACCATACTTAAACTTCCAAACATAAGTTTGATCCATGAATGATCATTTTCTGATATGGGACAATTTAGCACTATGTTAAGCAATCGTAATCAGGTTTATGTAGAAACCACGACTATTTGAGGCCAGTCAATATAAATGTTAGTTATAATACATTCTAGAGAAGTGATATGTAGATCACTCTCCGAAAGCAATACCGTACGAAAAGAAAATAGGTAACAATCTCATCTTCATCAAGAACTTGAAACAAGTTCCAATGATATTGAAGATTTTTATTGATCAAAAGAAAAAAAAGAGAAGAGGTAATGCCAAATTGAATTACAATTTCAAGATCATTCCATCTTTAAGTTCAACCACTCATCTTGGTGGATTAAAGCACTAAACATATCATTAACTCAGAACACCTAAAATGAATTGAACAATTAACTTTAAATATAGATTTGAATGAATGAATGTTTATCCAACTTCATCTACACCCTAATTCCATTGAATTTAAAGAGGAATAAGACCTTTGAGAGTGCAAAAGAAGGAAAAAAATCAAAAAAGAATGGAAGAAGAAGAAGAAAGAACCAAAACAGTCCCAAAAACAAGCAAAGAACACAAATCTGTCACTGGTTAATCAATTAGCAATTTGCAAGTGCAAATGTGTTAATCGATTAACACGGCTAAAACAACATATTTTTTTGAAAAAATTCAGCATCCATAATCCAACCATTTCTTCAAACACCTCATGATCATGAGTGAGAATTAGCACGAAAATTCAAGTAAAAAACAACAAATGTCACCAATAAAACACAATTTGCAAGATCCAAAGATCAAGCAACAAGAATCAATAATAGATCATATTACGGAAGATGGATCAAGAACAACAATGGTGGAATGAGGGTTTACCACTTCAAAACTAAAATTGCTTCAAATAAACTTTAAGAACCACACTCCAAAGCCTTGATCTACTGAAATTGATGATGAAAAAGTGAATGGATGAAGGTCTAGCTCAAAGATTAGTAAGCTCTAATGATGAACTTACTAACTTTCAAAAGAAGAAAAAGCTTTGGTGAATTTGGTAGTTGAAAGGAATTGAGAGAAATTTTAGCAAGGTGAATTTGATTATCAAAGCTTGTGAAATGAATGAAATTAAGCCTCTATTTATAGAATTTAGGCTTGGAAATTTTGGTGGTTTGGGAATTTGGTTTGGAACCAAAATTAGGCTTGGAATTTGAATTTAGAGGCAAAATCAGGATCAAATGGTGATTAGTGAAGGTGTATGGTGGGAATCAATTATGACGAGGTAGGGGAATTAAAATGAAGTGATCTAGAATATTCTCATGATACAATATTTGAATTTGGTACCAAAAATGCTGCAGAATTTGAATTTGCTGTATTTTCACACAAAAAACGCATTGGTTAATCTATTAACCATTTGCATGTGCAAATGTGTTAATCAATTAACACACTGAAAATTATGAAAATGTTCCTTTTGATGTGTTGTCTTGGCTCTGGCTCGATGTTTCTAACTTGTCAAAGAAGGCATGAAAATAAACACATGAACCTTGGAGTCTCTTGAATAAAAGTCAATCAAATCTTGGGAAACTCTTGATCAAATGATTTTGAATTGTTTGCATATCAACTTTGACTTTGTTCAGATGAAATTCATTTGAGCTTAGGGACTATTGATTGATGTTCTTGGTTCCAACCTCTTCCTAGAAAGAGTTTGTGAAGAAAAAGAAAACAAACATATTTTTTGGATTTTAATTAAGGGTTACTAAACGTAAATTTAAACAAACACCAAACATACAAGAAAACAAGGGTACCCAAAGATATCCCTCAGAGACAAATCTACAGAGGAAGGAAAAAGAACCAAATCCTGTGATCTTGTTTTTGGTATGAAATGCAAATGATATGTGGGATCTTAGGGGTAAAAATTAGGGTATTACAGCTGCCCCTATTTAAGTTTCTTCTATCAGAAGATATGAAAACTGACATCTTTGTCTTGAAATAAAAGAGACTTAAATATAACAATAAACCTAATTTTTTCTCCTAAGAGACCAGAAGATGATATAATTATGCTTATGGTATGCAGACTCAAGACCTCTGTGGGGAAAACAAGCCACAAGAGACATACAAACTGCTGGAGAACAAAAGAAAAGAAAAGAGACTCCACATGGGAAAACAAAAGAGTAAGATTCTATTTCAAAAAGGGAAAAGAATCAACTCAATAGGGGAAAAGGTATCAACTGCCAGTTACTGGGCGAATAACGAAGATACTCAATTTTAGAAGTGAGGGGTAAATTATTTTCTACCCGTCACTAGGTATAAAACAAAGGCAACAAACACAAAAGAATTATAATTTATCGGTTACTGGGTAGAAAAATAAAGAAGTGTATTACTTATTACCGGTTACTGGTTAAAAGTAATCAACTTGACGAAAGATAATCAACAACCTATTACTGGGTAGGAAAAGAAATATTGCCAACTACTAGTTACTAAGTAGTTTAGCAAGAGTAATAAACCTGAAGGAAAAGGTTACCAACCATCGATTACTGGATAGGGTAAACAATATATCAACTACATGTTACTGGGTAGGAGAAGGAATATTACCATAAGGAAAGATTATTGACTACCGATTACTGGATAGAAAAACGGTAACTAACCAAAAAGGGAGACAAATGTTACCTGCTACCAGTTACTGGATAGAAAAAATAAAGGCAACAAGCTTGGGAGGAAGGATTACCTTTTACTGATTACTGGGTAAAAACAAGGATAACCAACAAACAAGGAATAAGAAAAATCACCTGCTACCAGTTACTGGGTAGAAAATAGAGGTGATATACTCAAATGGTGAAGAAACATTACTGGCTACCGGTTACTGGGTAGAAAAATGTAGGCAATGGACTCCCACTGAAATATTACCATCTACCTGTCACTAGGTAGGGTAAACAGAATTCAACTACCTGTCACTGTGTAGAAGAAGGAAATAAGGGTCAACTACCTGTCACTAGATAGGACAAATATACTCGACTATCTGTCACTGCGTAGAAGAAGGAAATAAGGGTCAACTACCTGTCACTAGATAGGACAAACATACTGGACTACCTTTCACTAGGTAGGAGAAAAGGTATATTATCAGCTACCTGTCACTGGGAAGCTCAAATCACACAACAAGCTTCTCAAATAAAGAGATAGCCATCTGTTAAGGATGAAATATTCACGGGATCACAACAGGATTCTCGTATGAAGAGATAAACAATCTGTTCAAATAATGAACCAATTCGAATGATAACAAGCTTCCACTATAAAGATAGGGCTCAACTTCTTCTTTAATCAAGTTTTGAACTCGAAAAAGGATCAAATGCAAATTGTTTGTAGCGGTGAGAATTGGATATCAAGCTATTAATTAACTTGAATCGCAAATTTATGAAATTCACCACCGAGCTATGATTTATCCAAACGAAAGGATAAAGATCGAAAGAAAACCCTAAGTGTGCTACGTAACAATAAAATTAAGAGATTGTGGGATTCGGGGGTTGGTTATACCTAGGGAAAGTGTTAGCATCCCAAGTATTTGTAGTACTCTACAGGAATCTCTTGTTTGGTATTTGTGTTATGCTAATGTTTGTTTGCTAGTGGTTTATCTGTTAAGGTGAAAAAGTGCTAAAGGTAAAGACCTATGGGTATGTACTAAGTATGCTTGCCAAGACGTCGCATCTCGTGCCTACGTATCCTGACTAGGATGGAATTAGAGCATTCGTAGTTCACCTAACTTGGGTGAAGGAACTTTTGACTATGGTCAAGGTTTTAAGGGGAATAAGTATTCATAAAGATGATACTTACATAGAGTTAACAAACTCTCTAAATCTAAGTTGAAAGACCTAACTGGGGATTTACTTTAACAAAAATCAAAGGGGAAGTGAGTACACATGACAATGGTACACACATAGAGTTAACAAACTCTAGTCTTAAGTTCTAAGTTATAGGATTCCTAACAAGGTATGTTAAGGTTTTTGACTTGACAAATTCAAAGGGAATATAGATTTTAAATCTATGTTGAGGGACCTAATGACTCTAACGAGGTCAATGGAAAAATGAGCTATCTATGACATTAAGCCAATAGAGAGACTTTCCTTTGGAATAAAGAACAAGGGACAACATAAGGATGAAATCTAACAAGCTACACACTTGGGGAAGACTTAACAAAGTTCAGAAAGAGAGTAGGATAATAGATGATATTAAAACATGATATTAAGAATAAATCAAACATGAAGAAGACACCTATGGTAACAACCAAAGCATGAGAGTGAATGTGACAACATTCAAGGTAAATACTTGATCAAGTCAAAATAGAAAAGTAACAACCGAGCATAAATATCGAAGAACTATATAATTTAAATTGACAACCAAAATGAGTATTTAAACATAGATGTTACAACATTTAAACAAAACATGAAGTATAGTTTTAACAAGACTAAGACATCATGGATAACAAGTTTAAGTTTAAAACAATCATGCATAAGTCAAAACATTACTTATCATGGCAAGGTTCAACACTCAAGATCAACATGCACAAATCATAACAATATTTAAAGCATGGATACAAACCAAGATATGGCAAAGGTAACAACCCACATACTTGAACAAGAGAGACATATGTGATAACAACATGTGAGGAAGATGTAATCACACAAAGGAGGGTATGTGAACAAACAAACCAAAGTTTAAACATCATATAGAAAAAAGATAAGACATTAATTGATTCAATTAGGCAAGGATGCAAAATGAACATGTTAAATAAATAGGTAACAACCAAACAAAAGTTCATGGCGTGGACAAAGTTTTAAACATGTATTTACATATGAACATAAGCTTGAAAAAGTAACAAAAACCAAGTGACAACAAGGATTTACAAGTTCACCATATCATGTAATATTTAAACAAGATGCACAAGGCTCATACAAGTCAAAATGCACAAGGAAAGTCAAAGGATCATTCAAAAGAATCAAAAGAAATCCTAAAAAACCCCTAAAAATGTCACATACTCTGAACATGAATAAGTGCAAGACAAATAACCATTTTTTGGAAATTTCTTTCCATAAATAAAAAATAGGCATAATCATGAACAAAATGCAAAAAGAATGGGATCAAAGTGATAAAAATCAAGAAAGTTATGATCAAATCAATTTGTAAAGGAAACCATAGAAATTAAGTATTAAAAAAAAAGGAAATGCACCTAATGAGGTTTGAACCCACGTCCTAGACATTCAAGCCCAAAACCAAGGTCATCTGGGCTATCAGCACATTATGAATTATTGATGATATCATGAAATAATATTTGAAACAAGTGGCTATTTTGAAAGGAAAATAAAAGAGCCAAAAAGGTCTGGGGGGATCGAACCCTAGAACCTTCGCTCGACATAACACACAAACCCTCCTCCTTGACTAGCGATGCTACACTCTCATCCATTAATATTATGCTTCAAAACCATTTTATTTTAACAACACCCTAAAATGGCCACCTCAGCGCCACATCACGCCTAGTCATCTCCACCTCAGATTCCACTCAACTCATCTTCTTCACCCTCGCTCTCTCTCTTCGTACCCTAGCAAGCTTCCATGGCCAGAACTTCTCTCTCTCTCTCTCTCTCTCTCTCTCTCTCTCTCTCTCTCTCTCTCTCTCTCTCTCTCTCTCTCTCTAACTTCTCTATCTCTCAATCATTTCAAGTGATATAAAAAAACAAAATCAAAGCATTTTTTACAAGGATCCCAAATACAATATTTTTTTGACCTAAAACTCAATGTATAAAACACACAACACTCAACAACAATGCAACATAAAAAATCTTCAGCATGTTACAACATGAGATATTCAAACAAGATACATCCAACAATGGTTCAAACCAATAAAGAACAATACACACTACATTTTTTTATTCAAATGACATCAAAACAGTGCATGAACATGAGGGTTTCAAAATTCAGAAATCTTACCTCTTGGAGAAAGTCCAAGTCTTCTTTCTCAATGTTTGCAGCTACAAGAAAACACTCCTTAAATCTTCCTTAAACCCTTGAAAGCTTATTGAAATGGCTGGATGATCTGGAAAAAGCTTGAGGAACAGAACACGACCCTTTTGCTAAAATGGAGGTTGAAAATGGTAAGAGGTGTTTGGAGTGTTACAAAACTGCTTCAATGATTTGGATGAGTTCTAATGAGTGTGTAGAGGTGTTTTGTGAAGTTTGTTTAGGAATTGCACAAGTGGAATGGATGTTTGAGGTGTTCTTGTAAGTTTTGGATGTTTTGCAAGAGCAAGTGGTTCTGAGTATGCAGGGAGTTTTAAAGAGTTTTCTTGGGGTATTTTCTAATGACTTGCAATGAAGATTGACTTGGTATTTGTAAGGAAAGTGGTAGGTTTGAGGTGTGGTTAGAATCCAACTTCTTGCCAACTATCCATTTGCATTTTCAAACTAATTGTGATGATGGTTTTTGTGTAGTTCAAGGCATCAAGTACAAGGTGGTTGATCTTGAGCATGCTTCTGCAGATGAACTTGTACTTGGGAGGCTTTGGGAGTAGCTCTATGCTGAAATGGTGGAAAGACCATGCTTTTCAAAAATGGAAGTGGTCATTTTATGTCATAAATAGAATTATCACTTGGTTCATGCCTCAAAACCTTATGTAATCACTTGAAATTTCGTGTAACACTCTGATTAAGGAGTATCTTGCAATTAGACAACCTAAAACACCAAGGTTTCAAGAAAAAGATTGGTTTCGCATCATGTCATGTCAAGTTGGAACCTTGTATTTCAAGTTTTTGGACCTCAACTCCTTCTCTTCGAAACTCCTAGCTCACACATGCTATGAAGAAGTTCTTCTACTTTTTAGAAAGCCCTAAATATGCCCTACGACTTTCATGTTTGATAAAACTCTTGAATCTAAAGGGATCGTGATGAAATTTGGCATTGAAGATGACTGAAAATTGAAGGAATAAAGCTTATTTTGAAAAAATCTAAGTGTTTTGAAATTCTTTCACACTTTAAAGCTTCATATCTCAAATTCCAAGCCTCTTTTGCTTATAGGTCATTAGGAAACTTCTGTAGTACATGATGAGATCTATAAATTGACCTTTGGACCTCAAAGAATGGATGTCTGGATTGAATGTTATGATCTTTCAAAGTTAGCACCAAAACAAGGGTTTCTTTCACATAGAAAAATTCAAGTATCTCAACTTTGCTTCTTTTGCAAGAAACCTCTCAAATCTTGATTTTATATGACCAAACTCATTTATTAAACATGTCTTGATGAAATTTGGCTTGAATTCTTCAATTTGGACCAAAAACCCTAAAAGTCAAAGGGTTGACTTTGTTAGATGAAATTTGTATTAGATGAATTCAACTGTGTGATATTCAATGAAATTGAATCTTTGAACTTTTAAATCAACATAGATAGGCTCCAAGGATGTATATGAACATGTTTAATCATGTCCCAATGCTTGGATCAAAACTCAAAGGTACAATTGACTTTTCCTAATAAAACCCTAGTTTGGGGCCAGATGAAATTAGGCTTCAATGGACTTGTAGTGGGATCAATTAGCACTTGATTATTTTTGAATATAAGCCTCATGAGTGTATGGAAACTTGATTTGGTGATAATCAATCCAAAAAATTGATTGATTAAGCAATAATCCTTTTGATTTTAAAGGTGCAAAACCCTAATTTAGATGAACCTCAACAACAACAAACTTGAAACAAGGTTAGGGTTAGAAAAACATATGCTTGATGCTTATAGAATGGTGATGGAACATAGGGTTCAAAATTTGGGGTATGACATTGTCTCTACTGAAGGGACTTCCATTTTCTAGTAAATATAGATCAATAACTCTGTCGGGGATCAGGACTTTTCAAGAGAGATGCCATTTATGGAAAATTTGGTCGGATAGAGATCCAACATTTCACAATAAACTTCTCTGTTGAGGATGAACTAAAGAGATGCCATTTATTGCGAAGATACAAAATTAATTCCTGGAAATTACACAAGCTGCTCAAATATAGAGGCTTCTATTTGTTACCAGGTGAGTTTACCTTGCTGGGGGACACACAAGTTGCTCAGATAAAGAGAACATCACTTGATGTCAGGAAAAAAATTCCAAGAGAGTGCTATCATACCATGACTACGGAAATTCAAATCTTCATCTTCTGATGGGGATTCACAAACAGATTTCTACCGAGGAAAATAAATCCTCAAAGGGAGAAATAAATGCCTTCTCATCATCTAGGTTCTACAACCCAAAGAAATTCAAAATAACCGCTGCAAGAGACCAAAGTTCAATCCAGGAACAAACAAGAGAGAAACGGTCAAACAAGACTCGACGTAATGAGGAAATATCTCATCGGGAATCAATTCCATCTAGATAATAAACTGGGGAGGAAGGCTAAATCAAACATCTTCCACGAGGCATAAACTCAATAGGGAATTAGAAAGGATGAATATTTTCTGCTTACGGGTCGACACTCTATTGGAGGGAGAACACACACACACACACACACTCTCTGTGGGGATAACAACACCAGAGAGTAAGGAACCACCAACAAAAATGCAAGATTAACAATGAAACAAAAACATGTTATGCTCAACAAATGAGTGCACATGCAATGCATATGAGTATGAATATATTCTGACGAAACAGACAAAAAGGATAAACATAGGGTGAACAAAACATCACAACACCACTGAATACTCGTCTAATCTCAACAAGATGGAGATATTAATAGAGATCCTGCTAGGGATAAAAAAAGAAATCCTGTAAGAGATAAACAAAAGCCATCAAAGGAAAATAAATCATACTACAAGGCTCAAATCTTGCTAAGGAGAGAAAGATATTGCTTGGGGAGAAACCCAAAGATCAATCTTTAATAACCACAAATCCACAAAGTGAAAAACAACATCAACTCTGCTTCGAGGACGTCAAGATAACTTGTTGGGGAACAATGACAACCCAAATCTTCTTGACTCTTCCTGGGGATAAGGAAGATCCATACGAAATCTGCTTCAAAAGGATAAAGAGATCTACTGCAGAAAATAATGGATCCGCTGGGGATTGTAATCATAGTTTCACAAACTCCACTGGGGAGTAACACAGATCTTATGGCGATACAAGAAAGAACTCTGAGGATTATCCAACTTTGAGAGAAACATCCTGGACTTGCTGGGGAAAATAAGAAGTTAACATTATAGCAAAAAGTCAAGTTGTGGGGGATTTTAAATCAATACCCAACAAAAGGTGAGAGAAAACCCGACAGGTGACTGCTATATCAATACTTCTTAGAAGAAAGCAACATTGCTCTTTGCTTGGGAAATATCCAAAGTAAATATGCATAACCTCTACTGGGGATCAGCAAGGATAAATTCCTACAAGGGTATTAACATCAAGGAGAGGTGGAACTCAAAAAAATACTTAACTGCCTGATCATAACCTGGCTGGATGAAGGAAACATACTCAGTTGGAGAAGATTTAAATCAAGACTTAGTTAGGGAAAATCAAACAACACTCGTCTGGTTATCCATAGGAACAAAACTTTGATAAGGAAATATCAACAAATTCTACTGAAGAAACATCAACAAAACTCTACTGGGGAATTATCAATAAATTCTACCAGAGGAGTAATAAGAAACATCAAGAAAACATAATAGCTTTATGCTTCACGATCTTACCATTCTTGGAATAACTCTTAATAGTCCTTTTTATATTCATAAATCAAAGGAAAATGTTTTTATAATTTTCAAAGATTTGAATCAATTATTCACATTCATTTCAAAAATCATCATCAAAAGTAAAATGAAATTCTGCAAACAAAAACAAAATAAGAATTGCAAATAAAGGGACAAAGGCCCAAATTTTATTGATAGAATGGTAGTCCACAAATAGCGTAACTCCACAGATCATTACAAAGTTTGAAAAAATGGTAAATCCAATGGAATGGGCTACATTGAAATACAATGACTATTGTTCTCCCTAACAACTTTGAATTCCAATTGTGCTTGTGACTTCAGCTGGGGATGATTGAAGTAAAGTCCTTGATAAGAAATTTTGCTTCAAGCGATCAAGACTGTCCAGACGCAGTTACTTGCCATAATCCCTAACTTTTGCCTAGATTTCCCTCTCGGGTTTTTGGTATACCGGGATAATTATTTCTGTTTTTGTCTCTAGTTTTTTCTTGGACCGCCCTTTCGGGTTTTCAATCCACCGAGGCGCTCATTTTTTCCTAAGCCGCCCTTTTAGGTTTTCAACTTAGTGAGTTGTTCTTTTATTTTTTAGGCAAAGTATTCCTTGATTGCATCGTCATTCACAGGACGAGTGAACTCTTCACCATCCATAGTTGTAAGAATTAATGCACCGCTAGAGAAGACTCTCTTAACAACATATGAGCCTTCGTAATTAGGAGTCCACTTGTCCATAGAACCAGTGATAAAATTCGAGATCATTTTTAGCATGGGGTCGCCTTCTCTGAACACACGAGGTCGAATCTTCTTGTCAAAAGCTTTCTTCATTCTCTGCTGATATAATTGTCCATGGCACAAGGCCGCCATTCTTTTCTCCTCAATCAGATTCAACTGGTCGTATCTACTCTGACACCATTCAGCCTCATACAATTAAGCTTCCATCAAAACTCTCATAGAAGGGATTTTAACCTCTATCGGGAGCACCGTTTCCATACCATAAACAAGAGAGAAAGGGGTTGCCCCTGTTGAAATACAGACGGATGTACGACACCCATGCAGAGCAAAAGGGAGCATCTCATGCCATTCCTTATATATAACAACCATCTTCTGAATGATCTTCTTAATATTCTTATTAGCAGCTTCAACAACCCCATTCATCTTAGGTCTGTAAGGAGAAGAATTATGATACTCAATCTTAAACTTACACATAATTCCTTCATCATCTTGTTATTCATATTCGACCCATTATCAATGATAGTCTTGCTCGAAACACCATATTGACAGATGATTTGATTCTTGATAAATCCGATCACTACTTGCTTGGTCAAATTGGCATATGATTCCGCTTCAACTCATTCGGTAAAATAGTCAACAACCACCAATATGAAGCGGTGTTCGTTCGACGCTTTAGGCTCTAATCGCGACTTAGTATGTCTAAATGATTCGTGACTGCAAGTGCACAGTCGGATCGCGTAGTTTTAAAGATTATCGAACCCAAAGGACCAAGAATCGATCTTACCGTTTTCTAATGCTACTACGTAAATCTAAGGCTAATGGATATTTTTTTAGGTTGAAATGCAAGAAAATAAATGTAAATTAAAATATGATTTAAATCAAGATATGGCAGAATATCGGTGTGTAGTTTTTCAATCATCGGGGATTCAATAATTCATGGGCGTTATTAGAATATCAAAATATTATTCTGTAGAAAATACTCATTTAAAAGACTTTATCTCAAACTCTCGTGTTTATTGACTTAGACTATACTCTCAAATCAGAATGAAGGCTCAAGCTCTCTCAATTGCATTTAAAAACAATTTTTGAAAATAAGTAGATCCTAATTAATTCTAAAGCACTCTCGCTATATTTAGAATTAATGTTCAGTTTCAGCTATCCGGTTAGGACCTCAAACTCTCACTTTATTAATCCTAACCTTCGTTACATTTTTACTCTCGTAACAAAAGTTATTAAGTTTAATAAAAAGAAACCAAGACCAGAGAAATAAATTTGTTAAGTTCACACCATGAATTATTAAACCCCTTCCGACTGATTGTATTTACATACAGATATTAAAAAGTTTAGCTAGACATGGTTTGTAAACAATGCATACAATGACAAGAATTAATCATAAGGCCAAACAAAATATAAATGGAAAACATAACAGTAAAAGTAAATAAGTATAACCTGGAAATTACGAAGAATTGAAAAAACTTGGATTATGGAGGCAAGCTTTGAATTCAGTACAAATCACGAACAACAAAATAAATCCTAATACTAAATTGCAATAGTCTCTCAGTGTGAAAAACTATTGCTTTTACAAATGGTAAAAACTGCCTGCTTAAAATTCTAAAGAAACAAAATCATAGCACACATTCTTCGACCCCCGTTATAGAAACCGACCTTCTTTTTTATACCCCGATAGCTTCGTGAAATTCCGTTTGTTTCTGTGCAATTCATATGACTGAGTTCGAGGCGAAGAAATATGGACCTGGAGAAAATTTAGGATGGTCGTGGAGAGAAAAAATGGAGAAAAAGTAGTGCATTAGGTCATGGCATCGTGGCACTCGCCACCCTTTTCTTCTTTTTGAGTGTGGCAGGTGCCACACTCCTTCACAAACTCACGTGGCAGGCGCCATAAGGATGGTGGTGGGCGCCATCCTGCATTAGGTGTGGCAGGCGCCACCCTTTTGTAGTGTGGTGGGCCCCACGTCCATTTCTTTTATCTTTTTTTCTTTCTTTTGTAAATTCAATCCACTTCTAGTCAAGGTACCTAAAACAACAAAAATACTGGCATAACAAGACATAAATCATGATAAATTAGAGAAATTGTAACTAAAAATTCATGCAAGTCAAGTCAAATATACTATATAATTTCGCGTTATCAAACTCCCCTATACTTGAACCTTTGCTTGTCCTCAAGCAAATAATGAATTTGGTAATCACATTAAGCACGGGTTTCAAATAGGAACACGACAAAACTCAAATCATACATGGTTGCGAAGCTTTCGTTAGAAAGATAGGTACTAAACGTCAACACCAAGGATACCGTAATGACACAAAATTACTGAGTGCAATCAAGAACTCCCTTCATATACGGACAAGTTCGAATCATGTTATTATAACTCAACCTATTCATTTTCACCTCTGTTTCATTCTCGTGCAATCACGTTAAGCCTGTCATCCTTGCACGCCCATCGTAAGTAAACCTGTTAGTGTTCATTGATCTCTTTTTCAAAACTTTTTCTTATTCTTTTTCTTGTGCATTTTTGAACTTCAAGAGTTCGATCCGTTGGGATAGATGGTCGGGTAAGGACCACCTAACTTAGTAAGAGAATATTTTTCATTCACCTTTTCTAATAATTCTTTTTGATTCACATTTTTGAGATCAAACACGTATTTGCATCGGTTTATTACTTAGGTTGTGCTTCAGGATGGTGCTGACTGCTAGTATAAACTAATCAAGAGGCTACTCTAGAATTTAAGGTTTTGGCATAATAAGTATTCAAATTCATCAGTATACTCTAGGGGTTCAGGGTGTCAAAACGGTACCGATATTATCAATACTTTCCCAAGTCTCTCGAACTTAGCCTAAACCAAACAATATACTTTTTGGGTCTGTGTCATGCATCAAACCGAAATTAAAAATTTTGTTATGGCTCAAGAATTTGGGAGAATCTAATAAATGGCGGAAACTACGTATAATGACTCGACAGTACATGAATTTAATTTTATTAACGCTAAACAAAGAGATAACATAACATAATACTTAAAAGGAAAAAAATTTAAAATCTACCTAGAAAACAGTAAATAAAAGGGAAAACAGTAAATAAAAGCGATAAAGTTTCCTCCCCCATACTTAAGTCGAGCATTGTCCCCAATGCAACGGCTTACGACAAGAAAGGAAGGTAGAACATGGAAAGTCTTTTATTGGCAGCCTCTGCCGCGAGTTCGTGCCCGCCTACCATTTCCATGCTGGTTAGATGGCTCTTTAGAATGTTCTATGTGCACTGATAAATCTGTCATCTCTATGTTGTTCACTTTGTATCTGTTGGAGGATCTTCATCATCTCGGCTTGCTAAGCTTCGATACTCTGAATTCTTTGATTGCGCTGAGTGTCAAATTCGCTCCGTCGCATCAGCTCAGCATATATGTCATCGAGAGTGGCGAATGTGTCTTCACTTCTTCTTCTAGGTCTGCTCCTCGAGGATGTACCTGCAATATTTTCAGAAGTGACACGTGCAGTATATGGAAGTGTGTCAGCATTGTCCCTGCCAGCAGTAACATTCTCAGAAACATGCGCGGGGACTGGATTTTCAACATAACAATAATTATTTTGGTTACGGATGTCTGTGCGAGTTGGGTTTGGAAGAATAAAATCCGAGAATACTTGATTTTTTTTCTTTCTGATTATGAAACGAGTTGTGTGTTTGTGTGTTGTGAAGATTTGGTGATGGATATATAAATAATGGCAGTGTGAGTTAAGACAAATTAAATGTAGTTGGTGTGGTTGGTTATGAATGCTTTCAGAGTACATAGCATTGTAGGGTTTGTCCATCAGTGCGCCACCTGTGGCGGCGTCTATTGTCAATCTTGTGTTGTACAAGAGACCATTGTAAAAGGTATGGATGATCAACCATTCTTCTAGACCGGAATGTGGGCAAAGCCTCATCATGTCCTTGTATCTTTCCCATGCTTCGAAAAGAGATTAATTGTCCTTTTGTTTGAATCCATTTATTAGGCTCTTAGCATAGCCGTCTTACTAGGTGGGAAATATCATGCTAAGAACACCTTCTTCAACTTATTCCACGTAGTGAAAGATGCAGACGGTAGAGACTAAAGCCAAGCTCTAGCTCTAGCTCTATCTCTTAATGAGAAAGGGAAAAGACGTAGTCGTATTGCTTCGGGGCTGACACCATTTTCTTTCACTGTGTCTGCGTATTACAAGAACACTGACAAATGTAAGTTCGGGTCCTCTGTGGGACTTTCGGAAAATTGGTTTTGTTGTACAGCTGACAAGAATGAAGGTTTTATCTCAAAGTTATTTGCCTCGATGGCAGGAGCAGCAATACTGTTATATGGTTCCTCCTGCGAAGGGATGGCATAGTAATTGAGAGGTCGATTCTAAGGTACTTCAGCCATGGGTATTGGTAATTTTGGAAAGGGAATTTCAGGTTCGGGAAGGTTATACTTAATTCAGAAAGCGTTAATTTTGCATCTTAAACTAATAAAACGCTCGATGTCATCAATCGGTTGCTCAAGCTCGTCACCTCTAGAGCGAGTGTTTGGCATATAATCGACGAATTAAAATAGGGAAATAGTTGCCTTAGTCTATACTACATGACACTAAAGTTACGATATCGATTTAATTAGTCCCCGACAACGGCGCCCAAAACTTGATCTCGACTTTGTATGTCTAAATGATTCGTGACTGCAAGTGCACAGTTGGATCGCGTAGCTTTAAAGATTATTGAACCCAAAGGACCAATAATCGATCTTACCATTATCTAATGCTACTACATAAATCTAAGGCTAATGGATTTTTTAGGTTGAAATGCAAGAAAATAAATGTAAATTAAAATATGATTTAAATCAAGATATGACGGAATATCGGTGTGTAGTTTGTCAATCATCGGGGATTCAATAATTCATGGGCGTTATTAGAAGATCAAAATATTATTATGTAGAAAATACTCATTTAAAAGACTTTATCTCACACTTTCGTGTTTATTGACTCAGACTATACTCTCAAATCAGAATGAAGGCTCTCGCTCTCTCATTTGCATTTAAAAACACTTTTTGAAAATAAGTAGATCCTAATTAATTCTAAAGCGCTCTCGCTGTGTTTAGAATTAATGTTCAGTTTTAGCTATCCGGTTAGGACCTCAAACTCTCGCTTAATTGATCCTAACCTTCGTTACCTTTTTACTCTCGCAACAAAAGTTATTAAATTTAATAAAAAGAAACCAAGACCAAAGAAATAAATTTGTTAAGTTCACGCCCTGAATTATTAAACCCCTTCTGACCAATCGTATTTGTATACCGATATTAAACAGTTTAGTCAGACATGGTTTATGAACAATGCATACAATGACAGGAATTAATTAAAAGGCCAAACAAAATATAAATGGAAAATATAACAGTAAAAGTAAATAAACAAAACTTGGAAATTACGAAGAACTAGAAAAACTTGAATTATGGAGGCAAGCTTTGAATTCAGTACAAATCACAAACATCAAAATAAATCCTAATACTAAATTGCAATAGTCTCTCAGTGTGAAAAACTATTGCCTTTACAAATGGTAAAAACTTCCTGCTTAAAATTCTAAAGAAACAAAATTATAGCACACATTTTTCGACTCCTGTTATAGAAACCAACCTTCTTTTTTATACCCTGGTAGCTTCATGAAATTCCTTTCGTTTCTATGTAATTCATATGACTGATTTCGAGGCGAAGAAATATGGAAGTGGAGAAAATATAGGATGGTCGTGGAGAGAAAAAAATGGAGAAAAAGTAGTGCATTAGGTCATGGCATCGTGGCACTCGCCACCCTTTTCTTCTTTTTGAGTGTGGCATGCGCCACACTCCTTCACAAGCTCACGTGGCAGGTGCCACAAGGATGGTGGTGGGCGCCAACCTGCATTAGGTGTGGTAGGCACCACCCTTTTGTAGTGTGGTAGGCCCCACGTCTATTTCTTTTATATTTTTTTCTTTTTTTTTCTTTCTTTTGTAAATTCAATCCACTTCTAGTCAAGGTACCTAAAACAACAAAAATAATGGCGTAACAAGACATAAATCATGATAAATTAGAGAAATTGTAACTAAAAATTCATGCAAGTCAAGTCAAATATACTATATAATTTCGCGTTATCAGACTCAATAATTCCAATCATATCAATGCCCCATATGGAGAAATGCCATGGAAAAGAGATAACATTGAAAGGAGTTGGAAGCACAGGAATTTTGTCAGCATAAATCTGGTATTTATGGCACTTCTTCACATATTTACAACAGTCAGATTCCATTGTCAGCCAATAGTAACCCGCCCTTAACATCTTCTTAGCCATTGCATGTCCATTGGAATGGGTACCAAAGGATCCTTCATGAATTTCTTTCATCAACATATCTGCTTCACGCTTGTCTACGCATCTTAGCAAGACCATGTCATAATTTCTCTTATACAGTACATCATTTTTCAAGAAGAACTACCAACCAATCTTATCAAAGTTTTCTTATCTTTCTTGGATGTCCCAAGTGGGTACACTTGATTCTGAAGAAAATATTTAATATCATAATACTGAGGTTTATCATCAACAACCTCTTCAACTGCAAACACATGAGCTAGTCTATCAAGACGCATAACATCAAATTTTGGCACATCATTCCAATGATTTACCACAATTATAGAGGATAAAGTCACTAAAGCATCTGTCATTCTATTCTATGCTCTGGGTATATAGTGAAACTCAACCTTATTGAATAAAGTTGACAACCTTCTTGCATAATCGCGATAAAGAATCAAATCAGGGTTGACGTGTCTCCCACTCCCCTTTAATATGATTAATCACCAAGGCTGAATCTCCATATACATCAAGGATCTCGATTCTTAATTCAATGGCTTCTTCCAGGCCCATAATACACGCTTCATACTCTGCCGCATTATTTGTGCAAGTGAACATCAATCTTGCAGTGAAAGGAATATGAGAACCATGAAGAGTAACAATTATTTCTCCAATGCCCTTTCCATACTCATTAACAACTCCATCAAAAATCAAACCCCATCGGGATCCAGGCTCAAGTCCTTCTTCAGGTAATGGTTCCTTCTGAGACATCGCACGGAGCTAATCATGGTCTGGCACCATATCTAGATTGTACTTATACTGACGAATAAAGGCATCTCCGAGGTCATTAAATGTCTTGATTTGGGAACTATCAAGTCCCATGTACCACTTCAGTGCAACACCGGTAAGACTATCTTGGAAGTAATGAATCAGCAACTGATGGTTGTCAGTATGGGTGGACATTTTTTGGCATACATGACCAGATGGCTTTGTGGACAAGTCTTCCTTTTATATTTCTCAAAATCTGGAAGCTTAAACTTTGGAGGAATCTTCACATTTGAGACAAGACAAATCTCATGCGCATTCTTTTCAAATAACTCTTTCCCTCTTAAAGCCCTGATTTCTTTCTGCATCTCAGCAAACTAATCTTGAAAACCATCCATATGATCAAGGACATCTAAAATCTCACTCGGAGCAGTGTGGAAAATTTGTTCTTCAGGATAAGGCGTAGTGTGACCTACGGGTGGAGGCATATGTACAACAATAGGAACAACTGGAATCTCAGTATTAGAAACAACATTAACCATAAGAGGTGGTACAGTCATAACAGTAGGAACTCTTGTACCTTCAGAAATAGGAGGTTGATATCCCTCTGGCAAAAAATTGAGACGCATTCCCCAAGGGAAACCATGAGGCACCTGATATTGAGAAGCAATAACCGGGGCAATAGAAATGGGCGTTAATACTATCTCAAAAATCACTGTTCTTTGCACAGGAGAAGGAGGAGGTGGAGGTGGTTGATTCTGAGCAGTTACCAGAGCTTCAATCTTAGCAGTGAGTCTTTCCAAATTGTCCTTCAGAGTTGTCACTTCCTCACGAAGCTCACGGTTCTTTTGTTACAATTGATCCATCTTTTTCTTGAGATTAGCTCAAGCATTATATTGGTGCGACAACATGGCTGAATGAAAACCAAAAGAAACATAAGACACCTGGAAAAGGCAAAACACAATGCACAAAATGTGAATGCAAATGTAAAATGAAAATGTTTCATTCAGTTTTCAAGGATCTTTAAAATATAAAGCAATTACAAACATCGTAAAGAAATAACACTTTTTGAAATACTGATGAACATCTCATTTCATTAAATATTGATAAACATCTCATTTCAAGGAACTTTTTTTGAGCTACAAGTTACAGAATATCAAAATTCAATAAGAAAAAGCTAGATCCTAAGGATTATAAGGAGCATTTGATGACAATCCGAGCTGATACTTCCTTCGGAGATGATCCACAATACCTTTCCAAACACCGAAAGTAGGTGGATGTGATGATAAAGTAGTAGAGTAAAATAAATCCTCTCCATGTCTCTTCACAGCGCGTCGCTCAAGAAACTCAATCAAGTCGTCTTTCTTCTTCATCTGCTTTTGCAACTCCATCTTCTCCTTGTCAAAAGTCTGAAACTTACTTTCACACATCTCTTTCTGTTGCTTCATCTTGGCCAAAGCATCTTGAAGAGTCTTTATATCATCAAAAGAAACAGAGAATGGCGTAGAGACCATTGTAGTTATGGGTTTCTCAAAAGGATAATGCATTTTGAGCTCCTTAGCTGTCTTCTTCACCCAAAGCGTATAAGGTTCCAAGGCAATACAAACTTGTCTTCCAAACTCTCTTTTACATATCCTATGAATCTTAGTCCAAGCATGAGCCATTCTTCTCCTCAAACCAAGAGATCCATCCCCTCCTTGAAAAAAAACCCTCTAATAGAATATTTTTAGGCTTATCCTTCAACATATAACCAAGCTGATGGTGAGCTAAACTCGGGTTGTAGTTAATTCCACCTTGCGTTCCAATAAGAGGAACATTGGAGAATTCCCCACAACTATCAATAATCTGGACATTCTCATAAACAAAAGAAGACCAAGTAATGTCAGCAGGAGTAAGGTACATGATCCTCTGAGACCACCTTAAATAATTCATGTTCTCCCTAAAAGCAGATGATTGTGTTAAATGCAAAATAAACCACTTGTACAGCAGAGGTATGCAACAAACAATGGTACCATTATCCTTAGAAGTCCTATTATGGAAGGAGAAATAGGAGTCACCAAGTAAAGTCATAACAGGGTTCCCAATCAAGAAAATCCTAATAGCGTTAACATCCACAAAGTTGTCAATGTTTGGGAACAAGACTAGTCCGTAGATAAGGAAAGCAAACATAGCCTCAAACGCCAATGTGCTACCAGCTTTATCAAATAAAGTGGCTTTCCCAATCAAGAACTTAGAAGTCAAACCTTTGATTCCTCCCTTAACCATAAGATTTTCATCTATATCAGATTTTGTCAAATGGGTGGCTGCAGCAATATCTTGGGGCTTAAGAACTTCCTCCAAACCAGTATAAGGAACCTTATCAGAAACGGGTATACCCAACAGATAAGCGTACTCCTCCAATGTTGGCGTAAGCTGATAATTAGGAAACGTAAAGCATTGGTAGACAGGACCATAGAATTGCATAAGGATGTTTAGAATTTCGTCTTCAATATTGGTAGAAAGAGCAAATAGAAGTCTCCCGTGATGAGATTTGAAGTCTGCACGATCAACTACGAAGGACACTAGCTTTTTCAAATCTGTGAGATCGGGATCTCAGAAACCGTACTTCTGAGTGTTTCTCCTTTCAATGTCCATAATCACAATATCTGCAATGTTTGCAAAAGAAAATCTTTAAGATCCTTAAAAATTAACAAAAACAAAATGTCCATGAATTCATAAGTGCATGATACAACACCCACAAACAAGATTACACAAAGCACATGGGTTCAAAAGTTCGACGCGAGCATGGGGGAAAAGGTAAGAACTAAGCCACAATGGTATGTGCTAAGATTATATCAGGACCTGCAGAATGAGGTTCTAAAAAGTTCCCAGAGTCATAATTCCATATTTTGGATATTATCAGCTTAAACGACTATTCATCGGCCAACAATATTCTCAAGAGAAACTCATCTGTGTATGGTATCACGTAACAACTAATTCAAGTCTACACCTGAATAGTCACCGCACCATGTCCTAATAAGGTCAAGATGGGTTAAAGGGTTCTAAGGTCCTCAGTTTCTTAGGCTCCCAAGTCGGAAAAATTAATGCCAAATATGACTACTCGTATTGTTAGAACACAGATTGGTGTTTAATTATATCTCTATGTTTTGATGATAACTCTTATGAAATTTTGTATTAAGAAAATATATACTCTAATTTTGTTCAAGTGTTTTGTGTTTCAGATATTAAATTAAATATCATTATGGAAGCAAAATGCATCTGAACAGCAAGTTATGCAAAGCTCTAAAGCATCAGAAGCAAGCCATCAGAAGACTCTGAGTGCTGCCAGAAGAGACTCTGAAGCAGAAGCTGCAGAAGCATCTGAAGCGTAGATGAAGATTTTGTATGAAAAGTTTAAAGCACTGTTTCAGAAGACTCTGAATGTACTTTACGCTGCAAGTACAGAGGCTCTGATAAACTGTTATGCTCTGATCAGATCACTCACGCTGAAGCACTGTTGCTGCAACTCTGATATCATTAAATCTGATCTGAAGAACAAGAAGTACATCAGAGGATCTGATGTTGTTTACGTTTAAAAAGATGTCAGCACGTGAATAGACTTGGTACTATTCTCAACGTCCTCTCCAATGGAACTATTCCTTATTTGTGATAGACACAAGGATTCAGGCAAAAGGCATTTCTCTAAACATTCTACTTCTGAGAAAGGAAAAGTCATGTGAAGACAAAAGGCTACAGCTACAATACTTGCACAGTCTTCAAGCATTGGACCTTCAGCACTATAAAGGGACGTCTTCTACATCTCTTCAAGGTTAACGAATCTTGGACGAAATTGAATCAATTGAAATCATTCTCAACTCTCATACAATCGTTCAAAGCTGAATAGTTTTATCTTTCGTTCTTAATACTTGTGTAAAAAAAATCACAGTTGTGATTAGAGCTTGTTAGAAGTAAACTCAAACACACTTGTTAGTTTACATTTATTTGTAAAAGTTCCTTAAGAAGGCCAAGTTATGGTCAGTAGTTCTTCAGAAGACTAAGACAATTGTTCTTAGTGTTTGACACTGTAACCTGTTTGAATATAGTGGATTAAGTCCTTGAGGAGAAACGAAAATCACTCTTGATAGGGTGGACTGGATTAGTTGAGTTCAACGAACCAGGATAAAAATCATTGTGTTTTTATTGTCATAATATTTTCTAAACCCTTATTCAACCCCCCTTCTAAGTGTTTTTCTCACCTTTAGTTGGCATCAGAGCTCCGGTTCTGTTAGTGCTATCACTTCACCGTGAACAGAAAAGATCCAGTTGAGAAAACTCTTGATATATTTTGGTTGATACATTATGTATGAACCTTCAACATCCAACAACAAAAGATATGAGGACGGAGATAGAATCAGCACTTAACCCCCTATGTTTGATGTGGAAAAGTTTGACTACTGGAAAGACAGGATTGAAAGTTTCTTTCTAGGATATGATGTTGACCTTTGGGATTTAGTCATTGATGGCTATGTTCACCCCACTAATGGGGATGGCAAAAAGATAGACAGAAAATCTATGACTGAAGCTCAGAAGAAAGAATTTAGGAATCATCATAAAGCAAGAACCATACTACTAAATGCTATATCTCATACTGAGTATGAGAAGATTACTAACAGAGAAACAGCATTTGGTATGTTTGAATCTTTGAAGATGACTCATGAAGGGAATTCTCAAGTCAAGGAGAGCAAGGCTCTGGCGGTGATCCAGAAATATGAAGCCTTCAAAATGGAGGATTCTAAATCTGTAGAAGTTATGTTCTCTAGATTCCAGATTCTCACAGCTGGCTTGAAAGTTCTGGACAAGGGTTACTCCACTGCAGATCATGTTAAAAAGATCATCAGAAGTTTGCCAATCAGATGGAGACCAATGGTCACTGCTCTGAAGCTAGCTAAGGATCTGAACAATATCACGTTGGAGGAACTGATCAGCTCTCTGAGGAGTCATGAGATTGAACTAGAAGAAGACGAACCCCAGAAAAAAGGTAAGCCTGTTGCTTTAAAGTCTAACAAATCTGCCAAAGCATTGCAGGTTTTAGAAGAAAGTTCTAAAGAATCTTCTTCTGAAGAAGAAGATGAATTGTCCCTGCTGTCTAGAAGGATCAACAAACTCTAGAAGCATAAACAGAGGAAGTTCAAGAACTTCAAGAAACCAGATCCACGTAAAGAGTCTTCTGGACACAGAAGATCTGGAAAGAAAGAGGTTGTCTTCTATGAATGCAAGGAACCTGGGAACTACAAGAATGAATGCCTAAAGCTTCAGAAGGAGAAGCCAAAAAGGAAGCTTGATCATAAAAAGAAAGTTCTGATGGCAATTTGGGATGATTCAGATGCATCTGAATCTTCATCAGACTCAGGTGAAGAATGTGCAAACATGGCACTCATGGCTGACGTAGAAGACCATGCAGAATCATCTGGATCAGAATCAGAATCAAAATCAGATTCTGAGGAGGTATTTTCTGAACTTTCTAGAGCAGAGCTTATTGAGAGTTTATCAGAAATGTTAGAAACTATAGTAAGATTAAGCTCAAGTACAAGAAGCTTGAAAGCAATCTTGTATCTGAGAATGATCTTCTAAAATCAGAAGTTGCTGAGCTCAAAATAAACAATTTGAAAATTAAAAATGAATTAGAAAGAGCTCAACAAGATTCTGAAGTTGAAACTAAGTCAAAATCTAAAAACATTTTAGAAGAATATGACTATAGTTTTCAAAGATTTCTGGCAAGAAGCCTAGAGAGAAGCAAGATGGCTTCAATGATCTATGGTGTTAGCAGGAATAACAGAAAGGGTATTGGATATGAATCTTCTTCTGAGAAGGATTTAAATCCAACATCTGTTGATAAACTAATCATTAAGCATACTCCTTTGTATTCTACTTTTAAGTTTGGTCATCTTAATGATATTAAACACACACGTTCTAGTCAGAACATTCTTGTGTTTAAACCTAAAGTTAGTCAGAACAAACCTGCTATCAGAAGACAGAAGTTCAGACAAAACTTTATAGCAACTAACCCTAAAGGACCCAAAAAGATATGGGTACCTAAAGACAAAATAATATCTGTTGCAAACATCTTTAGCAGCAAAGTCAAAACACCAATCTTGGTACCTGGACTCTGGCTGCTCGCGTCACATGACGGGAGAAAGGTGTATGTTCCAAAGCCTGGAGCTTAGATTTGGAGGTGACGTCAAGTTTGGAGGGAACCATAAGGGCAAGATAATTGGCTCTGGAACCATAGGTAATGGTAACCTTCCTTCCATTTCTAATGTATTACTTGTTGAAGGATTAGCGCATAACTTATTGTCCATAAGTCAATTAAGAGAAAATGGTTATGACATAATCTTTAATCAAAAATGTTGCAAGGCTGTCAGTCAAAAGGATGGCTCAATCCTATTTAATGGAAAGAGGAAGAACAACATTTATAAAATCAATCTTTCAGAACTTAAGGTTCAGAACGTAAAATTCCTTCTGTTTGTTAATGATGAGCAATGACTCTGGCATAGAAGATTGGGGCATATTAGTATGAAATGTATATCTCAGGTTAATAAACTCAATCTGGTCAGAGGACTTACTCAGTTGAAGTTCAACTCAGATGCTCTTTGTGAAGCATGTTAAAAAGGAAAATTTTCAAAATCTTCTTTTAAAATTAAAAATGTTGTTTCAACCTCAAGACCATTAGAATTACTTCATATTGATCTGTTTGGACTAGTGAAAACTGTATCCATCAGAGGCAAGAAGTATGGATTAGTCATTGTTGATGACTACAGCAGATGGACGTGGGTGAAATTCCTAAAACACAAGGATGAGTCACATTCTGTGTTCTTTGACTTCTGCAAACAAGTCCAGAATGAAAAAGATTTTAAAATTGTTAAAGTCAAAAGTGATCATGGAGGTGAATTTGAAAACAAATTTTTTGAACAATATTTTAATGAAAATGGCATTGCACATGATTTCTCCTGCCCTAGAACTCCACAACAGAATGGAGTTGTAGAGAGGAAAAATAGAACATTGCAAGAAATGGCAAGAACCATGATCAACAAGACTAATCTGGCAAAACATTTTTGGGCAGAAAAAACAAACACAACTTGTTATATTCAAAACAGAGTGTCTGTAAGACCTCTTCTGGAGAAGACTCCCTATGAATTGTGGAGGAATAGAAAGCCAAACATTTCTTATTTCCATCCTTTTGGATGTGTATGTTTTATGTTGAATACTAAAGAGAATCTGAACAAGTTTGATTCTAAAGCACAGAAGTGTTTCATGCTTGGGTATTCTGAACGCTCTAAAGGCTACAGAGTATACAATACTGAGACACAGATTGTGGAGGAATCAATACATGTTAGATTTGATGATAAGCTTGGCACTCAAAAGCTAAAGCAGCTTGATAATTCTGCAGATAGAGAAGTCATTCTCACAGACTCAGAAGTCTTAGAGGTAGAAAAGGCTCAAGTGAAAGAACCAGAAGCAACGCCAGAGGCAACTCCATTGGCTGCTTAGATGAACAATTTGAATATTTGTGAAGAACCAAATGTTAAGGGATCATCATCCAGAATCAAGGCCTCTCACCCAGAGGATGTGATAATTGGGAAGAAGGATGACCCCATCAGAACAAGGTCTTTCCTCAGATCATCTGCAACGTCACACTTTGGGTTGGTGTCTATCATTGAACCAACTTCTGTAAATGAAGCTCTGAATGATAATGAGTGGATACTTTCTATGCAAGAAGAGCTAAATCAATTCACCAGAAATGATGTTTGGGATCTGGTACCAAGGCCAAAAGGATTCAATATTATTGGAACCAAATGGGTCTTCAAAAACAAATTGAATGAGCAAGGGGAAGTTGTAAGGAACAAAGCAAGGCTAGTTGCCCAAGGGTATAGTCAGTAAGAAGGAATTGACTACACAAAGACTTATGCTCCTGTAGCCAGGTTAGAGTCTATACGCCTACTCGTTTCTTTTGCTGCACAAAATAACATCACTCTTTATCATATGGATGTTAAGAGTGCCTTCTTAAATGGTATTAAAGAAGAGGAAGTTTATGTTCACCAACCTCCTGGCTTTGAAAATGATAAATTTCCAGAACATGTTTTCAAACATAAAAAATCACTCTATGGCTTAAAACAAGCTCCCAGAGCTTGGTATGAAAGGCTAAGTAATTTTCTTTTGGAAAAGAATTTTATCAGAGGAAAAGTGGACACAACTCTCTTCTGTAAATCATTTAAGAAAGATTTGCTAATTTGTCAAATTTACATAGATGATATTATATTTGGATCTACCAATGTTACGCTGGGAAAGAAGTTTGCTCTTTCTATGCAGGCTGAATTTGAGATGAGCATGATGGGAGAACTCAGATTCTTTCTGGGAATCCAAGTCAATCAAACTCCAGAAGGCACCTACATACATCAGACTAAGTATGTGAAGGAGCTTCTGAAGATGTTTAATATGACTGAAAGCAAGTTGGCCAAAACTCCAATGCATCCTACAAGCACTCTTGGTATGGAAGAGGTTAGTAAGAAAGTGGATCAAAAAATTTACAAAGGTATGATTGGATCTCTTCTGTATTTGACTGCTTCTAGACCTGATATTCTATTCAGTGTTTGTCTGTGTGCCAGATTCTAATCAGATCCTAGAGAATCTCACTTAACAGATGTTAAGAGGATTCTAAGGTATCTAAAAGGTACTACTAATGTGGGTTTGTGTTACAGAAGATCTGATGATTATAAATTAGTTGGATTCTATGATGCTGATTACGCTGGAGACAGAGTTGAAAGAAAAAGTACTTCTAGAAGCTGCCAGTTTCTTGGAAGTCATCTGATCTCTTGGTTCAGCAAGAAGCAACCCACTATTGCGCTTTTTACAACAGAAGTAGAATACATTGATGCTGTTGGTTGTAGCACTCAAATGCTCTGGATGAAGAGTCATCTAGAAGACTATCAGATCCATGAGAGTAACATTTCAATCTTCTGTGATAATACTTCTGCTATATGTTTGTCAAAAAACCCTATTTTACACTCTAAGGAAAAACATATAGAGATAAAACATCACTTCATCATAGACTATGTTTAGAAGGGAGTTATCAGTTTAAACTTTGTTGATACAGATCATCAATGGGCTGATATATTTACAAAACCCCTTGCTGAAGATAGATTCAAATTTATTCTGAAAAATATAAGTATGGATTTCTGTCCAGAATAAAATGTTTATCAGAAGAAATTTTTTTCAGATGAAAATGTTTTGACTCTGAAGTATTACATCTATTCAGTTATGGTTTATTATTTTATTTATTGTGTGCAAATCTGAACTAACAAACCTCAGAGGATCTGAACGTTGGCTAACGTTTCATTTCTCAAAGAAGTTTCAGAAGCACATGCAAGCAAACACGTGTAACTCTGAATCTGAAAAGGTGGAGTGCACAATACTGAACTGACGTTTGAGGTACTATTTTTGAATATTGAGTTTCTCGTTTTCCCCCCAATTGTCAGAATCATTAATTGCTTGAAATGATTATATTCTCTTCATTAAATGCTAAGTGGTAAGCGTGCTGAACGTGTGACTCTTGTGTGCCCTAATTTCTTCTATAAGTGCCACAACTTTACACATTTCACACTTTTCACTCTCACGAACACCTTGTATGCATTTCTTCTTATTTCATTGTTTCCATCTCTCTCCCAAACCCAAACATCTCAGTAACCCTAAATCTTCAAGAACTTCAATGGCCACTTCATCATCAACATCTGCTCAGTTCCAATCTTCAATGGTTGATGTTTCTTCTTCAAACATGGGTGTTATTGCGTTTAAGGAACCTATTAGAACATTACTCACACCAGTTGATAAGCTTTAGGTCTTGTGTGAATCCATTGTTAAATTTGAATCGTTTGATGAAAATGGGTATGATCTTCGTCCCATTGTTGATGCACAGTGTGGGACCAAGTTCTTTGACAGGTTAATGGGACCAGTTTATCCTTGTCTGGTGAAGGAATTCTGGATACATGCTTCTACTTGCCCTAAGTTCATAGTTTCTTATGTTCTGGGTAAAGAAATTGTTATAACTGAGGATCTTATAAGAAAACTCATAGGGTATGAGGAAGCTGATGGAGTCACTAATCTGCTAGCTGGGCATGTAAATACTACTGATGTGTATAGAGAAGTTTTCTCATCTGGAGACGCTTCTAACAAAGTAAAGGACTTGAAGCCAGCTTACAGGATCTGGGCTAAGATTTTCATGAGTTGCACTCATCACAGAAAATCTTCCAATTCTCCAGACTATGTTAACACTGATCAGCTATACTTCATGTATTGTCTGAGTTAGAGCACAAAGGTGTATCTACCATATCTTCTATTTAATCATCTGTGGACACATGTTAAACAATCAAGGGAAGAGGCCAGAACTAAACATTAGAAGCTGAGGAACTGGATTCCAATGGGAAGACTTATCTCAGACATTCTGACTGAGAATGGTCTTGTTGGTCATTTGGTAGAAGCTGGACTGAAGGAAAAGTTAGCTTCTGTAATTGGAAAACCTCTGAATGGGAAGAGTCTTCAGAGGATGAAAGTTGTAGAAGAAGTTACTTCTGCTCCAAAGAAGATAAACTCTGAAGAGGTCTCTCAAAGAAGGATTCCAGTTGATAATTTTCCTATGTTCTTTGCTAATGAACCAATGGAGATTATTCTGAATTACATTACAGAGTGTCTAAATGATGGAATTCCTCTACCAAAAAATTTGGTTCAGAAGGTAGGTGAACCTGTTCCAGATCTGTATGAGGCCAGACACAAGAAGAAGAGAAAGGTTGCTGAAGAAGGATCTTCTAAACCCAAGAGGAAGGCTATTGGTGAAGCTGCTGCTGTCAAGCCTAAAAGGGTCAAGAAGCAAAAGGTCAACCCTCCAGAGGCAAGTTTGGACTCTATTCTTGAAACTGTCAAAGAGGTATTAACATCTGACCAAACTCTCCATGAACCTTTACCTTCACCCTCACCTTCACCTTCTCCTCCTCGTGTTTCTAAACCTAAGAAACATTCTGTTACAGCTTCTTTTGTACCCCAACCTCTAGCAACTCCATCTGAAAAGTATACATCTGAACCAACACATTCTCAACTATCTAATATTCCCCCATCTGACAAACAAACACATGCACCACAATCATCTGAAATTCCCCCACCAGAACCACAAAATTCAAAACCTACAGAACCAATACCAGCAGAACCAACACCACAAGAACCAGAACCACAACAACAACCACAACCAGAACAATCCATTCCTTCTATTCCTCAACAAGAACCTATCCAACCATCTGAATCCAATATTTCTAATTCAGATATTCTGGACATCCAACCCCTAACAACTGTCTTTGACATTTCTTCCACATCCTGTCATTCATCTGAATCATCTGATTCATCTGAATCTGACTTACCACTAGAAATAAACTCACCACCCTCTCTCCGTGGCTATGAACCTAGAACATCTGAGTTTGTTTCATTTGCTTCTTTCAAACCTCATCCTTCTGATCCCCTTCCATTTGGTCTAAAACTCAAAAACTTTTATACCAGAATAGAAGCATCTGACCCTACCATTCCTTATAAACCTATTTCTTCAACTATCCTTCCATCTGTACTTCAAGCCTACCTAAAACAAATACTAGACATCATTCCATCAGAACCTCTGCACTCTCAAAATTCTGTTTTTATCCCCTATACTTCTACACCATTTGATATCACTCCCTCTGTATCAAATTTCAAACAGTTCTTGTTTCCCATATCATCTTCATCCAGATTCCAAGCTTTCACTTCATCATTAGAACATCCTTCATTTCCTTCTTATCCTCGTCCTCTGTTCATTATCCCTACCTTTACCATACCACCCCCACCTGAACAAACCAAACCATCACCTTTGGAAGCCTACCTTAAACCTAAAATTAGGCTAGATGTTAATGCTTTGTGTCACACCCTAATTTTTGACCATAAGATCCCACCTCTTCTTGCATTCTCATGTTGTTATTTGACTATTTTTTTATTTAATATTTATGTGAATAACCAATTTTTGTGCAGACGCAGTAATATCGAGTGGAGATGGCGTTCATTCTCATAGTCAATCATTATGCATAGCTAACCGTTTAACCCACTTGTTTGTTTTGATTTGTGAAAGGTTGGGTTACTGCTGGAAGTTTAGGGAATCACGAAGTGATACACATAAGGGCTCATTATTCGAAGATTGAGATTTATGCTATTTTATTGTCAAGAGTTGCCTACTATGATCAAATTCATCATTAATTCGGCCCAATATTTAAATTCAACCAGGAGAATAATTTTGGTTTTTACTCAAGCACAAGAGGTTACAAATTTTTTAAATTTTAGCTTCTAGAGGTCAGGGCGTGCAAGTTAATGGACTTTGAAGATTCGAAATGCAAGCAATGATTTATGTTATACTAAAGTAAATAGAGTTCGAGCCAAGTTATTTATTTAGACTTCATATGCTCATCTAAGTTCAAAATGTTGTCACAATACTCAAAGGCCCATCAACATCAAAAGAACAACAAGCCAATTTCCATCTCTTTTTTTTGAAATTCAACAAGGTCTCCATTATCAATTTCATTGTGAACACTGTTCGAACAATTTTTGAAGGGGGGATGATTCCCATAACAGAGTTTACGTCAAGATATATGGTGATGACATTTCTTTGAGGTTACAATATTAACATCACCAAGCTTCTATGAATACAATAACATGGACATAAATAAGTTCAATCCAAGATCTAAGGAGTTCATCATGTCTGTTTAAACACATACAAGGTTACAGTTACAGTTTTCTTCAAAATACAATTTAATAGACAATTTGACAATGGCGAAACAAGAAATCAGGATCGTGATAGTCCGCTACAAAACACAGTTTGATTCCAAAGCACGCAATCTTCACGGTTCATCATCAATTATGCCGCACCGTACGAGTTCGTCTTTTAGAAGTGCCGAAGTTGCATTCTCAAGTTGGAATCCTGAAACAAGGTTGTAAGCTGCAAGAATTAGAGCTTCAAAGGTCATAAACAAGAGACTCAAGAAGCTATGACACTTGTTACTGAGGAGTCTGCTGAAAAGAAAGTCGTGAAAGAGGTTATGAGATCACTTACGTCACAGGTCAAAGGTCCAGCTGAGAAGCTTCCTCTTGAAGTTTACGATGCTGCGAACAATGGACAAGTGTACCTACCAATTGGTCTTGAGTCAAGATAAAAATCATTATCCGGATTCAAAAGAAGCAGCCAGCATTTCAATCTGACGTTTTAGCCAAACCGCCAATCCTGCCACAGACCAAAGCTACCCCCTCTTGATGATCTACAAATGCCAACACTCCAAAAGTTCCTGGTAGCATTGGTAGAAAGTTTTTTTTGCAAAGGATGCAAATGTTGAATCTCCTGCTATCTATTCTGCTGCAAGGTAAAGAAAGCATTAAGACAATATTTGATAAAACATCATCAGTTTGGAAATTCGAGAAGGCCGCGACCGTGACAGCGCAGTAGCCACATTCACTCTTTTCTTCGAAGCTTCGCCAAAGCCCCAACCCTATTAACAAAACCAATGACAGTAAGAAGAAATATCCCAAAATGTGAAAATGTGATCAGATCAAAAACAATTTATCAACCGGTTATCAAGGAAGGGGATGCTGCAATAAGTTTGTTTGACTCAGGGCACATTAATTTAGGAAGAAAACGACCAAGATCACCAAATGGAGGTGATTTAGCCGAAGATGCAGATGTTCCTGGAAACGTGTTAGAGCAACGAATGACGGTTTACAAAATAAACCTAGAATGGAATTAGATAAAGGTACTGCTAACACACAGGATGACACTCCTTCGACTGCACCAGCATCTTCAAAAGGAGATGCGGATAATGGGCCTGTACAGCAGCTTGTTGCCACGTTTGGTGCTTTGGTTGCTCAAGGTGAAGAGGTTGTTGCATCTTTGGAAATTCTTATCTCAAACCTTCTGCTGATTTACTAGCTGAAGTGGTGATGGCAAATATGCGGTATCTACCTCCAAATTGTCCTGATGCCGAAGGCAATAGCGAACTGTTGCAGGACATTAGTATCTTTGGTTCTCGTGACAAGGCTAAATATCCACAATCATTTGTGGTCGGTGTTATGTCACTTTCTAGTACTTTCCCGCCTGTTGCTTCACTTGATGTTCATCAATCAGTGTCCAATGATTTAGCGAAGTCTCACGGAGAGGAAAGATTTTCTTCAACCAGAGTAGATAGTAATGTTATACACTCTAGCATGATTCTTTCATCTTAAAATGCACCATCACCTACTGAGTTTCCATCTTCTGATACTTGTATACCTGGAGTGGAGAATGTCAGCACAACTCTGCCTTGTGACATAGATGACATTGGCAGCTTAGAGATTGGAATCCCTGGCCTGGATTCTTTTGGTCGAAATGATACATTGTCAGAACCTCTGGCTGCTTCCTCATTGGTTTCCACTGATACGCAAACAGAAGATGCTAGTCAAGAGCAAGTTGCGAGTTTGAATAATAGCTCACCTTTGAGTTTAGTTCCATCAATATCCGCAAATAAATCTAAGAAGCTGAGCCCAAAAGCAGTTGCTGCAGATGTCAATAGTTTGGTTGTGTTGCCTTCTCGTTTAGTCTTGCCAAAGATGATTGCCCCATTTATTGATCTTGCAGATGAACAGAAGGATCATTTGTAAATATCATGTTTTGTGCGTATCATTTATGCATACAAGCAAGTATCTGTAGCTGGAGGCTCGAAGTTTGATTTTCAATACTTACTTAGGATGAAGTGGAGCCCGACTTCTTTTTCTTCCACAAGTCGATCATCTGAACTAGTAATAACACATCTCCCTGACCAGTCCAGTTCAAAGTCGGAAAGAGGAAGTTAACGAAAAAACTCTGAAACAAGAATTTACTCTGGGCTTCTAAACCACCTTCCGGACCAGAACAATCGCTAGCTACACCTGCCAAAATACAAGTCTTGAATTAGCAAATCATCTGAGGAATATACCATTGGAATATCCAATCCAAATCCAAGACATTGAACCTGGACAATATTAAACAATTGATACACAAAATCAGAAATTGGGATTTCAATTAACACGCATAGTATTACAATCGACGAAAGGAGAAAGTTTTCAAATTTGATTAACCCCAAATTGGAAAATCCAATCAGCCTTCAAAATATTTTAAATCAGTTTTTTCAAATCAATTAATTCCCAAAGGCCTATATAAGATGAATGAGAAGAGGAGGAAATAGTTCAGAAAAACCTAGGCGAAAAACAGAGCTTCGAGTAAGAGGAGACTTATCTCAACCGGCGAAATCATCTCCGGCCACCGCGAAACATCATCTCGCCGCAGAATCCAAACCGTTCCTCATCTCCGGCGCTGCTGCGATCATCAAACCGTCGGTAATGCTCTATTCTTCTCCTTACTATTAAACTTTGATGTCTCTGGTTTTTGATTTCAGGTCAGAAGTGTAGAAAGAGATGATGAGAGGAAGGAACTGATCGCAATTTGGAAAAGGGAGGATGCGCACCGCAGATCGATTTGGGGGAAGACGGAGAGAGGGGCTTAGGGTTCCAACATGTTCTCCCTCTTTCGGATTGATTTTCGTTTGTTCTTAATTGAAATGATTCACACACCTACCACACGACACACACGTAACCACTAATCACCGTCTAATCATAATCAACCCCCCTAATCTTTTTTTTCTCCTTTTATTTAATTAACTAATTAGCTTTTTAATAACCCTTTTATTAATCAAAAAATCAGTTTTTCTTAAACTAATTATTTAGCTAATTAATCCTTTAATAATTCATACTAGTTAATATTTATTTATTTCATCTTTATCCAATTAAATCAACTTTTTTTCCCTTTCTTTATAACTAAATAACCTTAAAAGAAAATCCCATTAATTCCTATTTTGCTAATTTAATTTTTTTTCTTTTTAACTTTTTATTTTAAAATAGTACTTGTTCACCATAATAAAACTTTTAAATAATTACACCTCTTTGGCAAATTTATTTAATCAATAAACAAATCATTAGTACTTAATTAGCCTTTTTGCAGAAATAATAATAATGAACACTTTTTATAATAAAATCAATAGTGATTTAACTTAACTTTTAATAATAGTCATAATAAAATAATCACTTCGCCTAAGTTTTTATAATAAACTAATACCATTGTGGCATTTTATTTAAAACTTAGAATTTTTCTTAAAAACAATCTCTAGCTCAATTCAACCTCGCCTAAAAACAATCAACAGCGTAAAATGCAACCTAATCAGGCACACTCACATTCACGACACAACTTACTCTCACACACTTCAGCGCTTTCATGCGTATGTGTATGGCTTTACTCTCTGCAGTTTATTCCCGCATTTATATTATCGCAATTTACTTTATCGCATTGCATCCCGTCCAAAGGAAAACCCTACACATAATTCAAAAATTGTGTGTAGTGCATTCACATTTGCATCATTCTCCCCACGTGATCCTTGATCCCATTCAAGTTGATCTTTAAGATAGATCCTACCCCATAGAAAGGACAGTTATCCTTTACAACTTAGATACAAACAATTCAACTCAAAACAACTCAAATATTCAAACACAATAGAGAAAGATGTTAATCATCTTAAGCGAGATAAAATCTCCACCCCACATCAATACAGTCAATACCGTAGGAACTTTGCCTTAAGAGAGATAAAGACGTACCTCGTCGATCCCTATCCGAGTACTTGAGCCCTTCTCTTAAGATGATGCAAAGACTACATTCCTACAACTTGTGGCGGTTAAATCTCTCTTAAAATGATAACTCACCTTTTCTCCTAAACTCAATCAATCAACTACCCTAAACCCGTAGGAACTTTGACCACAGTCAAAGAACTCCTCAAACCCTTTAGGGGAACTACAAATACTCTGATTCCACTCCCGTAAGGATATGTAGGCATAAGATGCAATATCTTATCGAGTATACTTAGAAATAAACCCCTAGGTTTTTTAACCTTAAGCAGATAAACACTTAGCAATAAACAATATTAAAACAAGAGGTTCCTGTAGAGTACTACAGAAACTTAGGATGCTAGCACCTTCCCTAAGTTTAACCAACCCCCGAACCTAAAACTCTCTAAACCTTGCATTTGCATTGCATTGTGGGAATTTTCGATCTTTATCCCTTCCTTTGGACAAATCAAAGTGCGGTTGCAAATTGAATTAAAGATTCAAGTTAATCAATAGCTTGATATCCAAATTTCACCGCGACACTTTGTTTGCAAATTTCAAGAAAGAAATCAGGATGAGTTTAGACTCTGTGAAGGAGGAATGTCTCTCAAGCGTTAATCCAGAAGCTTCTAAAGAATGCTGGAATAAGTTCATTGCCAGATTCAACTCTGTGGCTTCTAATCTAAAGACCATTTACTCTGATGACGCGAAGGTCAAATTTGCTGAAGTTGTCAGACATACGCTTTGGAATGTGAATAGATCTCCAACATTGCTTCTTGAGGATGCACCTTCAACTTTGAGAGCAACTGCTACTTCTGAGATCTTTGAAGAATCTGCTCCTGAAGTCACTCTGGAAACCAATCCATTGGCTCTGATGATTGTAGATCAACCTTCTGAATCTGTGCCTCCAGAATCTGCATCTACTATGGTCATTGACTCTGCTCCTACTCATGCATCTGAATCTGCTCCTTCTACTTCTTCTGAAGTTAAGAAAGAGAATCCAGACTTAGAAGACAAGATTGTTATGCTGGAAGCTGGTCACCTGAAATCAAATCCTGGATGGCAAAACAAGATGAGAAGACACACAACATACATAAATGGATGGCTAAGCAAGAGGAATCTACTTCTGAGATGACCCACATCCTTAATCTTCTTGCATCTTGTTTATCTTAGTTCTTATGTTTGTGCACTTTAAGTGTTATTTTTTCTGTTTTTTCTGAATCATGTTTTGTTCTGAATGTACTCTGATTATCTATGAATGAATCTGTCTGTTTGATTATTTGTTGATGTTATTAGCTTTATTTTGTTTTCTTATGTTAATCTTTTCTGTCTTAAAAAGTTTTCTTTTTAATTATGAAAAAAAGGGGGAGAAAAATAAATTCTGTTTGTTCAAATATAAACAGTTACTAAAATAAATTCAGACATAACAAATTATATTTAACATTGAATTTTAGTCTTTCAGAACTAACGTATCATCTGACAAAATTCATTGAAGTTACCCTGAGAATCTCCAAAACAGATCTTTACTCAAACCAGGTTTAACCAGGCTCTGATAAGTCAAGGCAGGTTCTGATTACCAGGCTCTAATCCTAGAAGTTAACCAAGCTCTGGTTATGGAAAATAAACCAGGCTCTGCTCTTGGAAAGAAAATCAGTAAGAGTAAACCAGGCTCTGATTCTGGAAAGTAAATCAAGCTATTACCAGGATCTAATTCTAGAAGGAAAATCAAGCTCTGATTCTGGAAAGTATATACTAACCAGGATTTTTACCATAAGTTTTTCAACCAGGCACTTAATCTGAAAAGTTTACTCATGCAAAAAGGGAAGTATTTTATTCTATTAGAGTATTCATTTCAAGGGGAGATTCTTTATCTCAGGAGGAGTTATATATTTATCCTTTTTATTGAACAAAATTTCCTATGTTTTGTCATCATCAAAAAGGGGGAGATTGTTAGAACACAGATTGGTGTTTAATTATATCTCTATGTTTTGATGATAACTCTTATGAAATTTTGTGTTAAGAAAATATATACTCTAATTTTGTTCAAGTGTTTTGTGTTACAGATATTAAATTAAATATCATTATGGAAGCAAAATGCATCTGAACAACAAGTTACGCAAAGCTCCGAAGCATCAGAAGCAAGCCATCAGAAGACTCTGAGCGCTGCCAGAAGAGACTCTGAAGCAGAAGCTGCAGAAGCATCTGAACCGTAGCTGAAGATTTTGTATCATCTAGCTCTGTTTCAGAAGACTCTGAATGTACTTTACGCTGCAAGAACAGAGGCTCTAATAAACTCTTATACTCTGATAAGATCACTCACGCTAAAGCATTGTTGCTGCAACTATGATATCATTGAATTTGATCTGAAGAACAAGAAGCACATTAGAGGATCTGATGTTGTTTACGTTTGAAAAGATGTCAGCACGCGAATAGACTTGGTACTATTCTCAACGTCCTCTCCAACGGAACTATTCCTTATTTGTGATAGACACAAGGATTCAGGCAAAAGGCATTTCTCTGAACATTCTACTTCTGAGAAAGGAAAAGTCATGTGAAGACAAAAGGCTACAGCTACTCTACTTGTACAGTCTTCAAGCATTGGACCTTCAGCACTATAAAAGGACGTCTTCTACATCTCTTCAAGGTTAATGAATCTTGGACGAAATTGAATCAATTGAAATCATTCTCAACTCTCATACAATCATTCAAAGCTGAATAGTTTTATCTTTCATTCTTAATACTTGTGTAAAAAATCACAGTTGTGATTAAAGCTTGTTAGAAGCAAACTCAAACACACTTGTTAGTTTACATTTATTTGTAAAGGTTCCTTAAGAAGACCAAGTTGTGGTCAGTAGTTCTTGAGAAGACTAAGACAGTTATTCTTAGTGTTTGACACTGTAATCTGTTTGAATATAGTGGATTAAGTCCTTGAGGAGAAAGGCAAATCACTCTTGATAGGGTGGACTGGATTAGTTGAGTTCAACGAACCAGGATAAAAATAATTGTGTTTTTATTGTCATAATATTTTCTAAACCCTTATTCAACCCCCCTCTCTAAGTGTTTTTCTCACCTTCACGTATGACATCAGTAATCCTAGAGGGGCCTCCATTGAGCGGGGGATCTCAAGTCAGCTTAGTAAAGTCTACTTCATGTAAGTCAAACAAGACTATATCACCCTCATATCATAAGTGCACTCAAGTCTGGGTATATGACTTATCTCACCATATAGAGTAGGCTAAACCCATTGAGAACCAGATAGTCCCATTGAGACAAATAAGCACGAATAAATCAAAGTAGGCTAAACCCACTGAGAGCCAGATAGTTCCAAGCAGAGTTTCCACTATTCTGTAGCGGGGAAATTTGTGAGTGTAAGCTATTGATTAACTTAACTCATAAATCCAAGATTCGTCACCGCACTTTTATTTTATCAAAAAGGAAAGGAAAAAGAGCGGAAAAAAAAACTTAAACAAATTCTAAAACAAGAACAAAATGAATAGACACTGGGTAAGGGGTTGGTTACGCTAAGGGAAGGTGTTAGCACCCAAAATGTCTATAGTACTCTTTAGAAACCCTTTGAAATATCTATGCTTTTTGGTTTGAAAAGGTTTGCTTGAAATGAGATTGGGGAAATGAGAAGAGAAATATTTTTTAAGATTTTTGTGTTTGGAGAGACTTATCGCCTCATGCCTACGTACCCTAAAAGTGCAATATAGGATCAAAACACTGTAGTTTGTGGTAAAAATAATAAAATAAGATATTTTTTATCATTTATTTCAAATGTAAAGACTAGTCATCATTTCCAAGTGAATAATTCCACTTAAAGAGATGAATCATGTCTAAACTTATAAAGAAAAAAAATTAAAAGAAAAATGCACAAAGGCACAAAACGAGTTGGTGAGTTTGATCTTTTTTAAGTCTTTCTGAAAATTGGTCAAAATATGATTAACATTGATTGACATTTATTAAAGAAAACAAAGTTTGAAAATCACTTGACAAAAGTCAGGGTTTTATTGTGAAAGCGGTTTTAAGTTTGAAAGCAAGAAGGTTTTGAAAAAGAGAGGAGATTTTGAAAATTTAAGAAGGGGAGGAGATGAAATGACTATTCTAAAGAATAAATTAAAAAGTTAGAGATAAGAAGGATCTAAAAAAATTGTACCACACTTCATAGTAATCAAAATAAGAATTCCATCCGTCTTGAAGCATAAGCAAATAAGCAAGCTAAATAAAGGCAAAGGTCCATAATACTCCAAGCATAGGGAAATAGTCTTAATTCTAAGTCCAAGGGTCTAAGAATAATCCAAGAGGTCTAAGGTCTAAGTCTATCCATGAGCATAACCATAAAACTAAGAGCACCAAGTTTTTTAGAGAATTAATCCTTTATTAATATTTTGAATAAGATATGGTCCAAGTGGATAAAAGAAAAAGAGAGCGAAAGCATACACAATAATATGATATGAAATGATAATAATGGAGCGTAAAAATAAAATATAGATAAGGAGAGAGAAGGAAACATAAACAAAATTAGTACAATGATGTTTGTTGTACCCCAAAATTTGACCAACCTTTTCTTCTTAATTTGGTTTGTGTTTCATTACAGGGGATCAAGAGTTGTTGTGCCATTCAAGAGGATAATCTCTTTAGTTTCAAACTCAAGCAAGAGATAATTGTGCAAGCCATCAAGTGTTTATCATCATCATGAAAGGGTCAAAGCTCCTTGAAAGGAGAGATTGGTGTGAGGTTATTACCTTCTATCTTGGAGACCATCAGAGGGTCATCAGGGATTCATGAGGTCATTATCTTGAAGAAAAAATGACCTACATACTCATTGAGTACCCTAGGGGTCATTGTGGAGTTTGTGGGGTCATTCAATTCATCCGCAAAATCCAAAGACAAAGGACTTGGAACTAGGCTTTCATTTGGTCAACTCAAGGTCAACTATGGACTTGAGAGGTTTCCAAACTGGTTTTCAAGTCACACAAGCCATGGGAAGTAACATTAAAGCATTTGAAATGTCATGAAAGGATCAAATCAAGAGGAATGAAGAGTGGAAGAAGTTACTAAATTAGGGTTTCAGATGATTTCAGTGTAAAATCCCCTTCTTTAGTGCCCAACTTCAAGTCCATTTTCACCTATGTTGCAAGCTCAATATCATTTTCATGAAAACATGTGACTTGTAGGGCATGTTCTTAGATTTCTTTTGAGTACAAGAACTCATACATTGGGTTTGTACATCTCAAGTTATGATGCCAACAAGTTAGGGGTCTCATATGAATAGAACTTTGGTCAACAAAACGTCAACTCACTTCCAAGGCATTTTTGACCTAGAAGCAAGTTTCCCCTCAACATCAAGTGAACACGAAAGTTGTTCCTCATGATCTTAGTTTTCCAAAAATTCCTAGAAGTCCTTAATATCATTTGTAAATCTCAAGTTATGGACCTCACAAGGCAAGGGTATTTTGGGAAAGTTTCATTATAGGTCATTTGTTTCAATGGTCAAGTTCATGAACTTATGTGCCTCAAATGCATTTCCAACCAACATGAAAATTGTACCTAAGAGATTTATTCACATCATGGAACTCAAAATTCATTTGAATTGTGGAATTACATGGGCATGTGGAAGATTTTTAAAGTAAAATTTGGATTTTTGGTCATAACATGAACTTGGTACATTATAGGTCTTATTTTGTCTCACTTTTGAACCTCTTACACCAATATATGATCATAAAAGAACTTACCACAATTGGAACAGCACAAAATGCCATGAGATGCATCATTTTCAAATTTTCTTCCATAAAAGTTTTCACTTCAAACTTGAGATATGGATCAAATCCAAAGCCCAAATCAATTCAAATCAGAAGCACATTCCACACACTTCAAATTGATGAGCTCATGTGGTGTGAAAGAGTCAAAATGCGTGTGCATGAGCAAGGGATTCATTTTTGGGCATTTCTTCAAATCTCACTAAACAGCCAACATGGGCCTGCATGGAGTGTCATTACCCATCATATATAAGTTCTTTAATCTACCCTAATGCTCAGAAGGGTTGGTTTGCGTGAAAGGAGAGCAGAGAGAATTCAAATTTTCTAAACACTTTCCATTTTCGAATATGAGATTTCTCTCAAAATCAACTTCAATTGAGGCTTGCATCTTCTTCCTGGGAGCAATTGGAGTGTGTTTGAAGCAAGAAAGTAGAGCTTGCACGCATCTGAAGAACCAACGGAGTTGCTCCGTTCATTAAGCTTCTCATCCATTTTTCTCTCATTCTAAGCACATGTTTAAGCTCATGTTGGTTGCATCTAAAGAGCTATGATACAAAGGCAATATTTGCATCATTATTGTTCTTGTTTGATCACATTTTCAGATGACACATTCAAACTTCAAGTCTTCGATTCTCTTTATTTTGGAACTATTTTAATGTTTGGATCGTGGATTTGAGATCCTTGTAGCAAGGCCTTTTGATTGGTACCATTTTTGGCCATTTCTGTTGAGAACCATGGACTGAGCTCCGACGATGTGGCCGGAGAAGACGACCGGAGCCCTAGCTCCGGTGTCTGGTTCATTCTCAGGTTAGATCTGACCTGGCTTGCTTTGACTTGTTGACTTGTTGGTTTGGCCAGGTTAGATCTAATCTGGCTCAACTTTGGTCTTTGGGCTTAGCTTCTTTTCTATCCATGCCCCTATTTCTGAGCCCATTTCCCTTTTGAACGTGATTCAGTTCATTCTTGCTATTGCTACTACACCTCCCTTGGCTTTCATTTCTTTTTATTTTATTTTATTTTTCTGTTTTGATTTTCAATTATTAAAAATAGCTCCAATTATAAAAAAATTCAATAAAAAACTATTTCAATCATTTCTAAACCTTATTTAATTTTTCATATTTTTAATTTCTGATTTTATTTTATTTTGCAATTTTATTTCAATTTTGCAATTGGAGGTGTTTTTAATGTTGCCTTTGCTTGGTCATATACATTTGAACTACCAATTCACATCACCTATGAATGAGGTTTCTTCTCCATTTAGAGGATGGATTGAGGTACCTTTGACGCTGATTTTGATTCATGTCTGATCATTTTATGTTTGACTTTGAGTTGACTTTTGATGCCCCTCAATAAATACTCAATAAAGTGGAGCACCCTTGTTAATCAAATTATTTGGTGATGCCTAAAATTGAGTTTGGCTTTGAAACTTTGGCTTCTGTTTACCGTTGAACTTGATTACTTTGTGCATTTTATTTGGAATTTATTGAACATTTCTTCTATTTTTGATGAAGCTTGCAAGTCAAGTCATCCTAGAGGAAGTTCATACAAACTAGTTTGACCTAGTTCTTTTGAGAAATGACTTTGATGGATCCCATATGAACCCTATGAGTCTTGATACTCATTTTGACATGATTAAGGTGCTGGTCTTTCATTTTTAGGTCATATACTTGTGTAACTTGTGTTACAAGTTACTTGGAAGTTAAGGTATTCCACTTAATTTTAAGTGTTGAACATGGATTGAACTTTGGTTCTTCCTCTTCCCTTGACTTGCTACTTGTTTGTGCTTTGATTTTCCATCTTGTTTTGAACCCTTTCCTTTTGGTTTCACTTCTTTACTTTGTGTTTTGATCATCATTTAAGACAATTTGGTATCCATGTTGATACTTTGAGTTTGTCTTGAATGATGGATCAATCGTTTTGCACTTGTTTGTTCTTCTTTTGCATATGATCAATTTGGAATTTTTGGTTGATATGATTTGCTCATGCTTGATGTCCAAGCCTCTTTTATCCCATCTTCTATTTGATCATAGTCTTTGCATTGTGCTTTGTGCTTAGTTTTTGGTGTAAGTGATTGATGATTGAATGGTTATAGGAGTTGTAACTTCTCCCATTTCATCTCACTTTTTCTTTGACTTGGTCAAGTCATTTTGCCTTAATTATTTGTTTATGTTTCATATTGTGAGTCTTGCATATCATTTTTGCATTGCTTCTTGACTTATTTAAGTCAACTTTTTCTCTTTCTTTCATTTCATCTGTGATTGATTTATCTATTGTTTACATGGTTCTTTTGCCATGATCCCTTAGGATTCCTAGTCCCTCTGTTTAAGATGGGAGTAGGAGAGACATTAGGTGTTCAATCCTTTGTATGATAACATTAGGATAGTTTCTTCCCTCTTAACCCCAACTTTAGGAGCATTTTGCATGACAACATTAGGGTCTAGTTTCCCCTAAGAGTTTGTGTCTTCTCTTCTCATCTCCTAAACATCTTAAGACACTTAATAAAGGATAATAAGTGTTGTATGCTATGAGCCTTAAGTACTTGAGGAATGATAGTTGGGGGGCCTCCTCTGAATCTGTCTAGAGTGTTCAGCGTATGCCCTTTGGGCGATATGCGACGCATTCGCTCTCAAGTCATAGTCTTTAGTGCAACATGAGTTACAAATCTTAACTAAATTCACTTCTTCATAAAAAACACAAATGAAACATCAACCCTTTTTATCCTTCGGGATTGCTTGGAAAATCATTTTCAGAAAGAGTGTGTTAAGTCTTGGTTCTACCGCAAACAGGCATCGTCCCTAACTGCTGGAACCATTATTTAACTCTACTTAGTTAAAACACTTGAACCAATATATGGTCGTGTCAGTCCGAACTACATTTGCTCTGATTTCTCGTACCAGACGAGGATACATAGGCACAAGACGGTGATGTCTTGGTGAGCAACCTTCCCCCACCTTCACCCGTAGTTTTCCGAACTACGTTGACTCTGACTTTTCCATTGCACGAGGGAATACGTAGGCATAGAGTGACGATGCTCTATTGAGTCTCTTTTCTTTTCTTTTGTCCCTGTAAGCCAGCCTTAGATAGATTAACACCCTTGAGATAGATAACAAGCGTGGATCCCGTTGGGTACAATGGACATGAGGGGTGCTCATACCTTCCCCTTGCGTTATCGACTCCCGAACCCAAGATTTGGTTGCGATGACCTGTCTTTTTCCTTTTTCCTAGATTTTCTGTGATCGTTTCCTTTCCCTCTCTTTGGGATAAATAACAAGTGGTGGCGACTCTTCTGTCTTTACCGGCCCCTCTTCGCAGCGATGCGATAGCTGGCGAATCTACTGGGGATCCTTCCCATCCCCTACGCGAGTCAATCCTAGCGCTTGTGTGTTTTATCTTTGGGTGTGTATATATCTGCATATGTGTTGTATCCGTATTTTATCGCATTTGCATTTTACTTTCCCGCATTGTATCATGTTATTGCTGTGTTGTTGGATGGGTCTGTTCCATTGAGTGATAAGCCAAAAACCAGGTTTGAGGATACACATAGCATTAGAACGGAAAGTAGTGATGGACCTGTATGTTTCAGCATGCAATAGTCCCCACGAAATTCGCGTTCAGACGAGGTTTTCTTTGAAGACATCATATCTTGTACATAAGTCAGGAGGAGGTGTTGGATTTAGAAGCTATCGACTCTGGAGACCGATCATTTGGGAGTCAGCTAAGTGAGGCCGCTTCGCTAGACTATGATGCCAAACCAAAAATGTTGAACGTATCATCGTTTCTCGAAAGTCTGTGACGCTGACGACCGCATAGGATGCCAGACTTTATTAGAGATAGGTTCATACATGTGAGTGGGGAGGGTTATGCAGGAAACTTTGACCTTTAACCTACCCGGATTTCTTATCAGTGCGGACCTTTGATCTCTGATGTTATGAGGTTCCTATACTTTGGTCTTTTGGTGTATCGGTATTTTCTCGCTAAAGCGAAGCGCTGGTTCCTCTCAGTCAGCAACACATCAATCTTGATCTCCTGTTGCATTTGCATATTCATTTGAATTTTAACATTGACATGTATTTGTGTTTCAGGTGTATATTTTCTCATTGATTCTAGTAATCTAATCCACGATCGTCATGGAGCCTGATTTGAAGAAGAGTTTGTTGTACAAGTTCCCGACACCGGAGATAGGACTTCTACTCAAGCTAATTTCTATGGTCGATCGTAGTGTGATGGAAGATTTCAGGAAGGAGTATGGGAAAATTCTGAGTTTTGTCTGTAAAGCCTCCAAGTTTGAGTTAGATGGTGTTTACGCGCTGTTGCAATTTTATGATCCTTAGCTGCGCTGCTTCATGTTCCCAAGATATGTTTTATTGCCCACTCTAGAAGAGTTCGCTCAGCTAATAGGAATTCCTGTGTTGGAAGAGGTGCCTTTTGTGCACTCTGAGAAGGAGCCTGAGTTATCTAAGTTGGTTGGCGCTCTTCATCTTGATGCTTCTGAGTTGGAGGGTAATTTGGTACGGAGAATTAAAACTCCTGGCTTTCCACTTCCATTCTTGATGGGTAAAGCTCAACATTTCGCTAAGGAAGGATGTTGGGTGGTTTTCAATGCTATCTTGGCCTTGTGCATCTATGGGATAGTCATGTTTCCCAACTTGCCTGGCTTTGTCGACTTGGATGCCTTTTATATCTTCGCCTCTAATAACCCTATTCCAATCATTGTTGATGTTGCAGACACTGTTGATTGACCGGGAAGACTTATGGGTTTAAGGTTGGAGAATATTGTATGGTTTAGTAGATACTTTTTGGGCATGGATATTGTTCACAGTTATGGAGATTTCCCCAACGTTCCTTTGATCGGGCGCAAAGGTGGCATCAATTATAACCCTGCTCTCGCAGTCAGACAGTTTGGTTATGCTCTAAGGGAACCTCTGAAGGAAGAAGAAATACAAGAATCTCTGTATTTCACCGGTTTAGTTGACAGTGAGACTTTAGTCAGGTGGGAAAAGGCTTGGAGTAAAGTTCACCGTAAAGGAAAATCTTCTTTGGGCAAGAGTGATTGTAGAGCCTATGGACCATATGCGGAATGGATCCAGGAGAGAGTTGACAAACTGTTGCTACCATTTCCAATCAAAGAGCCTTCACATCCTCGGGTAGTTGAAGAACCAATGACAGTTGACGTCCAGAATTACAATCAACTGTGGGCTGAAAAAGAAGAACTACGCAGGGTGAATGAAGAATTGGAGAAAGAAATCATTCAGCTTAGGAGTGAGAAGAATCAAGCCACTCACCTATCCAAGATGCTAACAGAGACAGTGAACAAAATGGGCAGAGAACTGACTGAAGAAATTCACGTCAGAGAACATCTTGGTCAGGATATGAGGAGCTTGGGTAATGCTCTCAAAGGGAAGAAGAAAGAGTTTGAGAAAGTACACCTTGAGATATCCAAGTTCTACGCACAATGGAATGCTATCTTAACCAACAACAAAGAAAGAGAAGATGGGCTTCGTCAGCAGATTGACAGGTTGAAGACTCAACTCCGAATCAAATATGAAAAAGTTCTCGGAGAATCAGCTCGTCGATACGAAAGCGACCGCAAGCTACGTGAAGCTCTTGCAACGTTGGAGGAATATAAGTTGAGAGCAGAACTGAAGAGGTCTAAACTTGAAGATGCATTTGGGGAAGGCGCCTGGGAAGATTATGCTCAAGGCTTACAAGCTACCATCAGCAGGAGGGAGTTGCTTGTCCAGGGATTGATTGCTAGGCCTGACCACCCTAATACGAGGGAGTTGTTGGAGGAGTTTCAGACTCGCTATCGCACTTGATGTATTTTTCTCTTTTGTATTTTGTTGTTCTGTACTCCGACCATCACCAGGATTGTTGGATGAGGACGTTTTGACTCAGTTGTATTTTCCTTGGTGATGTATTGTGTGTTGATACTCTGTTCCTCATTCTATTTTATGGGAAAGGTTTTGTGGCTCCATATGTTGGCTCTTCATTCTCCTATTATGCCCGTGGAACTTGAATCAAGGGGAAGATTTCCCTGAACCATATTTACATGTCTGCATTTTGCATCATTTTTTCATATTGCATTGCAGGTGTTCTGGTTCCGTTGACCTTATTCCTTTTTGTGGTTTTCTCATCACTATTTCAGGATTGAAGACCGCACCATCCACCGCTACTCAATAATGGGGAATCAACAAAAAGCCATGGACCAAATTCAACCTGAGCTGTAGGAGTTCCGCGACCTATGGCGCAATTTATGGACTTGATGCAAGGAGTCGCCAACGATCAAGAACAGCTAAGAACACTCGTTCAACCTCTTATTGCTAGGGTTGACGGAAGCGGAGTTCTACATGGAGGGACTGTTGTTGTGCCTCCTATAGCTGACAATGTCACCCCTCATGCCACTGCCATTCCAATAGTTGTTATCCCTCCGGGTGGAGGTAATCAGACTAGAGTCCATATTCCCGCACCAACATGTGTTGTACATGGAAACGCTGGTCCTCCATGGGAGGAGGACGGGCAAGATGATATTTTCTCTATGGGAGATCTGGGAGCAGGATTACAGCCGGACGTAGACAGGAGGTTTAAATTGATAGAAGAGAAGATGAGGAACCTTGAAAACCAAAACTCTCTTGGTCTGGATATGTTAAACTTGGGGATGATCCCAGGTTTAAGGATCCCACCAAAGTTCAAGGTCCCAAAATTTGATAAGTATAACGGGACGACCTGTCCCAGGGTGCATCTCCGTTCTTATTATAGAATAATCTCTGTGTACTCCGATGACGAGAAGTTGCTGATGCACTTCTTTCAAGATAGCCTGTCTGGTCCATCCTTGGAGTGGTATATGGGTTTAGATCCGGTCAACATTAGAAGCTGGAGAGATTTGGCAGAAGCTTTCGTCAAACACTACCAGTATAATAGTGATCTGGCACCTAAGCGCGTGCAGTTGAAGAATTTGTCGCAACGGAATAATGAGGGATTTAACGAGTACGCCCAGAGGTGGTGCGAACTTGCTGCAAGGGTTCAACTTCCTATGGTAGAGAGGGAACTCATTGATCTGTTTGTAGCTACACTACCTGGTGTGTACTACGAGAACTTGGTCGGTAATATGTCTGGTAGCTTCTCGGACTTAATCATTACAGGTGAACGGGTTGAAAATGGGATTAAGTTGGGAAAGATCCAAGCAGGAGAGGGGTCCTCATTTGGAGGAGGTAGGAAGAAATTTGGTAATAAGAAAAGAGAATGAGAGACGAACGCGGTCTTAGGATACAGGGGTAACAACAGAAACAGAAACAGAAATCAACAGTACCATCAACAACAACCTCAGATTGCGAGTATTGCTATTCCGGCAGTACAACCACAACAACAGCAACAACGTCCACAACAACAACAACAACAACAACAACAACAAAATTATGCTCCACGGCAGTTCCAAGACCGTAGGAGGATGATGAACAGACATTTTGATGCACCATCAATGCCATACTCACAATTATTACAACATTTGATGCAGCTGCAGTTGGTACAGAATAGGACGCTGGCGCCTCTAACTGGCACGCCACCCCCAGGGTATGACGCGAATGCCAGATGTGACTTCCACTCAGGTGCTCCCGGCCATCACATAGATAAATGTAAAGCCTTCAAGCATAAGGTTCAAGACCTTATATATAGCAAGGCGATCAACTTTACGAATGATGCGCCCAATGTTGTGCGAAATCCTATGCCCAACCATGGGGCAGCAGGGGTAAATGCTATTGTGGAGGGGAGAGTTTGAATTTGGTGACAAATGTTGAAGAGCTGAAGACTCCTTTGAGTGTTGTTAACAACAGGCTATAGGAGGGTGGAGTATTCCCTGGTTATATGTGTTGTACCCCAAAATTTGACCAACCATTTCTTGTACTTGGCTTATGTTTCATTTGCATTTTCGCATTTCTGCATGTCATAGCATTTGTTCTTGAGGCAGGGGATCAAGGTTTTCCTATGGCTCAGAATTCACTTTTAGTGCAGACGACTAAACATCGAACATCAGAGGCTCTGGAATTTATTTTGCCCGGCGATCGAGCGGTCGATTTTATTTTATTTTGCAGGTTATTTTCAGCTCAACAGGAAGCATTCAGGCTATCTCAAGCATTCTCATAGTTATAGTATTCAAGAGCAAGTTTCAGAGGCTAGACAGGGCTTAGAACGGTTGAAAACGGACACTTGTGCACTTTTCCCTCCAAAAGGCGCCAAAATTCAAAATTTTAAGGTGTTAACCGATTAACCAATGCAAAATCGGGTCAAATTTGAATTTTTGAGAGTGTTAATCGATTAACCCAAATGGTTAATCGATTAACCAATGCAATTTTCTGCTCTGCACGTGAATTTTCAATAGAATTCACTTTGGGGTCCATTTTGATCATATGAGAAATTGATTTCACACCAGAAGAAGGATCTAGAACCACTTTCAATTTTGATTAGTTTTTAAATTAATTCACATTCCCTCCAAATTCCCATTCCTAATCGTATTCCAATTTTCACAAACCACACTCCAAACCACATTTGGATCCAAACCTAGAGCATATTTAAGAGATTTTCTCCAAACCTCACACACACAATCCTCATAATTCCATTTCATTTTCAGAATTCATTCACTCTTGAATTTTGCTCTCAACTTTTCCATCTCCCAAACTCCATTAAAGCTCTTCTCACCTTGAATTCTTTGATTCTCCATTGGAATCATTGAATTCTAGAGCTAAAACCTCCATCCTTCATCCTTATCATCTCCAACTCTCCATTCAAATTTCGTTTTATTGTGGATCTGAATTTTGAAGTTGATCTAGAGGAGCTTATTTGAATTATTTTAGCTTAATTTTGGTGGATCTTCATTTCTACTACAAGAACTCACTTGGATCTTGAAGGATTTCCGGATTTCTAGCTTGGATTTGCTCGATTGAAGTTGAATCAATGATTACCAAAGCAATTCTCCGCTTTGTAAGTTGGAATTCTAGATCTGATGATTTTTTGAGCTTATTTTGCATATTCGATGTGGATCTTCATTTTTTATTGACTTTTGGTTGATTTGATTCATGTGAATTGTGATCTTGCTGTTTAAAAGTGTTTACATGTTGATTGAATAACTGTTTTCTGGTTTAATTTCGTGCATAATTGATTATATGACCTTTGGAATGTTTGCACATTGGATCAATTGACAAAAGTGCTTTTGAGTTGCTGATTTTCTGCTTCTGGTACAGTGTTAATCGGTTAACCAGTTGTAGTGCAAACTGGTTAATCGATTAACCAGTGCGAATTTCAAATTTTCAAACATTTTTAACTGGTTAATCGGTTAACCATATGTGTTAACCGATTAACACTGAACCAGAATGTCATATTTGCTGTTTTTCAAGCTTGTTTTGGTATCCCCTCACTTTGAATCTTCAAGGAGCAGTATGATGCATTTGAGTGAGAGGTTATGGATATTATGTTACTGTTCTTGATTGTTTAATCATGATCCTTCGACACGCATTATTCGATTTCAACTTGAATGCATACTTTTATGGATGTTTTTCAAAGTGATTGAGTGTTCATTTGTTTTGCTTGAGTTTGAAGAATTATTTGGTTGAGATGTGCTTGTGGTGGTTGTTGTCCCACACTTTTTCCTCCCACTTTTCTTCGGTGATTGACGGTCGATGGTCGTAGGAGCTCACTTCTCCCATTTCATCTCACTTTTGCTTGGACTTGTTTGAGTTTTTTTGCTTGCATTTCTCTTTTGCTTTGACTCTCTTTGTTTGTTTTCAAGAGGTTGAGATGTGCTTGTGGTGGCTGCTGTCCCACACTTTTTTTCCTCCCTCTTTTCTTTGTGTTGCATTTCATGTTTGCATCCCTGTATTCTTTTTCATTTGTGATTGATTTATCTTGTGCCTTCTTGGTCTTTCGCCATGATCCCTTAGGGTTCCTAGTCCTTCCGTTTAGGATGGGAGTAGGAGAGACGTTAAGTGTTCAATCCAAGCATGATAACATTAGGGTAGATTTTTCCCTTCTTAATCTCAATCATAGGAGCACATTGCATGATAACATTAGGGTTGAGTTAGTTTCCCCTTAGTTTTGTGTCTTTCTCTTCTCATCTCAAAACTTCTTCAAAACATCTAATAAAGGATAAAAAGTGTTGTATGCTACGAGCCTTAAGCATTTGGTAAATGATGATTGGGGGGGCCTCCTCTCATACCGTCTAGAGTGTTTAGCGTATGTCCTTTGAACGACATGTGACACATTCTCTCCTAAGTCATAGTCTTTAGTGCAACATGAGTTACAAACTTAACTCAATTCACTTCTTTCATAAAAGACTCAAAAAACAAACATCAAATCTTTTTATCCTTCGGGATTAATTGAAAATCATTTTCAAAGAGAGTGTTGTTAACTCTTGGTTCTACCGCAAACAGGTAACGCCTAAGTCTCCAATGGTCGAGCAGCAATACACCTAACTGATAGAACTAAGGCTTAACCCTACTCGGGTAAAACACTTGAACCAATATGTGGTCGTGTCAGCCCAAACTACGTTTGCTCTGATTTCTCGTACCATACGAGGATATGTAGGCACAAGATGGTGATGTCTTGGCGAGCAACCATCCCCACCGTCACCCGTAGTTTTCTGAACTACGTTGACTCTGACTTTCGCCTTGCACGAGGGAGGACGTAGGCATAGAGCGACGATGCTTTATTGAGTCTCTTTTCTTTTCTTTTGTCCCGTGGCCTGTAGCTTAGATAGATAAACACCATTTAGATAGATAACAAGCGTGGATCCCTGTCATACCCCAAATTTTTACCCCTTAGATCCTCATTATCATTTTAGGATCATACTCATGAATTTTCTAACCTTAACCCAGTGCAAGTCTGTCTTTGTCAAATTGCAGATGAATCAGAGTTTCGTGCAGTCCAAATCGAAACTTCAGGGTTTGTGATTAGTCAATGTTTTGGGCTCATTCAAATAGGAAACAAGGTCAAGGATATTACGTAATGTCAATTGAGAAGCCAATGTGAGGTTGTTGCCCCAGAATTCAGAGCAGTACATTTCAGAGCACCCGATTAGGGTTTTGGAGTAGTAAAAGTCAACCGTAGTTTGACTTTGATGTTGGAAGGTGTTTAAATGATGGGGTTGTGATTCATGAAGTTCATATAGCCTAATAAGGTTCATCGAAGAAGTTTCAAGGTCTCAGGAGGCCCAAAATGTCAACAGGCGACTCGGTAATCACCGATCGGTCGTACAGTTGACCGAAAAGTCAACTCTCCAAATTTTGTGAATTGGACTTCAAGTTGTGAAACAAAGTTGTTCCTTATGTTATATTGGACCTGCATATCAATTTTCATGACTATTGGATCAAGGATGAAGGAGTAATCGGGAAATCGGGAAATTAGGGTTTTGGAAAGGGCTAAACCATAACTCCTTAACCACACATCCAATTGAGTTGGTTCAAAGCTCATTTGGAAGCTCTCGACAAGTCCTACAAAAGTCCCTAAGTGGTCCATGATCAGAAAATGCATATATTTTGAGTTATGGTCAAATTCATTTCAAGAGGGGAAAAAGACTTAGGAAAATTTCATTTTTAAGCTCATTTTTAGCAACTTTGGAGGGCTTTTTGGCCAAGTTACTTTGAGAAATTGAAACTCATGAAAACATGAATGTTTTAGATCTATGTGAGGGCTTTCTAAAAAGTACTAGCACATCTCAAGAGGAGTTTTGAGCAGAAAGTTATGGTCATGGCAAGTTAGGGGTTTCACACTTTAGTCCCACATTTGCCAATTTTCAAGAATGACTTCTTTCATCAAATTTTGCCAAATTTTGTTGATCCAATATGTTGTATCTGATGTATGAGGTGTATGTAGCATGGAAAAATAGAAGGTTATGCAGAAAATCAAGAAAAACCAAGTTTGAATGCATTGCCTTGCAAGTAGTGCAAGTTGTATCCAAGTTGGAAATGTGAAGCATAAGGTGGAAAGTTAAATTGAACCAGCCACACCCCTACACTTCCTAGCCTGCATTCAAACTCATAAAAATCAGTAGAACATTGACAAATGAGGCCTTGGATCAGAACATGATCAAACCCTCCAAGAGAGGTTTTCTCAAATATCTTAAACCTTACTTCATGATGAAGCAATCTCACCAAGTAAGCTCCTCATTCCATTTGCCTATAAAAGGAGGCCTCCCTCACCTCATACGCAACACAATTTACCTGCTAAAAACCATAGAAAAACTCTGTCATCACTATTTCCACATCTTGCTTCAATTTCTCAAAATCTCCAAAATTCACAAAATCCCCAAAAATCTGTCTTTGAGAGAATTCTGCCCAAACTCATTTCTATACTTTCCAATACCTTAACCACCACCCACACAACTTCTAAATGACATGTAGAAGGTGTGTGATCCATTGAATCACACAAAAACCTCATAAATCAAAAAGTCAACTTCACCATCACACTACTTTGACCAAAAGCTACAAAAACCACCAAATCTTGTTCTAAGCACTTGCCTAATGTTTTAATCATCCTAACACCTCTTATATATTGTTTTTCAACTGTACAAAGTGTTAGAATTCATGGGTGAGACCTATTTCTCCATTTGGCATCATAGTTGCATTTTGCTTAAAAGTGAAGAAAAGAGTCAAGGCAAGGAGGTAGATTGAAGTTGTCTGGGTTTCTTAATCATTCTAGCTTGTTCAACTAAGTCTACTAGAGGTATGTAAACAATCCCTTCTTGACTTACACCATAACTCCACATTTTTGGCATTTTGAGCATATTGTAAAAAAGCATGTCATTTGTGTGATTCATGTGAATTCTGTCATAACATGAAGACAGTTGTTGGAGTGATTTAAAACCCTTTTAAAATCATGATCATGTTGAGTATGTAGGGTTGTTTGAAGCTGTTCATGTCTGGTTTGCATTCTTGATCACTAAATGTCTCATTCTGCATTTTCATGCTATAGACATGCTAACTTGGATTTTAGGTGTGCTTAGGTTCATGTTTGAGTTCAGAATAATCCACTAGGGCATATATGATGTGTGTGTATGTTTCATTTCAGTTGAACTTACCTTAAAATAATTTTGAGCTTTGTGTGTTTCATCAAAACTTCAAATTGCAACTCCACTGCCATATTTCATTACAGTCTGCTTTAAGTCTTGTTTTTGGCCTGACTTTATTCTATGTCATGTATTGTAAATGTGTATGTGTTCAGTTTTGAACATCATCATCATGCCTTGGATGTAAGAGAACATTCTCAATCAATTATGTGTGCTTGGACTATGTTTGCTTTTCATTTGCTGTCAAGAAAAATCATAACATGCTGGAAATCTTTTTTGGCATAAGCTATGGAAAGTCAGTTTTTATTACTTGAACATGTTTAAATTTATATTTGAGAAGTGCCTATGTATTCACTTTGGCTTGGTTGTGCATAAAGATGGATTCACATGTTTGCCATAAACACATCAAATTTCATTCAAGCAACTCATATGCTATTTTTTACATGAGCTTGTTTCACATCAAAACCACTTTTCTAACACTTCACATTGATCATTTGGAAGGTGTTTACATGATTTCCTTGAATCAAAACAGACTGTCATGAGTTATTCACTTCAATATGCATCTTTACCAAAAACAAGGCACTTGACATGAAACTTTCATAATCTGTTTGTATCAAGCTTGCTTGAGATGTTAGAATCATTCTATTTTATTTATGAGAGGTGTGTGTGCAGTTAGTTTGGATTAAAAGTGTTTGAATTGTGTCATTCATTGCAAAATGCATAACATAACATCAACATACAACAGCTGTCATTTTTTTCAAAAGGATGATAATTTCAAAAAATTAATACCGCCATCATGTTCCTCGTATTTTTCTAGTCAAGATACATATAAATTTTGTCTCATTTGGATAAGCGACGAGAAAGTTACGATACAAAACGTATTTGCATTGATTATGTGTTATTCTTGCCCAGCCATTTGAAAATGTTTACCCTTATTAATTAAAGGGGTGGCTTTTACAAATAGATGTATAGCCACCCCAGTGGTAAGCCCTTTATGCCAAACACGCCTTGTACCCTGCACGCATGAGTTCAACCCCTGAGGAGGGCAACTCTTTTATTAATTTTTGCAATTTTTCACCAAACTTTGAAAAATCATATCACTCTCAATTTTAATCGTTTTTCACCCGTTCTTTTTTCATTGTGTTCATCTTAATGTGTAATTTCATGTCATAATTTTTATTTTCATGTTTGACAAATTTTTCATCTCTTTTGACTGCGTGCAAGTTTTGTACTTTCTGTATTCGTCCTGACAGATACAGATGAATTTTCTCTTGATATACTTGTGATTTTTTTGTGATATTTGTTTGCATTCTCATCCTTAAATGTTTGTTAACATGTTAAAACTTCATTATTGGTTGTTACCGTGTCCATGCTACTTTATCTGTTAAACTTATTTAATTTTGATCTGTCGTCACAGTTCCTGTTTTGATCGTTATCAATGCACCTTCATCTTTATCATTCCACATGTTATTTGATGGTTGTCACCATGAATATGCCTTTATCATGTTGTTAATTTTCTTGTTGCTTTCTTTCCCCAAGTGATGAAGCTTGTTAGCTCTCATCCTGTGTCCTCCTAAATTATGAGGTTAAACTAATTTGCTTGTACATAACTGCTAAACTCCCTTTTACATTTACACCTTAGGGCCTGAGTCGCCGTACTCACTTTTAACCGTCCCGCCGTGGACATCTTTCTTTTTATCCTAGCCTTAGGACTTGAGTCGCCGTACTCATTTTTAATCCGTCCCGCCGTGGACAAATTTCCCTTAACCCTAGCCTTAGGATTTGAGTCGCCGTACTCACTTTTAACGTCCCGCCGTGGATATTCCCTTAACCATCTCAACTTAGAAAAGGAGTCGCCGCACTCCACGTAAGTACTTCACTATGAATGCTTACTTCCCTTTGAGAACCTTTACCACAGTCAAGAGTCCCTCATCCCTAGATAGGGGAACTACGATTGCTCTGATTCCATTCCCGTCCGGATACGTAGGCACGAGATGCGATGTCTTCGCGAGCAAACTTTTGTACATACCCTTTTATACTTTAGATTATTACCTTAGCACTTTTCCCTTTAGCAAGCAAACTTTAGTAAACACAAATATTAACAAGAGGTTTCTGTAGAGTACTACAGATACTTAGGATGCTAACACCTTCCCTAAGTATAACCAACCCCCGAACCTTTAGATCTCATTGCTTAAGCTTTAGGCCTTGCCTGTTGCTTTGCATTTTTATTAGGTTTTTCTTTCTTTAAACCTTTCCTTTTGGATAAATTAAAGTCCGGTTGTAAATGAATTAAGATTCAAGTTAATCAATAGCCTGACATCCAAATTTCACCGCAACAATCCCGTTGAGAACAATGGACGTAGGGGTGCTCATACCTTCCCCTTGCGTAACCGACTCCCAAACCCAAGATTTGGTTACGATGAACTGTCTTTTCCTTTTTTCGTCAGGTTTTTTTCTGATCATTTCATTTCCATATCTTTGGAATAAATAACGAACGGTGGCGACTCTTCTGTCTTCCGCCGGCTCTTTTTTCTAGTAGCGACAATATGGATAGTTGTAAAGGTTGTTTGGCTCATCCTGAGGGATGTGAAGACTTGAAAACCATGTACAAAGATTAATGGATGAAGGTATACTACAATTTGACAGAATTGGTGAAGAAAAAACTGAAAGGGTGATTGGGCAAGAGCAGGATGACGTTGCCACAATCTTAATTCCATTCAGAACCATCAATATATATGCGCCGCCGAGGCCAGCTACCGTCATAATCACCAAGGCAGGGCCTGTGCCTTATGAAAGCACTAAGGCGTTCCTGTGGAATTACGGCGTTGAATTCTTTTGTAACGGTAAAAAACAAGAGCTGAAAGGAACGACGTCTGATTTGGTGGATATTTTGGTGGGAACAGGCGGAATGACGAGAAGTGGGAGAGTGTTTGCACCTCCAGAGGCTAATGCTGAAAGACAGGATAACGGAAAGGGGAAAGCTATTGTTGAATAGAGTCCTCAAGGGGCTAAGAAGAACGATTTGTTGAAAGATGCTGAGGAATTCATGCGTCTAATTAGAAAAACCGATTACAAGATTGTGGACCATCTCCAACAAACCCTATAAAAAATATCAATATTATCATTACTACTGTGCTCTAAGGCACATCAGAATGCCTTGCTGAGGATTCTGAACACTGCGTATGTGCCACAGGAGATATCTGTGAACTAATTGGAAGGAGTGGTGGCGCATGTGAACGCTGGAAATGGATTAGGATTCACTGATCTGGATTTGACCCCCAAAGGAAGAAACCACAATCATGCCCTGCACATTTCCATTGAGTGCAGAGGAGTCGTATTATCTCACGTGCTGGTGGATACTGGGTCTTTGCTTAATGTGTTTCCCAAAAAGGCTTTGATGAAGCTCGACACCCAAGGAATAATATGCACTCCTAGTGATCTGATTGTGCGAGCATTTGATGGGACAAGGAGGTCTGTGTTTGGAGAAGTGACTCTTCCTATCCAGGTTGTTCCTGAGGTTTTTGATGTTGTCTTCTACATAATGGATATCCAACCAGCATACAGTTTCTTGTTAAGTCGGCCCTGGATTCACTCGGCAGGGGCAGTATCCTCGACCTTGCATCAGAAATTAAAGTATATGGTGGGGGTAACATTGTAACCGTCTACGGTGAGAAGGATATTATGATTACCATTTATCCTCGTTCAAATATGTGGAAGTCAATGGGGAGATACATGAGACTCTATGTCAGGCGTTTGGGACAGTCCAGATTAAAGAAAAGGCGCCAGTTGTGGGCGGAGTTCCTGAGGTTGCTATGTCTTCATTCAAAGAAGCATAAGTTGTGGTAAAGTCTGGATCGTCTCAGGGTTGGTGGCAGGTGTTGAACATCCCCAATAAACAAGATAAGTTTGGGTTGGGGTACAACCCATCCTCGTCTTCTTCATAGAGTGCGCCACGCTACAGAGGGCCAGTCCAGTTTACAAGTAATGGGGTGATATTTTATCGAATCAACACTGTGACTGAGGATGAAGGTGACAGTGACTGCGATATAGATGCATGGATCCATCCATGTGTTCCCGGCCGAAGCCTAAACAACTGGACTATCGAAGAAATTTTCCAAGTGATGCATGAAGAACAATTATCTTATTTTTGATTATGTGCAGCCCTATGTTCTACCCGGAGCATAGCGGTCTTTGTCTGTAGGGCCTTATTCTTGCTTATGTTAGAACAATTGTTTTATCATTAATCAAAGGGCGTTTTTGCATTCAAATATTGTGATCCTTGTTTTTCTTGTTTTTATTTTTAACAATAAAATGGCAATGTGGTTTGTGTTGTTTGCATATCATTTTAAGCATCAAATCATCATCATTGCAGGTTTCACATAGCAGATGCCACCGATTCAGACTCGTCTATGACTCGGTATGACTTTGATAATCCAATCTTTCAAGCTGAAGAAGATGAAGACCTGCCTGAATAGCTCGCCAGGTTGCTGAGACAAGAAGAGAAGGTTATTCTGCCTCATCAGGAGGAAATCGAAGTCGTCAACCTGGGCATAGAGGAAGTCAGAAAGGAGGTCAGAATAGGGGCTGCTTTAGAAGACGGTGCCAAACAAAGACTGGTAGAAACCCTTCGAGAGTATAAAGATGTCTTTGCTTGGTCATACGAAGATATGCCCGGATTTGATATGGATATTGTGGTTCATCGCTTGCCTCTTCGAGAAGAGTGCCCACCTGTGAAACAGAAGCTAAGAAGAACCAGACTGGACATGGCAGTTAAGATCAAAGATGAGGTCTAGAAACAGTTGGACGCCGGATTTCTTGCCGTGACGAACTACCCTTCGTGGGTCGCTAACATTGTACCTGTACCAAAGAAAGATGGTAAGGTCAGAATGTGTTAGATTACCGTGATCTAAACAGAGCAATCCTGAAAGACGATTTCCCACTCCCCCACATTAATGTTTTAATTAATAATACTGCTCAGTATTTAGTGTTTTCCTTCATGGACGGTTTCTCCAGATATAACCAGATCAATATGGCCCCGGAGGACATGGAGAAAACGACTTTTATCACACCGTGGGGGACTTTTTGCTACCAGGTAATGCCCTTTGGATTGAAGAATGCAGGGGCAACCTATCAGCGGGCAATGGTCACTTTGTTTCATGATATGATTCATCATGAGATTGAAGTTTATGTTGATGACATGATCGCAAAGTCACAAACGGAGGAAGGACATTTGGTGAATCTGTTGAAGTTGTTTGAGAGGCTAAGGAAGTTCAGACTAAGGTTGAATCTGAACAAGTGCACTTTTAGTGTACGGTCAGGAAAGCTATTGGGGTTTATAGTCAGTGAAAAAGGAACCGAGGTCGATCCTGTAAAAATAAAAGCTATACAGGAAATGCCAGCGCCGAAAACTGAGAAAGTGGTTCGTGGTTTCTTGGGTAAATTGAACTACATTGCAAGGTTCATATCTCACCTTACAGCCACGTAAGAACCGATGTTTAAATTGTTAAAGAAAGATCAAGCGGTGGTCTGGAATGAAAATTGCCATAGGGCATTTGAAAGAATAAAAGAATATTTGCAGGAGCCTCCAATACTGATGCCTCTAGTGGCTGGAAGACCATTGATAATGTACTTAACGGTTCTTTAGAACTCCATGGGTTGTGTTCTCGGTTAACACGGCGAGACAGGAAGAAAAGAACATGCCATCTACTACTTGAGTAAAAAGTTCACAGATTGTGAGTCTAGGTACTCAATGTTAGAGAAGACGTGTTGTGCACTTGCTTGGGCCGCTAAACGCCTAAGGCAATATATGCTGAATCACACAACCATGCTGATTTCAAAGATGGATCCGATTAAGTACGTGTTCGAGAAGCAAGCACTTCCGTGAAGGATTTCTAGATGGAAGATGGTTTTGACAGAATACGACATTCAATATGTTTCCCAAAAGGCTATTAAGGGAAGTGTTCTGTCAGAATATCTCGCAGAGCAACCAATCAATGACTATCAGCCGATGAAGTTTGAATTTCCTGATGAGGATATTATGTTCTTGAAGATGAAAGACTGCGATGAGTCGCTGCCGGATGAAGGTCCTGAGATAGACTCCCAATGGAAGATGATCTTTGATGGTGCTGTTAACTCCTATGGCAGTGGAATTGGGGCAATCATTACCACTCCCCATGGTTCACACATACCATTTACTGCTAGGTTAACTTTTCCATGCACCAATAACGAAGTTGAATATGAAGCATGTATCATGGGCATTAAAGAAGCGATTGATTTAAGAATCAAGAACCTTGATATCTATGGTGATTCAGCTTTGGTGGTAAATCAGATCAAAGGTGAATGGGAGACTCGTCAGCCTAACCTGATTCCCTATATGAATTATGCAAGAAGGTTGTTGCCTTTCTTCGACAGGGTAGAGTTTCATCATGTGCCAAGAGCCGAGAATCATATGGCATATGCCTTGGCTACCTTATCCTCGATGTACAAGGTGAATTATTGGAACGACGCTCCGAGAATTGTCATTTCACGCCTTGATATGCCAGCGTTCGTATTTGCAATAGAGGAAGCTTCAGATAAGAAGCCATGGTATCATGATATCAGAAACTTTCTGAAGAATCAAGAACATCCTCCTGGGGCATCGAGCCGGGATAAGAAGACCTTGAGAAGGTTGTCTGGAAACTTCTATCTGAACAAGGATGATGTACTCCATCGAAGAAACTTTCATTTGGTTCTGTTAAGATGCGTGGATGAAAAAGAAGCAGGTTTGCTTATGGAAGAGGTCCACGAGGGTGCTTTTGGAACGCACGCAGGCGGACATGCAATTTCGCGAAAATTGTTGAGGGCAGGCTACTATTGGCTGACTATGGAGTCTGATTGTTTCAAATATGCCAAGAAATGCCACAAATTCCATATTGATGCTGATAAGATGCATGTGCCACCGAATCCTTTGAATGTCATGGCGTCTCACTGGCCCTTTTCCATGTGGGGCATTGATATGATTGGCAAGATCGAGCCTACCGCATCTAACGGACACCGCTTCATCTTAGTGGCAATCGACTATTTCACTAAGTGGGTTGAAGCAGCCTCTTTCGCCAATGTCACCAGACATGTCGTGGCCCGATTCATTAAGAAGGACATCATCTGTCACTACGGAGTGCCTGAGAGAATCATTACTGATAATGGTTCAAATTTGAATAACAAGATGATGAAGGAACTTTTCCAGAGTTTCAAAATTGAGCATCACAACTCTTGTCCTTATCGTCCGAAGATGAATGGCACTGTTGAAGCGGCCAATAAGAACATAAAGAAGATTGTGCAGAAGATGGTTGTAACCTATAAGGATTGGCACGAGATGTTGCCCTTTGCATTGCACGGATATCGTACTTCGGTACGTACCTCGACTGGGGCAACTTCTTTCTTGCTAGTGTATGGTATGGAAGTTGTCCTGCCATTGGAAGTCGAGATCCCTTCTTTGAGAGTTTTGGTTGACGTCCATCTTGATGAGGCAGAATGGGTGAAGAACAGATTGAATCAGCTCAGCTTGATGGACGAGAAGAGGTTGGTGGCCATTGCATATGGTCTTTTGTATCAAAGCAGGATGAAGAAAGCTTTCGATCAGAAGGTGCGCCCTCGGAGCTTTCAGGCAGGTGAGTTAGTGTTGAAGCGGATTCTCCCTCCACAGACAGATCACAGGGGCAAATGGACTCCCAACTACGAAGGTCCATACATCGTAAGGAAAGTCTTCTCAGGAGGAGCCTTACTATTGTCAACCATGGATGGCGAAGATTTCACATCCCCTGTGAATGCAGATGCAGTTATAAAATACTTTGCTTAAAATAGACCCGCTGGAAAGAAAAAGAAAATCCAGGCAAAAATGGGGCGTCCCAGTGAACCATAAAAAGAATGGGTTCGGGCAAAAGTTAGGGATAAAAAGAAAAGATGTAAACCCGCAAAGTTGAAAACCTGAAAAGGCAACTTTGGCAAAAATGGGTATCCCGGTGAATTGAAAACCCGCAAGGGCGATTCAGGCAAAATTTAGGGATTTGAAAAAGCAAATGACTGCGTATTGATCCTTCGAGCACAGTGGATTCTGGGAGGACCCGAGGGTCAACTAATCAAGTTACTCTTTTCAGAGGATGAAGTGTTGGAAAAGCATCGATGTCATGCGAGTCATAAATGAGTCGACACGTGGTGGTTGTCTGTACCACATTGCCGACATTTTGTATACCTGTTGTATTTCTGTACTATTTGCGCAACTTCCTCTTTTCAGGAGTTGCATCTGTTGTAAATTTTGCCTATTTACAGGCCACTTATCAATGAAGTATATATTATTCAGAATGCTTTTGTGCTTGTTTTTAGCTTTTACTGTTTTGTTTGCAAAAAGCGCCTAATGTTTTTGATAAAACTTTGCATACATAAACTTGTGGGCTCTGCTAATCATGATTAAAACTTTGATTTGCTTGAACGATGTCATGGACAATAACCGAGATAGCTCTTATTGTATATAGGATACTTTGTTTGTATTTGTTCCAGGGCTCTCATTCTTGAGGTTATTCCAAGAGGTCATCCCCAGCAGAGTGAGACTAGTTTCTCCCCAGCAGGCTGAGTTCATGGTTATCCCCAGCAGGTTTGGGATTATTCTCCCAGCAGTGGGACGAATGCAGTGTCGTTACCCCCACAGAGTCTAAGTCTTTGACTCCTTTCCCCTTAGAGTTCAAGTCAGGGACTCATTTCCCTAAGTAGAGGTTGATATTGTTGTGTTTATTGCTCGTTTCCCCAAGCAGAGGTGGATGTTGATTCCCTCATTGGGTGATACCCCAACGAAGTTGTTGTCCGTAGCAAAATCTAGTTGGTCATTGGTGTTCGTCAGAGTGAGTTTCCTTCAGGATATTTCCCCAATTAATTTTCATCCCCTGCAGATCCCCGGCGAAGTCAGCGGATTATTTTCTTCCCCACAGAATGGGATTGATCCAGAGATTGTTATTCTCCATCCTCAGCAAAGAAATTTTGGGATAGCTCCCCATCAAATCTTATTCATTACCCCTAGCAGAGCGGATTCAAATCTCCAGCAGAGTGGAATCCCCGACAGAGTGGAGTAATTCCTCGTAGTTTACTTTACTCTCCGGTAGATTCGTGTTCTGAAAGGCCATCCAGGGCTGATTTCCCCAGTAGAGTGGATTTGTTCTCCCCAGCCAAGTTGTTTGTTCCCTAGAAGAGTTGTATTCTGGTAGGCCATCCAGGGCTGTTTTTCCTCAATAGAGTTTGATTTGATCCCCAGCGGAGTGGATTTTGTTCTCAGCAGAACAGTTTACTCAGGAGAGTTCTCTTCCATGAAGCCACCCAGGGCTTATTTCTCCCAGCAAAAGTCCAAACGTACTTGGCACTCGGTCATCCCCAGCGGAGTTGGTTCCGCTCTCTTCAGCATTTATTTTGCTGGAGTGATTCATGTGCATTTGCATTATGCATAGCATCCTCAAACGCGTAGCATTTCCATTTAGTATGGAACATTACGCCATATTCAAACATATGCATTTGAAACATAAGCCAGGTTGTTACCTGTTGCTTTCAGGTGTATCTCTAACAAATGATGGTTTATCTCTTTAGCCTACATGGTATCCAGACCCCGACTAACAGCGGTTTATTTCATCAGCCGGTGTGGTATCTAGACCCCGGCTGATACCGGTTTTTTTTCTTGAGCCCGTGTGGTATCCAGACCCTGGCTCGCACCGGTTTGTTTCATTGGCATATGTGGTATCCAGACCCTGGCTAGTGAAGGTTTATTGAGCCCGTGTGGTATCCAGACACTGGCTCACACCGGTTTGTTTCATTGGCATGTGTGGTAGCAAGACCCTGGCTAGAGATGGTTTATCTTCAAGCCCGTGTGGTATCCAGACCCCGGATTCCACTAGTTTATTTCTTCATGCCCGTGTGGTATCCAGACCCCGGCTTCCACCGGTTTTATTTGTTCAAGCCCGTGCGGTATCCAGACCCCGGCTTCCACCAGTTTATTTCTCAAGCTCGTGTTGTATCCACACCCCAACTTACACCGTTTTAATTCTTTAGCCCGTGCGGTATCTAGACCTTGGCTTCCATCGGTTTATTTCTTCAATCCCGTATGGTATCTAGACCCTGGCTTCCACCAGTTTATTTCTTTAAGCCCGTGTGGTATCCAGACCCCGACTTCCACCGGTTTTATTGGCTCAAGCCCGTGCGGTATCTAGAATCCGGCTTACACCGGTTTAATTCTTTAGCCCGTGCGGTATCCAGACCCCGACTTCCACTGATTTATTTGTTCAAGCTCGTGCGGTATCCAGACCTCGGCTTCCACCAGTTTCTTTCTTTAGCCTGTGCGGTATCCAGACCCCGGCTTCCACCGGTTTATTTCCTTAGCCCGTGTGGTATCCAGACCCCTGTGAATGTTGGTTTATATCTTGCCTGAGCGGTATCCATACCTCAGAAGATTGCAATTGTTTCCTTTAGCCCGTGTGGGATCCAGACCCCGACTCTCACTGGTTTATTTCTTTAGCTCGTGCGATATCCAGACCTCGGCTTCAACCGGTTTTATTTGGCTCAAGCTTGTGTGGTATCCAGACCCCGACTCACACCGTTTGTTTCCATTAGCATGTGAGGTATCCAGACCCTGGCTAGTGATGGTTTATCTATTTGCTCGTGTGGTACCCAGACCCCGGCTCACACTGTTTGGTTTTATTGGCATGTGTGGTATCAAGACCCCGACCAATGATTTTTCTTGCCTGAGTTGTATCCAGATCCCAACAGAATATGATGTCTTTGATGGATGCGTTCATCTTATCACATTTTCCCCAACAGAGTTTATCGGTTACAGTTTCTTTTGCAGTTGGTAAATTTCCAAGTTCTTTGGTATTCAACCGTCTTTTACCTTGAACGTTTGAAAGTCATTCGCTTTTCATCCCTTTAAGTTCAAGTCGTTTGAATAGGGGCATCTGTTGTACCACAAAACTTGACCAACCTTTTCTTCTTAACTTGGTTTGTGTTTCATTGCATTTTAGCATTTGCATTTGCATAGCATTGTTCGATACAGGGGATCAAGAGTTGTTGTGCCATTCAAGAGGAGAGTCTCTTTGGTTTCAAACTCAAGCAAGAGCTATTTGTGCAAGCCATCAAGTGTTTATCATCATCATGAAAGGGTCAAAGCTCCTTGAAAGGAGAGATTGGTGTGAGGTTGTTACCTCCTATCTTGGAGACCATCAGAGGGTCATCAGGGATTCATGGGGTCTTTATCTTGAAGAAGACATGGTCTACAAACTCAGTGATTACCCTAGGGGTCATTGTGGATTTTGTGGAGTCACTCAATTCATCTGCAAAAGCCATAGAAAAAGGACTTGGAACTAGGGTTTCATCTGGTCAACTGTGGACTTTAGAGGTTTCCAAACTGGTTTTTAAGTCACACAAGCCATGGGAAGTCACCTTAAAGCATTTAAAATTTCATGACAAGATCAAATCAAGACGAATCAAGAGTGGAAGAAGTTACTAAATTAGGGTTTCAGATGATTTCAGATTAGAATCCCCTTCTTTAGTGCCCAAATTCAAGGCCATTTGCACCTATGTTTCAAGCTCAATATCATTTTCATGAAAACATGGAACTTGTAGGGCATGTTCTTAGCTTTATTTTGAGTACAAGAACTCATCCATTAGGTTTGTACATCTCAAGTTATGATGCCAACAAGTTAGGGGTCTCAGATGAATTGAATTTTGGTCAACAAAAAGTCAACTCACTTCTAAGGCATTTTTGACCTAGAAGAAAGTTTCCCCTCAACTTCAAGTGAACATGAACGTTGTTCCTCATGATCTTATATTTCTAAAAAGTCCTAGAAGTCCTTAATATAATTTGTAAATCTCAAGTTATGGACCTCACAAGGCAAGGGTATTTTGGGAAAGTTTCATTATAGGTCATTTGTTTCAATGGTCAAGTTCATGAATTTATGTGCCTAAAATGCATTTCCAACCAACATGAAAATTGTACCTAAGAGCTTTATTTACATCATGGAACTCAAAATTCATTTGAGTTGTGGAATTCAATGGCCATGTGGAAGATTTCTAAAATGAAATTTGGACTTTTGGTCATAACATGAACTTGGTACATTATAGGTCTTATTTTGTCTCACTTTTGAACCTCTTACACCAATATATGATCATAAAAGAGCTTACCACAATAGGACCAACACAAAATGCCATGAGATGCATCATTTTTAAATTTTCTTCCATAAAAGTTTTCACTTCAAACTTGAGATATGGATCAAATTCAAAGCCCAAATCAATTCAAATAAGAAGCACATTCCACACACTTCCAATTGATGAGCTCATGTGGTGTGAAAGAGTCAAAACGTGTGTGCATGAGCAAGGGATTCATTTTTGGTCATTTCACTAAACAGCCAACATGGGCCTGCATGGAGTGTCATTACCCATCATATATAAGTTCTTTAATCTTCCCTAATGCTCAGAAGGGTTGGTTTGCGTGAAAGGAGAGCATAGAGAATTCAAATTTTCCAAACACTTTCCATTTTCAAATCTGAGTTTCTCTCAAAATCAACATCAATTGAGGCTTGCATCTTCTTCCTGGGAGCAATTGGAGTGTGTTTGAAGCAAGAAAGTAGAGGTTGCACACATCTGAAGAACCAACGGAGTTGCTCCATTCAGTAAGCTTCTCATCCATTTTTCTCTCATTTTAGGCACATGTTTAAGCTCATGTTGGTTGCATCTGAAGACCTATGATTCATAGGCAATGTTTGCATCATTATTGTTCTTGTTTGATCACATTTTCAGATGACACATTCAAACTTCAAGTCTTCGATTTTCTTTATTTTGGAATTTTTTTTAATGTTTGGATCGTGGATTTGAGATCCTTGTAGCAAGGCCTTTTGATTGGTACCATTTTTGGCCATTTCTTTTGAGAATCATGGACTGAGCTCCGGCGATGTGGCTGGAGAAGACAACTGGAGCCCTAGCTACGGCGTCTGGTTCATTCTCAGGTTAGATCTGACCTGGCTTGCTTTGACTTGTTGACTTGTTGCTTTGGCATGGTGTTATTGGCTTGACCATGAGCATGTGGCACACTGACTCCACATCAGATTAATGAAACGGTGCGTTTCATTAATCTGGCTCAACTTTGGTCTTTGGGCTTAGCTTCTTTGCTATCCACGCCCCCTTTTTCTGAGCCCATTTCCCTATTGAACGTGATTCAGTTCATTCTTGCTAGTGCTACTACACCTCCCTTGGCTTTCATTTCATTTTATTTTATTTTCTTTTTCTGTTTAGATTTTCAATTATTAAAAATAGCTCCAATTGTCAAAAAATTTAATAAAAAATATTTTCAATCTTTTTAAAACCTTAATTAATTTTCTATATTTTTTATTTCTGATTTTATTTTATTTTGCAATTTTATTTCAATTTTGCAATTGGAGGTGTTTTTAATGTTGCCTTTGCTTGATCATATACATTTGAACTACCAATTCACATCACCTATGAATGAGGTTTCTTGTCCATTTAGAGGATGGATTAAGGTACCTTTGAGGCTGATTTTGGTTCATGTTTGATCATTTTATGTTTGACTTTGAGTTGACTTTTGATGCCCCTCGATAAATACTTAATAAGGTGGAGCACCCTTGTTAATTAAATTACTTGGTGATGCCTAAAATTGATTTTGGCTTTGAAACTTTGGATTCTGTTTGCCATTGAACTTGTTTACTTTGTGCATTTTATTTGGAATTTATTGAACATATCTTATATTTTTGATGAAGCTTGCAAGTCAAGTCATTCTAGAGGAAGTTCACACAAACTAGTTTGACCTAGTTCCTTTGGGAAATGACTTTGATGGATCCCATATGCACCCTATGAGTCTTGATACTCATTATTGACATGATTAAGGTGCTGGAGTTGCAATTTTAGGTCATATACTTATGTAACTTGTGTTACAAGTTACTTGGAAGAGGTATTCCACTTAATTTTAAGTGTTGAACATGGATTGAACTTTGGCTCTCCCATATTCTATTTGATCATAGCCTTTGCATTATGCTTTGTGTTTAGTTTTTGGTGTAAGTGATTGATGTTTGAATGGTTGTAGGAGTTGTAACTTCTCTCATTTCATCTCACTTTTTCTTTGACTTGGTCAAGTCATTTTGCCTTAATCATTTATTTGTGTTGCATCTTGTGAGTCTTGCATATCATGTTTGCATTGCTTCTTGACTTGTTTAAGTCAACTTTTTCTCTTTCTTTCATTTCATCTGTGATTGATTTATCTGTGGTTTACTTGGTTCTTTTGCCATGATCCCTTAGGATTCCCAGTCCCTCTGTTTAAGATGGGAGTAGGAGAGACATTAGGTGTTCAATCCTTTGTATGATAACATTAGGATAGTTTCTTCCCTGTTAATCCCAACTTTAGGAGCATTTTGCATGACAACATTAGGGTCTAGTTTCCCCTTAGAGTTTGTGTCTTCTCTTCTCATCTCCTAAACATCTTAAGACACTTAATAAAGGATAATAAGTGTTGTACGCTACGAGCCTTAAGTACTTGAGGAATGATAGTTGGGGGGCCTCCTCTTAATCTGTCTAGAGTGTTTAGGGTATGCCCTTTGGGCGATATGCGACGCATTCGCTCTCAAGTCATAGTCTTTAGTGCAACATGAGTTACAAATCTTAACTCAATTCACTTCTTCATAAAAAACACAAATGAAACATCAACCCTTTTATCCTTCGGGATTGTTTGGAAAATCATTTTCAGAAAGAGTGTGTTAAGTCTTGGTTCTACCGCAAACAGGCATCGTCCCTAATTGCTGGAACCATTATTTAACCCTACTCAGTTAAAACACTTGAACCAATCTGTGGTCGTTGTCGCTACTGCAAAAAACACCCGGCGGAAAACATAAGAGTCGCCACCTTTCATTGTTTATCCCAAAGAGAGGGAAAGGAAACGATTAGAAAAACCTAACGAAAAAGGAAAAGACAAGGTCATCCCTACCAAGTCCTAGGTTCGGGAGTCGGTTACGCAAGGGGAAGGTATGAGCACTTCTCACATCCATCGTACTCGACGGGATCCACGCTTGTTGACTATCTAATGGTGTGTTTAATCTATCTAGCTAAAGGCCTCAGGGGAAAAAAATAAAAGAAAAGAGACTCGGCAGAGCATCGCCGCTCTGTGCCTACGTATTTTCTCGTGCAATGGGAAAGTCAGAGTCAACGTAGTTCAGCTAACTACGGGTGAAAGGGGAAAGGTTGCTCGCCAAGACATTGCGTCTTGTGCCTACGTATTCTCATATGGTATGAGAAATCAGAGCAAATATAGTTCGGGCCCAACGAGAACACCAGTTGGTTCAACTGTTTTACCCGAGTAGGGTTAAACCTTTGTTCTAGCAGTTAGGGACAATGCCTGTTTGAACACTCTTTTTTATGAAAAAGGTTTTCCATTATTAAGATCCCAAAGGATGAAAAAGGTTTGAACTTGGTTTTTGAAGTCTTTTAGAGAAGAAGTGTTTTGAGTTTGATTTGTAACTCATGTTGCACTAAAGACTATGACCTAGGAGCGAATGCGTCACATATCACCCAAAGGGTGTACACTAAATAGTCTAGGCTATTGGGAGGAAGCCCCCCAATCACCAATTCCCAAGTAGCTTAAGGCTCGTATCGTACAACATTCATTAACCTTTATTAAATGTTTTGAAATTGTTTGAAGATGAGAAGGAGAGAGGACACACTAAAGGGAGACTAACTCAAACCTAGTAGTTGTCATGCTTACTGGTCCTCTGATTGAGGTTAAGGGGATACTACCTAATGTTAGCATGCATGGCTTCCAACCTAAATTCTATCATAACCTCAAAAGAGATTAGAGATCCTATGGGGAGCAGAAAAAGAAGAGAAGAGCAAACGGAAATGCAAGTATTCAAACACGTAATGCACAAGTAGAATGAAGTGAGGGAGGAAAATAGTGTGGGGCAGCAGCCGCCACAAGCGCGTCTCAACCTCAAGCATGCATATGGGAGGCAAGAACATGAAATAAGAGAAAGCAAAACATGAACATGCAAGCACATCATCACTTTGAACAACACATACAACCATGTGTGTCAACGAAGTCCCGATTAAACATTCAAAACAACGACAAAATGTCCAAAACATTTCACCCCTGATGCATCATATTGATCTACGATGATCCGTTGTGAAATGGTACTCAAGAAAATCAGCAAAACAGATCCAGTGGCACAGTGTTAATCGGTTAACGCCAGAGGTTAACCGATTAACCACTTTAAAATGTTTGAAAATCTGAAAATTTGTACATGTTAATCGATTAACACCATGCGTTGGCCAATTAACACCTTGAAAATTTTGAAAATTTTGAATATCTGATATGGTTAATCGGTTAACCAAATGTGTTAACCGATTAACACAGTGCCAACAGCAGAAAAATAGCAGTAGAGCAGTATGTTCAGCAAATAAGCACTTATCCGATTAACCGGATGATCACATAATCACTTAATCACGAAATTAAACCAACAAATCACGATTCAAACAGCATATGAACAGATTATCACAGCAAAATAATGGATCAAACGGATCAAATCCAACAGAAATCAATCAAATATGAAAATCCACATGATTATGCAAATAAGCCAAAAAACAGATTCGGATCAAGAATTTCCAACCTACGAAGCGGAGATTTGCTCCGGTTAGTGTTGATTCGCTGGAAATAAGAAGATCGAAGCAAGAAAATCGTAGATTCTTTGAGATCCAAGTATATTCTTGTTGTAGGAGTAAGGATTCACCAAGATCAATCCAAAATAAGCCAAATAATCACTTCCAAAATCACTTCCAAGTTCAAATCCAATTTTGCACAAAAATTGGATGAAGAAATTGATTCAATGGAGAGAATGGATGAAGGTTTAGCCCTTAGAAATCAAGGATTCCAATGAAGAATCAATGATCTCAATGAGAAGAGCTTTGGTGAGGGTTTTAGAGTTGGAAAAATTGAGAGAGAATGAGATCAATTCTGAAAATGAGAGTGAATTGTGAGAGATTTCCCCTTTGGTTTGGAGTGGATCACTTAAATATCACTTAGGCTTGGATCCAAATGAAAGGTTTGGAATATGGTGTGGAAATTTTGGTTTGGAATAAGGAATGGGCATTTGGAGGGAAAATAAAATTAACCACAATTCAAATATGTTCTAGATCCTTCCCTAAGTGAAAATCATATTTGCACATGACCAAAATTGGACCCCAAAATGGCTTGCATTGAAAATTCACGTGCAGAGGCAAAATCTGCACTGGTTAATCGATTAACCATATAGGTTAATCAGTTAACACCTTCAAAACTTCAGATTTGACCTGATTTTGACTTGGTTAATCAATTAACCATATTGGTTAATCGGTTAACACCTTCAAAATTTGAATTTTGGCGCCTTTTGGAGGAAAATCTGCCCTTTTGTTCGTTTCCAACTGTTTTGAGCTCTGTTCAACTTCTGAAACTTGCTTTTGAATATCATAACCATGAACATGCTTGCGATAGTCTGAATGCTACTTTCTGAGCTGAAAGTATCCTGCAAAATAAAATAAAATCGATCGTCCGACCGCTGGGCAAAATAACTGCCAGAGCCTCTGATGCTCTCTGTTCAGGTTCATGCATTGAGATGAAAACTGAGCCACGGGAAAACCTTGATCCCCTGTCTCAAGAACGAATGCTATGCAAATGCAAAAATGCGAAAATGCGAAAATGCAAAGTAACAAAAGCCAGATGCTGACAAAATAAAAAGGCAAATTTTGGGGTGCTACAGCTGCCCCTATTCAACCAGCTTGGACATGAAGGGAGGAAGAGCGTCCGATTTCCAACATTCAAGGTATAAGGTGATTGAATACAAAAGAACCCGGAAATTTGCACCCTGTGGGAATGCAAAACAGCGAATATTAACCAAGAGTTGGAACACGACACGCTGGGGGATAACAATCCAATACGATCTGAACTTCATCCAAAAGATACCAACTAAGAGTCAGGATAACAATCAAAGGATAGCAACCAAGAGTCGAGAAAACTCTCCCACAAGATAACAACCAAGAGTTGGGATAACGACCCTGCTGGGGAACAAGAGAGAAAATCAACCAAATAAACCGCATCTCGCGAGAAAATAACCTGATGACTTTCCTTCACTGGGGAAAGAGTAGACTAACTAGATGACTCCGCAAAGATACCACCCAAAAGATGGGATAATACTTACTCTCCAGGGATAACAACCAAGCACCACCAACTAAGAGTTGGAACCACCACAACGTTAACCGAAATTTAAATGGTGAGACGACTTTGCTGGGGAGGTACACTGATCAAAAGTCGGAATCAATGACCAGAGAACACAAGTTATCAACCAAGAGTCGGAATAACGTCAACAAGACGACCAAACCGGATATTAACACCTTACTGGGGAATCAAAGACTACCAACCAAAAGTTGGGAAACGTCAACCAAACCTTACCAACCAAAAGTTGGGATAACGACTCTGCTGAGGAATAGAGGAGGACTACCAACCAAAAGTTTGAACAACAACCAATCAGACCACTGACCAAAAGTTGGGATAACAACTGCAGGGGATAACATCCAACCAAGAGTTGGGAAACAAAGCTACTAACCAAGAGTTAGGATCACCAGGAAAAATCCTCATTGACCAAAAGTCGGAACAAGAGCTACTAACCAAGAGTTAGAATGCCAGGAACAACACTCGTCGACCAAAAGTCGGAACAAGAGCTACTAACCAAGAGTTAGGATGCCTGGAAAAATCCTCATCGACCAAAAGTTGGAACAAGAGCTACTAACCAAGAGTTAGAATAACAACTATTAACCAAGAGTTAGAATACAAAGATTGCCAACCAAGAGTTGGAACAAGGACTCTGCGAGGGGAAACCAGAGATTACCAACCAAAAGTTGGGATCACCTTCTAGGCCAACCAAAAGTTGGAATACCAAACACAATAATTTGGACTGCGCTGGGGAGTACCAACCAAAAGTTGGGATCACGCACCCAAAACAGGTAGGCAATAGAATCAACCGACTCACAACTTGCAAAGAGGTTCAAACAACCGACTCTGTCAAGGAACATCAGTTCACCAAACAACTCTGTTGGGAAAAGATACCTCTGAACAACAAACTCGACCAGGGAAGAAAACGCTCACAAACGAATCACCTGGGGAGAATGAAGATAATTAACCAAACGAAACAGATGAAGAAGAAGACATTTGACCAAACGACTAACTGGGACCAATCCAACAACATGAGTAACCCAAAGATCTATCCTGACGCGGATAATGCGAAAACCCCTTGAATCGGACAGCCTCTACTGAAAAGACAAACGGTCTTAAAGGTACCAAACTTGGCTTATGCTTCAGATGCATATGTTTGAAAATGGTGCAATACTCCATACGAAATGGAAATGCTACGCATTTGGGAGGATGCTATGCAAAAATGCAAATGCAAAGGAACCACCCCAGCAACATAAATGCTGGAGAGAAACGACCAATTCTGCTGGGGAGAAATAGGACGTGCCGAGTACGATCGGACTCATACTGGGGGAAAAACAAGCCCTGGATGACCTTCTTGTAAAGCACCTTCTCAGATACAACCGTTCTAAAGAGAACAACAGATCACCCCGCTGGGAATCAAAACTCTCCTGAGGAAAATGCCCTAGATGGCTTCCTCAAGAAACAACTCTTATGGGGATCAAATGCATAGGTTGGGGAAACGCCTGGAACAGCCTTCCAACACTCCAGGGAATAAACATACTCACCCGGGGAGAATCGTTCATAATACAACATTACCAGGAAGTAAAGTACTATTGGGAAATAGCTCCACTCTGCTTGGAAAGAAATCCCACCCTGGTGGAGAATATCAGATACTTCTATGGAGAGCTCCACTCAACCGAGAAATGGATCATGCTTCGCCTAAACATCTGTCACGTCGAGGGAATCAGCGTTGAACTCTGCTTGGGGAAGAAACCTTGAATACCAATACTACCGGGAAAACACCAGAAAGTCAACTCTGTTGGGGAGAGGGCGTCGAAAACGTTGCCTCCGCTGGAGAATAACTACACACTTCCGCTGGCGATACCTGACTTGATAGTGAGACTCTGCGGGTAAGGCAAAACCTCTGCTAGGGGATAAACGAATCTGTATTATAATTTCAATGCCGTGGAGGAACACCTCTGCTGGGGAGAGCTGTCATCCTGCAATAAAACAAAAGAATGCGTACATGCGAAATGGTTACCTCAGTTACCATTCATGACACTTACCACGCGAGAAAAGTCATTTGCTTTTGTTATGCTCTGTAAAGCCTCCTATTTTAACTTGTAATGTTTATCAAAATATCGGACGTTTTTGCAAATAAAACAGTAAAAGTAAAACAAGAAAGGGAAAGCTCTTTGACTGAAGTGAATACTTTATTGATAAAAGGCCTGTAAATAGGCAAACTATAATCCGGATGCAATCCCTGAAAAGAGGCAATTGCGTAAAAGCAAAAGAATTTATACAAATGTCGGCAACGTGGAAGCAGACAACCACTATGTGTGGATTCGGCTATGACTTGTATGTCTCTGATATGCCCCGTATTTTGCTTTCTGAAAAGAATGATTGGACTGATTCCTTTCCGTTGAGATAACTGCTCTTAAGCTCACAGATTGAACGCAGACCGCAGTCATTTTCTTTCAAATCCCTAACTTTTTCCTAGACCGCCCTTTCGGGTTTTCAATCCACTGGGATACCCATTTTTGCCAAAGTCGCCTTTTCAGGTTTTCAACTTTGCGGGTTTACATCTTTCCTTTTTCTTTTCCCTAATTTTTTTCCCGAACCTTCTCATTTTATGGTTCGCCGGGATGCCCCATTTTTTCCTGGACTTTTCTTTTTCTGTCCAGCGGGTCTCTTTAAGCAAAGTATTTTTTAATCGCGTCTGCGTTCACAGGGGACGAAAAATCTTCACCATCCATGATAGATAGTAATAAGGCTCCTCCAGAGAAAACCTTTCTTACCTTATACAGACCTTCATAGTTAGGAGTCCATTTTCCCCTGTGATCTGTCTGAGGAGGAAGGATCCTTTTCAACACCAAATTACCCGTCTGGAAGCACTGAGGACGCAATTTCTGATCAAAGGCTTTCTTCATCCTACTCTGGTACACCCAGCCATGAGAAATAGCCGCCAATCTCTTCTCGTCAATCAAGCTCAGCTGGTTCAACCTGGTTTGCACCCACTCAGCTTCGTTAAGCTTTACATCCGACAATACCCTTGAAGAAGGAATCTCAACTTCCAATGACAGGACCGCTTCCGTGCCATACACCCGTGAAAAAGGAGTTGCCCCGGTTGATGTACGCACCAAAGTACGATAACCGTGAAGAGCAAAGGGCAACATCTCGTGCCAGTCCTTATAGGTCACTACCATCTTTTGCACAATCTTCTTGATATTCTTGTTAGCTGCCTCAACAGCGCCTTTCATCTTCGGACGATATGGAGAAGAATTGTGATGCTCAATCTTGAAACTCTGACAGAGTTCCTTCATCATTTTGTTATTCAAATTTGAACCATTATCAGTAATGATTCTCTCAGGAATACCATAACGACAAATGATGTCCTTCTTTAGGAATCGGGCGACCACCTGTTTCGTGACATTGGCGTAGGACGCTGCTTCCACCCACTTCGTAAAGTAATCAATCGCAACCAGAATTAAGCGATGTCTATTAGAAGCAGTCGGCTCAATCTTTTCGATCACATCGATTCCCCACATAGCAAAAGGACAAGGAGACGTTAACACATTCAGATGAGTCGGTGGCACATGCACCTTATCCGTATAAATCTGGCATTTACGGCATTTTCTGGCGTATTTGAAACAATCAGATTCCATAGTCATCCAATAATACCCAGCTCTTAAGAATTTTCTAGCCATTGCATGTCCATTGGCATGAGTACCGAAAGACCCCTCGTGGACTTCCTCCATCAACAGGTTTGCTTCAAGTTCATCAACACAGCGCAACAAGACCATGTCAAAATTTCTCCTGTAGAGCACATCGTCTTTGTTCAGATAAAAGTTACCGGCTAACCTCCTCAAGGTCCTCTTATCTTTGTTGGATGCCCCAGATGGGTATTCCTGAGTCTTGAGAAAATGCTTGATATCAAAATACCAAGGCTTTCCATCTGATGCTTTCTCAATTGCAAACACAAAAGCAGGTCTATCAAGACGCATAATGGTGATGGCTGGAGCTTCATTCCAAAAGTTCACTTTATACATCAAAGATAGCGTGGCCAAGGCATCTGCCATCTGATTCTCGCCTCTTGGCACATGATGGAACTTGATTCTGTCGAAGAACGACAACAATCTCCTTGCATAATCTTTGTAAGGCACCAGGTTGGCCTGACGAGTTTCCCACTCTCCTTTGATTTGGTTAACGATTAACGCTGATTCACCGTACACATCCAGATTCTTGATCCTCATATTAACGGCCTCTTCTAAACCCAATATTCACGCTTCGTACTCGGCTTCATTATTGGTGCAGGCGAAAGTCAATCGGGAAGTGAACGATATATGAGAACCGTGAGGAGTAGTAATCATAGCCCCGATCTTATTGCCATATGAATTAACCGCTCCATTGAAAACCAGTTTCCACTGAGGTCTAGTCTCAGGACCCTCGTCAGGTAAAGGCTCATCACAGTCTTTCATCTTCAAAAACATGACATCCTCATCTGGAAAATCAAACTTCATCGGCTGATAATCCTCAATTGGTTGTTCTGCGAGATATTCCGACAGAACGCTTCCCTTAATGGCTTTCTGGGAAACATACTGAATATCGTACTCTATTAAAACCATTTGTCGTCGGGCAATCCTTCCGAAGAGTGCTTGTTTTTCAAAGATGTACTTGATTGGATCCATCTTCGAAATCAACAGGGTTGTGTGGTTTAACATGCACTGTCTCAAACGCTTAGCGGCCCAAGCAAGTGCACAACATGTTTTTTCGAGCATTTAGTATCTTGATTCACAATCAGTGAATTTCTTACTCAGGTAGTAGATGGCATGCTCTTTTCAACCCGACTCATCTTATTGACCGAGCACACATACCATTGAATTCTCAAGAACTGTGAGGTACATGATCAGTGGTCTCCCTGCAACTGGAGGCATGAGTGTTGGAGGTTCTTGCAGATATTCTTTTATTCTTTCGAACGCCTTCTGGAAATTTTCATTCCACCTGACCGTTTGATCTTTTCTTAGCAATTTGAATATTGGTTCACAAGTGGTTGTAAGATGAGATATAAACCTTGCAATGTGGTTCAATCTCCACAAAAAACCACGAACCTCTTTTTCCGTTCTCGGCTCGGGCATGTCTTGTATAGCTTTTATTTTGGCAGGATCTACCTCAATACCCCTTTCACTGATGATGAAACCTAGTAACTTTCCAGATCTCACCCCGAAGGTGCACTTGTTAGGATTCAGCCTCAGCTTGAACTTCCTCAGCCTCTCAAACAATTTCAGAATATCGACCAGATGTCCTTCCTAAGTCTATGACTTTGCAATCATGTCATCAACATAGACTTCAACCTCATGATGAATCATATCATGAAACAAAGTGACCATTGCCCGCTGGTAAGTTGCCCCTGCATTTTTCAATCCAAAGGGCATCACCTTGTAGCAAAAAGTCCCCCATGGATGATGAAAGTAGTTTTCTCCATGTCTTCTGGGGCCATTTTGATTTTGTTATACCCAGAGAATCCATCCATGAAGGAAAACATAGAATACTGAGCGGTGTTATCGACCAACACATCAATATGGGGGAGCCGGAAATCGTCTTTCGGGCTCGCTTTATTCAAATCTCGATAATTGATGCACATTCGGACCTTTCCATCTTTCTTTAGAACAGGAACAATATTAGCGACCCACGGAGGGTAATTCGTGACAGCAAGAAACCCAGCATTCAACTGCTTTTGAACCTTGTCTTTGATATTGACTGCCATGTCAGGCCTTATTCGTCTCAACTTCTGCTTGACTGGCGGGAATTCTTCTCTGAGAGGTAACCGGTGTACCACAATATTTGTATCCAGCCCAGGCATGTCTTGGTAAGACCAAGCGAAGATATCCTTATACTCACGGAGCATTTCAACCAATCTTCTCTTGACACTGTCTTCCAATGCAGCCCCTACTTTAACCTCTTTCTTATCATCCTCGGTGCCCAGATTGATAATCTCAATATCCTCCTAATGAGGCACAATGACCCTTTCCTCCTACTTGAGAAGCCTGACTTACTCTTCGGGTAGTTCACAGTCTTCGTCAGTCTCTTCTTCAGCTTGATAAATGGGATTATCAAAGTCATACGAAGTCATAGTCGAACCTGAATCGATGGCATCTGATAGAAAAGACCTGCATGATGATGTTATGTTTATTATGCAATGCAACAAATAAAACACATTGCCATTTTTCTGTTTAATATGAATGCAAAACAAAAATAAGACAAACAGGGGTCAAAATATTTGAATGCGAAAACGTCCTTTATTTAATGATAAAGTGTGAATAACAAAAGGCCCCACAAATTAGGTCACTACGTCTTGGGCAGAACGTAGAACTAAGCATAATCAAAACAAAGAACATTACTCTGCAGTAGTAACATAAATGACTTCTTCGGTAGTCCAGTTGCACAGCTTCTGGCCAGGGGTATATGGACGAATCCAAGCATCCATATCGCAGTCACTGTCACCTTCATCATCTCCAACGGCATTAATCCTATCAAATATCACGCCATTGCTGGTGAACTGCACAGGTCTCCTGTACTTCAGAATGCTCTGAGAAGAATTGAAGGGTTTGTATCCCAGGCCGAATTTGTCCTGCTTGACGGGAACATTAAGAACTTGGCCCCACTTCTCCAATGAACTGGATTCTATGATAGCACGAGCTTCCTTGAGCTATGACATCGAGACCTCTGGGCTCTTGGCTTCTACAGGAGACTTCCCGTGAATCCGAACTGTTTCAAACGCCTGGCAGAGTGTTTCGTGGATCTCCCCATCCACATCCACGTACTTGAAGGATGACAAATGGCTAACCATAATATCCTCTTCACCTCATACCGTGACTATCTTCCCTTCCACCATATACTTTAACTTTTGATGCAACGTTGAGGTGAATGCCCTTGCAGCGTGTATCCAAGGTCGGCCAAGCAAACAGCTGTATGCTGACTAGATATCCATAATGTAGAAAGTTGCATCAAAGATCTCTGGTTCTATCTGGATAGGCAACGTGATCTCCCCAAACACTGAACTCTTAGATCTATCGAAAGCCCTCACGACCAAATCACTTGGCGTGCATATCAAACCTTGAATGTCCAACTTCATTAACACCTTCTTTGGAAGCACATTGAGGGACAATTCTGTATCAACCAGGACATGCGACATTAAAGACCCTCTACATTCTAAAGATATATGCAAAGCACGGTTATGGTTCCTCCGGGCAGGAGTCAGATCTAAATCAGTAAAACCGAGACCATTATCGACATTTGCATGAGCTACTACCCCCTCCAACTGGTTAACAGAAATCTCTTGGGGTACGTACGTTGCATTCAAGATCTTCAATAATGCATTGCGGTGTGCCTCCGAACACAATAATAATGACAGGATAGAAATCTTCAAAGGAGTCTGATTTAAGTGATCCACAATCTTGTAATCACTTTTTCGAATAAGTCTCATAAATTCCTCTTCATCCTTTGAAAGATCATCAGCATCGACCTGTGGCTGGACATTCTCTTCAATCACGGCCTTTCTTTTCCCTTTGTCATTCTTATCAGCATTAACCTCCGGTGGTGAAAAGACCCTACCACTTCTAGTGATACCTCCGGCCCCAACTATATTCTCGACCGACAAACTTCCATTTGTAGACACTGTCTATTCCTGCTTTTTCCCATTACAAAACACCTCTCCTCCATAATTCCACGGGATAGCTATAGTGCTCTCGTATGGCACAGGTCCAGGTACAGTAACGATAACTGGAGCTGGCCTAGCAGGTGCTAAAATATTGATCGTCCGGTATGGAATGGATATCGTAGCAACTTCGCTTCCATCATTACTCACTTTATTCTCATCATCTTCTTTCACAACTCTTTCAAATTGCAACCTTCTGGATGCATATCACACTCTGAGCAGTCAAAAGAATAACCTGGAAACACCCCCTTATTCAATAGACTAGCCTTCACAAAACTCAATGGAGTCTTCAAATCCCCGACATTCATTACCTGATTTAGCTTCTCCCCCTCGATAATTGCATTGGCTCCTGCCACCCCATGATTCGGCATCGGGTTTTGATTCACATTGGGCCCATCGTTGGTGAAGTTGATAGCTTTGGAATCAAGCAGATCCTGGAATTTGTGCTTGAAGGCTTTGCAATGGTCAATATCATGGCCCGGGGCGCCTGAGTGAAAATCACAATGAGCATTCGCATCGTAGCTAGGAGGTGGTGTACCAATGAGAGGAGCTAGAGTCCTCTTCTGAACCAATTGTAACTGCAGCAGATGTTGTAACAATTGAGAATACGACATCGGAGGATTCGGGAACTGTCTATCAGGCATTCTACGTCTAGCAGCAAAAGGTCACGGAGCATTGACTTGTTGCTGAGTTGTGGCCGGGATATTTACTGTAGCAACTTGTTGATGATAACGGGACTGAGCTCTACCTTTACCCTTGTTAGAAATAGCGTTTGCGTCCCCTTCCCTTCTCTTAGGGTTCGCTGAACATGGTTTCTTTGTTCCTCCCGAAGAGGATCCACAACCATTCGGAATCTTTCCAGACTTAATTCCACTTTCGACTCTCTCACCAGCAATTACCAAATCCGAAAACCCTACAGCCATGCAGCCTATCAACTTCTCAAAGTACACACCAAGCAGTGAGGCCATGAACAGGTCGATCAACTCCCTTTCGACCATAGGGGGTTGTACCCTTGCAACTAGATCCCGCCACCTCTGGGCATATTCCTTGAAGCTCTCAGTGCTTTTCTGTGACAAGCTCTGTAATTGTACCCTGTTTGGGGCCAAATCACTATTATACTGATAGTGACACACAAAAGCTTTGTCCAATTCTCTCCAGTTGCGGATATGAGTTCTCTCAAGTCCCATATACCACTCCGAGACGCCCCTGCCACACTGTCTTGGAAAAAAATGCATTAGCAGCTTTTCATCATTGGAGTAAGCAGACATCTTCCTGAAATACGCCCGAATATGCACTCTTGTACAGGTCGTCCCTTTGTATTTGTCAAAATCGGGCACCTTGAATTTGGGAGGAATCCTGACCCCAGGAACTAGACCAAGATCTGACATATAAAGACCCAAAGAGTTATGATTCTCAAAAGATTTCATCTTCTCCTCGATCAGTTTAAACCTTCGGTCAACTTCAGTCGGTAAACCACCCTCCATATCTCTCATGGAAAACACATCATCCTGGTTATCTTCCCAATGAGGGCCAGCAGCCCCGTGCACAATGCACACACTTCCATTACCAGCAACGTTACCATTCTCATTGGCAGCTCCTCCGCCCGGAGGTATGACAACAATAGGGATACCCTGTGGAATAGATCCACCGATCGGTGGAGGAATAACACCAGCTCCTCCATGCAAAACACCCTCTTCGTCAACCTGTGCTATCAACGGTTGGACTAAAGTTCTTAACTGTTTCTTTCCCCTAGCAACAGTCTGCATCAACTCCATGAATTGAGCCATGTGAGCCCTGACTTCCTGCAACTCGGCTTGAACCTGATCCATTACTCTTTGCTGATTTCCTCGAGTTGAATACCTGTGGAAACTGAACTCCTCAATCCTGTTACTACAAAAACTAAGCAGAGTTAGGAACAGAAGCCACTGAGAACACCAGCAATGCAAATGAAAATGCAAGATGCAAAATGCAAACATGTATATATGCAACAAGGAAATTCCGCCCCCCCCCCTGATTCTAGTTCCGAGAATAACAGGATAACGATGGAGAACCCATAGACAAGAATAGAGAAAGAACCTCATATATAAAGATGAATAACCAAACAGGCAGCGTACAATCATGCAACTGAGTACAATATCAATTGACCCCAACCAACAAGCCTGGTGATGGCCAACACATCAATACAGCAGAATACAAAGAAAAGTGAAAGATAACAATCAAGTGCGACGCCGAGACTGAAAATCATCTAGCAACTCCTGTGTCTCAGGATGGTGTGGTCTGAGAAGCAAACCTGAATAAGTGACTCTTGTTGTCTGATAGTGTTCTGCAAATCCTCAGTGTAGTCTTCCCAGGCTCCCTCACCGAAGACTTCCTCAAGCTCGCACCTCTTCGAATCAGCCCTAGCTCTAAAATCCTCCAAGGTTGCAAGCGCTTCGTGCAGCTTACAATCACTGTGTCGTCTGAGCGAGGCTTCATCTGAAATCCTCTCATCTTTCGCTCTGATCTAAGCCTTCAGCTTGGCAACCTGTTGTTTCAACCCATCTTCACGTGCTTTGTTTTTGGTAAGAGTTGCATTCCATTGTTCGTTGAACTTTGAAATCTCCAGATAAGCTTTGTCTAATTCTTTCTTCTTGGAAGCGAGAACATCACTAACAGCTTTGAGATCTAAACCCAAATGCTCTCGAGAACTAGTTTGCTTGGTCAAATCTGTACCCAATCTGTTCACAAGCTCAGTCTGCCTCTTCAAGGAATAGGTTGCTTCATTCTTCTCGTTCCGTAGCTGGGCAATCTCTTTCTCCAACTCTTCATTCGCTTTCCGAAGTTCTTCTTTCTCGAACCACAACTGGTTGTACTTCTATATGTCAATAGTGGTAGGCACCTCAATCATAAGAGGATACAGAGGCTCAACAGAAGGAAACGGCATCAGGAACTTTGCGGCTCTATCACGAATCCAAGCCAGATAAGGGTCATATGCCCGACTGTTGCTTTTCCCCAATAATGCTTTCCCTTTCCGGTGAATATTGTTCCAAGCATGCTCAAGTCTGGCTAAAGCATTACCTTCCAATAATCTGGTGAGATACAGAGATTCCTGTATCTCCCCTTCCTCCGGAGGACCTCTCAGCGCATATCCAAATTGTCTGACTAACAAAGAAGGGTTATAGTTGATGCATTATTTCCTTCCGACCAAAGGGACGTTAGGAAATCCACTGCAACTATAAATGATCTCTATACCAAGCATATCCCTATTGAACCAGATAATGTTCTCTGCCGACAAACCCATCAACCTCTCCGACCACTCTGAAGTACCAACAATATCAACAAACGGACCGGTCTTTGGCATATGACTAGCAAACCACCTGTACAACAAAGGAACACAACAAGACACATTCTTTCCCCTTCGGTTCTCATTCTTATAGTTGATAGAATGATAGACGTCTCAAAGAAAATTAGGTACTGGATTCCCTGAAGCAAAAATGTAGAAAGCATCCAAATCTACAAAATCCGGCAGATTAGGGAACAGTATGATACCATAGATACAGAGAGCTAGAATGGCGCTACACACAATCCAACAACCATCCTTGGCGAACTGCCGAGCCTTATCAACTAGGAAAGACAAAGGAAAACTAGGTACCCCATTCCACTTGGTCCACTTCCCCTCTAACTCTGAAACCTCCACATGTAATGCAACAGCCAGCTTAGCCATATTAGGCTTAGCATCAGTATGGATGAACATCATCTGATCAAGAATAGGCACGTCTAACAACATAGAATACTCCTCTAGGGTAGGCGCCAAGATATAATCAGGGAAGACAAAACACCTCAGCTGTGGGTCATAGAATTGCAGAAGAGCATAAAGACCATTCATCTCGTACACTGAAGGTTTGCAGACAACACGAAGAAGCTTCCCATAAGACTGCCTGAAGTATCCCATCACCTTCCTATCAGCCATGGCCGTCAAACTCAACAAAGAAATAATATCAGGAGTTGGAAGCTTGTATGCCACTATCCTCTTTAAAGGTTCCATGTCAAAAATAAGGAACAAGATCACTAGAATCGAGGAAGAAATATGCATTTGCAACATAAATACATGTTAATGAAAATGCAGATGAAAATGCACATGCAAATGCAAACAGGGGATCAAGATTGTTGTGTTGTTGATCAAGAAGAACCAGCACTCCGCTTTAGCAAAAACATAGAACTACTCTGATAATTGGAACCTCTGATACCAAGAACACAGATTCACACTGCAAAAAAACCAGGTAGTCTGAAAGTCAAGGTTTCCTGCATAACCCAATCCCTCTCACAGGTATGGACCTATCCACTGATAAGGTTTGGCATCCTATGCGTTCATCAGCGTCACAGACTTTCAAGAAACGATGATACGTTCACCATTTCTGGTTTGGCATCATGGTCTTCCGAAGAGGCCTCACTTAGCTAAATCACAAATGATCGATCTCTAGAGTCGACAATCCTTAGATCCAAAATCCCTTTGAGCCCAAAGGGCCATAAAAGAAATCATCAAAGAGAATCTCGTCTGAGTGCGAATTTCATGGTGAACTAGTACATGCAAAGCATGCACTCCCACCACTACTTTCCACTACTAATGTTATGTTTGTACTCAAGCCCAGGTCCGGCTTATCTCTCAATGGAACATTTCCCCCCAACAGCACAACAAAATTGATATATACAATGCTGAAAATAAATGCGGGAAAATAAAGTACATATACACAACACTCAAAAGATAAACAAACAAGCGCTAGGATTGACTCGCATAGGGGATATTCCTGTCCCCAGCAGAGTCGCCAGCTGTCGCTACTGCGAAAAACACCCGGCGGAAAACAGAAGAGTCACCACCTTTCATTATTTATCCCAAAGAGAGGGAAAGGAAACGATCGGAAAAACCTAACGAAAAAGGAAAAGACAAGGTCATCGCAACCAAGTCCTGGGTTCGGAAGTCGATTACGCAAGGGGAAGGTATGAGCACCCCTCACGTCCGTCGTACTCGACGGGATCCACGCTTGTTGACTATCTAAGGATGTGTTTAATCTATCTAGCTAAAGGCCTCAGGACAAAAACAAAAGAAAAGAGACTCGGCAGAGCATCGCCGCTCTGTGCCTACGTATTCCCTCGTGCAATGGGAAAGTCATAGTCAACGTAGTTCGGCTAACTACGGGTGAAAAGGGAAAGGTTGCTCGCCAAGACATCGCATCTTGTGCCTACGTATTCTCATCTGGTATGAGAAATCAGAGCAAACGTAGTTTGGGCCCAACGAGAACACCGGTTGGTTCAACTATTTTACCCGAGTAGGGTTAAACCTTCGTTCTAGCAGTTAGGGACAATGCATGTTTGCGGTAGAACCAAAGCTTAACAACACTCTTTTTTATGAAAAAAGTTTTCCATTATTAAGATCCCAAAGTATGAAAAAGGTTTGAACTTTGTTTTTGAAGTCTTTTAGAGAAGAAGTGTTTTGAGTTTGATTTGTAACTCATGTTGCACTAAAGACTATGACCTAGGAGCGAATGCGTCGCATATCACCCAAAGGGTGTACACTAAACACTCTAGGCCATTGAGAGGAAGCCCCCCAATCACCATTTCCCAAGTAGCTTAAGGCTCTTAGCGTACAACATTCATTAACCTTTATTAAATGTTTTGAAATTGTTTGAAGATGAGAAGGAGAGAGGACACACTAAAGGGAGACTAACTCAAACCTAGTAGTTGTCATGTAAAATGGTCCTATGATTGAGGTTAAGGGGATACTACCTAATGTTAGCATGCATGGCTTCCAACCTAAAGTTTATCATAACCTCAAAAGAGATTAGAGATCCTAGGGGGAGCTTGGCAAAGAAAAAGAAGAGAAGAGCAAATGGAAATGCAAGTATGCAAACACGTAATGCACAAGTAGAATGAAGTGAGGGAGGAAAATAGTGTAGGGAAGCAGCCGCCACAAACGCGTCTCGACCTCAAGCATACATATGGAAGGCAAGAACATGCAATAAGGGCAAGCAAAACATGAACATGCAAGCACATCATCACTTTGAACAACACATACAACCATGTGTATCCAAGCGGAAAACAAAATGTGTGTCGACGAAGTCCCGATTAAACAATTAAAACAGGGACAAAATGTCCAAAAAATTTCACCCCTGATGCATCATATTGATCTACGATGATCCGATGTGAAACGGTACTCAAGAAAATCAGCTAAACAGACCTACAGGCACAGTGTTAATCAGTTAACGCCAGAGGTTAACCGATTAACCACTTAAAAATGTTTGAAAATCTAGAAATTTGTACATGTTAATCGATTAACACCAGGCATTAACCGATTAACACCTTGAAAATTTTGAAAATTTTGAATATCTGAAATGGTTAATCGGTTAACCAAATGTGTTAACCGATTAACACTGTGCCAACAGCAGAAAAACAGCAGCAGAGCATATGTTCAGCAAATAAGCACTTATCCGATAAACCGGATGATCGCATAATCACTTAATCACGAAATTAAACCAGCAAATCACGATTCAAACAGCATATGAATAGATTATCACAACAAAATAATGGATCAAACGGATCAAATCCATCCGAAATCAATCAAATATGAAAATCCACATGATTATGCAAATAAGCCAAAAAAACATATTCGGATCAAGAATTTCCTACCTACAAAGTGGATATTTGCTCCGATTAGTGTTGATTCGCTGGAAATAAGAAGATCGAAGCAAGAAAATCATAGATTCTTCGAGATCCAAGTATGTTCTTTTTGTAGGAGTAAGGATTCACCAAGATCAATCCAAAATAAGCCAAATAATCACTTCCAAAATCACTTCCAAGTTCAGATCCAATTTTGCACGAAAATTGGATGAAGAAATTGATTCAATGGAGAGAATGGATGAAGGTTTAACTCTTAGAAATCAAGGATTCCAATGAAGTATCAATGATCTCAATGAAAAAGAGCTTTGGTAAGGGTTTTGGAGTTGGAAAATTGAGAGAGAATGAGATCAATTATGAAAATGAGAGTGAATTGTGAGAGATTTCCCTTTGGTTTAGAATGGATCACTTAAATATCACTTAGGCTTGGATCCAAATGAAAGGTTTGGAATGTGGTGTGGAAATTTTGGTTTGGAATAAGGAATGGGCATTTGGAGGGAAAATGAAATTAACCACAATTCAAATATGTTCTAGATCCTTCCCAAAGTGAAAATCATATTTGCACATGACCAAAATTGGACCCCAAAATGGCTTGCATTGAAAATTCACGTGCAGAGGCAAAGTCTGCACTGGTTAATCGATTAACCATATAGGTTAATTGGTTAACACCTTCAAAACTTCAGATTTGACTTGATTTTGACTTGGTTAATTGATTAACCATATTGGTTAATCGGTTAACACTTTCAAAATTTGAATTTTGGCGCCTTTTGGAGGGAAATCTTCCCTTTTGTCCGTTTCCAACTGTTTTCAGCTCTGTTCAACTTTTGAAACTTGCTTTTGAATATCATAACCACGAACATGCTTGCGATAGCCTGAATGCTACTTTCTGAGCTGAAAGTATCCTGCAAAATAAAATAAAATCGGTCCCCCGATCGCTGGGCAAAATAACTGCCAGAGCCTCTGATGCTCTCTGTTCAGGTTCATGCACTGAGATGAAAACTGAGCCACGGGAAAACCTTGATCCCCTGTCTCAAGAACAAATGCTATGCAAATGCAGAAATGCAAAAATGCAAAGAAACAAAAGCCAGATGCTGCCAAAATGAAAAGGCAAATTTTAGGGTGCTACAGTCGTGTCAGCCCAAACTACGTTTTCTTTGATTTCTCATACCAGGCGAGGATATGTAGGCACAAGACGGTGATGTCTTGGCGAGCAACCTTCCCCCACCTTCACTCGTAGTTTTCCGAACTACGTTGACTCTGACTTTCCCATTACACGAGGGAATACACAGGCATAGAGTGGCAATGCTCTATCGAGTCTCTTTTCTATTATTTTGTTCCTGTAAGCCAGCCTTTGATAGATTAACACCCATTAGATAGATAACAAGCGTGGATCCCGTTGGGTACAATGGACGTGAGGGGTGCTCATACCTTCCCCTTGCGTAATCGACTCCCGAATCCAAGATTTGGTTGCGATGACCTGTCTTTTCCCTTTTTCATAGGTTTTCTCTGATCGTTTCCTTTCCCTCTCTTTGGGATAAATAATGAGCGGTGGCGACTCTTCTGTCTTTGCCGGCACCTCTTTCCAGCGATGTGACAATATTTGTAGTGAGTTAGTAATTAGTTATTAGAGCAAATGATCAACGATGGTCAAATGATGAACTTAGGCTAAAGTTAATGAAGACTCATTGGAGGATTGATAAAATCAAAGCCTCCTAACAAAACGTTTCATAGGTAATGGACCTAAGACAAAAAATCAACCATACTAGAACTTTCAAACATAAGTTTGAGCCACGAATGATCATTTTCTGATACGGGACAATTTAGCGCTATGTTAAGTAATCGAAATCGGGTTTATGTAAAAACCACAACTATCTGAGGCGGGTCAATAAAAATGTTAGTGCTAATGCATTCTAGAGAAGTGATATGTAAATCACTCTCCGAAAGCAATACCGCATGAAAAGAAAATAGGTAGCGATCTCATCTTCATCAAGAACTTGAAAAAAGTTCTAATGATATTGAAGATTTTCATTGATCAAAAGAAAAAAGAGAAGACGAAAGGTAATGCCAAATTGAGTTACAATTTCAAGATCATTCCATCTTTAAGTTCAACCTCTCATCTTGGTGGATTAAAGAACTAAACATATCATTAACTCAAAGCACCAAAAATGAATTAAACAATTCACTTTAAAGATAGATTTGAATCAATGAACGTTTATCCAACTTCATCTACACCCTAAGTCCATTGAATTTAAAGAGAAATGGGACCTTTAAAAGTGAAAAATAAAGCAAAAATCCAAAGAGAATGGGAGAAGATGAAGAAGAAGAAGAAAGAACCAAAACAGTTCCAAAAACAAGCAAAGAACACAAATCTGCCACTGGTTAATCGATTAGTCGTTTGCATGTGCAAATGTGTTAATCGATTAACACTGCTAAAATAACATATTCTTTTGAAAAAATTCAGCATCCATGATCCAACCATTTCTTCAAACACCTCATGATCATGAATGAGAATTAGCACAAAAATTCAAGTAAAACAACAAAAAAATATCACCAATAAAACACAATTTGCAAGATCCAAAGATCAAGCAACAAAGCAACAAGAATCAATAATATATCACATTGTGGAAGATGGATCAAGAACAACAATGGTGGAAAAAGGGTTTACCACTTCAAATCTAAAATTGCTTCAAATAAACTTCAAGAACCACACTCCAAAGCCTTGATCTATTGAAATTGATGATGAAAAAGTCAATGGATGAAGGTCTAGCTCAAAGATTAGTAAATTCTAATGATGAACTTACTAACTTTCAAAAGAAGAAAAAGCTTTGGTGAATTTGGTAGTTGAAGGGAATTGAGAGAAACTTTAGCAAGGTGAATTTGGCTATCAAAGCTTGTGAAATGAATGAAATTAGGCCTCTATTTATAGAATTTAGGCTTGGAAACTTTGGTGGTTTGGGAATTTGGTTTGGAACCAAAATTAGGCTTGGAATTTGAATTTAGAGGCAAAATCAGGATCAAATGGTGATTAGTGAAGGTTTATGGTGGGAATCAATTATGATGAGGTAGGGGAATTAAAATGAAGTGATCTAGAATATTCTCATGATGTAATATTTGAATTTGGTGCCAAAATGCTACAGAATTTGAATTTGCTGTATTTTCACAAAAATTGCACTGGTTGAATTTGCTGAATTTGTTCTTACATTAACTGATACAAGTTGGAAACATTAACTATTCTTACAATCTAGAAACAAATTATCTGATAAACTTATGTCATTCAAACTGATACAAACAGATTCAAACTGATGCACTTATTATAACATCCTAAATACCCACACACATAAGACAATACAAAACATGCTCTTCCAAAATTTTTTCTCCTTTCACCATCTTCTTCATTTGAATTTGTAGTTCACTTAATTGTTGCTTAAGTTCCTCATTTGTAGCTCTAAGATTTTGTGTCTCCACTTTGCTGCATAAACTTCTTTTGCTAGCTTCTCCAACCTACCATTTTTCTTCTTTATAAATTGATCCTTCTCATCTACCACATCCTCATAGAACCAATCAAAAAATACGCAAAAAACTTACATAGAACCCTATGTATATGGGAAATGGTTTATATCAGAACACACTACAAAGAAGAAAATTTTCAAATTCGTTCTTATCTTAAAATGTCAACATCCCCAAAATTATTTTCCAAAATTCGTAACAGTTGATGCCCTGGAAAGAACAACCATGTCTCCATAAATACATTTGGTTTCCATTATATATTTGAGCATATGTATACATTTGAATCAAAACCTCTAGAGCTCTTCTGATTAGATTGATTTAAACAGCGCACAAAATTCATTGTTGATGGTTACTTCAATTTCGATAAGCAATTTTAGTAGAGAACTCTGCAAATGAGGTACCCTATTTCGATTAGACATAAAACCTAACATGAAAGGGAGGAAGAAGATGATATTGCGGGTTGGAAATGAAGAAGATGACATATCTAAGCCACCTCAGTTGTTGAACATACATAAACAAACTTCGTTTGAGCCAAATGGACGGAAAGAACTTGTGTGGCACTATTTGAACAGTTAAAGGATCAACTTGGCCTTTTTTATAATTGAGGGACCAAAATGGACCCCGAGGTAAACTTAGAGGATCAAAAATGGTATTTTGCCTTATTTTTAAATCAGTTATGCTTGTTATTGGACTTTTAGTTGAGGGGAAACCTTAATTGAAGATGACGCTCATTCAAATATTTTTTAACTATGTTGATATTTTTAGGATTTATGCAATGTATCTTGATCAAAAGGTTGAATTTTATGTTTATAAGATGAAATTGAAAGATACTATTGAATTTGATTATGGTAAAAAAAATTATGCGAATAGGAATGAACTCAAAAGAACTAAAAAAATCTAATTTTTTAACCAATATATTATTTTTGAAAGGTTGTATTATTTTTGTAAATTACTTTTTGCTTCAAATTTATACTTTAATTTTAATATTATTAAAAAAAATTAAAAATATTTTTAAAGAGCCAGATGATATGAATATTGATTAAAATAAGGGTATTGGTACATCATTTTGTTCAAAACAAATAGAGCAAAAGTACATTTAAAAATTAAAAATTAAAAATACTAAAAATCAAATTTATTCCTAAGTTACATGATCATACCATCCATGGGGAGAAATTGAAGAAATTCTCTAGTGTGCAGATGCCTAATGAGGTCATACAAATTGTTATTGATGATGGGATGTTTCCATTTGTAGACTGTTTTCTCATTATGCTCAACATTCCACTATTATCCGCTTTTGTTGAGTGATGGCATAAGGAGACATCTTCATTTCATCATCCATTTGATGAAATTATGATTGATCTCACCTGTCAATCAGAATGTGTAGCCAGCAACACGTCTGCAGCAATAAGGGTCAACGAAAGAAGGGGTGTACCTGTAGACACTCCGATGCTTAAGTTAGTTCGGGTGAAGAGGTAGCGAGAAAGAGTTAGATAATAGAATAGATGACCCTCCTGTAAATGAGGGTTTTTTATAGTGAGCTCCCAACGTTGGGCCAATGATCTTCGTTATGGGCTGAGTGTCTAATCCCACAACGGATGACTGTCAGGATTCCTACATGGATGTAGGGATGAACAACTCGTGCTCATCATCCTGGATCAATCGCTTCGCTTTCCCCAGTTATTGGATAGACTTTCTCGTTGTGAAGGGTAGAAACGTTCCACGAGGCGTGCGAGTCGGTTGGTGACGTGTCCTCGGATGTGCTTTGCTCGCTATTACGAGCTTGCGCTGCCGTGTACGCTATTCAAGAATTCACGCCCATGGGTACGCTATTTTGCTCATAACTTGTTGAGTTACGCTTTTGAGGAGGAAGTGTCGCACAGGGTCCACGGTTGAGGACTTAACATGTGTTCACGTTGAGCGTAACATTTCTGCTTGCGGGTTGTCAAGCTGCTCGTAAATCTGCTTAAATTTTTTACCGAGGCTACGCTTGCGAATGAATGCGAAGGTTCGTTTCCTGTGTTCGACAAGGGGTTCCCAGCATCTTGGAGTCCGGAAGCTTGATAGGACTTGAAGGTACAAGCATGTCGTCTCCTCAAGCCACGTGATGGGACTCGAGAAGAAGAATAGTTTCTCCTCCTCACACCACGTGTCAGAGTCATTAAATGGCTATGATGGCCTATGAGTAGAGGTACTCAAGAGCAAGGCGATGACACACTTACCCATGCCATGAAGATGGATTATAAATAGGCAGAAGTGGAGGTCATTTGCTCATTTCTCTTTCACTTTTCCCTCAATTTTCCTTCTAGTTTCAGATTGTTTCTTCGCCATCCACCATCGTCATCGCCACCATCACAAACTTCTTCAAGTCAACTTTAACTACTCTTCAAATCAAGTATGCATTCTTCATTTGATCTTTATTTTGTGTGCTTGTTTTAGAAGGTATGTTAGTTCTAGAATGTAGGTTGTTTTAGGATGCATGCTGGGTTCCGGAGGGTGTTGGTGTTTGGTGGTGGTTTGGTCATTTCCAAACACCGGTGGTAGGAGAGTATTATGCTAGAAAGCTTTATTTTGATTAGAAAACCACCCCAGCGCCACCGTTCAGACGGTGAATAGGACTTGTGCCGGTGGAAATCTTCAATTTTCCAATGAAGCTCTCTGTCGATGAGGATCTTCCTCGCGAAGCTCATGAGTATCTGATGAAGCTTCTTGTCGAGGAGGATCTTCCTCGTGACCTTTATGAATTTTATGATGAATATCTGTGTATTTCCTTATGAATATTCACGTCGAGGAATATTTTACTCGTGACGCTCGTGAACTTTATGATGAATCTTCGTTTATTTTTTATGAATCCTCGCGCCGAGGAGGAGTTTCCTCGTGATTTTTTATGGATCGATTAAGATCTCCGTCGAGGAGAGAATCCTCGTGACTTCCTCGCTCGCTGTCGAGTAAGGGCCTTAGTTGAGGGCAGCTTCCTTGTGCTTTTCTTCACCCTTTCACTTGATTTATAGTGGAAGGGTGAATTTGATCTGGCTTGGTCGATGGTCTCCACTTGGCTTGCATTTCAGGTTTCTATGGCTTGCAACGCTGATGGTCTACACTTAGTCGACACCATTATTGATCCTAAATTGACCTGGGTTGGGCTAGAACCCCGAGGGATAGCCTCGTGTTTTGCAGATTTTTTAGAGGGCGTGTGTTGCACCCTAAAATTTGCTCAACCTTATTCACTTGGTTTATGTTTCAATATCATTAGCATTTGCATATAGAGGCATGTACATAGCCTAACCATCTGCATAGCATAAGCATAGCAAGTCATCCAACAGGGGACCAAGCATTATTCTCATCTCTGTGAGCCTATCAAGAGGTTATTATTCTAATTCAATCTCATTCAAGGCATCAGAAAAAATTTGAAGGCTGAGAAGTCAATGGATCAAGCAGGGCTTTTAGCTCCTATCTGAGGGTGTCTGAGGATCAACAAGTAAGTTGTGAGCTGTGGATGGAGCATGGAAAGTATGTGGGCATCATGAAAGACTTATAAAGTCATTAGGAAAAGTAGACAAGTCATTGGTGTGATCACAAGTATTGCAGTTGAAGACAGTCAACTAGGGTTTCATCTAGGGTCAACTCTAGGTCAACTCTAGGTCAATTGACTGATTGAAATGCATTAAGGTCTATTGGAGAGATGTGGGGTTCATCATTTGACATGTAGAAGAGGATATGGTGATATGCCAAGAAGAATTCAAGAGAAATCAAGGAGAAGAGGAGTTTCTAAATTAGGGTTTCTATGTAAAATCCCCTAATTTAGGTCAAATTTCCAAGCAAGATAAGTTAAAATGCAAGCTTCAAATGGATCCTTGGCAAACATGAAACTTGTAGAGGATCTCAAGACCTTTAATTTTAGTGGTGGAAGAAACTAAGGAGATTTATAGAACCCAAGTTATGGTCCTTACAAGTTACAGGTCATCTGAGGTATCTGAAATTTTGTCTGTGAAAGTGACTTGACTTCCAAGCAATTTTTACCCCTCAAGGAGATTTCAAATGAATTTATGGTCAACATAATAGTTGTTCCTCATTGGCTTATCTTTCTATAATGGTATGGTATACCTTCATATGAGTTGTGGAACTCTACTTATGGTCTTGGCAAGCAAAGGGTATTTTGGTCATCTGAGAATTACAGGTCATTTCAAGCCTATGCCCAAAACTCATACAAGGAAGTTTCAAATGGAAAACTTCACAACATAAAACTTGTTCCAAATGAAATTTTGAGTCTAGAAAAGTGACCATGAGAGATTGGAAAGATTCATAGCACAAGGTTTCAAAATTGGTGAATTTAATGAATAAAAAAGGACCTAAAAATGAGATTTTTCATATTTTGGCCAAATGAGGTGAAATTATAGGTCATTTTGATTGGAAAAGTCATTTTGAGAACATTTGCTAAAGTAGAATTTTGAGCTTGGTTCAAGTTTTGAAAGTTATGCATGGTTACTTACACATGAAGTTACATAATCCAAAATGTAAGGAAAGAGTGCATGGGAAGTTTCTCCAAAGTTCTAGGAGGTTCTAATGTCATCTATATATTGAATTGAGAGAGTTCATTCAAGGGTTGGTGAATCACTTTGTCCAAAACACAAGTTTCATACCTTTCTTTCATTTTGCAAAATCAACTCAAACTCTCTCAAACTCTCATCAATTTCCACATTTTCTGATTTGATCATCATCACCATCATCCATAGATCACAATTCACATCAAGATTTGGTAGAATTGAGGCGGATTCGTGTTGTTCAAGTTGATCATCCAAGAAGCAAGAATTTTGGAAGTGTGAGATTCAGAGCATTGGAGCAAGATTTGTTGCATACAGAACTCAAGAACAAGTTCCTTGATCCATTTCCAATCATTACAAGCATCTGATCAGAGCATTCCATAGCTGTTTTCTTCACTTTACACCAGGTATGTTCCTCCTTCGAATTGCATGTTTTATTTAGAATTATAGGTAGTTATAGGATAGAAAGGTTAGGATAGGTTAGATGACTAAATTTGGTGAGTTTGGAGAGTTTTCATGGAGTTTGATCATGGTGTACCAAAACTGTTTGGATGGATAACTCTTGGAATATTGCACGAGAATCTTAGGTTAATAGCTTTTTATGATCAGGATAAGGTATAGACAAGGTTAGGATAGAATTGAGCAAGCTTTGGAGAGGTTGATGACAGGTATTAATGGTGGAGTCAGACTGTTATTCCTATCGGGTTGGTTTATTGAGTGAGTTTTAGGAAGAGTTATTGGCATGGCTGTGTGGAGGGAATGTTCTAGAGCATTTTTTCTTTTGGAATTGTTTGATTTCATGGAGAGACAAGGGAGAACAGGGAGCTTGAAGGTGCATGCATGGTGAAGGGAGTTTCAGAAACCCTAGGGTTTCTAAGGTTGAAGACAACCTTCTGGCCGTTCGATCTAGACTTTGACTTTGACTGGGGACTGAAACCAATGGCCACGATTGAAGGACGAAAATGGAGGAAATTTCAAACACCAAAACGCCCCGTTTCATTTAATTTTCTTGAATGGGCTCAGATAGTTGTTGCTATGCACACCCTCCCAATTAGGCCCAAACTCAAATGAACTGAAAACTTACTTTCTGCACCGTTTTTACTTTTTTTGTTTTTTGTGAGTTTTCTGAACGTGCTGGGACTAGCGCCAATTGCTAATAACACCCCACTGCCTGGCCCAGTTTATCCTTTAACTGATTTTTCTTACTCGCTGCACCCCATTTCCATTTAATTCACATATTATTTTCATTCATTTTTATTAATTCTTTCAAAATTCATAACAAATAGGAAAATGCATGTTTTTCATTGGTTCTTTTTGCATTCTTTTCATAATTTTGTCAAGAAAATTATCATACAAAAAAATTAATATTTCATTTCATTTTTATATTTTTGGCATATTTTTCTTTTAAATAGGTATAAATAATAGTTTTGTTTATTACATGATTTTGTTAATTTTAGTTTGAATAGATGCTTTACCATTTTTAATCCATTCCTTTTAGGTTGATTAGATTAGACATTTATCTTGTATATACAATTTAGTTCATATTTTTAGGACTTAATTTTAGGTGATTTGATTAGGTGTGAATAACATGGACAAAACTAGGGTTTAGGTGACAACATAGGTGAATAAGTTCATTTCCCTTAGGAGTTAGAAATTGAATCTTTGGGGTATGGGACTATAGGGATTAGGGGTATTTATTAGATCCCTTAGAAAATGTTAGGATTCCCCTACTGCTATTAATACTGTCTGTATTTGCTTGACCGGTGTGGTGTGCCCTCTCTGGGGATTATGATTTGTCTGTGTGGGTATTGGGATTGCCTGGGGATTGGGAGAGCTGAAGACTTATGATGATGAAGCCCATTTGAAGATCAGAGACTGAAGACCAACTTTCAGAGTTGATGAGGAGATTCTGTGCTGGCAGCTGTTGAAGTTTGTAGGATCTAGGAGTTAGGCAGAGCCCTAGAGTAGTCAACCTGATTCTCAAACATGGAAGGTCTTGACTGCCTCCATTCTTCTCTGTGATGCAGAGTCTCTCTAAGACACTCACCCCCTTCCTTTGGAAGGCATGGTGCTACTGTCTAAGGGATAGAACTCTTGAGAGAAAATATCCTATGTGTTGTTAGCAATCTGTTTGCCACCCTTGGTGGTCAACTAATTGCTTAACACCCAATTCACTCTTGTGATTGATCCCTCATCCTGGAGGTTTGAGACTTGAAGAAAAGCCATTGCAGATGGAAGACTGATAATCAAGCCCTTGCTTGAAGGCTGTTGAGATGGAGATTGATGCTTGCTGAATCTTGTAGCTGTTTGGAGATGATTTGAAGATAGGTGTTGATGCAGAGCTGCTGTGGCTGTTTATTTTTGCTGTTCATTTCTGATGTATTGATTGGTTTTCTGGACTGTATTGTTTGTTGTTTACCATGTTGGGTTGAAAGTGAATCCTGTTCACTTTTGCCTATTGTTTTCTAGGTTCGAGGTTGAGTGGGACTCCCTTGCCTCGCTTGTATTGTTGCATCCATGCATTTTACTGCTTTATTATATATTTGCTATTGTTTCTGTTTCCGTCTATTCCCTTAGGATCTCTGTTTCTCTCTGTGCAAGAGAGGAGCATGATAGACACTAGGTCTTAACCCATGCATGATAACACTAGGTTAGTTTGATTCCCTTTTCAACCGTAGGTTAGAGTTCTGTCTCTTCTTCCTCAAAACAAACAGAAAAATACAATAAGATTTCAAACACCATAAAAGACACTTCTTCCGTAAAAGAATGTGAACTCATCAAAACGTCATTTTTATCCTCTTGGACTGCTAATCAGAAAAACCTTTTTCAGAAGGAATAAAATCAATCAAGACAGACTTGTGTCGTACGTGCCCGAACTACGTTTGCTCTGATCTTTCATGTTGTATGAAAGTACGTAGGCATAGGATGCGATATCCTAGCGAGCAACCTTCCCCTCCTTTCCCGTAGGTAGGCGAACTACGTTGACTCTAATTTCTCGTTCCAGACGGGAATACGTAGGCATAAAGTGCGATACTTTGCCGAGTCATTTTCTTTTATTTTAACCCCAAACCTGTAGAGTAGATAGAATAACAATCCATACCCGAAAACAAGCGTGGATCCCGTCGAGTACGACGGACGTGAGGGGTGTTAATACCTTCCCCTTGCGTAACCGACTCCCGAATCCAGGTTTTGGTTGCGATGACCATACCTTTCCCGTGTTGTGCGAGGTTTACTCTGAGCGTTTCCTTTCCCTCCCGTGGGATAAATAACGCGCGGTGGCGACTCTTCTGTTCAGCCGGCGCCGATTTTCGCAGTAGCGACAGCTGGCGACTCTGCTGGGGACCCAACGTCCCCTGGCTGCTAAGGACTGCGATGGTTCTTATGCATTTGGGATCCAACGTCCCTTAAGAGAGTCAATCCTAACGCTTGTTTTCCCGTCGAGGATTTTGTATGGATTTATATTTCTGACCTTTATTTTCAGCTTTATATATATTGATTATTATTGCTGTGTTGGGGTGTGACGGGTGTTCTGATATTGAGTGAGAAGTCGGACCTGGGCTTGAGTGCACCTTAGACTTAGAGTAGACATTAGTGGGCGCGCACGTGCTTTGCATGTCCTAGTGTCCCGCGAAATCTACACTCAGACGAGGTTCTGATGGTTGGCCTCTTGTCCTGCCCTTTGGGTGGCTCGGGTTGCTGGTTAGTTGGATTGTCGACTCTGGGGACCGATCATTTGGAAGTTGGCTAAGTGAGGCCTCTTCAGGATTTGATGATGCCACTCCTTCTGGGAATCGTATCATCAACCCTGAAAGTCTGTGACGCTGACGACCGTATAGGATGCCATACCTTTGTCAGTTGCTAGGACATCCACCTATGAGAGGGTTTGGGGTTATGCAGGTGACTAGACCTTCAGATACCGGTTATTTCTTGATCAGAGATCCTGGGTATTTATGGAGAGTTATGAGGTCTGTCAAAGACCATTTGGAGATGTGTTCTGAGGTCTGTCAGAGACCAGTTGGAGATATGTTCTGAGGTCTGTCAGAGACCGGTTGGAGATATGATTTGAGGTCTGTCAGAGACCATTCAAAGTTATGATTATGGGTCTATCAGAGACCAGTATTGGAGCTTTGTTTTAGGTCTATCTGAGACCATGGTTTGAAGGCTTCTAGAGAGTCTATCTGAGACTTCTTGATATGGTTCAGGCTTCTCAGCCACGACATTTGGTCCCTGTTGCATGTCACTTGCATTGCATTGTTTGCATACTCATTATCATTGCATCCCATTAACGTGAGTCTGTGCTGCAGGTACATTTGCATATTCCCCGGTTTTAGTGTCTGGACTTCTGAGTTTTGATCATGGCCGGTTTGAGGATGACAGTTGCTTATAAGCTACCTATCCCTGATATTGCTCCCCTCCTGGGTCTGATTTCTCTTGCTGATGAGGATGTCCGTAGAAGCTTCAGGCAGAGTTACGGACGATTGTTGGGTTTAGTTCGCAAATCCACCGATGATGAATTGAATGGGCTGTACACCTTAATGCAATTCTATGACCCGGCTTTGAGATGTTTCACGTTTGCGGATTTTATCTTGGGGCCCACCATGGAGGAGTATGTAGAGTTTACTGAGCTGCCAGTTCAGAATGCAGTTCCTTTTATTCACTCAGCCGCCAAGCCCAAGTTGGAGGATTTAGCCAAGGCCCTGCATATGAATGCTTCGGAGTTGCTGATGACTTCATGGCGAGGGGTTCCGGGTTTTTCTCTTCAGTTTCTGGTTGGTAAGGCTCAAAAGTACGCCAAGAATGGGTGTTGGGTGGTCTTTAACGCTATTTTGGCCCTATGCATTTATGGGATAGTGCTGTTTCCCAACTTCCCAAACTTCGTGGACATGGATGCATTTCATCTATTTGTTGCTGGTAACCTAGTACCAACGCTGATCGGGGACTTTTACCATTCGATGCACTACAGGAATGAGAACAGGAGAGGCAAGAACGTCTCTTGTTGCGTGCCTTTGCTGTATATATGGTTCAAGGGCCATCTTCCCTCGAGGGGACCTTTCGTGGATAGTGCAACCACGTCTGACTGGCCAGAACGTATGATGAGGCTAACTTCTGAAGACATTGAGTGGTTTGATCGAGACCTGCTGGGGTCTGAGCTTATCTTCAGTTGTTCTGGGTACCCTAATGTTCCGTTGATAGGAAGAAAAGGGTGTATCAACTACAATCCATCTTTGTTCGTCCGTCAGTTCGGATATGCGTTGAAGAACCCACCTAAGGAGGAAGAAGTACAGGAATCTCTGTACTTCACCGGCGATTTGAAGGGAGAGTTATTAGCCAAGCTGCAGCATGCCTGGACGCGTATTAACCGAAGAGGGAAGCCGTTGCTAGGAAAAAATGACTGTCAGGCTTATGCACCATACAGAGTTTGGATCCAGGAGAGAGCAAGCCGGTTGCAGATGCCATTTCCAGATGCACCAGTCCTTGTTCCTGTTCCGGTAGAAGAGCCAACTACTGTTTCTAGGGAGGCATACGAGCAAGTGGTGAAAGAAAAAGAAGCCTTGATGAAGATCAATGAAGGGTTAGAGCAAGAGCTAGCCCAGATACGCAGTGAGAAAAACAAGGCCGTGCATGCTTCCCAACAGCAGATTGAGCTAGTAAACAGACTAGGGGCTGAGTTGACTGAGGAGAAGAAGAAGAGCGAACGTCTGGGGCAAGAGTTCAGAAGCTCCCACGACATGCTGGAATCCAAAAAGAAGGCACTCGACGCAGCACACCGAGAGATCTATTCTTTCAATAAGACCTGGAATGCTACACTGACCAACAATAAGAAGAGGGAGGATAAGTTGAAGCAGCAAATTTCCGATCTTGAAGAGCAGTTGAAGTCTAGCATCAAGAAGTGTGAAGAAGAAGTGATGACCCGGTATAGTCTCCAGAATGCACTGAACAAGGCCATCAAAGGCAGGGATGAAGTCGTGTCTCAGAAGCGGAAGTTAGAGGATCGCTTCGGAGAAGGGGCATGGGAGGAAACTGCTGGAGACGTGCGACGTGTGCTCAAACGAAGAAACCAACTTGTTGAAGGGCTGCTTACCCGACCAAGTCATCCGGAGACCAAGAAGTTGCTAGAAGAATATCAGACTTATGGGAGTGCTTGATCATTTCATGTATTAACTTGTATGCTTTATTTGCATAGGGCTGACCATCACCAGGATTGTTGGTTGAGGTCATGCTTTCTTATTGTACTCTCAGTGATACTGTATCCCTGGCTCATTGGTTTTCTCTGCAATACATGAGGCTTTCTATGATTCAACTCCGATCTTTGTATTGCTAGCACTGTCACTGCACTGGCACCTTCACATTAGAATCGGGGAATGAATTTCCTTAACGCACAGACACACATTGCATTGCATTCATATTCATACTGCATTACAGGTGATCATTGGATGGTATCTTATCTCCTGCCCTGTACCAGGTATTTTCAGGATTGCAGATCAGCACCCGCACCGCTATTCCACTCGCACCAACTGTCGAAGAATCATGGATCAAATGCAGAACGAGATGCAAGATGTGCGCGAGAAGCTAGCTCTCTTCATGCAGACCATGGAAGCTATTGCCAAAGGTCAGGAGAATTTGCAAGCCATGGTGCAGCCTCTGTTGGTCAGAAACGCCGGCCACGGTAACGAGGATCATCAGTCTGTACGAGTCGATACTGTTCATGGAGATGGCACTCCCACGCCAGTGGCTCCACCTGTAGTCAATATACCTGCTGCTAATGTCAACAACGCTACCGCTGCTGTGAACGGTAACGTCGGAGTGGGGAACGAGACTGTTGTCCATGACGTTGGGCTTGGTGATGTCAACTTGGGTGATAATATGGGAGGCAACGGCTTTGGCAATGTTGGATTCGGGTTCAACGATCAAGGATTCGATAACGCTGGGAAATATGGTTTCAATGCTCAAGGCTTTGGGCAAGATGGTTATGGTGTGGCCAATCAGGGTTACGGAGGTTTCGGAAATGGAAACGGCGCTAGGTTAATGGCTTTCGGACCTGCTGGAATTGCTCCGGGATACGGCAACAGAGGGCGAGGCCCAGGGATGAATCAGTTTAGAGTTGGCCGCAATAATAGATACGATGGGTATGGAACGGGGAATGGTATGTGGCAAGAAGATCAGCAGGAGGACGCCTTCTCCGGCGGAGGTTTCGAAGGGCCGATGGATGACTCCCAGAAGATCAGAATGCTAGAAGAGCAGATGAGGGGGGTCCTGAACCAAAGTGTTGTGGGTTTAGACATGTCAACAATGGGTCTGGTACCTGGCTTGAGGGTGCCAATCAAATTCAAAGCTCCTACGTTTGATAAGTATAAAGGGGACACTTGCCCGAAAGTGCACGTGCGGGCTTACTACAGAAAGATGTCTGCGTACTCAACTGATGAGAGAATGCTAATGCATTTCTTTCAGGATAGTTTGTCAGGCCCTTCCCTAGAGTGGTACATGGGGTTGGAGCCAACTAATATAAAGACATGGAAGCAACTGGCAGAGGCATTTGTAGCTCACTACAAGTATAATAGCGACTTGGCGCCCAATCGGGTCCAATTGACAGGGCTGTCTCAGAAGAAGGGTGAGAGCTTTAAAGAGTACGCGCAAAGATGGCGCGACATGGCTGCCAGGGTCCGCCCTCCTCTAGAAGACAAGGAAATGAATGACATGTTTATCGGAACGTTCACAGGCATGTTTTATGACAAGTTGTTTCACACATCTTTGGCCAGTTTCTCAGACTTAATTCTAATGGGAGAAAAGATCGAAAACAACATTAAACAAGGCAGGTTCCAGGCTGAGGAATCAACTGCATCTGGAAGTAGGGCTGGCAATGAACCAAACCAACTCGAAGATAGTTCGGAATTCGACTCGACAATTAAATCGTTGAACTAGGTTCATGAACCAAATGAGTTGAGTATGAGCGAAAAATTAAGTTCGTTAACTAAATGAGCTGAACTTGAACTATACATAGTTCGACTCGTTAGGTTCATGAGTCAACTCGATTACATATGAAAAGAATTATACTGTCTTTAAGATTAAGTTTAAATATTTACTTCAAATCTTAGACAAATTTAATCTTCAATTTATTAGTTTTTGAATTAGACTCTCAAATGTATCTCTTGAAAGTTGTGTAGGTTTTGAATTAGTAGATTTCGAAGATAAAATTAAATTTCAATATGATAACTTTTATTTTATTTTAATATTTTATTTTAAAAATATATATTTATTTAAAATGTCAAATATACTAAAAAATATATATTTTTTAAAAAATAGTTTTTAAGTTCGTGAACCATGTGAGCTGAACCTAATGAGATGAACCTAACGAGTCGAACCGAACTGTTCGTGAACTTATAACGAGTTGAGTTTGAGCTTAAAAAAAAGTTCGTGTCGAACTCGAACTCGAACTCGAATTCGAACAATTCTTAACGAGTCGAGCCGAGCTGAGGTGAGTTCGACTCGACTCGACTCATTTCCAGCCCTATCTGGCAGTAATAGGAAGGCTTTTGGTGGGCGCCGTCAGGGCGAGGCAAGCGCAGTGTTTGGAGGCCGAGGCCGAGGCAGAGGCAGAGGTCGAAACCAATATCATCAGCCGCAGCAGGTGGCGAGTGTTACTATTCCATTCCAGCAACAACCATTTCAACAACAACAACCGTTTCAGCAGCAGCCAATGCAACAACAATAGCAGCCGTAGCAGCAGCCACAGCAGGGGGCACAGCCTGCTCAGCGAAGATTCCAGGGTGGTAAACCAAGGAGAGTGTTTGAGAAGCTGCCCTCAACCTATGCAGATTTATTACAAACGCTGTTGGGTCTAAATTTGGTAGAGAAGAGAACTCTGGCACCAATAACGGGAACTCCTCCATATGGTTATGATGCAAGCAGGCACTGTGAGTTCCACTCTGGGGCTCCGGGCCACGATGTAGAGGGTTGCCATGCTTTTAAGCATGTTGTGCAGGATCTTTTGGACAACAAAGCTATCAATTTCGGAACGGCGGGTCCGAATATAGTGCAGAAACCCATGCCTAATCATGGGGCAAACGCCATTCTGACTGAGGAAGGGTTGAATCTGATTATGAATGTCAACGATTTAAAGACGCCGCTGAGCGAGATAAAAAGTAGATTGTTGCAAGGGGGTGTTTATCCAGGATGTGACGAGTATTGCTTAGAATGCTGGACCCTAGCTGGGGGGTGTGATGATTTGAAGAAAGGCATTCAGGCTTTAATTGATGGAGGCACGTTGCAGTTTGACCGAGCAGCGCCTGAAGAGCCTGCAGGGGCAGTAGCAGATAATCAGAGTGATGTGGCCACTGTAACGATTCCTCGGAAGACAATCACTATAACAGCACCGGTTCAGCGACCGCCGATCACTATTACTAAGGCCGGACCGATCCCGTACGAGAGCATGAAAGCAGTCCCCTGGTCATATGGGTTGGAGGTGTATTGTGACGGGATAAAGATTGATGTTAATAAGCAGCCAGCCGAGACTGTAGATAATGTTGTTGGTTCAGGAGGTATGACAAGGAGTGGTAGGATCTTTATATCACCTGAAGTGGAGGCCGAAAGACTAGCAAAAGGAAAAGGGAAGATGGTTGAGAATGTCCCAGTGCAAGCCAGCGAAAAAGCATCGGCATCAAAGGATGTAGAAGAGTTCATGCGCTTAATTCGAAAAAGTGATTATAAGATTGTGGAGCATCTGCAGCAGACGCCCTCCAAGATATCTATCCTGTCGTTGCTACTATGTTCTGAAGCTCACAGAAATGCTTTGTTGAAAGTCCTGGATACTTCCTTCGTACCCCAAGACGTCTCTGTAAATCAGCTGGAAGGAGTGTTGGCACATGTGAACGCAGGCCACAGCTTGGGCTTTACTGACTTTGATTTGAACCCAAAAGGGAGAGATCATAATATGGCACTGCACATATCTGTCGAGTGTAGAGGATCAGTAATGTCGCATGTATTGGTCGACACCGGATCGTCTTTGAATGTGCTGCCCAAGAAGGCGATGATGAAGCTAGATGTCAGGGGAATCCTGTGCACGCCCAGTGACTTGGTAGTCAGAGCGTTCGATGGCACGCGAAGAACAGTCTTTGGATCGATAACATTGCCTCTACAGGTGGGGCCGGAGGTATTTGCGACCGAATTTTATATCATGGATATACAGCCCGCATACAGCTGCTTGCTTGGAAGACCTTGGATCCATGGGGCTGGGGCAGTTACGTCTACCCTGCATCAGAAGTTGAAATATATGGTCGGAGATAGCGTAGTCACCGTATGTGGAGAAGAAGACATCCTGGTCAGCCATCTGTCGTCATTTAAATATGTGGAGGTCGACGGAGAGATCCACGAAACGCCCTGCCAGGCATTTGAAGGGTTGCGTATCAAGGACAAAGGTCCCGGGCCGAGCAAAGTGTCAGAGATAGCCGTCTCGTCGTATAAAGAAGCTCAAGCTCTAGTGGAGGCAGGAGAAGCGAAGGGCTGGGGCAAAGTGCTGGATATTCCTGTGAAGATGGACCGATTCGGGCTGGGGTACCAACCGTCGCCAGCACCTGCTGTGGGGACACCCCGTTTCAGAGGGCCAATAACCACCTCTGCCAGTGGAGTATGTCATGAAACCATCAATGCTGCTTCGGAGTCTGATGAAGGAGACAGCGACTGTGATATGGATGCCTGGATTCAGCCAAGCATGCCAGGACAAGGACTGTGCAACTGGTCTATTCAGGAGCTTGTTCCTGTGACTCTTAAACAGTAATGTTTTGCTTTATTAATTGTTGAATAATCTGATGTCCTGCTCGGGGCATCGTGATTTGCTTAGGGTTGTGTTGTTATGAACATTGCGTGTTAATCATTAAATAAATGGCGTTTTTTTCATGTGCAAATACTGTAATCTCTGTCTTTCTTCTTTTGTATTTTTCAATAAAATGGCAACGTGGTTATTCGCTTTATACGCATTTTGAAGCACTTAACCATTCCTTTTGCAGGATAACATTTTCAGATGACATCCTTGGACCACCTATGACTCGTCCCGACTTTGAGCACCCGGTATTTTAGGCCGAAGAAGAGGTTGTCGAAGATAGTGACGTTCCTGAAGAACTGTCTTGGTTGGTGAAGCAAGAGGAAAGAGTCATTCTGCCTCACGAAGAGGTCATCGAAATTATCAACTTGGGGTCGGAAGGGGTTGAGAAGAATATTCGTATCGGAGCCGCACTGCAGAGTGATATCAAGCGAAGACTGGTTGAAATGCTCCGAGAGTATAACGATGTGTTCGCTTGGTCGTATGAAGATATGTCAGGGCTCGATACAGATATGGTTGTGCACCGTCTGCCATTGAAATAAGAATGCCCACCGGTCAAACAAAAGCTTCGCAGAACTGGACCAGATATGGCAGTGAAGATCAAAGAGGAAGTTCAGAAACAGTGGGATGCTGGTTTCCTAGCTGTGACAAAATATCCCTCATGGGTTGCTAACATTGTACCGGTGCCAAAGAAAGATGGCAAGGTTCGAATGTGTGTGGATTATAGGGACTTGAATAAGGCGAGCCCAAAGGACGATTTTCCACTTCCTCATATCGATGTGCTAGTTGATAATACTGCTCAATACTCCGTATTCTCCTTCATGGATGGATTTTCAGGCTATAATCAGATTAAAATGGCACCAGAGGATATGGAGAAGACTACTTTCATAACGTCGTGGGGAACATTTTGTTACAAAGTGATGCCCTTTGGTTTGAAGAATGCTGGGGCAACGTATCAGCGTGCGATGACGACTCTTTTTCATGATATGATGCATAAAGAGATCGAAGTTTATGTTGACGATATGATTGCCAAATCCCAGACGGAGGAAGAGCATCTGGTGAATCTGCTGAAGCTATTCAAAAGGCTTAGGAAGTTCAGGTTGAGACTGAACCCTAACAAATGCACCTTCGGGGTGAGATCGGGTAAACTGCTGGGGTTTATCGTAAGCGAAAGGGGGATAGAGGTCGATCCTGCTAAAATAAAAGCGATACAAGAAATGCCGATGCCTAAAACAGAGAAAGAGGTGTGCGGGTTTTTAGGGAGGCTGAACTACATTGCTAGGTTCATATCTCACCTAACTGCTACGTGTGAACCATTATTCAAGTTGTTGAAGAAAGATCAAGCTGTAACGTGGAACGAAAATTGTCAAAAGGCGTTCGATAAAATAAAGCAGTATTTGCAGGAGCCTCCTATTTTGATACCCCCAGTGGCAGAGAGACCCTTGATCATGTATTTGACAGTTCTTGAGGGAAGCATGGGTTGTGTTCTCGGTCAACACGACGAGACAGGAAGAAAAGAGCATGCAATTTATTACTTGAGTAAGAAATTTACAGATTGTGAATCTCGATACTCAATGCTGGAGAAAACTTGTTGCGCGCTAGCCTGGGCCGCCAAGCGTTTGAGGCAATACATGCTGAATCATACAACCATGCTCATCTCGAAGATGGATCCTATCAAATATGTATTCGAAAAGCAGGCGCTATCAGGGAGAATTGCCCGTTGGCAGATGGTCTTGACTGAATATGACATCCAATATGTCTCGCAAAAGGCTATAAAGGGGAGCGTGTTGTCTGAGTATCTGGCGGAGCAGCCTATTGAAGATTACCAATCGATGAGGTTTGATTTTCCTGACGAGGATATCATGTACCTAAAGATGAAAGATTGTGAAGAACCGTTGCCAGACGAAGGACCAGAGTTGGGTTCCAAATGGAAGATGATATTTGATGGAGCTGTGAATGCTTACGGTAGCGGAATAGGGGCAATCATCACTACTCCACACGGGTCGCACATCCCGTTTACTGCTCGATTGACCTTTGCAGTTACCAATAATGAGGCCGAATACGAAGCTTGTATAATGGGGCTTGAAGAAGCCATTGATTTGCGAATCAAAAATCTGGACGTATACGGAGACTCAGCTCTGGTGGTGAATCAGATAAAAGGGGAATGGGAGACACGTCAGCCCAACTTGATACATTACATGAACTATGCAAGGAGATTGTTGCCTTTCTTTGACAAGGTTGAGTTGCATCACGTACCGCGGGCAGAGAACCAAATGGCCGACGCCCTGGCCACTTTGTCTTCCATGTACAAAGTCAACTTTTGGAACGAGGCTCCCAGAATCATTATCTCTCGGCTTGACAGGTCTGCCTTTGTGTTTGCTATTGATGAAGCATCCGACGACAAACCGTGGTATTTCGATATCCTTAACTTCCTGAAGAATAAAGAGTATCCGGCTGGGGCATCCAGTCAAGATCAGAAGACTCTCAGGAGATTAACGGGTAATTTCTATTTGAATCCAGATGGCGTCTTATACAGAAGAAACCACAATTTGGTGTTGTTGCGGTGTGTAGATGAAAGAGAGGCAAAGCTGCTCATGGAGGAAATACATGAAGGTACCTTTGGTACGCATGCTGGTGGGCATGCTATGACGAGGAAGCTGCTGCGGGCAGGTTATTTCTGGCTGACTATGGAAACTGACTGTTTCAAGTTTGCGAGAAAGTGCCACAAGTGCCAAATCTATGCTGATAAGATCCATGTGCCTCCGAGTCCTCTGAATGTGATGTCATCGCCATGGCCATTCTCGATGTGGGGAATCGATATGATTGGAAAGATCGAGCCGACAGCTTCTAACGGACACCGGTTCATTCTAGTGGCAATCGATTACTTCACCAAGTGGGTGGAAGCGGCGTCTTATGCAAATGTAACGAAGCAAGTGGTGGCCAGATTCATCAAGAGAGATATCATTTGCCGATATGGGATCCCTGAGCGGATAATCACTGACAACGGTTCAAACCTGAACAATAAAATGATGAAGGAGCTCTGTCAGAATTTCAAGATCGAACATCACAACTCCTCCCCTTACCGACCCAAGATGAATGGCGCTGTCGAAGCGGCCAACAAGAACATCAAAAAGATCGTTCAGAAGATGGTAGTGACTTACAAGGATTGACATGAGATGCTACCTTTCGCTTTGCACGGTTATCGTACGACGGTACGCACATCAACCGGGGCAACCCCGTTCTCGTTGGTATACGGAATGGAAGCAGTACTACCGTTGGAAGTTGAGATCCCTTCTCTGAGGGTATTGCGAGACGTACAGCTAGACGAGGCAGAATGGGTGAAAGACAGGTTGAACCAACTGAGTTTGATGGATGAGAAGAGGCTAGCTTCTCTAGCATACGGTCGTTTGTACCAGAGCCGAATGAAGAAAGCATATGATAAGAAGATACATCCTCGGAGCTTTCAGACGGGCGACCTTGTGCTGAAAAGGATTCTCCCGCCGCAGGCAGATCACAGGGGCAAGTGGACCCCTAACTATGAAGGGCCCTACGTTGTCAGAAAAGTCTTTTCAGGAGGAGCATTGTTGTTGTCCACCATGGACGGTGAAGACTTCACGTCACCTGTGAATTCGGACGCAGTTAAAAAATACTTTGCTTAAAATTGACCCGCTGGACAGAAAAAGAGAGTCCAGGCAAAAATAGGGCATCCTGGCGAACCAAAAACAGAATGAAAGGTTCGGGCAAAAGTTAGGGATAAAATTGAAAAAATGTACACCCGCGAAGTTGAAAACCTACACTGGGCGGCTTCGGCAAAAAAGGGTATCCCGGTGAACTGAAAACCCGTAAAGGGCGGTTCACGCAAAAGTTAGGGATTTGAAAAGCAAATGATTGCGGTCCGAATTGGATACTGCATTGAGCATTGGTGCGGGAGAATACGCTCGAGGGGTCGATTATTGGATACAATCTCTTCGGAAGTGTGGATACCGGGAAAGCATTAGAGTCGGACGAGTCATAGGAGGATCAGTTCGTGGTGTTCGTCTGCATCCCGTTGCCGACATGTGTACAAATTTAATTTGTCAAAATATTTATGCTTCTTGTGCATACTTGTATATTTGCTTTGCGTAGCTTCCTCTTTTCAGGAGTTACATCCCGTGTACAAAACTCCGCCCATTCAGGGGCCCAATCAATAAAATATGTTATTCAGTACTTGATGCTGGTTCTTTACTGTTTTGTGCATGATAAAGCGCCTAAGTTTACTGAAACTAGCATGTGTATAACATCACTGGCCAACAATTGCTAAAGCTTTGAATTAACTTAAAATAACGTCACTAACCTGAATCGATTTGGTTGCATAGGCTTGTCTTGTCTTGTTTGTGTTGTTGCAGGTTTCATAGCCGTACGAGGAAGACGATCAAAAGATTGCAGTAACGAAAGACTCGACCCCCGCGCATGTCATGCATAAGGGTCGAATTCCCCAGCTAGTCGTAGCTTATCCAAAGGATACTCTCCAGCAAAGTCGTTTATCCTCAGCAGAGTTTGGCGATCCCAAAATGGAGGCTGTATTCAGACAGTGTGGTGTCCCCCAGAAGGATTCCTCTATCTTAAGTAGAGTGGGTTTAGCCTCAGAAGATTAATGTTTGTGAGCTGTATTCAGACAAGTTCACCTTTCCCCGCAGAGTCAGTTACTCTTCCCCAGCGGAATTCTCTTTTCAGCAAGTGTTTTCATTCCTCCCAGTGGAATCTGAAGATTAAAACTCTCCCCGGCAGAGTTGGTTGTGTGTCCTGGCATTTATTTTGCCAGAATACCGGGTGACATTCGGTCACCCTCCAGCAGAAGTTCGATCATACCAGGCGCATCCGCTACTCCCCAGCAGAGTTGTATTCCTCAGCAGGGTGTTACTTCAATGAGGTGCTTGGTTCAAGTTCCCAATTTCCTAGCTGAGTCGACTTCACTCTTCCAGCATTTATTTTGCTGGAATAATTCTGTAGCACATGGCTATCCCCAGCGGAGTCGGCATTGTCTTCAGCATTTATTTTGCTGGAGCGGCTCCTGTATCTCAGCAGTTCGAGTCTGCATTGGCATCGGCATATAGTGTCATACTTGCATCCACCAAATAAAAGCGTAGCATTTCCATGTCGAATGAAGCATTTCATCGCCGTCAAACATACGCATTTTTGAAACATAAACTAGGTGGGCTAACCGTGTGCTTCAAGTATTGTTTCTCTTGCAGGTAGAGAGAGCTCTTGCTCAGATGAATCACTAAACATTCGAGGTCTCTACGTGAGACATTCAATGAAGTGTCAGCTTTGGCATTATTCCCCACAGAGTTATCATGATGAAGTTCTCTTTGTCTCCGAGCAGAGTTATTTGTGAATTTCTCGTGTTTTCCCCGCGAGTAGGCAAAATTTCTCCTTATTCCCAAGCAGAGTTGTTTGTCATCAACGGGTTTCAGGAATCAGAATTTCAGAGGCCACCGCCGGTTATCAGAATAGGCGTCCGATAGTTTGGTTTTCAGATATCCCCAGTAGAGTCCGCTTCAACGTCACTGCCACGTCAGTACTAAGAAGTTTGTGGTTTGGGACCAATGGAAGGATGAGTCCTAACGTGGACAGTTTTATTGATAGGTTTTCCTCGTGCTAGAAAAGAGGTGGGTCCTAACATGGACAGATGTATTTCCTCATGGTTGATAAGAGGTGCTAGTCCTAACGTGGACAGGTTCGATTTTTCAGAATTGTTAGAGAAGTGGAGTCCTGACGTGGACAGTGTCATTTCCTCAAGTTGACGATGTGTGCTAGTCCTAACGTGGACATGTCTGATTCTTCAGAGTTGATTGAATGTGAAGTCATAACGTTGACAAAGTTGATTATTCTTCGTGTTGGTGTCCTGACGTGGACCATTTTATTTTCAGCAGATAGCTTTATTCGTAATGGTGAAATGTACGTCCTGACGTGGACCAGTTTGTGGTTCTTTGTGATGACAAGATGCGAGAGTCCTGACATGGACAAATTTATCCTTCTTCGTGTTGTTGGCAAATTGGGTGCCCTGACGTGGACACAGTCTTATTTCCCCAGCAAGTCGAAGACGCGTGAGTCCTGACGTGGACAAGTTTATTTCTTCAGCAGGTTGAGATATGGGTCCTAACGTGGACAAATTTTATTTCCTCAGCGAGTCAAGAAGTGAGTCCTTACATGGACAAATCAAGATGAAATGTGAGTCCTGGCATGGACAAGGTTATTCCTTACGTGGAAAGAGAAGCTTCAGTTCCTTACGTGGAAAAGCAAGTTCAGTCCTGACGTGGACAGACGCAGAAAAGACGAGTTGGTTTCCTTACGTGGAAAGATCGTGATTCCTTACGGGGAATGAAGATTGGAGTCCTTACGTGGACAGATCGAATAAAATCGTATTCCTTACGTGGAAAGCTTGGAGTCCTTACGTGGATAGATCAAGAATTTTATGCCTTACGTGGAAGAAAATTGGTTTCCTTACGTGGAAGGATGGAGTCCTTACGTGGACATATCAAGTTGGAGTCCCAACGTGGACAGATTGAGATTATTCCTTACGCGGAAAGACTGGGGTCCTTACATGGACAGATTCAAATCGAAATGTGATTCCTTACGTGGAAAGATAGCATTCCTTACGTGGAAAGAGGCTTGTATTCCTGACGTGGAAAGAAAGTTTATTCCTTACGTGGAAAGTGTAGTCCTGACGCGGACAGATCCAGACGAAGTCTTATTCCTTACGTGGAATAGAAAGATGTTATTCCTAACGTGGAAGTGTTATTCCTAACGCGGAAATGTTATTCCTAACGTGGAAGAGCAAGTTTATTCCTTACGTGGAAAGTGTAGTCCTGACGCAGACAAATCCAGATGAAATTTTATTCCTCACGTGGAAGGGTGAGTCCTAACGTGGACAATGTTATTCCTAACGTGGTCAAGAGTTTACTCCTAACGTGGACGATTTATTCCTGATGAAATGCGGACAAATAATCCCCAACACGATCACTAATGGATCAGTGGATTGCCGTAACAGTCAGATTCAGCTGATGAATGTCATTCCCCAAGCAGTGGTGCAGTTTATTTCTGCGGTTGGCAAATTTCTGGGTTCTTAGTATTCAACCGTCTCGTACCTCGAATGTTTGAAGGTCGTTCGCTCTTCACCCAATCGTGTCCAAGTCGCTTGAATAGGGGCAGCTGTTGCACCCTAAAATTTGCTCAACCTTATTCACTTGGTTTATGTTTCAATATCATTAGCATTTGCATATAGAGGCATGTACATAGCCTAACCATCTGCATAGCATAAGCATAGCAAGTCATCCAACAGGGGACCAAGCATTATTCTCATCTCTGTGAGCCTATCAAGAGGTTATTATTCTAATTCAATCTCATTCAAGTCATCAGAAAGAATTTGAAGGCTGAGAAGTCAATGGATCAAGCAGGGCTTCTAGCTCCTATCTGAGGGTGTCTGAGGATCAACAAGTAAGTTGTGAGCTGTGGATGGAGCATGGAAAGTATGTGGGCATCATGAAAGACTTAGAAAGTCATTGGGAAAAGTAGACAAGTCATTGGTGTGATCACAAGTATTGCAGTTGAAGACAGTCAACTAGGGTTTCATCTGGGGTCAACTCTAGGTCAATTGACTGATTGAAAGGCATTAAGGTCTATTGGAGAGATGTGGGGTTCATCATTTGAAATGTAGAAGAGGATATGGTGATATTCCAAGAAGAATTCAAGAGAAATCAAGGAGAAGAGGAGTTTCTAAATTAGGGTTTCTATGTAAAATCCCCTAATTTAGGTCAAATTTCCAAGCAAGATAAGTCAAAATGCAAGCTTAAAATGGATCCTTGGCCAACATGAAACTTGTAGAGGATCTCAAGACCTTTACTTTGAGTGGTGGAAGACACTAAGGAGATTTATAGAACCCAAGTTATGGTCCTTACAAGTTACAGGTCATCTGAGGTATCTGAAATTTTGTCTGTGAAAGTGACTTGACTTCCAAGCAATTTTTACCCCTCAAGGAGATTTCAAATGAATTTATGGTCAACATAAGAGTTGTTCCTCATTGGCTTAGCTTTCTATAATGGTATGGTATGCCTTCATATGAGTTGTGGAACTCTACTTATGGTCTTGGCAAGAAAAGGGTATTTTGGTCATCTGAGAATTACAGGTCATTTCAAGCCTATGCCCAAAACTCATACAAGGAAGTTTCAAATGGAAAACTTCACAACATAAAACTTGTTCCAAATGACATTTTGAGTCTAGAAAAGTGACCATGAGAGATTGGAAAGATTCATAGCACAAGGTTTCAAAATTGGTGAATTTAATGAATAAAAAAGGACCTAAAAATGAGATTTTTCATATTTTGGCCAAATGAGGTGAAATTATAGGTCATTTTGATTGGAAAAGTCATTTTGAGAACATTTGCTAAAGTAGAATTTTGAGCTTGGTTCAAGTTTTGAAAGTTATGCATGGTTACTTACACATGAAGTTACATAATCCAAAATGTAAGGAAAGAGTGCATGGGAAGTTTCTCCAAAGTTCTAGGAGGTTCTAATGTCATCTATATATTGAATTGAGAGAGTTCATTCAAGGGTTGGTGAATCACTTTGTCCAAAACACAAGTTTCATACCTTTCTTTCATTTTGCAAAATCAACTCAAACTCTCTCAAACTCTCATCAATTTCCACATTTTCTGATTTGATCATCATCACCATCATCCATAGATCACAATTCACATCAAGATTTGGTAGAATTGAGGCGGATTCGTGCTGTTCAAGTTGATCATCCAAGAAGCAAGAATTTTGGAAGTGTGAGATTCAGAGCATTGGAGCAAGATTTGTTGCATATAGAACTCAAGAACAAGTTCCCTGATCCATTTCCAATCATTACAAGCATCTGATCAGAGCATTCCATAGCTGTTTTCTTCACTTTACACCAGGTATGTTCCTCCTTCGAATTTCATGTTTTAGTTAGAATTATAGGTAGTTATTAGCATAGAAAGGTTAGGATAGGTTAGATGACTAAATTTGGTGAGTTTGGAGAGTTTTCATGGAGTTTGATCATGGTGTACCAAAACTGTTTGGATGGATAACTCTTGGAATATTGCACGAGAATCTTAGGTTAATAGCTTTTTATGATCAGCATAAGGTATAGACAAGGTTAGGATAGAATTGAGCAAGCTTTGGAGAGGTTGATGACAGGTATTAATGGTGGAGTCAGACTGTTATTCCTATCGGGTTGGTTTATTGAGTGAGTTTTAGGAAGAGTTATTGGCATGGCTGTGTGGAGGGAATGTTCTAGAGCATTTTTGCTTTTGGAATTGTTTGATTTCATGGAGAGACAAGGGAGAACAGGGAGCTGCAAGGTGCATGCATGGTGAAGGGAGTTTCAGAAACCCTAGGGTTTCTAAGGTTGAAGACAACCTTCTGGCCGTTCGATCTAGACTTTGACTTTGACTGGGGACTGAAACCAATGGCCACGATTGAAGGACGAAAACGGAGGAAATTTCAAACACCAAAACGCCCCGTTTCATTTAATTTTCTTGAATGGGCTCAGATAGTTGTTGCTATGCACACCCTCCCAATTAGGCCCAAACTCAAATGAACTGAAAACTTACTTTCTGCACCGTTTTTACTTTTATTGTTTTTTGTGAGTTTTCTGAACGTGTTGGGCCTAGCGCCAATTGCTAATAACACCCCACTGCCTGGCCCAGTTTATCCTTTAACTGATTTTTCTTACTCGCTGCACCCCATTTCCATTTAATTCACATATTATTTTCATTCATTTTTATTAATTCTTTCAAAATTCATAACAAATAGGAAAATGCATGTTTTTCATTGGTTCTTTTTGCATTCTTTTCATAATTTTGTCAAGAAAATTATCATACAAAAAAATTAATATTTCATTTCATTTTTATATTTTTGGCATATTTTTCTTTTAAATAGGTATAAATAATAGTTTTGTTTAGTACATGATTTTGTTAATTTTAGTTTGAATAGATGCTTTACCATTTTTAATCCATTCTTTTTAGGTTGATTAGATTAGACATTTATCTTGTATATACAATTTAGTTCATATTTTTAGGACTTAATTTTAGGTGATTTGATTAGGTGTGAATAACATGGACAAAACTAGGGTTTAGGTGACAACATAGGTGAATAAGTTCACTTCCCTTAGGAGTTAGAAATTGAATCTTTGGGGTATGGGACTATAGGGATTAGGGGTATTTATTAGATCCCTTAGAAAATGTTAGGATTCCCCTACTGCTATTAATACTGTCTGTATTTTCTTGACTGGTGTGGTGTGCCCTCTCTGGGGATTATGATTTGTCTGTGTGGGTATTGGGATTGCCTGGGGATTGGGAGAGCTGAAGACTTATGATGATGAAGCCCATTTGAAGATCAGAGACTGAAGACCAACTTTCAGAGTTGATGAGGAGATTCTGTGCTGGCAGCTGTTGAAGTTTGTAGGATCTAGGAGTTAGGCAGAGCCCTAGAGTAGTCAACCTGATTCTCAAACATGGAAGGTCTTGACTGCCTCCATTCTTCTCTGTGATGCAGAGTCTCTCTAAGACACTCACCCCCTTCCTTTGGAAGGCATGGTGCTACTGTCTAAGGGATAGAACTCTTGAGAGAAAATATCCTATGTGTTGTTAGCAGTCTGTTTGCCACCCTTAGTGGTCAACTAATTGCTTAACACCCAATTCACTCTTGTGATTGATCCCTCATCCTGGAGGTTTGAGACTTGAAGAAAAGCCATTGCAGATGGAAGACTGATAATCAAGCCCTTGCTTGAAGGCTGTTGAGATGGAGATTGATGCTTGCTGAATCTTGTAGCTGTTTGGAGATGATTTGAAGATAGGTGTTGATGCAGAGCTGCTGTGGCTGTTTATTTTTGCTGTTCATTTCTGATGTATTGATTGGTTTTCTGGACTGTATTGTTTGTTGTTTACCATGTTGGGTTGAAAGTGAATCCTGTTCACTTTTGCCTATTGTTTTCTAGGTTCGAGGTTGAGTGGGACTCCCTTGCCTCGCTTGTATTGTTGCATCCATGCATTTTACTGCTTTATTATATATTTGCTATTGTTTCTGTTTCCGTCTATTCCCTTAGGATCTCTGTTTCTCTCTGTGCAAGAGAGGAGCATGATAGACACTAGGTCTTAACCCATGCATGATAACACTAGGTTAGTTTAATTCCCTTTTCAACCGTAGGTTAGAGTTCTGTCTCTTCTTCCTCAAAACAAACAGAAAAATACAATAAGATTTCAAACACCATAAAAGACACTTCTTCCGTAAAAGAATGTGAACTCATCAAAACGTCATTTTTGTCCGCTTGGACTGCTAATCAAAAAAACCTTTTTCAGAAGGAATAAAATCAATCAAGACAGACTTGTGTCGTACGTGCCCGAACTACGTTTGCTCTGATCTTTCATGCTGTATGAAAGTACGTAGGCATAGGATGCGATATCCTAGCGAGCAACCTTCCCCTCCTTTCCCGTAGGTAGGCGAACTACGTTGACTCTGATTTCTCGTTCCAGACAGGAATACGTAGGCATAAAGTGCGATACTTTGCCGAGTCATTTTCTTTTATTTTAACCCCAAACCTGTAGAGTAGATAGAATAACAATCCATACCCGAAAACAAGCGTGGATCCCGTCGAGTACGACGGACGTGAGGGGTGCTAATACCTTCCCCTTGCGTAACCGACTCCCGAATCCAGGTTTTGGTTGCGATGACCATACCTTTCCCGTGTTGTGCGAGGTTTACTCTGAGCGTTTCCTTTCCCTCCCGTGGGATAAATAACGCGCGGTGGCGACTCTTCTGTTCAGCCGGCGCCGATTTTCGCAGTAGCGACAGCGTGTTCACAATTGTTGAGGGAGGCGGGGGTGTTGATGGAGCTACGGAAAATTGCGAGGTCTATAAGCCTAACTGGGACGACCGAATCTGCTGGTGTTTCTTGGGGAATCACTTTGCTATGTACGAGTACGCTTTTAAAGAGTTGGGGCTCCGATTTTTGTTTAGTGGCCTTCAAATGAGAATTTTTTATCGGCTGGAGCTAGCCCCCTCATAACTGCACCCAAACTCGACCACATTCATCAGAGCTTTCAAGGTCGTGTGTTAGTACCTCGAGATTAGCGCCAAAATTCCTTTGTTCTTTTGTTTCTTCCACCTCTAATGAAAAACCTTGCATGGGAAACACAATTGGGTGTCCCTCAAGCAGCCAAAGAAATTGTTCAAGGCGTTCACGGACTCTGTTCGTACCTTTAAGGACGTGTATTATGCGGTCAAGCTTGCAACCCGAGCAGCCATTGACTCCATGTTCGAGCGCGTGCTCGTACTCGAGGAAGATGGAAGTATGCGTCTTGACGAGGAAGGGAACGAGGAGGGTCTCAAAGTTCGCCCTTCAATGAACTAACACCCACTTCATAGAGAGAACAAACTATTACATCACGAAGCCTAATGAGCTGGACCTCGAGGACCAACATGGCTTTAAAAAATTAGTGAAGTTCGTCGAAGAATTTACTCCTGCTTTGTGGCAGACCAAGAATGGGGAGGTTGTCTATATACGAAGCTCGGTATATTAACACCAAGCAGCTTCTCGAGTGTAATACCTCCGAGGAAGATAGATTGCTTTTAGGTAGTTGTTTTTCCTTTAATTTGTTATATGTTCATTCTTTCTTGGTATATTAACTTGTATTCATCATTTTCCGTAGGTAACATGTCAAACCTTCAGGAACGTGTGCTCAAGATGGCGATGGCCAAATGGAATGCTATAAAAGGCGGAAAGAGGGGTTCTAAGAATAGGCTCATTAGCCTTTAGAACCAATCGAAGCTTGACTTTAGCCTCGACTCTTCTTCTTCCCCGAGTACGGGCACGCGCCAAGGACTCATTAGGCTCCTTCCAAGGACGAGGATGACGACTTGAAGGCCTTACAGAATCATATTAAGATGGTCTCCTGGATTAGAAGTCTCGAACAGGATTGTGTGGATGCAGTCTAGAAGAACTTCGGGAATGCCGTGGCTCAACTCCAAATTGCTAACCATGGGCTCAAGCTTCCCACTGAGGGGACCAGGTTCCTGCATATGGTGGTCAACGGTCAGATAATTGCCCCTCCAAGCGCTAACAACGAGGAAGACAAAGAGGTTACCAATGAGAGGGAGCACGACGTTTGATTTGTATATTTTATTGTTATTTGTTCCAGCCTGCGCGCCGAAGTTTGTAACATTTGGATAGTGGGCATCACCCCCTTTTTGTAATATTATGACATTATCAGCCTTTGTGGTCATTATCCTAATCATACTTCACTTTTCTAATATGCTCGTGTATATTTTTGCTTGCTTGTAGCAAGATGTTCGTTTGCAAATTACTTTCGTTAAGTGTTTAGGGCCTTGCTCGACAGTGAAGGGAATTCATCAAGTGACCGGAGTTGGATTCCATACTGACAGCAGTTGGAAGATCTCGGTCGGGATCTTAACACTGCGGTGTAAACTTCCCATCGCAATCTGGGTGTTCTGCCTTACTAGTACGATGACGGTGGAGCTCAATTGAGTTTTCCCCGTTGGGCTAAGGATCTGCTCGTCAAAGTTATAAAAAAAACCTGCCTTTTGTTTAAGTTTGGGATGATGTGCTTGTACCCGAGCACGCTTTCGTGGTTGGGACGTACCATGTCTCATTGATTGTGGTATGCCGACTATTGGGCCTAACTGTAATATTGTTTCAATTTTTCGGCGTTCCATGGTCGAGAAAGTTCTTCCCAGTGTAAGTTTTCGAGGTAGTAGGCCTCATTCTCCATTTTTGCTCAGACATAGTAGGGGCCTTCCTAGTTCGTGGCAAGTTTGCCCTCGTGAGAGTCTTTGTCAATTTTTCGTAGGACTAGGCTGCTAATTTCAAAGTTTCATTCTATGACTTTGGCATCATGTCGTAAGGTTATCTTTTGATTTATCGAGGCTTCACAGAGGGCTTCCCCCGATTAAATCTCTTCGACCAGGACGAGCTCTTCTCTTAGTGCCTCGTCAATCACCTCCTCGTCAAGGAGGAATTCAGTTTTCCTATAAGGCTTTCTGATCTCCACTAGGATTACCGCCTCGGTCCCGTAGGCTATTCAGAATAGAGTTTCTCCCATGGTCGAGTGTGGTGTCGCTCTGTAGTCCCAGAGTACGCTGTTGTCATACCCCAAATTTAACCCTTAGATTCTTTGATCATTTACATAACATTCTAGGTCAATTATTCATGCATAGCTAACTAATTATTAGGTCTTGTTTTGTTTTGTTTCCTGTGGATTATGGTTTGCTTCAAACGGTTCAATGGATTGATCAATCAAGGTTTTGGATAGATCATCAACCAAGCAAGTTCTCATACACTTGAAAGACCTCTCTCCATCAATATGAAGTGCAAAATGGCTTCATTACAGGTTCTTCAAGGTTCAAATTCAACTGCATCTTTGAATTTTGATCAAGATATGATCTCAGACATTCAAATATGCCCTTAGATTCCATCCATGGTGTTCAAATGACTCAGAAGATTGATTTCATTAGAGATCAAGAAGTAAAAATGCATCTGACACACAAGTCATTAACTACAAAGTCAAACCTTTGACTTTAGGGTTTTTGGTCAAACATGAACTTCACAAATCAAATTACATGAAAACATGTCTTATGGTTGATTTTGATCAAGAAAAATCAAGAGAATTGAAGTTGCTTGCAAAAAGGGCAACAATGAAGAAAGTGAAAATTTTTGTCATGGAAAAACTCTAATTCGATGCTGACTTTCCAAGGACATAACTTCCAATCTAGACATCCATTTTCTTTGATCCAAATACCAATTTGAAGAGCTCATTCCATACTACAACTTTGTTAATGAGGAGGAATTCCCAAAAAGTGCATAGATTTTAAGTTAGGATAGCATGAAGTTGACAAAAATGAGAATTTGGAATTCTATACTTAGAATTTTTTCTAAGCGTTGAATCTCAACTTGGAGGATGAGTTTTCAAGGCCATTTTTCTCATGGTTCTAGGCTCTATTCAAAATTCTTACAACATGAAAGTTTTTAGACATTCTTCAAGCTTTCCGTTGATGTCAAGAACTCCTTCATTGGATCAATATATCTCAAGATATGGCTTTTCAAAGTTAGAGTTCCAAAATTGTCAAAAGTTCATAACTTAGAATTTTTTAAGTCACTTTGGACAAATTTTTGGACATGACTTCAACCCATTATTTCTCATGATTCCAAGCCTCTTTTCACTTTTATTTGAACATGAAACTTGTTCTCTTATCTCCCTACTTTCCATTGAGCTAAAGAATTCACAATTTGAACCAAAATCCATTAAGTTATGGTTGTCTAAAGTGAGTTGCATGGTTTGTGTCCAAGTTGTCATTTTCATGCACAATAGGAGTTATTTCATGCAGCTACCAATTCCTCCTCATTTCATGTGCATACCACCTCACAAAACCTCACCAAACATTGCCAAATCAAGCTAAGCATGCACATGTACCATATGTACAATCTTTCACATATTTTTCCAAAAGAGAAAAATAACAAAGTTGTAAAAACTTGACCACAAGGATGCTCCTTCCACTCTCTCCTTATCTGACCACTCTTGTCTACATAATGACAACTACAACAACCAGAACAAGCCTAATTTTCATGCAACTCGCACCTTCCTCTCACTCCACTCATTTTCAAAATTTCACCAAAACCACAAACCAAACTTTTAAACTCAGCAACATCCATTTTAACCTCACAAGATACCATATAAAACCAAGAGAAAGAAAAAATCTCATTCTGTAGCAAACCAGAAAAAACACTCTCTCTCATTTTCAAAATTTTCCACTCTTCGAAACTCATTCTTTAAGGATTTTTTGTTCATCCCATTGTTCCCATTTTCATCCTAAGGTTCCATAGAAGCAAAACAAGAAGTTTAGTTGAGGGTTTGAAGCAAGGTAAGTAACATAAAAGCTCTATTTGGGTCACTTTTTCTCTCACTCTTTTCTCACTTTTTATAATGACTCCTGAGTAACCCAAACGACTGATTTAAATCCTTGCTTGATTCTTGGAACAGTAACGACCACTAAAAATTTAAAGCATGCACTATAAAATCCTTAATGACCCTTGTTACTTGATCGTTTTTCCTTTCTTGGAAACTGATCCTGTAATGATGGTTTGTAATGCATTGATGAATGTAATTATTTTCTTATTCTATTTTTATTTCTTTTTGATGTGACAAAAGGGGGAGAAATGATGGTAAGTATTTAATAAGAAACTGAACCCATTGAGTACCTATTCAGTTATACATATTGGTAATTTATAATTTTGTTATTTAAGTTTCTGTTATTATGGTTATATTGCTCGAGCGAAACATTTTAACTTTCTAGTACATAGAACTAAGGAGAAGCTTACAAACCTCAACCTTAGTATGTCACACTCAAAAGAAACTTACAAACCTCAGCCTTAGTATATCAGACTCAGAAGAAGCTTACAAACCTGGTATTCTGATGTTGCTAAAGGAAGTTAAAATATTATTTTCTCAAATATGGAACTAAGAGGAAGCTTACAAATCTCAACCTTGGAATTGTTTGACTCAGGGTGAGCTTACAAACCACATACCCTGATGTTGCAGAGAAAATTATAACTGCCTAACGTTGTCCTTTAAATACTTATGTTTGTTATCATCCAAAAGAAGGAGATTGTTAGAACATGATTTGTTCATGACATATTTTCCTTGGATTTTGATGATAACAAAATATTGAAAGAATAATGGTTTATTTGATGTGTGTTACATGTGTGCAGGTTCTAATACTTATAAATATTATAGTCATAATCTGTTTTACATTAGTACACTTAGGAGTTGCTAAATTGCTGGCTTCTTGTGGCAGAATCTGAAGAACACTTGCTAAGTGATATCTGGCATAAACTCTAAAGCTGAAGGTATTAGCATCAAAAGAAGCAACATAATTTTCTCTACACTTAGTGAATGCAAATTGGCTTCTGGTACCATTTAGAGTTGGTGATAAAGTTGAAGTTGTCCGTACTGCAGAAAGCAAGTTTGTTAGAACACGGATTGGTGTTTAATATATCTCATAGTTTTTATGATAACATTAATGAAATTTTGTATAGAGAATTTATATACTCTAATTTTGTTCAAGTGTTTATTTGTTTCAGATATCAAAATTAATATTATTCTGGAAGCAAGAACGCCTCTGAACACTACAGAAGGAGAAAGCTCTGAACGTCAGAAGCAACACATCAGAAGACTCTGATCTGCTACAGTGACTCTGAGCGAAGCTGAGAAGAACTTGAGTAAAGAACATACAGTAAAGCTTCAGAAGACTCTGGAAGTACTTAATGCTGCATGTACAGAAGCTCTGATAAGCAAGTATGCTCTGATAAAGAATTTCACGCTTAAAGCACTTTGCTGCAAACTCTGATAGAGAAACTCTGATTGAGTTAACTCGGATCTAAAGAACTAGGAACATCATCAGAAGTTCTGATGCAAGATGTTCCAAAGTTGTTGAAGAAGATGTTGTTCAAATAAATATCTGTTGGCATATTCCTTGTCATTATCCAAACGGCTCTTTCCTCATTTGTGCATGACACAGGATTTCAGACAAAAAGGATTTGTCAGAATATTCCTCTTCTGAGAAAGGAAAAGTCAATATAAGACAAAAAGAACTGAATGCACAATGTTGCACAACCTTTGAGAAATGGACTGCAAAGTACTATAAAAGCAAGTCTCAGCATCACTTCAAAGGTTAACGAACTTCAAACAAATTCTTGACAAATTATTCAACAAGCAAACTCATACAAACTTTCCTCAAGCTGAATAGTTTTATTTCGTTCTTTAACTTGTGTAAAAATCACTGTTGTGATATAGCTTTTTAGAAGCAAATATTTAACACATTATTAGTTTATCTTTTGTAAAAGATTCCTTAAGAGACCAAGTGTGGTTCGATTTCTTGAGAAGACTAAGACAGCTGTCTTAGTGGTTAACACTGTAATCAGTTTGATTTAGTGGATTAAGTTCTTGTTGAGAAAGGCAAATCACCTTGATAGGGTGGACTGGATTAGTTTGAGTTCAAACGAACCAGGATAAAAAATACCTTGTTATTTTTCTATCATCCTAATTGTTTTTAAAAACCCTTATTCAACCCCCCCCCCCTTCTAAGTGTTTTTCCTACCTTCAGTTGGCATCAGAGCTCCGGTTCTGTAAGTGCTCTCACTTAACCGTGACAGAAAAAGATCCTGTTGGGAAAAACTCTTGATCTATTTTTATTGATTTATCATGGTTGAAGCTTCAAGTTCAAACAACAATAAATATGATGATAGAGACAGAATCAGCACCAAACCTCCCATGTTTGATGGTGAGAAGCTTGATTATTGGAAAGATAAAATAGAAAGTTTCTTTCTAGGCTATGACGCTGACTTATGGGATTTGGTAACTGATGGCTATACTCATCCTACTAATGATGAAGGCAAAAAGGTTGACAGAAAGTCTATGTCTGATCAACAGAAGAAGGAGTTTAAAAACCATCACAAGGCGAGAACCATTCTATTAAATGCTATATCTCATACTGAGTATGAGAAAATAACAAATTGAGAAACTGCATTTGATATCTTTGAATCTTTAAAAATGACGCATGAAGGTTACTCCCAAGTAAAGGAGACAAAGGCCTTGGCGCTCATTCAGAAATACGAAGCCTTTAAGATGGAGGAATCTGAATCTGTGGAAACTATGTTCTCAAGGTTTCAGATTCTAACTGCTGGTCTGAAGGTTCTGGACAAAGGTTACTCTACTGCTGATTACATCAAGAAGATAATCAGAAGCATACCAACAAGGTGGAGACCAATGGTGATGGCACTGAAGCTTGCAAAGGATCTGAATAAGATCACTCTGGAGGAACTTATCAGTTCCTTAAGGAGTCACGAGATTGAGCTGGAAGAAGACGAACCTCAGAAGAAAGGTAAGTCTGTTGCGCTAAAATCTAACAAATCTACTAAAGCTTTGTAGGTAATTGAAGAAAGCTCTGAAGAATCTTTCTCTGAAGAAGATGAATTGTCTTTGTTGTCTAGAAGGATAAACCAACTCTAGAAGCACAAACAAAAGAAGTTCAAAAACTTCAAGAGATCTGATCAGCGTGGTGAATCTTCTGGACATAAGAAATCTGGAAAGAAAGATGTAGTGTGCTACGAGTGCAAGGAGCCAGGCCACTATAAAAATGAATGTCCCAGACTTCTGAAGGAGAAACCCAGAAAGAAGTTTGAAAAGAAGAAGAAAGTTCTAATCGCCACGTGGGATGATTTGGATGCTTCTGAATCTTCATCAGAGTCAGAAGATGAATGTGTTAATGTGGCACTGATGGTTGACGTGGAGGACCACGAAGAAACTGCTGAATCTGGATCAGAATCAGATTCAGAAGAGGTATTTTCTGAACTTTCTAGAGCTGAACTTACTGAAAGTTTATCTGAAATTCTTGAAAGCTACAGCAAGATCAAACTCAAATACAAGAGGCTTCAAAGCTGTCTTGCATCTGAAATGATCAACTGAGATCAGAAGTTACTGAGCTTAAAGCAAATAATCTTAAAATGAAAAATGATTTAGAAAAAGCTCAAAAGTATGACTCAGATCATATGTCATGCTTTAAAAACATTTTAGAAGAGTATGATTATAGCTTTCAGAAGTTTCTGTCCAGAGGCCTAGATAGAAGCAAGATGGCTTCCATGATCTATGGCGTAAGCAGAAACAACAGAAAGGGAATTGGATATTAAACCCCCTCGGGGAAGGATTTAAATCCAAAACCTGTTGTAAAACTGATCATTAAGTATTCTCCTATGTATACTCACTTCAAATATGGTCACTTAAATGATATTAAGCACACGCGTTCTGATCAGAACAAACCTGTGTTTAATAAACTAAAACCTCATCAGAACAAAGATGCTTTTAAGGGAAAGAAATTCAGAAAGAAGTTCAAACCTACTAACCCCAGAGGACCCAATAAAATATGGGTACCTAAGGACAAAATAGTTTTTGTTGCAAATGTCCTTAGCAGCAAAGTTGAGACACTAATCATGGTACCTGGACTCTGGCTGCTCGCGACACATGACGGGAAGAAGGTCTATGTTCCAAAGCCTGGAACTTAGATCTGGAGGTGACGTAAAGTTTGGAGGGAACCAGAAGGGCAAAATTATTGGCTCTGGAACTATTGGCAATGGTAACCTTCCTTCCATATCTAATGTCGTACTTGTTGAAGGATTAACACATAATCTATTGTCCATAAGTCAATTAAGTGACAATGGTTATGATATAATCTTCAATCAAAAATGTTGTAAAGTTGTGAGTCAAAAAGATGGTTCAATCCTCTTTAATGGGAAAAGGAAGAACAACATTTACAAAATCAATCTTTCAGAACTAAAGGTTCAGAATGTAAAATGCCTTCTGTCTGTTAACGATGAGCAATGGGTCTGGCATAGAAGATTGGGTCATATTAGTATGAGACGTATATCTCAGATTAATAAGCTCAATTTGGTCAAAGGACTTCCTCAGTTGAAGTTTAACTCAGATGCTCTTTGTGAAGCATGTCAGAAAGGAAAATTTTCAAAATCTTCTTTCAAAGCTAAAAATGTTGTTTCTACCTCTAGACCATTAGAGCTGCTTCATATTGATCTGTTTGGACCAGTGAAAATTGCATCCATCAGAGGCAAGAAGTATGTATTAGTCATAGTTGATGACTACAGCAGATGGACATGGGTAAAATTCCAGAAACACAAGGATGAGTCACATTCTGAATTCATTGACTTCTGCAAACAAGTCCAAAACAAAAAAGAATTTAAAATTGTTAAAGCCAGAAGTGATCATGGTGGAGAGTTTGAAAATAAATACTTTGAAAAATATTTTAAAGAAAATGGCATTGCACATGATTTTTCTTGTCCTAGAACTCCTCAACAAAATGGAGTTGTAGAAAGGAAAAATAGAACATTGCAAGAAATGGCCAGAACCATGATCAAAGAGACTAACATGGCAAAACATTTTTGGGCAGAAGCAGTGAATACAGCTTGTTATATTAGAACAGAGTGTTTGTAAAACCTCTTTTGGAGAAGACTCCTTATGAATTGTGGAGGAATAGAAAGCCCAACATTTCTTATTTCCATCCTTTTGGATGTGTTTGTTTTATTTTGAATACTAAGGAAAATCTGAACAAGTTTGATTCTAAAGCTTAGAAGTGTTTCATGCTTGGATATTCTGAACGCTCTAAAGGCTACAGAGTATACAAAACTAAGACACAGATTGTAGAGGAATTAATTCATGTTAGATTTGATGATAAGCTTGGCAATCAAAAGCCAAAGCAGCTTGAAATTTCTGCAGATAGAGAAGTCCTTCTCACCGACTCTGAAGGATCAGAGGCAGACAAAGCTCAAGCAAATGCATCAGAAGCAACATCAGATGCTACTCCGTTGACTGCTCAGATGGACAGCTTGACAATTTCTAAAGAACCAAATGTTAAAGGATCATCCAGAATCAAAGCCTCTAATCCAGAGGAAATGATAATTGGAAAGAAGGATGACCCTATCAGAACAAGATCATTTCTCAGATCTTATGGAACGTCATTGTTTGGTTTGGTATCTATCATTGAACCTACTTCTGTGGATGAGGCTCTGTAAGATAATGATTGGATACTTGCTATGCAAGAGGAGCTTAACCAATTCACAAGGAATGACATCTGGGATCTGGTTCCAAGACCAAAGGGATTCAACATCATTGGAACAAAATGGGTCTTTAGAAACAAGCTGAATGAGCAAGAAGAAGTTATCAGAAACAAGGCTAGGTTGGTTGCTCAAGGATACAGTCAACAAGAAGGTATAGATTATACAGAGACATATGCTCCTGTGGCAAGGTTAGAATCTATTTGCTTACTTATTTCTTTTGTTGCACAGAATAACATCACTCTGTATCAGATGGATGTTAAAAGTGCTTTCTTAAATGGTTTCATAGAAGAGGAAGTTTATGTTTATCAACCCCCTGGTTTTGAAAATGAAAATTTTTCCAGAACACGTTTTTAAACTGAAGAAATCACTCTATGGCTTAAAACAAGCTCTCAGAGCTTGGTATGAGAGGCTGAGTAATTTCCTTCTGGAAAATAATTTTATCAGAGGAAAAGTTGCACTTCTCTCTTCCATAAATCAATTAAGAAAGACATTTTAATCTGTCAGATTTATGTTGATGATATTATTTTTGGAACTACCAATATTATGCTTGGAAAGGAGTTTGCTCAATCTATGCAGGCAGAATTTGAAATGAGCATGATGGGAGAACTTAGATTCTTTCTGAGAATTCAAGTGAATCAAACTCCAGAAGGCACCTACATACATCAGACAAAGTATGTAAAGGAGCTTCTGAAGAAATTCAACATGACAGAAAGCAAGCTAACAAAGACTCCAATGCATCCTACAAGCACTCTAGGTAAAGAAGAGGTAAGTAAAAAGGTAGATCAGAAGCTCTACAGAGGTATGATTGGTTCTCTTTTGTACTTAACTGCTTCTAGACCTGATATCCTCTTTAGTGTTTGTCTATGTGCTAGATTCCAATCAGATCCTAGAGAATCTCACTTAACAGATGTTAAGAGAATTTTGAGGTATCTGAAAGGTACTACTAATGTGGGTTTGTGTTACAGAAGATCTGATGAATACAAATTTGTTGGATTCTGTGGTGCTGACTATGCTAGAGACAGAATAGAACGTAAAAGTACTTCTGGAAGCTGTTAGTTTCTGGGAAGCCATTTGATCTCATGGTTCAGCAAGAAGCAACCCACAATAGCGCTTTCAACGACAGAAGCAGAATATATTGCTGCTGATGGTTGTAGCACACAGATGCTCTGGATGAAAATTCAACTAGAAGATTATCAGATACATGAGAGTAACATTTCTATCTTCTGTGATAATACTTTTGTTATTTGCCTTTCTAAGAATCCCATTTTACATTCTAAGGCAAAGCATATAGAAATTAAGCATCATTTCATCAGAGACTATGTCCAGAAGGGAATTATAAGCTTAAATTTTGTTGATACAGACCATCAATGGGCTGATATCTTCACAAAACCCCTTGCTGAAGATAGGTTTTAATTTTTTCTGAAGAATATTAGTATGGATTTTTGTCCAGAATAAAACTATTATTCAGAAGAAAATTTATTCAGATGAAATATGAATAATGTCTATACTCTGAAGTAATTTATCTGATTATTTCTTTTGGTACGTTATTTATTTTCTTTTGTGAAACTCTGATCTAACAAGTCTCAGAAGATCTGAGCGTTGTTTAACGTTTCTTATTCTAAAGAAATTCAGAGGCTCATCAACATCAAACACGTGTCACATGATATCTGAAAAGGTAGAGTGTAAATCAATGAGACGTCGTTTTGAGGTACTGTTTGAATTCTCAATTTCTCGTTTTCCTCACCACGCTTGTCAGTATCATTTAATGCTATTTAAATCATTATTCTTTTTTATGTGATTTTTTGTTTTAAATTAATTGAATTAAATGCTGAACGTGTGAATGTGTGCCCTAATTTTTGCCCCTATATACTCCACAACACAACACCTCTCACATTTTCACTCTCTCTCACACCTTTTATGGATTTCTGTTTGCTTCATTGCTTCTTCCTCTCCTCCAAACCTAAATCTCAAAGAAGAACTTGTTATCTTACAAGATCAGAAATGGCAACTTCATCTTTAACCTCTCAACAATTTGAATCTACAATGGTTGTGGTTTCGTATTCTACTATGGGTCATACTCTGTTCAAAGAACCTGTAAGAACTCTCCTCACACCTGTTGATCAACTAGAAGTTTTATGTGAGTTCTTGGTTGATTTTGAATGTATTGTTGTGAATGGTTATGATTTGCGTCCAGCTGTGTCATCATAAGGATGGACAAAGTATTATGATAGACTGATAGGACCAGTTTATCCTTGCTTGGTCAAAGAATTTTGGATCCATGCAAACGTTTTCCCCAAATTCATTGTGTCTTCAGTTCTGGGTAAAGAGATTATTATCACTGAAGATCTGATTCGCAAGTTGATAGGATATCAAGAAACAGATGGTGTTACTCATCTGCTAGCAAGTCGTATTGATATGAATGAGGTGTACAGTGAAGTTTTCACTTATGGGGAAGCCTCAAGCAAGATAAAGGATTTAAAAGTTCACTACAAGATCTCGGCTAAGATCTTCTTAGGCTGCATACATCACAGGTGTTGCACCCCAAATTTTGACCCCTTAGATCCTCATCATCATGGTAAGATCATATTCATTTGATTAACTAACCTTAACCCATTTCAAGTTTATCTTTGTTAAGATGCAGATGAATCAGGGTTCCGTACCGTCAAAATCGAGGCTTCGGTGGTCTGATAAACCAATGTTTTGGATTGATTCAACCATAAACAATATCAAGAATACTACATTGGGTCAAGTATGAATTCAATTTGAGGTGGTCACCCGGGAATTGAAAACAGTTCAAGATACCCGATTAGGGTTTTTGATCAGGAAAAGTCAACTATAGTTTGACTTTTGATTTAAAAAGTGTTTCAATGGTGGGATCATGGTCCATTAAGTTCCTATGGCTTATTAAAGTCTATTCAAATAGTTTCAAGCCCTCAGAATACCCGAAGCCCCAACAGTCGACTCGGTAGTCACCGATTGATCGTACGGTTGACCGAAAAATCAACTCTTCAACAAAAAGGAATTTGACTTCAAGATGTGAATCAAAAATGTTCCTTATGTCATATTACACCTTCCCATAAAATTTCATGACCATTGGATCAAGGGTTAGGAAGTAATTGCAAAAATCGGGAATTAGGGTTTCAAAAGGGGCAAGACCATAACTCCTCAACCACACATCAAAATGAAGTGGTTCAAAGCTCATTGGAAAGATCTTGACAAGTCCTACAAAAGTATCAAAGTTGTCCATGATCAAAAAATTCATAGATTCCTAGTTATGACAGATTTCATTTCAAGAAGGGAAATAACTTAGAAAATTTCTAAGTTATTTGGCCTTTTAAGCTTGATTTTTCAGCAACTTGGAATGGTTTTTCAACCTAGTTCCATCTAGAATTTGGAAATCTCAAAAACTTAAAAGTTATAGAGCTACTTAAGGGATTTCTAAATTATGGTAGAACTCCTCAATAGCATGTGTGAGCAGAAAGTTATGGATCACGAAAGTTAGGGCTGTCACACTTGAGATTACCTAACCAACACTTTTCAAAATTCAGACTTCCACAATTTGAGCTATCCTTGACCCTTGGATTATGATTCAATCTGATAATTAGAGGTGTGGATGAGTGAAAATGCAGAAAAATGAGGGATGTGAAGAGAGAGGCAAGTTGCAAGCAACTTGTAATAAAATAATCAAATGTGTAAGAGGAAAGAGAAACTTTTCCTCCAAGAACTGTTGCAACTGCAAGACTCATCACTCTAAGCCCTATGCAGTCACCTCATGCATGATTCCACTTGATTTTCTGACCTTCCTTGAGCCATGGAACTGATATGTAGAGATCTTGGCAAGATTCATTTCAAAATATCACAAACTCCCTCCAAAATTGACAAAATCCAAATCTGCCCTCACTTCTATTTTCACTATAAATAGAGGCATTCTCTATGATGTTAGACACACCAGAGCACTCTTAGAAACCAAGAGAAACAACAGCTCTCGACTCTCCATCATTTCCTCAAAAATCTCATTCTTCCAAAAACTTCAAGTTTTCACTAAAAACTGTCTTGAGTAAAACTCTGCTCAAACTCAGTTCCACCACTTCCAAGCCACTCAAAACCATTTACACAATCCATAAACATTGCGTAGAAGGTGTTCATACACTCAAACCACCTAAAAACCTCATTTTCCCAAAAGTCAACCTTCATACCTTGATATGTTGACTTTCATGCACTTTGGAAGCCAAATTTTTACATGAGGCATTTCCCACCATTCCAACACTCCCAACACCTCATATATATCATACCTCATCTGTCCAAAGTCTTAAAAACTAGCTGGGAAGTTCACAACTCAAATTGTCTTGAAAGATAGCTTGTTGCTTCAAGAGGAAGAAAGCTCCCAATCTTTGCCAAAGAAAAAGGTCTCTGGGTTTCTTAGCTTTTTAGCTTGCTCAAGATCTGTCTACAAGAGGCATGTAATGTTCAATCTCTTGATTATTCATATATTACCATGTTTTACCATTTTGAAATGCTTGTTGTGAAAATATAGCCTTTGTTGTCCCATAAGGGTTCTTAGTCAAGAACTTATGTTTTGTGGTCATGGTATTGCTTTTGTCAAAGTATTTTATCCATGTATGATGTGTTGTTGATATGTTACCAATATTTCACTTTGATATTGTGTATAACTGGTTTTTGAAGATTTTGTCTATATGGTAGTTTTAGGGATCCAAACTTGAAATGTTGGTATGCTTGCCCAAGATTTGTCAATCTTTGTTTATTGGTCATGTTTGAAAAAAAACTTGTAAGTTGTTTCATAAGAACCCCTCCCCCTAGGTCATGTGTGGATCTAGTTTCACTGTTATTCACAAGTTGTGATATTTGCCTTACTTCTTGCTATACCATTATCATGAGTTTTGAGTCTAAATGCATATGCTTGCCATGTTGTGTCTCAAATGTTTTGAACTATTAGTTTGTGTTTATATGACCTTGTTTGCCTAGTTGAACTTGTTGAAAATGTTGAAAGCATGAGATTTGTTCATTGAGGCTTGTTATGAGATTTCATGTGTTTTGCTGTCAAAGATATTTGAACTAGTACACCAGTTTTCATTTTGTGCAGCCTGTGTGGTTTTTAAGTTGTGAAAACATCATCTAATTTGTTTTGAGGTTATATATGTTATGTTTTAGTCCAAACTGCCCTTGCTTTCTAAAAAACAACTTGTCACTTCCAACTGCATTTTCAAAACCTTATGATACTACCAATATACCATTTTCTGTTCCAACTGAGTTTTACTTTATCCATGTGTATAGAATCAATGTTCTACATGTTTGAAACTTGTATGAGGTGCCAAATCATCCCAACTTCCATGAACCTGTTTGCTGCCTGACTGAGTTGTTGTTTTTGTATTTCATGAGTTTCAAAATGCCATATTCTGTTTGGTGATGACTTGATATATTTCTTGAGCATAATCTCATCTATTAGCATATTTATGGTATGTGTATGACATTTGTTTCATAATAAATCTCATTGCCTTGAAAATGCCCTGGTGTACCCAAATTCTGTTTCAAAACAGCTTTTTCATAGCCATTAGCATGTCACATCTCATTTCTGTTTGCATATGCCTAAATTTTGAGTTAAAACTCATCCATCCTCATGATTATGGTGTATGTATATTGTTTGTTTGATCTATGTCCACTTGTTTTCTCTTGTTACTTCCAAATTGCATTTTTAAGCCAAAACATGCCGTGACCATGCCAAGTTACTTTCTGTTTGCAAAATGTTTGTTTTCTGAGTTGAAATTCCTTCATTGTCATATGTATGATGTGTATATGCTATGAATTGACATGAGGCCACTCATCTTTTGTTAGACCAGTTTGTAACCTCATTGTTGCCAAAACTGTTTTGAAACCACAACTGCACACACTTCTTTTCTTTTTCTGTTTGATTTGTTTTAGTTTAGTTCATGAGCATATGACCTCTAGACAGTGTGTTATGTGTATGTATCTGAACTAACATCTTTGTGTTTTGCCTTGCCATTTTCCTCCTGCCTGTCATGACAGCCTACTCACCTATGTGATATCATTGCAACTTGATAACTAGTTTGTGTTGTGTATATTGTTTGATGAATCTTAGGTTGTAATCTCATCCATAGACATATTTGAGACTTGTATGTGGTATCTTTTTGGTCTCAACCTCTTCCAATCATGTTTGGTTTCAAATTGTGCATTTTCATGCTTAAGTGAGCAGTTGGTGTGTGATTTTCATTTCTATGTTGTTTGTGGATAATTTAGAGGTATAGACACATTTAATATCATGATTTAAGTTTGTGTGTAAAGCCTATTCAATCTGTTTATGCTTATTCCATGATTTAGCTTTCAACTTGCATTTCTTTCAATTCCAAATAACTTGGCATAACAGTTGTGTTTTGAGTGTAATCTTGGCATTATGATTGTGATCTTCTTGTTTTCTCATTGCATTCTAGATGTTTTGGTTGAGACTTCATGCTTGTATTGATTCTATTGTGATCAAAGTGTTTGTTCCATCCATGTTTGGTATGCTGTTAAGATCTAGGCAGCAGGGCCCTTTGATTGTGGCCTGCAGCAGGGCTCTTTGATTGTGGCCTGCAGCTTGGCTGCTATTGCTGGCCAACCATTGATTCCTCCCTCATATCATATTTTGATCTAGCCACAAATGCACATGATTGTAACTTTTACCTGTTCAAAGTTCTAAACAGTTTGATTGTTGGTTTGAGGTTATGTTTTATTTGTTTGCAAGCAAATTCACTATTTTTCACAAGTTCATCAATATGTTGCCATGCTTCTTTCTTCTGCCTGAACCTTTATGTTTGGTTTGTGAACTTTAAAAACACCAATTGACATGATTAGGACTGTTAGGCCATGTGTACATGATCACATCTTCCACCTATTTTGACAGCTTGCCCTCATTTTCATGTTATCATTGCAATTCATGTGCCACTTTCCATTCTATTGGTTTATGCTTGAGCCCTAAATGTACAATACCTCTGTTGTGATATGTGTGACTTGTGTACAATACATTTTTGATGTATATGAACTCTGAATTGATGTGTTTCATCAAAATGCCACTCATTTACCAATTATGAATCTTCAATCTTGTTTCTTGTTAGAAGCATCATTTCATAATTTTGTGGATACCATCATGATCCTTGTTAAAAAACTATCAGTTTAGGCTTAAATTTTGTTAAAATTGGAGTTGTTTTGAGCAAGTTTGATTGCTTCACGTTTTTTAGTTTGGTGACTTGTTTTTTGCCCAGAATTCCATCATATTTTAGTGTTATCTATTTATGGGGGTGGCTTTATACTTGGATGTATAGCCACCCCAGTGGTAATCAACTTGCGCGCTTTGTACCTTTCACTTGCCAGTCCTGAGTTAGATTCTTGGTGATCAACTCTTTTGGGCATTTTTATTTTCAATTGTAATTGATTCATTTTGTGTTATTCTTTCCTTTCCTAACCAGCGCACGCACAGTGGCCTATTGGTTTGTGTTGTGTTTGTGAACACCAAGGGCATGGGTTTAATCCCTACCCATGCCATTTTTTATGTGCTTGTTTATTTTATTTTTATAAAAACTTTGAAACTTCAATAATTCATAACTTATTCATTGTTTATTATTTTTGACCCGTTCTTTTTGCAAATGATTCATTGTAATGTCTATTTTCACTTAATGGATTAAAATCTCAACTTGCTTGTTTTTGCAATGCCCTTTTTCCCACTTGTTAGTTGGTTCATTCTTAGGTCGTTATTTCATGCCTTGATCGAATTTCTTTCATACTATACTTGACTTGTCTTGTAAGATTTATTGGTATGTGTTTCCTATGTGTTAGTTAACATGTTAGGTTTACCTTCCTTTGGTTGTCACCATGAAATTATTGTCCTCTTCCTAAAGTTTTGAATTTAACCGTTGTGAATATTTCTTGCGTATTTGATTGTCATCAATGCCTAAATGTTGTTACATTTGATTTTATAACATGATCATCTTAAAGTTGTGACTTAATTGCATGATTATTGTTTCCATCTTTGTTAAGATATTTGATTCTTGGTTGTAACCATTGGTTCTATTTAATCCTTGCTTATCGTAATATGCATGCTTGCTTGGTTGTAACCATATATCTTATTCATCTTGCTTAATTATTTATTGCTTTGTTAAGTATTTATTCCCCAAGTGATGGAAATTTTTAGTTCTCATCCAAGTTGCCCTTCTCTCTCCTTCCAAAGGAAAAGTCTCTCCATTGACCCTTGTGTCATGGATAGTTCATTACCTTGCCTTGACTTTGTGAAGTCATCTTAAACCCTAGCTTAGTTAAGTTAGAACATATAAGCCATTAGATTTTGCTTTAAGTCTAGAAAACCCACCTTTATTAGGAGTGTTCTTCAACTAGAACCTTAGGATAGAGTTTGTAAACTCTATGTAAGAATCATAGTAATGATTACTTCCTCCCCTCTTGAGTGTTATAACATAGATCTAGAGAGTCTTGTTAGACTCTATACGAGCATTGTTATGTTGGTTCCCCTCCGAACCTTGATCATAATCAAGTGTTCTTCAACCCTAGTGAGGTGAACTATGATTGCTCTGATTCTATCCTAGTTAGGATACGTAGGCAGAGGACACGATGTCTTTGCGAGCAAGCTTAGAAACTATCTTTAAGTTTTAACCTACAACCTTCATCCTTTACCCAATCCCAAACCTTAACATTTAGCAAACTTAGCATGCAAACAAACAAAAGGTTCCTGTAGAGTACTACAGATGTTTAGGATGTGAAATACCTACCCTAGGCATAACCAACCCCCGATCCCCGAATCTCTTAGCGTTGTTGTTACATCGCGAAAAGGGTTTTTCTTTCTTTAGACCTTTCCTTTGGATAAATTAAAGACCGGTTGTGAATTTAAGAATTAAGATTCAAGTTAATCAATAGCTTGGCATCACGATTCTCACCGCAACAACAGAAAATCTACAAATTCTCCTGACTACATCAATTCAGATCAGATGTATTTCATGTACTGTCTAGGTAAAGGTATCAAGGTGGATCTGCCTTCTTACTTTTCACTCATCTATGGGGACATGTAAAAATGTCCAGAGAATCTGTCAAAACAAAGCATCGGAAGGTGAGAAACTAGATCCCTATGGGAAGACTGATCTCAGATGTTCTGACTGAAAATGGACTAGTGGGTCATCTGACAGAGGCTGGTATGAAAGAAGAGTTAGCCTCAATTGTTGGAAAACCTCTGAATGGAAAGAGTCTGCAGAGGATGAGAATAGTGGAAGAACTTACTTCTGCACCAAGTCAGATCAACACTGAAGAAGTAAGCAAGAGAAGAATTCCTTTAGATGATTTTCCTCTCTTCTATGTTGGCGAACCAAAGGAAGTCATTCTGAACTACATAGTTGAATGCTTAGCAGATGGAACTCTGTTGCCAGAAAATTTGGTCCAAAGAACAAATGCACCTGGACCAGATCTCTATGGGGAGAAACAGAGGAAGAAAAGAAAGGTCTCAAAAGAAGGATCTTCTAAGCCCAAGAGGAAAGCTTCTGGCGAAGCATCTTCTGCAAAGCCAAAACGCATCAAGAAGCAGAAAGGTAACACTTCTGCAAGTTTATCTTCTATTTTAGAACAAGTAAGAGAAGTACTAACATCTGAACCTCCTCCTCCTTATGATCCAATTCCCTCACCTTCTCCTCCTCACGATTCTGAACCCATTCCATCTGAACCACAAAAAATCTCAACCACCCCCTTCTACACCTCAACAACATAACACTTCTGAACCTCAACCACAACCATCTAAACACACAACATCTGTACCATCCACACCTTCCTTCAACATCCATTAGAAAACTACTTCTGATAAAACCCCAACTTCTGTTCCACAAACATCTGAACCAAACCCCTCTGAAAACTAACCTTTTGAAAATCCACCATCTGAAAATCAAACATCTGAACTACAACAACCAGAAACCATACCATTTGATTCTGAACCAGTCGTTATTGATCTGCAACCTCTCACGACTGTCTATCCAGTTCCATCTAGATCATCTGAATCTTCTGATTCATCTGATTCCACTGATTCTGATATATCAGATGTCATCTCATCTGTTCTCAAACCCTTTGTTTCCATCCCATATGACCCTGATGATGATACTTTTTCTTCTGAAATAACCCCATATGAACCTAAGACTGTTAATACTTCATCTGTCCTCACTCCATCTTCTTCATATCCACCTGTTTTCATTATTCCTTCCTTTTCCATACCTTCAACTTCTGTACCCATCAAAACACCATCATTAGACGCTACCTGAAACCCAAACCTAGGCTGGATGTTGGTACTCTATTTGCTGGTTTTGAAAAGGAAATAAATATGTGGTTATCTACTGTTAAGAAGGAATGCCTTTCAAGTATGAATCTTGATGATTCTAAAGCTATCTAGAAGAGATTCAAAAATAGATTCAATTCTGTTGCTTCAAATCTTCAAGAGATTTGTTCTGATGATGCAAAGATCAGATTCGCTGAAGCTGTCAGACTCACTCTTCTGAGTGTTAGTAGAAATCCAACCTTGCTTCTAGAAAACACACCTGCAAAGGATGTGTGTCTTCCTTCTGAAGAGTTTGCTGCTTCTGAGACTGCTGAACTGTCTAGACTTGAAGAAGTCGTTCCAGAAGTTTCTGCTTCTGGTCCTGAAGAAACTCTTGACTCTGCTCAACCTTCTGACATGATTGTCCAGAATGCATCTGCTTCTTTGGTTATTCACGATGTCTTTACTTCTGCATCTGCTCCTGAGTCCTCTGAAGTGAAGAAAGAAGATGAAGATCTGCATGCTAAGTTTGATGAGCTCAAGGCTAGCAACACTGAGATAAGATCTTGGATGGTAAAGCAGGAAAAGACAACTGAAGAAATCAAGACTTGGATGGCGAAACAAGACGAGTCAACATCTGAGATAACGAATCTTCTGAGGATTTTGGCTTCTCGTCCTTCTTAGTTCCTTTGTTGTTTGTGCACTTATGTGTTTACTGTTTGTCTGTTTATGTTTTGGATTATGTTTATCAATGCATCTGAATGTTGTGCTTTTTTGACTAAATCTATCATATGATCTATTGTTTTTCCTCTGTCATTTTTTTTCTGTTTTAAAGTTTTTCTTATTCAAGATTCTTTTTTATATGACAAAAAGGGGGAGAAAATGGTAATTTTGATAATTCATATAAACAGATACCAAAAGGCAACTCATACATGATATATCTTATCTAATCATATTTTTTGAGTTTTTCAGAGCTAATAATTCTCATCTGGCAAAATTCTAAGAATTAACTGTGAACTAAAGTCTGAGAATCTACAAGTTTCCTCTAACGCTGAAAAGAATACAGAAGTTAAAAGGGAAGTATTTAATCTTTTCAGAAGTATTCATTTCAGGGGGAGATTAATTTTCTCAGGGGGAGAAATATTTCTTTTCTATTTAAACAAAATTTCCCATAGTTTTTGTCATCATCAAAAAGGGGGAGATTGTTAGAATACAGATTGGTGTTTAATATATCTCATAGTTTTGATGGTAACATTAATGAAATTTTGTATAGAGAATTTATATACTCTAATTTTGTTCAAGTGTTTATTTGTTTCAGATATCAAAATTAATAGTATTCTGGAAGCAAGAACGCCTCTGAACACTACAGAACGAGAAAGCTTTGAACGTCAGAAGCAACACATCAGAAGACTCTGATCTGCTACAGTGACTCTGAGCAAAGATGAGAAGAACTTGAGTAAACAACATACAGTAAAGCTTCAGAAGACTCTAGAAGTACTTAACGCTGCATGTACAGGAGCTCTGATAAGCAAGTATGCTCTGATAATGAATTTCACGCTTAAAGCACTTCGCTGCAAACTCTGATAGAGAAACTCTTATTGAGTTAACTCTGATCTAAAGAACTAGGAACATCATCAGAAGTTCTAATGCAAGACGTTCCAAAGTTGTTGAAGAAGATGTTGTTCAAATAAAGATCCGTTGGCATATTCCTTGTCATTATCCAAACGGCTCTTTCCTCATTCGTGCATGACACAGGATTTCAGACAAAAAGGATTTGTCAGAACATTCCTCTTTTGAGAAAGGAAAAGTCAATAGAAGACAAAAAGAACAGAATGCACAACGTTGCATAAAAGGGGGAGTTTTTGGGATAAAAGAAGAGTTCTTGGTTGAGAAAGCTCAGTATTATACGGATCATTTAAGCATGGATGCATTCGAGGCTATCCTTGCCTTACTCATCTATGGCATCTTTTTGTTCCCTAGCTTCAAGAATTTTGTGGACCTCAATGCCATCAAAATTTTCTTGAAGAAGAATCTTGTGCCTACCTTGCTAGCAGATGCATACCATTCTGTTCATCTGAGGAACTTTCATAATGGAGGGATGATTACTTGTTGTGCTCCTTTTTTATACAAATGGTTCACTTCACACTTGCCCAAAGCTAACGCTTTTTGGGATCCGAAGAAAGGATGGTGGTCACAAAAGATCATGGCTCTCACTCACTCCGATATTGATTGGTATAGTTGTGACTATGATGGGACAATGATCATTGACAATTGTGGGGATTTCGGTAATGTACCTCTTCTCAGTGCTAATGGAGGAATCAGTTATAATCCAATCCTCGCCTGTCGGCAATTGGGATACCCTCTAAAAGACAAGCCCAATGGTGTTCAAGTGGAAAACACTTTCTTCAAAGAAGAAAAAGATAGTCAAGAGCTAAAAGAAAAGATTCTAGAGGCTTGGAAGCATCTTCACAAGAAAGGGAAAAAAGATCTTGGAAGACTCAACTGTGTCTCTTTGGAACCTTACCTCCAATGGGTTCCAAAGAGAGCCATTGCACTAAGGATGCCTTATCCTAAGCAAGAGCCTATGGCTTTGAAGGAAGAACACCCTTTGATCTTCATGTCTGAAGAAGAAAAGTTGAAGATTGCTTTAGTCAAAGCACAACAAACCAAAGAAGCTTGGAAGCACAAGTATCAAGTGGTCGTCGAAGAGAATGCAGAGCTCCAGAAACAACTCCAGTTGAAAGACGAAGAAGTACTCTCTTGTAAGAAGAGGAAAGCACAAGAAGAACCTTCTGATCCTCAGTCTACTCCGTGGAAGTTAATTGTGGACAAGCTCATTCTTGAGAAGGCTCAGATGGAAAAAGAAATCGACAAGCTTAACATGAGACTGCTAGGGGAACCTTGTTAGGATTCATTAGTTGTTGTTTATGTTTAAAACTCTTGTAAGAGGAAACAATATTTTGTAATCCCATTTTGTTGATCAATGAAATAGAGACTTTTGATGTTCGTAAATGTCGGAGTTCCATGACACCATGCGCATTTGCATTTGCATTTTTTCTAACCATTCAAGGAAATTCAAACTTTTTTTTTGCAGACAACAACATGGTGAGAAGAGACATGCTTCCTTTCCCGGATTTGAGGTTGGTCCATCTTAGGATGTTAGCAAGACTTGTCAGAAACCTCGCTGCTTTCATTGCCAAATGTGGAGATCTCCTACCACTGATAAGTGCTCAAGTCAACGAGCCCATGTTGCAGGCTCTGGTCGAGTTTTATTCTCCAACTTACCACTGCTTCGTCTTTCCAGACTTTTAGCTACTCCCGACCATAGAGGAGTACACCTACTATTTGAAGATTCCATGGACTTTCACGCTTCCTTACGGAAAACCAAAGAGAAGGGATTTAGCTAAAGCTCTACATCTCAAGCAAGAGGATTTACCACCCATGAGAGCGAAGGGAGGATGGTACAGAATGGAAGTAGGACCTCTGATGGAAATGGCCGAAAATCATTATGAAAATAGAAATTTGGGCATCTTTGAAGCAATTTTGGCATTTCTAATATATGGGTTGTATCTCTTCCCAAGTCGTTATGACTTCATCAGTGAGGAGGCTATCCGTCTTTTCATCATCAAAAATCCAGTAAATGAGATACTGGCAGATACCTATGTGGTCATCCACCGCTTCATCTTATACGATCTCGAGCAATTTTCGTGCTGCCTCGCACTGCTTGACAGGTGGTTTACCTCTCATCTACCCAGGACTCACATCCTTTGGAGGCTTCCCAGCAAAAGCGTATGGATTTCTAAGCTGATCACTCTCAGGCATTATGACATCACTTGGTATGACATCAGCCTTGGTAATCTAGTCATGATTCCCAGTTATGGAGAGTTCCCCAATGTACCTCTCATTGGGACGAAGGGGGTTATCACCTACAATCCTGTTCTTGCCCAGCGTCAATATGGGTATCCCACCGGGCCGGAGCCCGAACCGGAACTGCTGAGACCTTGCTTCTGCGAAACTGGTCGCAGCCCTGAACTGGAAGCCCGTGCTCAATACGCTCAGAGAGATCCTCAACTCTTGGGTATAACTCCAATGGAGAACGTAAGCTGTTTAACTACTAGAGGATACTTGCTTTGGTCGAAAGAAATAGCTTTGACCATGTTCTATACTCATGGTTATGAGATAACTATGGAACCTGAGGTCCCCACAACCAGGGAAGAGCTGAAGTACGCTTTGATCAAAGCACAACGAGAGAATGAAGAGCTATGGGAAATCATCCGCCTGGACCAAGCTCATGTTGAAGACCAAGAAGGAGAAGGATCATCTTGTTAGAATGATCATTATTTCACCATTTCCTGTTTTCCCTAAAAAGGATTGTAATCCTAATGTTGCATTTACTTTCACTTCTTGTAAGAAAGGTCTTGCTTTTTAGCAAGAGCCATCTATTGTAATAGACTTCAATTATCAATGAAAAAACGTTTTTTTAAGCATGTCGTTACATGTTGTTCCAACTTTTTTGTTTGTAAACAAAGTTTTTCTTTTCCTTGAATGGCTTGTACATTTGCATTTACATTTGCATTCGCATATCATCCTGCATGGATCTTGCATTCGAGTTCCGCAGCTCATCCTTTGTTCTTGTTCAGAGAAGAGAGAGAAGGGAGTCACGCTGAATACTCACAAATACAACACTCGGTCCAGAGCTCAGAAGAAAATGGCTGATAATGAACAGAGTTTCGACCAAATGGACAACGACTTTGAAGGAATCAAGGGTGACATCAGCCATATTATGGAAGTTCTCAATATAATCAAGGCAAAGATGGACACACAGTCTACGGTAATCTCCGAAGTCGCCACGACAGCGGCCAACGTCACGGTAGCTCTAGTTACCACTGCAGAATTTCCCTATGGCATGTCTCGGGATTTCGTACCATTATTCATCAATATACAATCTTCAAGTCTTAATCCACTATTTGATTCAACTATCAGGAATCCCATTATCACTCAGGCGGGTGGACCAACTACAGTGCGACTTGTCTTCAACAATCAACAACCGATCTTTGACATACCTGACGGTTCTGAAGCCGAAGATGAAAAGCACGAAAAATTAAGGGTAGATATGGACATTATGGCTAAGAGGATGAGAGCCATCGAAGGAAGCAATGTTTTTGGGTCTGACGCCAAAGACCTGTGTCTGGTGTCCGGTTTGGTATTTCCCCAGAAATTCAAGATGTCAGTGTTTGACAAATATGAGGGGACTACTTGTCCCAAAGTACACCTGATCAAGTACTGCAGGCGGATGGCTCCGCATATTGAAAACGACAAGCTGTTGGTGCGTTGTTTTCAGGACAGTCTTAAAGGAGCATCGGTTAAATGGTATCTCATCCTGGATCAAGCAAAGATCCATGGTTTTCAAAACCTTTCAGATTCCTTCATTCAACAATATAAATACAACATGGACTTAGCTCCAGACCGCCTTCAGCTTCTCAGCATGACACAAAAGAGCACTAAAACCTTTAAGGAATACGCGAAAAGATGGCGCGGAACTGCAGCTCAAGTGGAGCCACCCCTTACTAAAAAGGAATTAGAAGACTGGTTCGTAGATACGGTCAAGCCAGAATTCTATGAGCGACTGGTCAGCAGTGTTACGACCAACTTTTCTGACATCGTGGCAGTGGGGGTCAAAGTTGAAGCCGGTTTAAAAAGCGGGAAAGTGGCTACTCCAAATACTAATTCAAGCACCAGTGCAGCAAAGAAGCCGGTTAGCAAGTTTCACAAAAAGAAAGAGAGGGATGTAAGTGCGGTAACTTACGGAAAGAAGGCGCAAAGTTCCAGGAACCATCGCCAGCAATAACATCCATCATCATATATAGCATTTGTGACTCCAGTTTTTCAATAGTCATCGCAGCAGGGTCCTCAGCATGGGGCATCCAGCAATCAGCAACAATATCACTCTAGCAATCAACAACAATATCATCAGCCGCAAGGTTAGCAGCCTCAAAACAGGGCTCCAAGGGCAAATTATCAGGCTAATCGACCAAAAATACAGCCTATTTCGATGAGCTACACTGATTTGTTCCCCATGTTGATAGAAAGAGGTTTGGTCAAGACATGGAAGTTGGGTGCTCCACCTAATCCACTTCCATTCTACTACAACGCCAATGCTCGTTATTTATTTCACAAGAACGCTCCAGGCCACGACCTTGAAGGATGCTTTGCGCTCCGGCACCTCGTTCGAGAGTTAATTGAAAAAAGAATTCTGTCCTTTGAAGACAATCACCCAAACGTAAAGAATAATCCTCTGCCAAACCATGGTGGGGTAAATGCTATTACTGAAGAAGGTGAAGGGTCAGAAGATAAGACAGTTACTACTATTGATGAGATCAAGGTACCATTGGCGGACCTACACAAACGTCTTGCTCAAGCATGGGCGCTTAAGACATCTCATGAAGACTGCGAACAATGCATGCTGAACCCAGAAGGTTGTGACGCTGTGAAAAAACATATTCGAGCAATGATCGAACAAGGGATGATAGAGATTGCTCGTAGGAAGAAAGGGGAAGATGTGGCTGTCATTGAACCCGTGTTTAACATGCCTGAGGAATCTAACAAAAGAGTTGTGTTCAGAAATAATAACAACAACAACTACAAAAACGTCCGGCCGGTATTCCGCGACGATGCACCCCCGAAATTTGGGAGAGGGCAAGCCAGATTCAAACCGAGGGGAGGATCCAAACCTCACCCGAGGGCCGTAACACCTAAACAGGACCATTCATGGTGTGAAGGAATCTTCAAAGAAAGGAAGCCAGCAAATGTAGCTAACATTGTCGGTGGGAGTAAGATGACCCGGAGTGGTCGCATATATCAACGGCGGACAAATAATGTGGTTCCTCCACCAACAACTTCTGTCCCAAAAGCTGTTGTTCCTCCAAAACCCGTTCTAGAGGCAGTTGTCACTAAAGAGCCTTTGGTCAAAGGGAAAGAAAGCCTCAAAAATGATGAAGAAGAGTTCCTTAGAATCATCAAAAGAAGTGACTACCGGGTGGTAGACCAATTGAATCAAACGCCATCTAAGATCTCGGTCATGGCATTACTCTTAAGCTCTCCGGCGCATCGCCAGGCTCTGCTCAAAATCTTAAAACAAGCCCATGTTACCAAAGATATTACAGTGGGGCAATTCGACTCCATTGTAGCAAACATCACGGCCTGCAACACGTTAAGCTTTGATGACAATGATCTGACAGTGGAGAAATGCAAGCACAATCGTGCTCTACATGTGTTGATCAAATGCGAAGAAGATACATTGTCCAGGGTTCTTGTTGACACAGGATCCGTGCTCAATGTAATGCCGAAAAGGACACTAGCCAAGCTGGCTTATCAAGGTGCTAACATGAGGCCAACTTCTCTCATAGTAAAGGCATTTGACGGGTCTAGAAGAGCTGTGATAAGGGAGGTTGATCTTCCTATCATGATCGGACCGCAAATATTTGAAGTCACCTTTCAGGTGATGGATATTAATCCGGTCTACAGTTGTTTATTGGGAAGGCCATGGATCCACGCAGCTGGCGCTGTTACTTCTACTCTCCATCAGAAAATGAAGTTTGTTGTGGATGACCAGTTGGTCATTATTCATGGAGAAGAGGATTTAATAGTAAGCAACTTGTCCTCATTCCGGTATATCGAAGCTGACGAAGATTCCCTTGAGACAGCCTTTCAAGCACTAGAAATAGCTCACGCTGTTATGGTCGACGAATCTGACATAACTCGCGGTCCATCCTTCACCTCTGTTTAGAGCATCAAGGCGGCACTGAAAGCTGGAGTCCCGTTGGGATGGGGAGAGATCATTGAAGTCAACGCTCGGGCCAAAAACGATCAACAAGGGTTGGGTTACAAACCAACTCTAGAAGGCGGGTCAGAGGAAAGCACCATGAAGAAGAAGTCTTTGAAGGAAATATTTACCAGTGGCGGAATACAAATCAACGCCATCATTGCTGAGGATGAGGATTGCAATCTAGATCATCTGATAACTCGGGGAGGAGTAGATTTGCACAACTGGGAGGCTGTGGAAATCCCCGTCTTTTTACCTTTAGAGTAATTTCATTTTGCTTGTTAGCTTTGTGTTTTTCTTTAAAATTCCTGGTCTTGCCCAAGGCCTGCGAATTATTTTGTATTGGGCCACTTTGCAATTTGAAAGTCCATTAATGAAAAAGTGTTTTTGTTAAAACTCTTGTTTATTTTCTGCGCATCATTTTCACTCCTTTTATTAAAAGGAGAAATGGCAATCTTTTTGAAAATATAAAAACAACCCTTCATCTGCATGTCTGTGTGTGTGTGTGTCTAATTGTTCCCAAAAATAACACATGAAGAATACCTCCATCCACCACAGAATCCTATGATCCTTCGGTTCCTTCTACTAGTGGTTCATCTGTCTTTCAAGCGGAAGAAGAGAATGATGAAGAATTAGAAGTCCCAGAAGAGTTGAAGAGAATGACTGAGTACGAAGATGTTTATCTCCCGCCATACAAAGAGCAGACTGAGGTCATCAATTTGGGATCAGAAGAAGAAAAAAGAGAAGTCAAGATCGGGTCATCATTGGGACCAGAGATCAAAAGCGGGCTAATAGCACTCCTCCGAGATTATGTCGACATATTTGCTTGGTCTTATCAAGACATGTCAGGGTTGGATACTGACATTGTTATGCACAAGCTCCCCCTGAAGACAGAGTATCCTCCGGTCAAACAAAAACTTCGCAGATCAAGACCACACATGGCTCTTAAAATCCGAGACGAAGTCAAGAAACAAATTGATGCAGGATTTTTAGCGGTATCCAAATATCTAGAATGGGTGGCAAACATCGTACCAGTCCCAAAGAAGGATGGCAAGGTCAGGATGTGCGTCGATTACAGGGATTTAAACAAAGCAAGTCCGAAGGACGATTTCCCTTTACCACATATCGACACTTTGGTGGATAATACGGCAAGCTTCGCAGTATTCTCATTCATGAACGGATTTTCTGGTTATAATCAGATAAAAATGGATCCATCCGACATGGAGAAAACAACCTTCATCACACCTTGGGGAACCTATTGTTATAAGGTCATGCCTTTCGGTTTGAAGAATGCAGGGGCAATGTATCAGAGGGCCATGGTCACACTCTTCCATGAAATGATGCACAAAGAAATCGAAGTATATGTGGATGACATGATCGCAAAATCTCAAAGCGAAGAGGATCATTTGGATCATCTGTTGAAGCTATTTGAGAGACTCTGAAAGTATCAACTAAGGTTAAATCCCACAAAATGCATCTTAGGAGTTCGGTCAGGAAAATTACTTGGTTTCATCGTTAGTCAACGAGGAATTGAAGTAGACCCCGACAAGGTTAAAGCAATCCAAGAGATGCCTGCTCCTAAGACAGAGAAACAAGTCAGTGGTTTCCTCGGACGTTTGAATTACATCTCCAGATTCATCTCCAATCTAACTCCTACTTGCACGCCGATCTTCAAGTTGTTACGAAAAGATCAGACAGTGGTATGGAACGAAAACTGCCAGGCCGCATTTGAGAAAATCAAGCAGTATTTACAAGAACCTTCGGTGTTGATTCCCCCTGTACCCGGAAGACCTTTGTTCATGTATATGACAGTGTTAGAAGATTCAATGGCCTGTGTTTTGGGCCAGACTGATGAGTCAGGAAAGAAAGAACACGCAAACTACTATCTGAGCAAGAAGTTCACCGATTGCAAGAGTCGTTACTCTCCCCTAGAGAAAGCCTGTTGTGCCTTAGCATGGGCCGCCAAGCGTCTGAGACAGTACATGATTTGTCACACCACCATGCTGATTTCTAAGATGGACCCCATCAAGTACATCTTTGAAAAGCCAGCTCAAACAGGAAGATTGGCCAGATGGCATATGCTCTTATCAGAGTACGATATTCAGTATGTTGCTCAAAAGTCTATCAAGGGAAGTGTCTTGTCAGAACACCTCGTAGAGCATCCCATGGAAGATTATCAACCACTCAAGTTTGATTTTCCTGATGAAGATGTGATATATATTCAACGCACAAAACCAGAGCCTGGTCCTGAAGAAGGTCCCGAGCCTGGATCCCGCTGGGAAATGATGTTTGATGGAGCGTCAAACAAAAATGGACATGGTGTTGGAGCTGTTTTGAAAAATCCAACCGGAGGATACACTGCTGTCACAGCCCGACTTTGTTTTTCGTGTACGAACAACATAGCCGAGTATGAAGCCTGCATCTTAGGGTTGGAAGCTGCTATCGATCTTCGCATCAAAATCATAGAAGTAATTGGTGATTCTGCTTTCGTGATCTACCAACTCAAAGGAAAATGGGAAACCAGGGATGAAAAATTGATCCCTTACAAAACTCATATCTTGGAGATGGCTGAATATTTTGATGAAATTACCTTCAAGCATGTACCAAGAGCGGAAAATCACATTGCTGATGCACTGGCCATGATGGCATCGATGTGGAAGGTTCAGTTTGTTAATGAGGCGCCTCTGATTCGTATTGAAAGAAGGACAGTACCTGTATACATTATGACAATAGACGAAGAAACTGATGAGAAACCATGGTTCCATGACATCAAAAACTTTCTTCAAAATCAAGAATATCTAGCTGACGCATCCAGAATTGACAAAAGAGCCATACGAAGATTATCGGCTAAATTCTTCATCAGCAATGGTACCTTGTACAAAAGAAACCATGACATGGTGCTACTTCGATGTGTCGATGAAAGAAGGTGAGTCGCATAATGACCGAAGTACACGAAGGAACATTCGGTACCCATGCCAACGGCCACGCCATGGCTAAGAAAATCTTAAGAGCAGGCTACTTTTGGTTAACTCTGGAGACATATTGCATACTCTTCGCTCGAAAATGACATAAATGCCAAGTCTATGCAAACAAAGTGCATGTCCCTCCACATCCTCTCAATGTGATGACGTCCCCATGGCCTTTTGCAATGTGGGGCATAGACATGATTGGAGCAATAGAGCCAAAAGCGTCCAACGGCCACTACTTCATCCTCGTTGCAATTGATTACTTCACCAAATGGGTGGAAGCACCATCGTATGCGAACGTGACAAAACAAGTGGTTGCTCGCTTCATCAAAAAGGAAATCATCTGTCGATACGGTATTCCTAACCAGATCATTACTGACAATGGGTCGAATCTAAATAACAAAACGATGAAGGAACTCTGTGACGATTTCAAGATCAAACATCACAATTCGTCTCCTTACAGACCCAAGATGAATGGCGCAATTGAAGCTGCAAACAAAAATATCAGGAAAATAGTACAAAAGATGGTCATAACCTACAAGGATTGGCACGAGATGTTACCATTTTCTCTACATGGATATCGAACATCAGTGCGAACCTCAACAGGGGCAACTCCCTTTTCCTTAGTATATGGGATGGGCGCTGTGCTACCCATCGAAGTCAAAATACCTTCCCTTAAGATCTTGATGGAAGCCGAGCTTGAGGAAGACAAATGGATAAAAGAAAGGTTCGACTCATTGAACCTCATTGATGAAAAAAGAATGACAGCCATGTGTCATAGTCAGATCTATCAGCAAAGAATGATAAGAGCGTTCAACAAGAAGGTTCGTCCCAAAGAGTATAGGGAAGGAGAACTTGTGCTTAGAAAAATCCTACAAACTCAAAAGGATATGCGTGGCAAGTGGATGCCCAACTACGATGGCCCCTTCATTGTAAAAATTGTCTTCTCTGGAGGATCTCTAATTCTTGAGACTATGGATGGCGAACAACTCAAGTATCCCATCAACTCAGATGTAGTGAGAAAGTACTATGCATAAAATCAGAAAACCTAGAAAGGGGATTCCAGTGCTTCAGCAAGACGGAAGTCCAAGAATCGAAAGCTGACAAGCGTCGAGGGCAAAGTCTTGCGCAAAATGGTAGAAGAAAGATCAACGCCTGTCATTCTCGTCAAAAGCAGCAAAGCAAGTGAACGGATAGTTAGGAGGATCGGATTATTATGGGATTCTGTCACCCTTTCTGTTTGCCATTTTTTCCAAATGTATAAAGTTCCCGAGGCTTTGCCCTTTGTAAAGTTCTTGTCTATCAATGAAATCAGTTTTTGGCCAATCATTGTTATGATCTTCTGTTTTTATTATGCAATTTCACTTATTTGTTAATAAAGATTTTTCGAAAAGCAAAGTGTTTTGAAAAACTTAAATCTTATTTTAAAAAGAAAACATAATTTGACAAAATGATTGAAGAAATCTAGAGGTAACCTGATAACATTACACAATTCTCAAGCCGTGAAAGTCTGCTGTCACCTTTGACCAAACTGGATGTGTCCGACAGCAATTCCTGCTTTTTAGCAAAGACTTCTCCTCTGCAGGATTACGAGGATATTGTCTATCTTGGAAGATTGTTATCTACGCCAAAGGAAATGTCGCCTAACTAGAAGCAAATGAGACTCAGCGTAACAAGTTCCCTCTGTGTTTTCCTTGTTTTGCTTTCCTTTGTTCCTGCGGTTCGGTCTGCATTTTACATACAGCATCATACCAATATACGCATTTGTTTGCATTTTGGTTTCGGTATCTGATCGTTTGGCTGTTTCCTTTGAGATCCTTTGGTCGTTACCTCTATCTTTGATCCTTTACAACAAGTTTCGCTTCAAGGTTGACGCCCCAAGGTTACTGGTAATCCTGGGATTACCTACCTTCTCTGGAAGCTAGTGGTGACTAGCAATATCCGATTTGCAAAATGGACGGTTGTTACCAATCTTTATCTTTGATTTGGTCGTCACCAATAATCTTTAAAAGTCTAGTAATCACTAGCATTTGTTCAAAACCAATTGTGTTCAGTGTCTCGACTTGGTTGTCACCAACAATTTTCCAAACCCAGTTGTCACTGATTCTGTTATAAAGCCAACCAATCGTTATTGGAATCCTTTTAATTCGGTTATTACCAATCTTTGCTAAAATCTAGTGGTTACTATTATTGCCTTTTAAAACCAATATTCATTGGTACTAGAGTTGGTCGTTACCAAAATTTCCTAAAAAGCCCAATAATTATTGACATCGCCTTCAAATCCAGTTGTTATTGGTACCTGTTCATTTGGTTATTACCAGTCTTTCTGAATCTAGTAGTTGCTAGTATTACCTTCAGATCCAATTGTTATTGGTGCCTTTTGGTTCGATTGTTACCAATCTTTCTAAGTCTAGTGGTTACTAGCATTGTTTGGAAAATCTAGTTTTCACTAGCAGTATCCTGAACCAGTTGTTATTTGTATACCTGATTTGGTCGTCACCAATTGGCCTAAGTCCAATAGTTATTGGCATCGCTTAAATCAGATTGTTATCGTCACTTTGGTCTGGTCGTTACCAAACTCTTTGAAAATCCAATAGTTATTGGTCTCCTTGGACTCGGTCGTTACCAATTTCTCCAATTAAATCTAGTGGTTACTAGCATTATCCATGAATCAATTATTATTGGTACATCCCTATTTGGTCATCACCAGTCCCCTATAAGTCCAGTAGTTACTGGCATTGCTTGATAACTAATCGTTATTAGTCGGTTGTTACCAATTCCCATAGCCGAAGTCCTGTGTTTTATCAATATTGCTTGGAATTCCCAATTGTAATTGGAACTTCGATTTGGTCGTCACCATATCCCCAGCAAGTCTAGTGGTATTTAGCACTTTTTGGGAACCAAACTTCGATTTGGTTGTCACCATATCCCTAGTAGGTCTAGTGGAAACTAACACTGGTTGAAACTGTTTGTTGTTCTGGTCGTCACCAATTTTCCCAGTTGATGCTTTTGCTTTCCCAGTCGAGTCTCGGAGAATTAGCGGATACTAATTCCCCCGGCGCGTTCGGTCTTGTTTCTAAACTTTTCCTGAAGATCCCGTTTGAACTCTTCGTTATAGGAAATTTCTCATCTGGTTATCCCCGGTGAGGTTCGTGTCTCCGTTCTATCTTTTTCCCCGGTGAAGTTTTTCTTCCCCAGTGGAATTGTTCCCCAGCGAAGTTTTCCCTGGTGGGCTTCCTCATCTAGTTATCCCCAGTGAGGTTTGTGTCTTCCTTCCCCAGTGAAGATGTGTCTTCCCTGGTAAAATTTGTGTCCCCTGTGTGAAAGATCCCTTTGAGCAGCATCTTTAGTCATGTTTGAACTATCTTGCTTATCTTCGCTTTGAATCTTTCCCCAGTGTGTTGGGTCCCCCGTGAGTGGTTACTCGTTGTCTTGTCGTTCTTTTATATTTGCTCGTGTGCCTGCATCTGTCTTGCATTCAAGCATCATAAATCATCATTTAGATTCATGGCATATTTGCATTCGTCCTTTTGCATATCATCGGATCTAAGGGACAAAATTTCTGGTTTGCTATATTTAAATACCTTTCACTGCGATTCTATGAGGATTGTTATCTCTCATTACCATCTAGTGAAGATATTTAAATAGGGGCATCTGTTGCACCCTAAATTTTGGCCCCTTAGATCCTCATCATCATGGTAAGATCATATTCATTTGATTAACTAACCTTAACCCATTTCAAGTTTATCTTTGTTAAGATGCAGATGAATCAGGGTTCCGTACCGTCAAAATCGAGGCTTCGGTGGTCTGATCAATCAATGTTTTGGATTGATTCAACCATAAACAAGATCAAGAATACTACATTGGGTCAAGTATGAATTCAATTTGAGGTGGTCACCCGGGAACTGAGAACAGTTCAAGATACCCGATTAGGGTTTTGGATCAGGAAAAGTCAACTGTAGTTTGACTTTTGATTTAAAAAGTGTTTCAATGGTGGGATCATGGTCCATTAAGTTCCTATGGCTTAGTAAAGTCTATTCAAATAGTTTCAAGCCCTCAGAATACCCGAAGCCCCAACAGTCGACTCGGTAGTCACCGATTGATCGTACGGTTGATCGAAAAGTCAACTCTTCAACAAAGAGGAATTTAACTTTAAGATGTGAATCAAAAATGTTCCTTATGTCATATTACACCTTCCCATAAAATTTCATGACCATTGGATCAAGGGTTAGGAAGTAATTGCAAAAATCGGGAATTAGGGTTTCAAAATGGGTAAAACCATAACTCCTCAACCACACATCCAAATGAAGTGGTTCAAAGCTCATTGGAAAGCTCTTGACAAGTCCTAGAAAATCTTCAAAGTGGTCCATGATCAGAAAATTCATAGATTTGGAGTTATGACAGATTTCATTTCAAGAAAGGAAATAACTTGGAAAATTTCTAAGTTATTTGGCCTTTTAAGCTTGATTTTTCAACAACTTGGAAGGGTTTTTCAACCTAGTTCCATCTAGAATTTGGAAATCTCAAAAATATGAAAGTTATAGAGATACTTAAGGGCTTTCTAAATTGTGGTAGAACTCCTCAATAGCATGTGTGAACAGAAAGTTATGAATCATGAAAATTAGGGCTGCCACACTTGAGATTACCAATCCAACACTTTTCAAAATTCAGATTTCCACAATTTAAGCTATCCTTGACCCTTGGATTATGATTCAATCTGATAATTAGAGGTGTGGATGAGTGAAAATGCAGAAAAATGAGGGATGTGAAGAGAGAGGCAAGTTGCAAGCAACTTGTAATAAACATCAAATGTGTAAGAGGAAAGAGAAACTTTTCCTCCAAGAACTGTTGCAGCTACAAGACTCATCACTCTAATCCCTATGCAGTCACCTCATGCATCATTCCACTTGATTTTCTGACCTTCCTTGAGCCATGGAACTGATATGTAGAGATCTTGGCAAGATTCATTTCAAAATTTCACAAACTCCCTCCAAAATTGGCAAAATCCAAATCTGCCCTCACTTCCATTTTCACTATAAATAGAGGCATTCTCTATGATGTTAGACACACCAGAGAACTCTTATAAACCAAGAGAAACAACAGCTCTCACCTCTCCATCATTTCCTCAAAAATCTCATTCTTCCAAAAACTTCAAGTTTTCACTAAAAACTGTCTTGAGTAAAACTCTGCTCAAACTCAGTTCCACCACTTCCAAGCCACTCAAAACCATTTACACAATCCATAAACATTATGTAGAAGGTGTTCATACACTCAAACCACCTAAAAACCTCATTTTCCCAAAAGTCAACCTTCATACCTTGATATGTTGACTTTCATGCACTTTGGAAGCCAAATTTTTACTTGAGGCATTTCCCACCATTCCAACACTCCCAACACCTCATATATATCATACCTCAACTGTCCAAAGTCTTAAAAACCAGCTGGGAAGTTCAGAACTCAAACTGTCTTGAAAGATAGCTTGTTGATTAAAGAGGAAGAAAACTCTCAATCTTTGCCAAAGAAGAAGGTCTCTGGGTTTCTTAGCTTTTTAACTTGCTCAAGATCTGTCTACAAGAGGTATGTAATGTTCAATCTCTTTATTATTCATACATTACCATGTTTTACCATTTTGAGATGCTTGTTGTGAAAATATAGCCTTTGCTATCCCATAAGGGTTCTTAGTTAAGAACTTATGTTTTGTGGTCATGGTATTGCTTTTGTCAAAGTATTTTATCCATGTATGATGTGTTGTTGATATGTTACCAATATTGCACTTTGATATTGTGTATAACTGGTTTTTGAAGATTTTGTCTATATGGTAATTTTAGGGATCCAAACTTGAAATGTTGGTATGCTTGCCCTAGATTTGTCAATCTTTGTTTATTGGTCATGTTTGAAAAAAAACTTGTAAGTTGTTTCATAAGAACCCCTCCCCCTAGGTCATGTGTGGATCTATTTTCACTGTTATTCACAAGTTGTTATATTTTCCTTACTTCTTGCTATACCATTATCATGAGTTTTGAGTCAAAATGCCTATGCTTGCCATGTTGTGTCTCAAATGTTTTGAACTATTAGTTTGTGTTTATATGACCTTGTTTGCCTAGTTGAAATTGTTGAAAATGTTGAAAGCATGAGATTTGTTCATTGAGGCTTGTTATGAGATTTCATGTTTTTGTTGTCAAAGATATTTGAACTAGTACACCAGTTTTCATTTTGTGCAGCCTGTGTGGTTTTTAAGTTGTGAAAACATCATCTAACTTGTTTTGAGGTTATATATGTTATGTGTATGTCCAAACTGCCCTTGCTTTCTCAAAAACAACTTGTCACTTCCAACTGCATTTTCAAAACCTTATGATACTACCAATATACCATTTTCTGTTCCAACTGAGTTTTACTTTATCCATGTGTATAGAATCAATGTTCTACATGTTTGAAACTTGTATGTGGTGCCAAATCATCCCAACTGCCATGAACCTGTTTGCTGCCTGACTGAATTGTTGTTTTCGTATTTCATGAGTTTCAAAATGCCATATTTTGTTTGGTGATGATTTGATCTATTTCTTGAGCATAATCTCATCTATTAGCATATGTATGGTATGTGTATGACATTTGTTTCATCATAAATCTCATTGCCTTGAAAATGCCCTGATGTACCCAAATTCTGTTTCAAAACAGCTTTTTCATAGCCATTAGCATGTCACATCTCATTTCTGTTTGCATATGCCTAAATTTTGAGTTAAAACTCATCCATCCTCATGATTATGGTGTATGTATATTGTTTGTTTGATCTATGTCCACTTGTTTTCTCTTGTCACTTCCAAATTGCATTTTTAAGCCAAAACATGCCATGACCATGCCAAGTTCTTTTCTGTTTGCAAAATGTTTGTTTTCTGAGTTGAAATTCCTTCATTGTCATATGTATGATGTGTATATGCTATGAATTGACATGAGGCCACTCATCTTTTGTTAGACCAGTTTGTAACCTCATTGTTGCCAAAACTGTTTTGAAACCACAGCTGCACACACTTCTTTTCTTTTTCTGTTTGATTTGTTTTAGTTTAGCTCATGAGCATATGACCTCTAGACAGTGTGTTATGTGTATGTATCTGAACTAACATCTTTGTGTTTGCCTTGCCATTTTCCTCCTGCCTGTCATAACACCCTACTCACCTATGTGATATCATTGAAACTTGATAACTAGTTTGTGTTGTGTATATTGTTTGATCAATCTTAGGTTGTAATCTCATCCATAGACATATTTGAGACTTGTATGTGGTATCTTTTTTGTCTCAACCTCTTCCAATCATGTTTGGTTTCAAATTGTGCATTTTCATGCTTAAGTGAGCAGTTGGTGTGTGATTTTCATTTCTATGTTGTTTGTGGATAATTTAGAAGTGTAGACACATTTAATATCATGATTTAAGTTTGTGTGTGAAGCCTATTCAATCTGTTTATGCTTATTCCATGATTTAGCTTTCAACTTGCATTTCTTTCAATTCCAAATAGCTTGGCATAACAGTTGTGTTTTGAGTGTAATCTTGGCATTATGATTGTGATCTTCTTGTTTTCTCATTGCATTCTAGATGTTTTGGTTGAGACTTCATGCTTGTATTGATTTTGTTGTGATCAAAGTGTTTGTTCCATCCATGTTTGGTATGCTGTTAAGATCTAGGCAGCAGGGCCCTTTGATTGTGGCCTGCAGCTTGGCTACTATTGCTGGCCAACCATTGATTCCTCTCTCATATCATATTTTGATCTAGCCACAAATGCACATGATTGTAACTTTTACCTGTTCAAAGTTCTAAATAGTTTGATTGTTGGTTTGAGGTTATGTTTTATTTGTATGCAAGCAAATTCACCATTTTTCACAAGTTCATCAATATGTTGTCGTGCTTCTTTCTTCTGCCTGAACCTTTATGTTTGGTTTGTGAACTTTAAAAACACCAATTGACATGATTAGGACTGTTAGGCCATGTGTACATGATCACATCTTCCACCTGTTTTGACAGCTTTCCCTCATTTTCATGTTATCATTGCAATTCATGTGCCATTTTCCATTCTATTGGTTTATGCTTGAGCCCTAAATGTACAATACCTCTGTTGTGATATGTGTGACTTGTGTACAATACATTTTTGATGTATATGAACTCTGAATTGGTGTGTTTCATCAAAATGCAACTCATTTACCAATTATGCATCTTCAATCGTGTTTCTTGTTAGAAGCATCATTTCATAATTTTGTGGATACCATCATGATCCTTGTTAAAAAACAATCAGTTTAGGCTTAAATTTTGTTAAAATTGGAGCTGTTTTGAGCAAGTTTGATTGCTTCACGTTTTTTTGGTTTGGTGACTTGTTTTTTGCCCAGAATTCCATCATATTTTAGTGTTATTTATTTATAGGGGTGGCTTTATACTTGGATGTATAGCCACCCCAGTGGTAATCAACTTGCGCGCTTTGTACCTTTCACTTGCCAGTCCTGAGTTCGATCCTTGGTGATCAACTCTTTTGGGCATTTTTATTTTCAATTGTAATTGATTCATTTTGTGTTATTCTTTCCTTTCCTAACCAGCGCGCGCGCAGTGGCCTATTGGTTTGTGTTGTGTTTGTGAACACCAAGGGCGTGGGTTCAATCCCTACCCATGCCATTTTTTATGTGCTTGTTTATTTTATTTTTATAAAAACTTTGAAACTTCAATAAATTCATAACTTATTCATTGTTTATTATTTTTGACCCGTTCTTTTTGCAAATGATTCATTGTAATGTCTATTTTCACTTAATGGATTAAAATCTCAATTTTCTTGTTTTTGCAATGCCCTTTTGCCCACTTGTTAGTTGGTTCATTCTTAGGTCGTTATTTCATGCCTTGATCGAATTTCTTTCATACTATACTTGACTTGTCTTGTAAGATTTATTGGTATGTGTTAGTTAACATGTTAGGTTTACCTTCCTTTGGTTGTCACCATGAAATTATTGTCCTCTTCCTAAAGTTTTGAATTTAACCGTTGTGAACATTCCTTGCGTATTTGATTGTCATTAATGCCTAAATGTTGTTACATTTGATTTTATAACATGATCATCTTAAAGTTGTGACTTACTTGCATGATTATTGTTTCATCTTTGTTAAGATATTTGATTCTTGGTTGTAACCATTGGTTCTATTTAATCCTTGCTTATCGTAATATGCATGCTTGCTTGGTTGTAACCATATATCTTATTCATCCTGCTTAATTGTTTATTGCTTTGTTAAGTATTTCTTCCCCAAGTGATGGAACTTTTTAGTTCTCATCCAAGTTGCCCTTCTCTCTCCTTCCAAAGGAAAAGTTTCTCCATTGACCCTTGTGTCATGGATAGTTCATTACCCTACCTTGACTTTGTAAAGTCATCTTAAACCCTAGCTTAGTTAAGTTAGAACATATAAGCCATTAGACTTTGCTTTAAGTCTAGAAAACCCACCTTTATTAGGAGTGTTCTTCAACTAGAACCTTAGGATAGAGTTTGTAAACTCTATGTAAGAATCATAGTAATGATTACTTCCTCCCCTCTTGAGTGTTATAACATAGATCTAGAGAGTCTTGTTAGACTCTATACGAGCATTGTTATGTTTGTTCCCCTCCGAACCTTGATCATAATCAAGTGTTCTTCAACCCTAGTCAGGTGAACTACGATTGCTCTGATTCTATCCTAGTTAGGATACGTAGGCAGAGGACGCGATGTCTTTGCGAGCAAGCTTAGAAACCATCTTTAGGTTTTAACCTACGGCCTTCATCCTTTACCCAATCCCAAACCTTAACATTTAGCAAACTTAGCATGCAAACAAACAAAAGGTTCCTGTAGAGTACTACAGATGTTTAGGATGTGAAATACCTACCTTAGGCATAACCAACCCCGATCCCCGAATCTCTTAGCGTTGTTGTTACATCGCGAAAAGGGTTTTTCTTTCTTTAGATCTTTCCTTTGGATAAATTAAAGACCGGTTGTGAATTTAAGAATTAAGATTCAAGTTAATCAATAGCTTGGTATCACGATTCTCACCGCAACAACAGGAAATCTACAAATTCTCCTGACTACATCAACTCAGATCAGATGTATTTCATGTACTGTCTAGGTAAAGGTATCAAGGTGGATCTGCCTTACTTACTTTTCACTCATCTATGGGGACATGTAAAAATGTCCAGAGAATCTGTCAAAATAAAGCATCAGAAGGTGAGAAACTGGATCCCTATGGGAAGACTGATCTTAGATGTTCTGACTGAAAATGGACTAGTGGGTCATCTGACAGAGGCTGGTATGAAAGAAGAGTTAGCCTCAATTGTTGGAAAACCTCTGAATGGAAAGAGTCTGCAGAGGATGAAAATAGTGGAAGAACTTACTTCTGCACCAAGTCAGATCAACACTGAAGAAGTAAGCAAGAGAAGAATTCCTTTAGATGATTTTCCTCTCTTCTATGCTGACGAACCAAAGGAAGTCATTCTGAACTACATAGTTGAATGCTTAGCAGATGGAACTCCGTTGCCAGAAAATTTGGTCCAAAGAACAAATGCACCTGGACCAGATCTCTATGGGGAGAAACAGAGGAAGAAAAGAAAGGTCTCAAAAGAAGGATCTTCTAAGCCCAAGAGGAAAGCTTCTGGAGAAGCATCTTCTGCAAAGCCAAAACGCATCAAGAAGCAGAAAGGTAACACTTCTGCAAGTTTATCTTCTATTTTAGAACAAGTAAGAGAAGTACTAACATCTGAACCTCCTCCTCCTTATGATCCAATTCCCTCACCTTCTCCTCCTCACGATTTTGAACCCATTCCATCTGAACCACAAAAATCTCAACCACCCCCTTCTACACCTCAACAACATAAAACTTCTGAACCTCAACCACAACCATCTGAACACACAACATCTGTACCATCCACACCTTCCTTCAACATCCATTAGAAAACTACTTCTGATAAAACCCCAACTTTTGTTCCACAAACATCTGAACCAAACCCCTCTGAAAACCAACCTTCTGAAAATCCACCATCTGAAAATCAAACATCTGAACCACAACAACCAGAAACCATACCATCTGATCCTGAACCAGTCGTTCTTGATCTGCAACCTTTCACGACTGTCTATCCAGTTCCATCCGGATCATCTGAATCTTCTAATTCATCTGATTCTACTGATTCTGATAGATCAGATGTCATCTCATCTCTTCTCAAACTCTTTGTTTCCATCCCATATGACCTTGATGATGATACTTTTTCTTCTGAAACAACCTCATCTGAACCTAAGACTGTTAATACTTCATTTGTCCTCACTCCATCTTCTTCATATCCACCTGTTATCATTATTCCTTCCTTTTCCATACCTTCAACTTCTGCACCCATTAAAACACCATCATTAGACGCCTACCTGAAACCCAAACCTAGGTTGGATGTTGGTACTCTATTTGCTGGTTTTGAAAAGGAAATAAATATGTGGTTATCTACTATTAAGGAGGAATGCCTTTCAAGTATGAATCCTGATGATTCTGAAGCTATCTGGAAGAGATTCAAAAATAGATTCAATTTTGTTGCTTCAAATCTTCAAGAGATTTGTTCTGATGATGCAAAGATCAGATTCGCTGAAACTGTCAGACTCACTCTTCTGAGTGTTAGTAGAAATCCAACCTTGCTTCTAGAAAACACACCTGCAAAGGATGTGTGTCTTCCTTCTGAGGATTTTGCTGCTTTTGAGACTGCTGAACTGTCTAGACCTGAAGAAGTCGTTCCAGAAGTTTCTGCTTCTGGTTCTGAAGAAACTCTTGACTCTGCTCAACCTTCTGACATGATTGTCCAGAATGCATCTGCTTCTTTGGTTATTCACGATGCCTCTGCTTCTGCATCTGCTCCTGAGTCCTCTGAAGTGAAGAAAGAAGATGAAGATCTGCATGCTAAGTTTGCTGAGCTCAAGGCTAGCAACACTGAGATAAGATCTTGGATGGTAAAGCAGGAAAAGACAACTGAAGAAATCAAGACTTGGATGGCGAAACAAGATGAGTCAACATCTAAGATAACGAATCTTCTGAGGATTTTGGCTTCTCGTCCTTCTTAGTTCCTTTGTTGTTTGTGCACTTATGTGTTTACTGTTTGTCTGTTTCTGTTTTGGATTATGTTTATCAATGCATCTGAATGTTGTGCTTTTTTGACTAAATCTATCATATGATCTATTGTTTTTCCTCTGTCATTTTTTTTCTGTTTTAAAGTTTTTCTTATTCAAGATTCTTTTTGATATGACAAAAAGGGGGAGAAAATGGTAATTTTGATAATTCATATAAACAGATACCAAAAGGCAACTCATACATGATATATCTTATCTAATCATATTTTTTGAGTTTTTTAGAGCTAATAATTCTCATCTGGCAAAATTCTAAGAATTAACTCTGAACTAAAGTCTGAGAATCTACAAGTTTCCTCTAACGCTGAAAAGAATACAGAAGTTAAAAGGGAAGTATTTAATCTTTTCAGAAGTATTCATTTCAGGGGGAGATTAATATTCTCAGGGGGAGAAATATTTCTTTTCTATTTAAACAAAATTTCCCATAGTTTTTGTCATCATCAAAAAGGGGGAGATTGTTAGAACACGGATTGGTGTTTAATATATCTCATAGTTTTGATGATAACATTAATGAAATTTTATATAGAGAACTTATATACTCTAATTTTGTTCAAGTGTTTATTTGTTTCAGATATCAAAATTAATATTATTCTGGAAGCAAGAACGCCTCTGAATACTACAGAACGAGAAAGCTCTAAACGTCAGAAGCAACACATCAGAAGACTCTGATCTGCTACAGTGACTCTGAGCAAAGCTGAGAAGAACTTGAGTAAAGAACATACAGTAAAGCTTTAGAAGACTCTAGAAGTACTTAACGCTGCATGTACAGAAGCTCTGATAAGTAAGTATGCTCTGATAAAGAATTTCACGCTTAAAGCACTTTGCTGCAAACTCTGATAGAGAAACTCTTATTGAGTTAACTCGAATCTAAAGAACTAGGAACATCATCAGAATTTCTAATGCAAGGCGTTCCAAAGTTGTTAAAGAAGATGTTGTTCAAATAAAGATCCGTTGGCATATTCCTTGCCATTATCCAAACGGCTCTTTCCTCATTCGTGCATGACACAGGATTTCAGACAAAAAGGATTTGTCAGAACATTCCTCTTCTGAGAAAGGAAAAGTCAATAGAAGACAAAAAGAACAGAATGCACAACGTTGCACAGTCTTTGAGAAATGGACTTCAAAGTACTATAAAATCAAGTCTCAGCATCACTTCAAAGGTTAACAAACTTCAAACAAATTCTTGACAAATTATTCAACAAGCAAACTCATACAAACTTTCCTCAAGCTGAATAGTTTTATTTCGTTCTTTAACTTGTGTAAAAATCACTGTTGTGATATAGCTTTTTAGAAGCAAATCTTTAACACATTGTTAGTTTATCTTTTGTAAAAGATTCCTTAAGAGACCAAGTGTGGTCAGATTTCTTGAGAAGACTAAGACAGTTGTCTTAGTGGTTAACACTGTAATCAGTTTGATTTAGTGGATTAAGTCCTTGTTGAGAAAGGAAAATCACCTTAATAGGGTGGACTGGATTAGTTTGAGTTCAAACGAACCAGGATAAAAATACCTTGTTATTTTTCTATCATCCTAATTGTTTTTAGAAACCCTTATTCACCCCCCCCCCCCCCCTTCTAAGTGTTTTTCCTACCTTCAAAGTTGTATTGTCAAATCAGTTTGTCAGGTAGAGTCTACAGATTGCAAGGCTCAAGAAAGGTTGGCATGCTTTATGAATATCTACTCTCAACGGCTCTATTAGTACATGATCTCTTGAAGACTCAAAGAATAAACATGTTACACATTGGATCAAGATCTTATGGTGTATATATCTTCAACGTCTCTTGTACTATGGAGCAAAAGCAAATACTCTTTATCAAGTTACCTCTTCAACGACTAGTTTCTGCAAAGGCTATACATATGGATGAAGGTTTTAACCGAATCTTTAACAAGGATTATCCAGAAGAAGGAGTAACAAGATCAACAACTATCAACACCATTATATATACATATTTTCTGTTGTATGTTATAATTGTAAAAGCCTTGAGATTTAATACACATTTAATATCTTAGAAATATTAAGTTCTTTAGGTCTTTGTTATGGTGATTTCCCGTGTCTTTGATACTTGTATCAAGTACACCTTGTTCTTTATTCTGATGAACTTGTTTAGCAGTTTAGATCAAAGTATCTTGCTATGTGCTTGAGCAAAAGTCTTAAGTCATTGGGACTTAAGCAAGGAAGTATCGAGCCAAGATGCTTGATCCATGTAAGTCTCTTGTTATGTGTTTGAGCAATGCAAGTCTTAATAAACTAGGTTTATTGAGCAGAAGACTTAAGTCATTTGGACTTAAGCAAGGTAGTATCGAGCCAAGATGCTTTAGCCATGTAAGTCTCTTGCTATGTGCTTGAGCTGTGAAAGTCTTAATCAAGTGGATTGATTGAGTAGTAAAGTATTGGGCTTCGGTTCAAGTATGAAAGTCTCAGCCATAGTGGCTTGGAGAAGAAGTCTCAGCTAGAGTGGCTTGGAGCAAAAGTCTCAGCCAGAGTGGCTTGGAGCTGAAGTCTTAGCCAGAGAGTCTTGGGTCTGAGGGACTTGAGCAGAATTCTTGGGCCGGGAGCCTAAGCAAGGAAGTCTTGGGTTCGTGGAACCTAAGCAAAAAGTATCGAGTGAGGAGCTTGAGTAAGAAGTCTTGGACCTTGGGTCTGAGCAAATGTAAAATTCTTATGCAGAATGCATAAGTGATTGTAATTATTATTCGATTATAGTAAAAATCTACTGTGAAGCAAGGAACTGGACTACTTTTAGTTTGGGAGGAACCAGTATAAATCTTTGCATCTTCTAATATTATTTATTTATTTATGTTAACATTCCACTGCTAAGAATTAACCAGAATCTAAACACCTGTTTAGATTCTAAACTTTAGTCAGACGTAAACTAAGAAAACGGAAAACACAATTCAACCCCCCCCCCCCTTCTTGTGTACTTTTCTCGCCTTCATAAAAATGTTGCTCTTGAAATGTATAAACTTTCTACCAAGCCTCATTGGATGCTCGCTGAAGCTCGCTTAAGCGAGGGTGAGTGTTTTGGATATTCAAACTTTCTGCCAAGCCTTACTAGAGGCTCGTCGGGCTTACATAGTGAGAGCTTACTGAGAGCTCACTGTAGCGAGTTTTGCAAGACCTTGTTTCTTGCTTTGTTGCTCAAACTCTTTCCTTAGAACAAAACCTACCAATTAGCAACAATAGGCATAAAGCTCTTGTTATCTTCACAAAACTCAATTGTAATCAATTAGTGGTTTTGATATTGGAAACTTGTAAAGCAAGTTAATAAGTGCTCAAATCATCTATGCTCATTACTCATAATTTGGCACTTATCAGTGACATGAACGTTTTCCTTCTCATAGAACTTGATGAACATGGAAGCATCTCTCGTCACGTGTCTTGAAAATCTGCTATCTAGAAACCATAATTGTTTTGCGGAGGCACGACTTTCTTGCGACAATTCAAATAGGAAATTTAGGTCCATAACTAGTGATCCTTTAGGGTTAGTTGAGTTATACCTATAAATCCATGTCATTTTATCATTGGGAACTTAAACGTTCCTAACATGACAAAAAGGCCTAATGTGACACTTATCACCACAATAATGATAAATGGCTTTATATGAACTTCCTTTTCTATTTCTTCTAGTGACATGAGGGTTGTTCTTAAAAGTTATCCCTCTATCACTTGAAGATCTAGAAAAACTACAAGAAAGTGAAGTAGTATGAATTAGTTGTCCCTTGAGAGTTTCAATTTAAAGTTATAAAGATGGACAAGTAACACATTCTAATTTTACTATCCTTTCAACCAAAGTATTTGAAACATTATAACGCTCATCCATTAGAGATGCATGTGCTTCCTTAAGAGATTCTAAAGCACGATTAAGATGATTTATCTCATCTTCAAGTTTTAAAATTATTTTTTTTTAGATAATTTTTTTAATGCTTTTATAGGATCCGTATACATGTCATTGAATGTCTTCTACAATTCACTATAAGAATATTCATTATTGGGTTCACAAGTATATACCTTTGAAGTTTCACCATTTATACATGCCATCAAACAAAAGTTGGCACACTCATCATCTAAACTCGAGAAAGAATCGGATGAGGAGCTCTCATCCTCTTCTTCCTACACAATGTAGTCTTAAAAACCTTTAAAGCTTTTTCCTTTCATCTTGTAGAATTCCTTATCTTTATTTTTAAGATGTTTGGTGAGACGTGGATAGGTGGTTCTATAATGTCCCAATTTTCCGAACTCCTAACACGTGATATCATCATTATTTTTTGTGTTATTTTCTAGGAAGGTGATTATTTTCTAAAATATACTAGTCCTTTGATGGAATGCTTGAGCTTGTTTCTATTTAAGTATCTATTGTAGCGTCTGACAAATAAACCTATATCTTCCTTTTTAGAAGTTTCTTCTTCTGAGTTATCATTTTCTTCCTTTGACATATCCCCTTTAGATGACGAACATATCAAATAAATATCTCGTTTCTCTACTTTACCTTTATCTTTCCTTTTCAAGTTTACTTAGCTATCGACGAGTCCTTTCAATTTATTCTCTTGCTCGGCTAACTTTCCAAACAATTTTGTAAGATCCAAAATAATAAGATCATTTGATTCTTTTATAGTTGTAACCTTTGGTTCCCACTCCCTGCACATGGATATCAATATTTTGTTAGTACAATCTTTTTTAGAAAAGGTTTTGCTCAAGTTGCTTAGTTTGTTGATTAAGTTAAGGAATCTAGTTTGCATGAAATCCATAGATTCTTTGGGTTCCGTTTGAAATAATTCAAACTCCTTTGTTAACATATTTATTTTAGAAACAATAACATCATATGTTCCCTCATAAAGAGTTTTGAGAGCGACCTACGTAACTTTAACACTCATATGATGTGAAATTGAGTAGAATACATTCGCGCTTAAAGCGGAGATAAGTATGTTCTTTGCTTTCAAATCATATGAAGCCTTTTTGGTCTCATCATCCATCCTATCGTTAAGATATTTAACAACATCATTATCACTCATAGGAATAAATGATCCTTCGGTGATGACACACCATAAGTGTTTGTCAAATAATAATAAGTGTACGTACATGTTTACTTTCCAATAAGTATAATTTTTGCCTTTGAAAACAAGTGCTTGATTATACGCTCCCTTAGGATCGCCATCGTCCTCCATATTCATAAACTTTTGATGTCAATTAGACATAATCAAAAGACCAAATGTTTATGCCAATTGTTGAGTGTGAATATGGAAGTAGAAAACGGTCTAGATGAGAGGGGGGTGAATAGAACCTTGTAAAAAAGTAAAATTCTTTTTCATAAGGTACCATAGATTTTCAAAATATGCTCACAGAAGGTTTGAAGCGAAAATATGAAAATTATACTTTTTGAAATATGACCACGTTAACACTAAATTGATTCACAAACACCAAAGATGAATATATGATGATACACAAAGTATTCAATTGATTCAGTTGTATAATCCACGAAATGTGTTTATATAACAATTCAATGTTAATAAATTCTAACCTCAATTTTATCTCATAATTTAATCACCAATTAAGCTCGATAAGGTACCCAATTCTAACAAAATCTAAGCTTATGTAACAAATCGCTACCAATTGAATAAACGATAAAATATGCTAGAATTGAAATACCTAAGTATGCAAATACAACAAAAATTAAATGCAGGAGTAAGGGAGAGAGATGACACCGAAAATTATAGTGCTTTGACTTTCGTACTCGCTTTGTCTACGTGCACTCTTCAATCATTTCCCATTGGAACCTACATTGTTCCTTTTTATTTGACAAATATTTGCAATAGTTCATGCAATCACCAATCCACAATAATGCTAAGAAATATAAAATATCCTATATGGATCTTCACTTGTATACAACGTAATACCAAACTCTTCTATATAATTTTTACTCGATTAGCGCTTCTTGAATCTTCCAATATCACCAATATGCTCCAAGCTTTCGTGTGTAGCAATCAACCCCTTGATCCTACCGACTCCTTGTGCGATGAATTATATGAATATTTAAGAAGAACTTTGCCTTGTCCATAGCCTTCCACACAATCATTACCAATGCAAACTCTATAGAAGAACCTCATTCTTTTCACTAGAATTTGTCAACACCAATGACAACAACCTCAATCTTGCAATTTACCTAAAATTCTCAACCAAATATTTAAGAACAAATATTTTCAAGATGGCGTCTCCCTTAATTAATTACACATCTCTCATTATCAAGATCTGAAATTAAACTGAGGTTGAAGATGAAAGAAACCCATGCAATATATTTGAACTTTCAAAAGCAGAGGGTGTTGGTTTTCACAGAAAATCACAATGTTTATTATGAGATTCACACAACTTTTTTTTTGGAAATGAGGTGAAAAAAATGCTTTTATATGTGCTTAAGATTAAGGATAAAAAATAGATGGAAAAGTTACTTAGATTCGAGTCAAGTGCGTTTCATGATTTGAGTCAAGTAAGCAAGTAGTGTGAAACAAGATCTCATAATGAAATCTTGTGATTCGATAATGATTCGAGTCACACCGTTAATGATTCAAATCATGTGTTAAGCCTAATTTGAATTAGACATAGAAGTGGCAAATAAAACGTTTGTGATTCGAATCACGTACAAACTATGTTTCGAATCAAATAGTAGCATGATTCGAATCAGGTGTATTCTTGTGATTCGAATCAAAGACACCTAAATTTTCTTGTTTTTCCTCTGTCTTGATTTATTCGTCATGGATTGTGAGTGACTCGAATCACACACAATAAATCTCAAATTTTCAAGTTTTTCAATATAGTTTGAGATTTCGCTTCCCACGTGAATTAAGTTGATATCACCAATGGTTCTTGTTTCACTAACTCAAGATATTGACCTAAACTATCATGATTTAACTTAAATATAACAATTGATTTATGCATGCTAAAAAATGAATCGATTTAAACTTGATTTAAATATGGGGTGCAATTATGAATGAGTCTCAATAAACAAAAGTAAATGAGAATGAAAGCGATAAGACAAGCAACAAAGTCATTGTATTGGGGTACTCCCCTTGAATGTATTAGGGACATGCAACTACAATGGACACCTTATACAAACCATGGGATGCCTCGAGATTTCGATGACACAACCCTTTTCAGGTTATCTGGGATGGGAGATTTTTGTTGCTATATATTCACCTGAGAGGTGTATTCTCCAGTTTGAGTATGTTTAGGGCATTGATAAATGGTTTAGGTATAAATCTATCAATAACGCCACTACTATTAGTGATAATGCTTTTCGGTTGTATTCTCTTGAGCAATGTGTGGATGGTTACTTAGATGGTACTTTACAGTATCACTCCCTCACATCATCCCACTTGCTTAGCCTACAGATGATGCTGGACCTTCCCACGATGATGACTTTCAGATGACGTGTAACTACCTCTACCGCCTCCACTTGATATGACCGACCAGCAACGTTGCAGAAGATAACACTTTTTTGAGATGACCTCTTGGTTTGGTAAACCCAGATGGCGAGGTTTATGTAGGATTGTTTGAGATAACACATTGCCCGTGGTGGGCCTTACTAAATTTTATTAGTTTATGTGTTTTATGTTGTTTTTGACATTATTTTGGATTTGTAATGAATTATTTGTATATTATTGACATTTTATCTTATGATTGTATTAGATGAAAATTAGCTTTACATTATTGTGTGATTAATAAAACATAACACAAATATTGCTTAACATAACTTAACAAGAAACTAACATAAACAAAACCTAAACATTACTAGATGATTCAGGACGTTTCAACATATTGATAGTATCGTTGGCAGATCTCGCAACTGTCACATCCACCTCTATCAGACCTTTTGTTTCGTATCAGTGATATGTGCTCCAAATAACTTTTAAATTTTCATTGGTCTTAAGCTCAAAGTTGTTGAACTTCATCTTTCCTTCAATATCAATCTATGGTGAGCAGTACTCGGTCTTAACCACATTTTTGTTGTCGGTGTGGTGCAAGAGATTATCCAGTTTGGATTTTAGAACAACAAGAGATGTGTCCTCTATGAGCCTAAAATCAACAATACATTTCATGCCATTGAAATACACAAATGCGATATATCAAAATTGAGATATTCTGAGGTATTTTTTTTTAACAACATATATTGCATATTTATACAAATTTTAAATCATTATGAACCAAACAAAACAATCCGTACAATCACAACGCTACAAAAGTTTCGAAAAAATATCAACCATTGAAAATTAAAACTACCATATTTTTCAAGGTTATAGAAAAAAATATGGTATTCCATAGGTTTTTTGAAAATAAATTGGTATTTAAAATTTATTAAACACCAATTTTTTTAAAAAAAATTAATAAAAATACGTACCCATTTTTTTATTGGCAAACTAAAATTTTTGCGCGACAGAATTTTTTTTTCAAATACTATATTAATGAAAAAAAAAAGAAGGATATTTTAGTATTAGAAAATATTAAGAGTACCAAGTAAAAGGAGTTCGTATCCTTCTATGCAAGGAAGAGGAAAACTATGAATTTTAGAAGGAGAAGATGGAGGGCTAAAGTTTTTGATTTTTTATTTATTTTTTATTTTCAATTATTAAATCTGAACCGTCAAATTGTTTTATTGCACGTGTTTTGCATCCATGTAATAAACAAGAATAAATAGATGGTATATTAAACGGACAGATCCAAACTCAAGTAAAAGTCAAAGATGGTTGGAAAACTTCTCAACTTTTATCAATAAAATTTCAAAGTACCTTTAGACACAAAACTACACAGTTTTCAATACACCTCAAAGATTTGAATTGATGTAGGAGATTTTCATAATAATTTGATTAATTATTTTACACAGATTAAAAAATAAAATAATTGAAAGAAAAAATGATATTTTAACTAAAATATTTTTATCGTATATTAAAAATGATAAAAGTAATATTAATTATAGAATAAAATTAAAAAATATATATATTAAAAATTAAAATAGATCATTCATTTTAAAACAGTCATTTATTTCAAATGAATCACTGATTATAGAACGGGAGAGCGGTAACTTTAACCAGACAAAAAAGTCTATAAATATCATTTATTACTCAATGGAATAATATTAGGTAAAATGTTCATTAATTAGTTAATGTAATAACCGTGGGTTCAACATCCATTTCATATAATGCTTTAAACCTATGTTTTTGACGTTTATGCCTTTCTAGCAACCTAAAGATTACATGATTTCATACGCATAAAAATTAAAAATTCAAAGTTGAGAATCAATAATAATATGGAGAAAAAAAATAGCTATGTAGGTTTTCCATAGTTGTAAGAGTTTTCTTGAAAATGACTCAATGCCAAACTAGTTACATAATCTACCAAACCTCACAAATGAGTTTAAATTGAATCCTAGCCACTAGATATAATTGAGTGCATTTTTTTTTCTTGTAAAGGCCCCATGATAACACAAAGCAAGCACTAAATAATGAGGTAGAGTGAGAATCCAATGAAAAATTTAGCCTTATTGTAGTTTAGGCCACACAACCCTTTTATGACACAAAGGTTGGGACTAGTGCACTAATTTTGCTAATCTTTTCCTTTTAGGAAGGTTCCCTTCAAATTTGAAATGGATTATTTTAGGAAAGTTGTCAAGTTCTATTAAATAGAGGCACATGGGGCATGTGCTAATGCAAAAGTGCAAACCCTAGTTTTGGCTTAGCTTACTACATTTACAAAAGGGTCATAATTTCAAATTTATGGGAAGGTACGTTGGAAAAATTAGATCATATATGAGAAATGTTTAGCTTTTGTGTTGGGGTATGGACTATAGTATGGTGTTGCTTTAAGGTTTAAGGTGTATAAGAAGACATTTCCACTTAGTGTTTGGATTAGATGATCATAAATTTTTTTAACTAAAATGAGTTCAAAGTTGGTTAGTTTTGAAGTCAATGGATTCAACAACTAAAAATAAATGTTCTTTTTTCATCCTTTTAATTTTTTTTCAAGTTCCTTTGAAATTTTAGAAATGTTATTTGTATTATAGAATTTATAGTGTATTTTTTAATCATTCAAATTTTAAAAATCGAAAATTGTTATTATACTTTGTATCTAAAATTCAAAACTCATTTTCATCACATTTTTTCTCCTCACTCCAAACCCTACCAAAAAATTTTATTTACATAGAATCTTATTTTCAAATGTCAATCAAATCATCAATTAACTCCACATATATCATTTTTATTTGAGTGCAAAAGATATACTAAGTTTATTTCAAAATTAGATTTAGGTGGAAAAAATATAAAATTGTTTGTTATGTTGGGATGTGAAAGTTCTGGTAATTATAAACAGAACAAGAAGCAAGTGAAACATTAAGACACAACATACCTGAAATGTTAGTGTCGATTTAAAGTAGAAAGCTATTATATGACTATTGATCTATGAAATCTTAATGTTTTGCATGAAGAACATTGTAACACTCACATATAATATAATCGATTTAAACTAAAAAACTATTATATGACTATTGATCTATGGAATCTTAATGTTTTGCATGAAGGACATTGTAACACTCACATATAATATAATCTTTAAATATATTATATATAATGTAAATTAGTACTAATATAAAAAAGTTTCTATCAACATCGTTGTATATACATGTCTAAAAGAATAATATACAACTATGACACATGATATACAAGAGTTCATAATTGCAACACTCATATAATTTGCTCTGATACCAATTGCAACACTCATATATAATATAATCTAAAATTACATTATATAAAGTGTAAATAGGTACTAATATACATAAGTTTCTATCGGAATCGTTATATATACATGTTCAAAAGATTAATAGACAACTATGCACATGATATACAAGAGTGCCTAATAAAAAAAACTATGATATATACAATATCAACATATGCACATAACCCACAGCAAAAGATCACAATAAAAAAAGTCTTCGAAACATCATCAGACAAGGTTATCCTCGCCTTTAACTTGCAAAGAACCACATGAAAAAACAACAATAATAGTGGAGTGAGATGATAATCTTATAAAGCTCCCTATCTTATGGGTTTACTCGGCTGCACAGTGTCATACCCCATTTTTTCTCCTTGATCATTTCATCCATTTATCATATGCATAGCCTTTTATTTTTATTTATTTATTTTTTGTATTTTTTAGAAGTCATGTGACACTTTAAAGAAAAGTCAATAAAATTCAACTTGACCATTATTAATTCTTTTCATATTTTGAACCAATTTACATTTACATTCATATTTTAGTCCCATTCATAAACAACCATCATAATTAAATTTAATTTGTTTTTGCATCATATCTGTCGCGGCAGACAAAATGACAGAATCTTCATCCTCCTTTATTTGTCCTAAGGGACAGAAAAATAATGATAAGTCCTAATAAGTAAAGGGTGAGAGATTAGGTTCAGAAGTCGGTTAAGTGAGAGGAAGGTATTATGCATCATTCACCTCTATTGTATCCAATGGGGTACTCCTTTAAATTTAGGATTAGTGTGTTCTTAAGATGTTTGCTTATCAGTTGTTTAATTATATATTTATTAATAGAAATATTTTATTTTTATATTTACAAAAAAGGAACCCTAAAAAAAGTTTGTATTATTGTACTCGCTAGAGTTTACAACTCTATACCTACGTACCCTCATGTTAAATGAATGATCAGAGCACCATGGTTCTTCTAAAAAATGTTGGTTGGTTGGTTGTTTTTATCCCATGAAAGATTCTCACACATCGGAGGCAGAGAAACATTAAAATTTTGAAAAATACCTTAATGCACAAGGGCAAAAAACTTACAGTTTTGAAAAATAACTCATTAATTTGATTATTGAAAGTAAACTCATAGTGATATTATATATAGTTATCCCAACATTAAAAATTTAATAAATTCAAAACTTATATCCCTTATTCCTGACTTTTTATCCCTAAAACCCTAAAATTTTATCCCATAATTTTATCTCATATTATCCCTAAGTTATCCCATTATTAACCCATGAATCAACCCTAATTATCTCATAGGTTAACCCTAAATCCTTAATTAATTGATTTTCCTTAATTAACTATATATATATATATATATATATATATATATATATATATATATATATATATATATATATATATATTTATTATTTATTATATTAATAAGCTAATTAATTTATTAAAAAAAGAATTAATTAACTAATTTAATTAATTTAAATCAAGTAATAATAATAATAATAATAGTAATAATAATAATAATAATATTAAAAGAGGGTGTAAATAGTAAATGAGGCTAAATGTAAAAATCAAAAAAAACTCTTAAAAAATAACAATATAAAAGGAGAAATAATTAAAAAAAAAATAGAAATGTTCAAACATGGCAGCCGCCCGATTTTCTTGAAAGTGATTTAAAATTAAATTTAAAAAAAGAAACACTTAACTTAATTATCTTAATTAAGATGGTTTTTATCTTTTTAGCTATTATTTTAAAAAAAATGAATACCAATCCCATAAAAAACCAAACCAAATTGACGTTGCATTTCTTCTTCATGTTTCTAAGAAACTGAACGAGAATCTTCTTCACTCTCCTTCTCTCATGCATCCAAAAAAAATTAATGATAGAAAAACGTTTTACAAATCAATCACCAGTCGTTTGTTTCATCGCTCTCGATCGTTATTTACAAGGGGCATTAAAGGGGATAGGAAACGCGGCGGCCGAAGTTAGCACGCGGAGGGCGATTGTGGTTTGTGGCATAGTCCTCGGTAGAGATTGCAGCGCAGGGGCGAGAGACAGATGTTTGTGGCGCGACTGGGTGGTCGTGCTCTGTGAGGTGTGGCTGCTTCACAATTTCTGCGATGAAGGATGATGAACGGCAGTGGCACGGTGCTTCAAGGGGTTTGAGTTGCAAATAGAGATTGGATGTGATTGAGTGGGTTAAGGTCGTTTTAAACCACATTGTAATCATGGATCAAATTAAAGCACATTTTGATTGTTCATTAAATTAAAAAATATATTCTAGTTATGTTTTAATTTTCTTCTAACCTTCATGTCTGGGCATGTGTCTAGTATAAAAGCATGTAAAAAATTTCCAACAAAACTTATGTATTGATTTTTTTTTTTAAAATAGTTAGTAAAAAAACATAAATTGATTTTAGATAAAATAACCCTAAATTTATGAATAAAAAACGAGTTAAGTGGAATCAATCGGGAGCAAACAAACCAAATATTCAATCCAACAAACAAAAACAGAGATGATGATGGTGATGAGTCTTCATCAGCTTCAAACATAGATGATGATGATGGCGAGTCTTCATCTTCTTGGGGAAGAGATGATTAAATATAAAGAGAACCCCTATTTTTGACCACGATCTTGATATATTATAGAAATGGACAAGGATTGACCAATCCTTAGAAATCGAGCAGGACTTTGACGATCCTCCGGTCTTGGTAAAACCCCTGATAAAACTCTTAATAAAATTCCTGGTAAAAACTCTTGATGAAAACCCTGATACAACTTCTGATGGAACAACTGGTGATAGAACCCTGATGAAACCGCTTGATGGAACCCCTTTGATGAAACTTTGGATAGAATCCCTAGATGAAACCCTTTGGTAAAACCTTTTCGATGAAATCCCTTGATAAAACCCTGGTAGAACCCGTTGATAGAAAAATCCTGGTGAATCCTTTGACAAATCCTTGATGGAACCCCTTGATAATAACACTTTGCTGAAACTTGGTAAAACCCTTGTGAACCCTTGGTGGAACCCTGTGGATAATGCTCTGATGAAAACCCTTTGATGGGACCTTTTGACATAATCTTTGATAGAACCCTTGTTAAAACTCAGGTAGAACCCTTTGATAAAATCTTGATGAAACCCTTTGATAAATCCCTTGGTAAAACCCTTTTGGTAAAGACCCTTTTGATAAGAACCCTGGTGTATTTGATGGAACATATCTCGTGTGTGGGATACATAAATAAATTAGGGATGTGAAAGGTGAAGACCTGCTCACTGGTTGATAACGATCATTCAGGATGATCGACTATTGGATATATTCCTTTGAAGACTTGCGGTGAATGAGCTTGCTGGGGAAATCCTTTATCGAAAAGGCGTTTTTGGGAAAGTTACTTAATGGGGAAGGCCAATAAGCATTCCTACTTGGGAATTGTACTAGTGTAGTTGGGGATTGGACCTCTAAGAGTGGTCACAAATCCTATGTTATGTATGCATGCTCATGTATATGCATGTTTTGATGTATGCTTTTATGCATGATACATTATTTGGGCTAACACCTCTTTTATGATGGGACTAGATGTACCCTTGGTTGATAAGGGGAACTATTATACATCAACGTGTTCATTTACTTTTCCGCTCTTTATTTTTTTGTTTCTTATTCATTCATCTATTCATAATTCCAAAAAATTACAAGATACCAGAAAAGGGCTTAAAGTCTCTAAAAATACCATTATAACTAATTCACCCCTATATTAGATTGTGCACTCTAATACTTATAGATTAATCTTTAAATAGTAGTTAGGCTCTGATGCCACTTGTTGGACATATGACTCCATAACAAGAGGGGATAAATTGTGGTGGTTTGAAAAACGATGATTTAAAATAAAATCATTCGAGAAATCAGAGTCCAAAACCATTTTATAAAACAATTAATTAGATATGAAGCAAAATTTCAAAGTAAAGAAAATAAATGGAAAATAAAAGAGATAAGGCAATATAAATAACACTGGAAAATTATACAGGTTCAGCCAAGAAGATCTAATCATGTTCCTAAGAATTGTTCTTGAGAGTATCCACTAGTGTTGGAAGATTTTAGAAGGTTTTTCCCACGAACCCCCTTATTCATGGAAGTTAAGTTTCAAGCTAACTTCTAACTAAATAGAGAAGAGTGGATTATAGAGGTTATTCCCCAAACTAAACTGGGATTTTGCAATGCATGATCTCGAACTAAGATGATGTTTTGAGTTGGATATCTTATGAACTACAATGGGTTCTTACATAGGCTGACCATGAATCGGATCGAGATTTTTACCAAACTGGTATTAAATCGATTAAGTTTTACAGCAGGTTGAACTTAGAAACTAAGTAAAATTTTATAATGGGTTGATATTGAACCGATAAAGCTTTTAACAGGGATGAGATCAAGAACTATTGTGGAGACTTTTATTGGTTGATCTTCACAAACCAAAAGAGAGATTTCTCTTCAACGGAGAACTAACGTATCAGACCAGGACTTCATAAGACAATCCCCTAATACAAATTAAAGCTTTTGAAAGGTTTAGTACACAAAAAAATATCAAATTCCTATGGAAGAATTATAAACTCAAGAGAAAATACTCATTTGGTAAATTTACAATGTTTCTCTCACCCAGAACAATATTTCTCACTAGACTCAAGAACACTCTCAAAGTATGTTAAAAAATATGAGATATTTAAAGAGATTATGAGAGAAATGAAAAAGGGAGGCTTTTCACACTTGTTTGATATGAAAAACTGATAGATAAGCTCTATATTATAAGTCATGGCATGGTATAAATTTGGAAATAATCCATGAGCCTTTTAAATCACCTAATCGATTAGGCACCTGAAATAATAGATTATTGTGTCCTAAAATTGAAGGTTTTGATATAGATCCATCAACAATCACTAAGAAACTATCATAATTGATTATAGACTAGATTAGACATCATCTAATCGATTAGACATCATCTAATCGATTAGACGATCATAAAAATGTCTTCTGGGTAAATACATAGTTTCCTAATCAACTACCTAGGCCTTAAAAAAACATTTAAGGTGATTTTATTAAAACATGAGAGGCTTATAAATTTTTTTTAGTGAGTGTGATTTTTAGCCTTAATGTTTCTAGATATTCCTTTGTGTCTTTACAAGACATTGGTAACTCAGAAACACACGACCATATGAGCTTTCACACTTTCTTTCTTTCACATTATAAATCTCCAATTCTTGGTATAATTATCGTTGACTCTAGAATCACACAAAATCCTTAAATCTTCTTAACGATGCTTGAGTTGTTTCCATGTTTATTACCATCATCTGAGAGTTTGAGAGGCCAAACCACTTGTGATCCTTGAGACCTGAGTCTTCACTTGAGAGTTGATGAACTACAGTGTTGACTTTAAATGGATATATAGCTTGATTCAAAAGGATAATTTGATCAACCATATTGTACATATTTCACTGCTTAAGCTATTTTCAACAGTTTCTTGACTTCAAGTTTTATCATCATCAAAACTAAGCAACTATTAGTCGAATTATATCCTGCTATCCATAAGCTCACCATCTTGGATCACTTCCTGAATCACCTACAAGCATACAAATCCATAGCTTTTACCCAGGTTCAACTCACAACCTTTATAATTATATCAAAGTTACAAGATAATTACACTCTTAATTTATAATTCACCTCAAATAGATTTTAATAGAAGTTATACAAGCACAACTTACTAAATACTTTGCTATCTCAACATTAAAATAATTCTAATGGATAAGAATTTTCTTAAGATGAGAGTGACTAAGAGAGAAGAGTGATATTTCACATTTCTAGTGTGTTTTAAAGTGAACATAAGTTCTTTCCATAAAGTAAAAACTTTGGGGGGAAAAAAGAGTTTGGGGTCAAAACTGCTTCCTTGTTAATTAGCATAAGGTGTTAATCAATTAAGAACTATCAATTTAGGAAAGTAAATTTAAAATCTGTATCCTAATCGATTATTGGAACATTTTATCTATAATATATTAGACAAATGTCCTACTCATTTAGAAAGTGAAAATCATTAATATAAAAACACATTAAAGTCATATAGAGCTACACATATTTCACATTAAAAAGAAAGGAAGGAAGGAAGGAAGGAAGAAGAAGGAGAATAAGTGATTAAAGTGGTTTAATCAATGCATGATTGGTTTATAATTCCTAATTAAGTTCTTATGAAGAAATAAAATTTCTTTTGGAAAAGGCTTAGTAAAAATGCATATAAGTTGATTAGATGAAGACAAAAACTCAATTACATAATCCCTCTTTTCAACGTGATCTCTAATAGAATGGTATCTCATCTTACTGTCATTCTTCTAAGATTAATGTAAAAGATTCTTAGTGAGTTTTATGATGCTAGTGTTTTTGCACTTAATCAAAACAATTTTGAGATTAATTATATAATCACTAAATTGTTGTTTCTTTCAGATTGCTTGTGCATGATAACTACCTGCACTGATAGATTATGCTTCGGTTGTGGATAACACAACACTTCCTTGTTTATTTTTATGCTAGTAGACCATTGACTTACCAATCATATGAAACATACCTCTAGTACTTTCTTTTCCAATTTACAACTAGATAAATCAGAACCAGAGTACTCAACCAAAGCATAATCAAACTCTTTAGGGTACCATAACCCCATTAGTGGTGTATTAGTGAGATACATCATAATGCTTTTTAGTGCAGAAAGATGTGATTATTTGGGTTCTTCTTGAAAGCATTCACCCATATAGACATATAACATGATATTAGGACGAGATGCAATAAGATAGAGAATAAAATCGACGATACCTCAATATTATCTTTTTGTCATCTTTGTCTAAATTGCATGAATTACTCATGGAAGTTGAAATCAACTTTTCTTTTTTTGTTCCTAACCTACTTAATAACTCTTTGTAGTATTTAGCTTGACTAATAAAAGTTCCTTCTTGTGTTTGATGATTTTGTAATCCAAGGAAGTACTAAAACTCACTGATTATAGACATTTCAAATTCATTTTACATCATATCATAGAAATTCTTACGAAAAGACTCATTAATAGCACCTAATATAATATCATCAACATAAATTTTCACAAGTGAAATTTCATAGTCAAATTTTTTAATTAACATCGTCGTATTAAACTTTCCTCTTTAAAAAATGTTTTCCAGCATAAACTTGGTTAAACTATCATATCAAGCGTGAGGTTGTTGTTTTAAATCATAAAGAGTCACTTTCACCTTGAATACATGATTAGGAAAAGAAAAAATTTTGAAATCAAGAGGTTGATCAATGTACACTTTCTTTTGGATGTAAAAGTTTAAAAACATAAACTTTACACCAACTTGGAATAGTTTGAAATTTATGATGCATGAAAATGCTAAAGTTATTCTTATTACCTCTAATTTAGCTATAGTGGCATATGTATCATTGAAATATGTGTCTTTATTTTGATCGCATCCTTTCGCAATAATCTTTGCTTTATTTCTTAAATTGATTCTATTTTCATCAAGTTTCTCGTGAAATGCCTATTTGGTTTTAATCACTAAATTAGTCTTAGGGTTGAGAAAAATTTCTCATACATTATTTCTCTCAAATTATTTAACTCTTCTTGCATATATTTTAGAGCAAGATACCAATGTTCATTGATGAGAGTATCGTTGATATCCTTTGGCTCAAATTAAGAAAAAGTCATAAAACTACATACATCGTTAAAGGAGTTTAGAGTAGTTACCCACCTTTTGATATGTCCCCTATTACATTATGGTTTGGATGATGTATTGTTATTCTTCATCGACTTGATCTTTATTTTTGTGTTCGTTTTTATCTTTATTTGTATTTGATTTGACTTTGTCTTCATTTAGGTATTGGTATTCCAATAGAGTTTTCTCTAGATTACATGCACAATCAAATACGTATATCTTTACAAACTTTAGTTTGTTTCATCAAAGGTAACATTAATTTATTCTTCTATAGTTCGGGTTTGTTTGTTAAAAAACTAAAAAATTTAATAAAAGTGGAGTATTCTAAAAAGAGATCTTCATCACCTTTAGCATTGAATATACAAAGGTGATGAATGACAAATCATTTGAATCTGAAGACATAGAGATGTAAATTATTAGCATTTGGTGCTTACTGCATCACCCCAAAAATATTTAGAAAAATTGATTTCACTAAACCTTATCCTTGATAGCTCTTTGATGGATATATTTATTTATTTTATTATCCCTTTTTTTATAGGAGTTCGTGAGAAACTACTGTATTCTCTATGTCATTCTCAATACAAAAGTTATCAAATTCTAAATTTTGAAATTTACCTTGATTATCACTTTGAAAACATGTAATGCTTTTTGATAAGTTTGGTTAATTTATAAAAGACAACAAATACATCTTTTTAATGAGACAAGAAAATTGTTTAGGGATAGTGAGAATGTAAAGGTGTATTTGTAAATATATATATATATATATATATATATATATATATATATATATATATATATATATATATATATATATATATATATATATATATATATATATATATATATATATATATATATATATATATATATATATATATATATATATATATATATATATATATATATATATATATATATATATATATATATATATATATATATATATATATATATATATATATATATATATATATATATATATATATATATATATATATATATATTTTTAATTTAAAGGAGTCATTCATTTGTTTACTCTTTTCACATGCCTCACATAATTGGTTATTTTCAAAACACGAGTTTGGCATATCAACTATTAGTTCTTTACAAATCAATTTGTTCAAAGGGTCCATGTGGATATGGATCATTCTTTTATGCAATAGCCCATATCCATTCCTTAATACACAAACAACAACATTGAAAGATAATTACTAAAAAGTAGAAGAAGGATTTTTCATGTTAATATATATATATATATATATATATATATATATATATATATATATATATATATATATATATATATATTCGAAAATTAGGTTGTTGAATATAAAATCATGGTAAAGTCCAACTATTTCATCGAGATTCCTTGTTTTGTGTGCTCAAAGTTTTTCTAAAGAGTTGACCTTTCTAACACAGACTGTGTCACATTTATTATAGCCACCATTATATGTGCAAAAACTATTATAGCACCATTGTTTGGGTTACTACACTTATGCATAACCTCATCACGTACAAGATTGATAGGAGTATTTTTATCTTCGAAGTTACCAATTGGTAGAAAAACATATTTTATTCATGAATATTATAGGATTTAGTAGAATGGTTGTGAAGGAAATTTGCACTGAAAATACTTGAGGTAATTAATGTGCATAAAAGTCATCAAATAAGAAAGTCAAATGATTGTGAATTGAGATTTTGGTTGTTAAAACTATTGGGATTTTAAAATAAATGTTGAAATTAAATCTACTCCTTCAATCTTATTTGATGTGTTCTCTTTCAAAAGAAATATAATATCTTCTCTGCAAAAATATTGAGGTTAATCCTTTAAATAGGAGAGAATTATAATTTAAGATAACTTAACAATGTTGCATGTTTAAAATTGAATTTTGAACTCAGAAATTTTGACTAAAAGGAAAAAAAATTCTTACTGTCTTATCTAAGTATTCTGGAATATTTTATGTGTTCTCTTTGTACAATTTTAATAAAATAATATATATGTTGACTTCACTCATTTAAAATAGTTTTATTGAAATATTTTTATTAATAACAAAAGTATTTTTTTTTTTTAAGAATGTTTTACGTAAAAGTGCACGTACACTTCAAAATACAGAAGAAAATATGAGCCTTTTTTTAGAAAAATGAGCTATTAATATTGATTTTGAAATAAAAACTTTTAAAATTAATTTATGAAATTTAGAATTATTTTTTATTTTCTTTTTACGCCCTTGATTTTCAGTATCATGTGAAGCAAAATGAAAGCGTTTATTTTTTACAAAAGGCGCTCTTAAAAAGATGTCATTTTTATTTATAAAGAAATATTCTTTTTGTTGATAATTGACAAAATTATGTGTTTTTACATATTTTAGGGTAACTATTAACTTATTTAATAAATAATTTTATGAAAATTCTCAATTCAATATAAATAGTGGATAACTTAAATTTTACCAATTTTTTAACATTGGTTATGTCTTTCTCAAATACTGGTTAAACAATCCTATAATGCCATAAATATAAAAAAAACAAGGATTTTGAGCAGCAAAGAGTTCGATGAGTGAGCAAGGGCTCGATCAGCAAAATCAAGGTAGTGAGCAGAGGATCTACCATAGAACAATTTCATTGGGCGAAGCCATTTGTTCGTTGGAAAAATATAGGGCAGTTTAGAATATCACTTGGTTGAGCTAGGAGAAACATCATGGTAAAGAAAATAAGTGTTTGTTGGACAAAGATACTTGGTCGCTATAAGAAAATAGGGTGGTTCAAAGCCTTATTTGGTTGAGTTGGAAGAAAGATCATGGGTGTGAGACATTGGATCGAACTCTAGTGTGGTCGAAGTCTGTTCGCAAGTAATGCGTGTTGTAGTCGAAGTTTGTTCTAACATGCATGAGTAAATATTGCTAAGGTTGTTAGCATGAGTAAATATTGCTAAGGTTGTTAGCATGAGTAAATATTGCTAGGGTTGTTAGCATGTGCTATTTTATTATAAATAGGATGCTAGTTTCTCAATCTTGGCATAAGGAAAAATAGGAAGATAAAATCCTAATTTCAAGGGAGAGAGGTTATTTTGTTATTCTTGTATACTTGTAATCTTGTTCAAAGAGAAAGGAAAGAATAGCAGTTTAATAACCAATCCTTGTCGTTCCTTGTTGTTTTACCTTGTTTTCTTTGTTAACCCTAACCCTTGTGTGTTTCTTGATCATTAAGAAACCGTTTATACTTTGTTTAAAGGTATCCGATTCACAACAAATTGGTGCGGTGAGCGTGGAGAAGATGCCTTCAACAAAGTATGAGATTGAAAAGTTCACCGGGGTGAACGACTTCGGTCTGTGGCGCTTGAAGATGAAAGCCCTATTGGTTCAGCAGGGTTGTTTGGAAGCGTTGAAGGGTGAGGCAGCCATGGACGCTGCGTTAACGGCAAAAGAAAAGACGGGCATGATCGAGAAAGCCCACAGCGCAATATTATTGAGCCTTGGTGATAAGGTTCTTCGACAGGTATCAAAGGAGACTACAGCATCGGGATTATGGGTGAAACTTGAAAGTTTGTACATGACCAAATCTCTAGTGAATCGATTATACCTGAAGCAAGCTTTATATTCATTCAAGATGAGTGAAGACAAAGTGTTGGCTGAGCAGTTGGATATGTTTAACAAGCTGATTCTTGATCTTGAAAATATTGATGTGAAGATCGATGATGAAGATCAAGCACTATTGCTGATGTGTGCTTTGCCCAGAACACATGCTCACTTCAAAGAAACTCTCTTTTATGGAAGGGAGTCCCTGACCTTTGAAGAAGTTCAATCAGCCTTGTATTCTAAGGACTTGAACGAACGAAAGGAGCATAAACATTCGACGGTGGGCGAAGGTTTGGCCGTTAAGGGAAAATTCTTGCGAAAGGATGGTAAGTTCGACAAGAAAAAGGTAAAAGTCAACAGAAGTCTTATAGTGGCGAACCATCTAGTATTCGATGTTACCACTGTAAGAAGGAGGGTCACATAAGAAAGCTGTGCCCTGAACGCCTGAAAGATCATGGAGGTAATGGCAATGCAGCCATTGTTCAAGATGACTTCGACTCATCTGATGTTCTTGTGGTTTTAAGTGGCGACTCGAGGAAATAGTGGATTATGGATTCAGGTTGCACTTGGCACATGACTCCAAACAGAGAATTGTTCGAGGAGCTATGTGATCAAGATGGTGGATCTGTGCTGTTAGGAAACAACAAATCTTGCAAAATTGCAGGTATTGGATTTGTGAGATTCAAGCTCCATGATGAGTCAATAAGGTTATTGACTGAAGTCAGGTACGTACCTGACTTGAAGAGAAATTTGATTTCTCTTGGTGAATTCGACAGAAAAGGATATGTTTTTCAAGGAGAGAAAAGTATCCTAAGAGTCATGAAGGGGTCGAAGGAAGTCTTGAGAGGCGTGAAGAAACAAGGCTTGTATACCCTTGAGGCTGAGGTTGTAAGTGGTTCGACAAATGTTGCATCCACGAAATCTATGTCAAAGACAGAATTATGGCACATGAGATTGGGCCATGTCAGCGAAAGAGGCCTGGTCGAATTGGGGAAGCAGAACCTGCTAGGAGGTGACAAAGTCGAGAAGTTGGAATTTTGTGAATCTTGTGTATTTGGTAAATCCTGTAGGGCGAAGTTTAACAAAGGCAAGCAAAGAACACATGGATCCCTGGATTACATTCATGCTGATCTTTTGGGGCCTGTGTTGCACCCCAAAATTTGACCAACATTTATTTATCCATCAAGTGTTTGAAGGTTGATACCTTCATCAGGAAGTTCAAGAGATCCTCAGAAGAATTGGTTGAAACCAGAGTTGTGTGCCTCATAACTTGAGAGGTGTGGGTGCTCATCAGATGATTCTAAGACTTTGAGAATGAACTTGAAGCTTTGAGAAAGCCTATGAGATGTCTTGAAAGCCATCATGAAGCCCAGAGAGGTCATTATGCAAGAATTCATAAGATTCAACCATGAGTGGTAGAATTAGGGTTTTGACTGGGTCAATCCTAGGTCAGCTGATGTTTTGGAGAGGGTTGAGACCTAATCCAAGGGCCATGGGATCATGGAAGGATGTATTGAGATACTATAAGGATGATTCCTAGACCAACTCATCATGATTGAGGAGTTTGAGAAGTTTTAAGCTAGGGTTTCTAAGGGTGGACAGTGTAAAATGCCCTAGTTTGATCCATATCTTCCAGGCAGTTTTAGCTCAGGATGTCATTGTCATCTCATCTTCCCCACAACATGAATGTTGTAGATCTTGTTCTTAGATTTAATTTGAGTGGTAGAAGTCCTTGATAGGAGTTGCAGAGCTCAAGTTATGGTTTTGACAAATTACAGGTCATCTGAGGTGTGTGAATCTGGGTCCTTGAAAGTCACCCAACTTGCAGACAACTTTTGCCCTAGTAGGATGATTCCTATGATCTCTTGGTCAACATGAATGTTGAATAGAATCGTCTTAGCTTTCTAGAGAGTACTATAAGTCCTTGATAGGATTTGTAGAACTCAACTTATGGTTTGAACAAGCCAAGGGTATTTTGGTCATTTGGTGATTATAGGTCATTTTAAGCAAAGGCCATATCTCCTATTTCCAAGCCTCAAATGGAAAAACTCAAAACATAAAAGTTGTTCAAAATGGCATTTTAAGCCTAGAAAAGTGGTCATGAGTTGTTGGAAAAGCTTGTAGCAAGAATTGACAAGAATGGGTGAAAATGACCTAAAAATGGCATATAAGTTAAATGAGTTCAAATTGGAAAATGGTTTGAGAGATCTACAAATCCAAAATAGGTCATGTAATATGTCATTTTGAATATAAACAACATTTTGGAAACAATGGTTTAGGCACAATTTTTATTTGAGGCCTAGAAATTGGACTTGCTTTGTAATGTTGTTACTTGCATATTAAGGCAACTTTGGAAAACTTCACACAAGGCAAGGAAATGCTTGTTTTTTGCACGTACCATCTCAATATCTCATGAGGAGAGATTTTAACACAAGTTTAGAGGGCTGTATGCATGAGATGAGAGATATTCAACATGTCATCAAGTGAGATTTCCAAGACTTTCTAGTGCATTCTAGGAGGTTCTAGACTCTTCTATTGATTGTTATATATTAAATGGATCATAATGTGAATAGAGGTTGGTGAATTCAGTGGAGAAGAGTGAGGGAGAGAGTGGTATTCAAGGTTTTCTTCAAACACAAGCAAGCCACGAGTTCATCTCTACAAGCTTCATTCATCCAAGATAGTGCAAACAAAAAGCTCTACTCCATTAGAGGAGTATTTGGAAGCAAGATAAAGCACTGAATCAAGCTCCACACACCTCTACCATTGCTACTTGACAGGTTTGGATTCTTCTTCATACCTCTCTATTTATGCGCATTTACCTAGATTCTTAGGTGGAGAATGGTTAGGTTTTATTAGGTGATTAATTCCTGAAGATTAGAGGAAGTTTCATAAGGTTTCATGGCAGGATGCAGTTTCTTTCAAGTTCAAGAATGAGTTGTAGGTTGAGTTTTAATACACGTATTATAGCATAGAATGATTAGTGTAATATGTGGAGCATGTTAGTAACATTAGAATCAAGGTCTACCATAATTGATCTCAGTGTAAATTGGTTGAACCCATGCATTCGTGCTTTCTGTTGGTGAGATATAGGAGGCTTTAGGTGAAACTATTGGTACCATCGTGTTCAGGGAAGAAAATGGTACGTTTTTGATTTTGGAACTTTTGATTTTCATTGAATATTGAGGGAGAACGATTGGAGTTAAGATTCGTGCATGGATTCTGTTAAACTGAAAACCCTAGATGGAAGGTTGGGGACGATGACTCTCCACCGTCAGATCATCTCAAATGTTTGACTCTGAAGCTCAATCCAATGGTTGTATTTCAATTAAAAAATGGAGGGAAGACTGAAACGCGTGAAACGCCGCGTTTCACTTAAGTTCAAACCTTGGGCTCAGCAAAACATCACTAAACCCACCCCCCATACGAAGCCCAATTCATTTTCAACTGCAATCCGTTGCTATTCTCACCGAGCTTTTATCCTTTTCTTTTGATTTTTTAAGTTGATTTTCTGAAGCAAATGGGCCCAGACACGCATGCTATTGACACCACCCCTTTCTGGCCCATCTTAATAAATGAACTGGGCGCATCTTCTAAGCGCACCCCCCTCCCCATTTATTTCATTTCTTTATTTTTATTTCTTTTATATTTTCTTGCATTTTCAATAAATCATATAAAATCAGAAAATTAATATTTTTCATTTCTTGTTTTTTCTATAGGTTTATATTCCTGTCTAGAAAATTAGTAAAAAATAAAATTCCATTTTATTTTTAGTTTAGTATTTTTAGAATATTATTCTTTTAAATAGCTTTTTTAGATGATTTAGTTGATACCCCATTTTGTTGATTTTAGTTCAATTAGCTCCCCTTAGATTTAGGGTCCATTCTTTTTAGGGTGATTAACTTAGGACTTTAGCTTCCTCATAGGATTTAATTCATAATTTTAGGATTAATTTTTAGATGATTTGATTAGGTGAGATTAGAGTGATCAAAATTAGGGTTTAGGTTTAACATAGGTGAAGTAAATCATTTCTCTTAGGAGTTTTAGTTTGATTTTGGGTATGGGACTATAGGGATATTATGGGTAGGTGTAATAGACCCTTGTGAATAAGCATTAGATTTTCCCCCCTCTCTTTAGTATTTTTAGGGTGTTTTCTGAATGGACTGTTTGTGTGGCATGTTTTGTGATTGTTTGTCTATCTTTGGGGTTTATCTTTGGGGAATTGTTGTGGGGCTTGGTTTGCCTTGAAAACCTTGTTGAAGGAGCATGATGAAGGAGAAGATTGAAGATCAAGACCCAGAGTTTGAGAGGTTGGAGCTTGCAAGGATGCATGGATTGAGGTCCTAGTCTAGGAGCTTGTTCTCTGTTTGTGAAGTTTGAGATCCTGAAGTTTGAGGGAAATTTATGGTACTTTCCTGAGGAAGGCACTGTAAATGTCTTTCATTCTTTCTTCTCACCTCTTTCCCAAGTATCCAATGATGTTGGATCCTTCATGTGAGTTTAGTTTCTCCTGAGGAGGAATGTAAACTGATCACAGTTGTTGAGCCACATGGGATATGATTCCTAAGTGGAAGCCCCCTAGTACTTTCCTGAGGAAGGCACTATGGGTCTGTTCACTTAGTTCCCTTAGTTCATGTAGGATTTCCCAAGTATCCAATGATGTTGGAGCCTTCATGTGAGTTTAGTTTCTCCTGAGGAGGAATGTAAACTGATCACAGTTGTTGAGCCACATGGGATATGATTCCTAAGTGGAAGCCCCCTAGTACTTTCCCGAGGAAGGCACTATGGGTCTGTTCACTTAGTTCCCTTAGTTCATGTAGGATTTCTCAAGTATCCAATGATGTTGGAGCCTTCATGTGAGTTTAGTTTCTCCTGAGGAGGAACGTAAACCGATCACAGTTGTTGAGCCACATGGGATATGAGTCCTAAGTATAAGCCTCCTAGTGCTTTCCTGAGGAAGGCACTATGAGTCTGCCTACTTAGCTCCCTTTCTTTGGTAAGCTTGTTTTGAAGCTTGAAGACTGGGATTGATTTCTCTTGTGTAGGGTTTTGCTTTAGGGCTCTGCTTAGAGATTTGATTAGGGTTTTGTTTTAGGGTTAGGATTAGGGAGAGCTTAGATGTAGATAATTTATTTCTCAAACATGGATGGTATTTCATTTCTTTTATCTGTATGACTGCAGTTTACTGTTTATTGCTTGATAGCATATTGTTTATTTTTCAGTATGATTACTGTTATTTCATGACTGGCTTGAGGTCGAGACGAGCTTGTGGAGGCTGAAGCCCCACACACATTTCCTCCCTCACTTGCATTGCATGCATTTTACTGTTAAGCTGATGCTTTGTCTGTTTTGGTGTATCATTGACATGATCCCTTAGGACTCTCATTTCCTTTGATAAGGATTTGATGATAGACTTTTAGGTTGAAACCTATGCATGACAACTTCTAGGAGTTCCCTGTTCAAACCTCAACCATAGGATGAATCCATGGCATGATAACAGTAGGACTTGATAGTCTCCCTCCTAGTTGGGCCTGTTCTCTTCTCATCTCAAAACAGTTCAAGATACAGTAATCATGAATGATTTCTTTCGTACGTTACGAGCCTTAAGCTATCTGAGAAAGGATTGTGGGAGAGCTCCTTTTCCACAGTCTGGATGTTTAGTATGGTACCCTTTGGGTGACATGCGACGCATTCACTCTCAGGTCATAGTCTCTAGTGCGGTTGAAATCGCAAACACAATAAAAAACACTTCTTTCAAAACAGGAAATAAACCGTGGTTTCCCGAACTACGTGAGCTCTGATCTCTCATGCCTGTTGAGAGTACGTAGGCACAAGATGGCGAAGTCTTGGCGAGCTACCTTCCCCACAATCCTTCGTAGGCCGAACTACGTTGACTCTGATTTCTCATTCTCTGATGAGAATACGTAGGCATAAAGTGCGACGCTTTGCCGAGTCATTTTTCTTTTCTTTTTTAGCCAGCCTTGATAGGTAGATAGATTATAACCAACTCGTCCAAGTAAACAAACAAGCGTGGATCCCGTCGAGTACGACGGACGTGAGGGGTGCTAATACCTTCCCCTTGCTAACCGACTCCCGAACCCAGACAATGGTTGCGATGACCTTGTCTTACCCTTATTCGTCAGGTTTTTCCGATCGTTTCCTTTCCCGCTCTGAGGGATAAATAACGAAAGGTGGCGACTCTTCTGTCATGCCGGCACCTCATTTTCGCGAAAGCGACAGCTGGCGACTCTGCTGGGGATCGAACCCAGAATCTCTGGTTCTCCGGTTCCCTATGAGAGTCAATCCTAGCGCTTGTATGTTTGCTTGTTGGGTTGCGTTTATTTATCGCATTTTTACTTCTCGCACTTTATTTCCCGCATTTTATTTCCAGTTTGATATGATTATCTGTGCTGCTGTGGGAGAGGGAGGTTACTATGAGTGAGAAGCCGGACCTGGGCTTGAGTATGCACCTAGACATAGTTGCGGAGAGTAGTAGACGGACCTGTCTGCTGAGCAGGCACAGTTCCCTACGAAATCTGCGCTCAGACGAGGTTCTCGCAGAGGTGCTCCTTTCCGGTCCTGAGGATCTGAGGGGAGTCCAGACGTGAGGATTGTCGACTCTGGGGACCGATCATTTGGAAGTCAGCTAAGTGAGGCCTCTTCATGACTTGATGATGCCACTCCTTCTGGGAATCGTATCGTCACTCATGAAAGTCTGTGACGCTGATGACCGCATAGGATGCCGTACCTTTGTCCGTGGATTAGGTCCATACTTGTGAGCGGGATTGGGTTTATTGCAGGAAACTTCGACCTCCAGACCACCTGGTTTTCTTGACAGTGGATCAGTTATGTTGGTACCAGGTTTCTCAGTTGCAGATTTGTCTGTTCTTGATAGAACAGGTTTTGATCAGAGGACCTTATTATCAGGTGTATGTCTGTCCTTGATAGAGCAGGTTTTGATCAGAGTATTGTCATCAGTGGTTTGTTCTGGATAGAGCATATTTTGGGGTCTGAAGATCTCATCAGCAGATGTTGCTTGTTCTTGATAGGGCAGATTTTGAGTGGGGTCCGAAGATCTCATCAACAGCTGTATGTTTGTTCTTGATAGGGCAGGTTCTTGATTTGGGGTCTGAAGACTTCATCAGCAGATGTTTCTTGATCATACATCCGGGGTCCTTGTTATCAGACATTTGTTCTCGACAGAGCAAAATTTTGATCTTATGTATATGGTCCTATCAGAAGGTCGTTCTTAGCAGATCAGATTAGTGGTCTTACACCGGGGTTTTCTTCTCGTCAGTGATTGTTGATACAGAACCTCCACAGCAGTTACCTGGATATATTATTGCATGACTGCATTTTGCATTAGCTCGCATATTCATGTTTGCATTCCATTAGCATGTGTCTGTGCTGCAGGCGCGTTTCGTACCCTGATTCTGGTGTCCCGAGCAATATGAGATATTTTCTTCCATGAATGGATCTAGTCTTATCATTGCATTGACACTATGTTGGCACGTTGACACCAGAATTAGGGGTGATCTCCTAAACGTACAGACACCCATGGCATTAGCATAATTCATCTTGCATGACAGAAGCCGGGGCTTGTCTTCTAACCCTTGTGTTTGCAGGTTTGACTCAGAATCAAGCAACTCAGACTAATGGAGCAGGTACAAGCTGAGTTGGGGAAAATCCAAAGCTAGTTGGGGCAGGTCATGAATGACATATAGGCAGTGCGCCTGGACCAGCAAGTACTCAGAGAAGAGAATCAGCAGCTGCAGAATCAGTTGAGCTTCCTTATGGGAGTGGTGAGAAGTATGCTAAAAAAGGAGAGTGATCGAGCACCCGAGGTGGAGACCAAGGTGCTTCCTCCATTGCCGTCAGTGCCACCTGTGCTGAAGCCAAGTGGACTTCGTGGATCCTCTACACAACATGAAGCTCGAGACCTGTCTCGTTAGCAGCCGCGCCAGGCATCTTAGAATAACCCTGAAGGTCATAATCAAAAGAAGAAGTTACTGGATAGAGTTGTGGACCCAATACCTGTGAGTTATGCCCAGCTGTTGCCACTGTTGGTTCAGAACCGTGTTCTCAAGCTTCGGACTTTGGATCCACCGGATGACGTGTCACCAGACTTTGATCTCAGCATGCATTGTGATTTCCACTCAGGAGCACCGGGGCACCATGTCGAAACATGTAAGGCTCTCAAGAATAAGATTCAAGACCTTATTGACTCAAGGACAATTAGGCTTGTGTCGGGCGGCATGAGAGCATCGGGAAAGTTTATCCCGTTCCCTGCAGGAGAGGTGAATGATTCCACTCCTTTGCCTGAAGCTGAGAAAGATCTTGAATATGTCCCGCGACCTTTGGTGACTGAATCGCCTCGCTCGCAGTTTCTACCTGGATCAAGTTCAAGGACGCAAGCGCCTAAACAAGGGACCGTTGCCATGCATAAACGAAGACCTCTTGCTCCTGGGCGGAAAGAATACCAGCACCAGGATCAAAAGAGGCCTCGCAACCACTTAGAACGAAGGAATGCTTCTTTCCATCCAGTGTCTGTGCCGTATAGCCAGATTCTTCCACAGTTGATTCAGAATTCTTTGGTGGAACTGAAAGCTCTCAAGCCCGTGCCAGAGCCTTACCCTCCGGGGTACAATCCTCATGCTCAGTGTGGTTACCATGGTGGATCTCCGGGGCATTCAACTGAAGATTGCAAGGCTTTTCAGGCGAAAGTGCAACAATTGATCGACAAAGGGTGTATTTCCTTTCCAGATGGAGTTTTGGTTGTGCGTGACAACCTCTCAGCTGTCTGAGCTCGCAGATTCAGAGGGTTATTTCCAGAAGCCAGTGGTCCAGACAGGCAGACGTCCTCAGCATTGGTAGTCCTCGGACTTTTTACCATTTGCATTTGTAGTTTCTTTTCTGTTAGTTACTACATGCTGTTAAACATTGTATGTTTCGAATGGTAATATTAATAAAGTGACTATGCATTTTTTCTGAACTAATCATGTCGCTGTCACTCATTTACTGCATTGCACTGACACTTGCATTTTTCTTACTCCACTTTATCACTATGATTAGCAATGAGTGGAGGGAGGATGATGAAACTGAATACTCATAGTCGATGATCGTATTGCTTTCAGATAAAACCTTGCCGATGACGTATAAGGCATTGTTTCAAATCCCCTAAACACCGGAGAGATAAGGAAGAGAATCCCTTGTTAACCACTTCGAGCCGAGAAGTAGGAGTTTCTTTCGGATTTTTAAACCCTCATATCGTAACCCGGGGCAGGGTAGTTGTCAGTTAGCTTGATCGAGCGTTCAAGTCTTATAGAGGAGTGTTGTCCTTCGAGGACCAATCACATCGTATTCCTTTCCAGAGGTCGTACCTCATCAACCACAATGGTTAAACCTCACCAACCAGGATTGAAACAGTTATAACCCTTTCGGAGTAATCAAGACAGCCAGTGTCGCACGACTCGTTCCAAAAGAAAAAAAAGGAATAAGAAAGCCCGCTAAGTAAAAAAGAAAAGCTAGAAAGCAAATACTTAGGCAAAAATTAGGGCATCCCGCTGGACTTCAAAAGAAAAATCGAAAAGAACTCTAAAGAGTCAGTCCAGGCAAAAATTAGGGAATCGAAAAAAATGAAAAAGAAAGGATTATAAAAGAGAAAAATCCTCGAACAAGGACGAAGTCGTGTAGATACAAACACCGAAACAAAAAAGGAGTAACTGTCACTCCGAAACACCTTGTGAATTCTTTAACCAGTTGTTCCCAATGTTCGACATACCTCTTGAAGAGGCGAGCGCTCGAGCTAAGTTAGCTGGACTTTAGGATCGGAGATCATCACGTAGAAGGGGTGGGTACAAATCATAATTTGAGCCAAATATCCTTTGTTTCACGAACCGTGAACCCGACCACGATACAACCCTTAAAAGACCTAATTGAGGCAGGGTTTATTCTGAAAGCGCATTACGATAAGGTTGAGTAACCTGACTCCTGCATGATTTGCTAATCATATCCTTATTGTATTTTTCACTGATCACATCAACACTACGTTTGAACTCTTTGGTTCATTCGTCACTCACTAGCATGACACGTAAATGAGTGACAGTACATTTTTTTCAAAATTTGCATGAACACTGCAGTAAAATTACCATTCGTGAATAAACAATTTTAATTGCAGGTCAGTAGCTGATACGAAGGAGTTCCAGCAGGGAATAGTCAATCAGGACTGAATCGTCAGAAGTCTGGATCAGAACGGTATGTTGCGAAGCCCGGTGAATTTGGGGCTATGACTTCCTGTGAGTTTGGAATCAGTTTGTCCGAGGACAAGTCCCGGAGTATCAGTTGATTATGGGGCAGTTTATGCAAGAAGCGGTTGATCGGAAGTGAATCTTCTCGAGACCCAATCAGGGGCAGTTATCCAGAATTCTTGCGATTTGGGGGCAGATCCCTCCAATGTTCAATCAGAGCATGTTGAGTCGTTCATCGCTCGTTCAGGGGCAAACTACTTCAGAGATATTGGAGCCAACCATGCTGAGAGTTGATTAGCGGAGGATGAATCCTTCCGTTGTACAGATGTTGGGGCAAGCCATCTGAGGATTGTCTTGTTGCCAGTTGTTTTCTGTTCAGAATGAATTATTCCCAAGAGTCGGATTGGGGCAAGTTGAATTGTACTGGGGCAAGTTGTCCAAATGAGTTTGTTCACCCTAGCAAGAATTGAGTGTCAGGGAATCGTGTCATTACCCTGCCAAAACCTGAGCCTTCTGAAGAAGCCTTGCTGTCATTGGATTGTTATCCTACAGCCTAACCTGTCACTTGGCTCCATGATTGGTAGTCTGTATTCCCTGTGTTGACGTTGTTGAATCAGGATTGTTTCTCAGCAGAGATGTACAGTTTGAGATTGTTTCCCCTGTGCAGTTTGAGACTGCAGTAAATTGAGATGGCATTTATCCCTTATCAGATTAGGGTCGAGATTAGCCTCAGTAGGGTTTGATTGATATCCCCAGCAGTGTTGATACACAGGTATTCCTCATCAGACTTGACGGTCCAGCAAGTGTTACCCGGAAGGGTCAGTCTCCGTAAGGCGTATGCGAGATTATTCTCAGCAGATCAGGATGGATATCCCCGAAGCGGGATGATTCCTCCTTCTCTAGCAGAGTTCTGTAGCCTCTCCGCGCAGAGTTTGCACGCAAGATAGTGAGCATTGATATGTCTCCCCAGGCAGAGGTGATTCTCTTCCCCAAGCAGATGCGTCCTGAAGGAACGTCACCTCATCAGCTGAGTCACACGCCGAAGCAAGATTTCTTTTCCCCCGCGCCGGGTCACAAGTGCATATTTCATAGAAATGTTCGGGTGCCGAAGCTCGTGTTTTCCCCAGTAAAATCGCCAAGTGCGGGTTCCACCCCCCGCACCGGGTCACAAGTGCAGATTTCGTAGAAATGTTCGGGTGCCGAAGCTCGTGTTTTCCCCAGTAAAGTCGCCGAAGCAAGATTCTTCCCCCAGCACCGGGTCACAAGTGCAGGTTTCGTAGGAAATTGTTCGTACGCCGAAGTATGCCGCGACTGATGGTGCCAGACTGAAGTCTCCAGCGGAATTAAGATTCCCCATCAGAGTCATACTCTCTCCCGAAGCCGAATGATTCCCTCTTCCCCAGTGAGTGTTGGAACAGCTGAGGCTGTATTCCTCTGCAAAGTTGTACTCTCCCCCGAAGGTGGATGTTTCCTTCTTCCCCGGCGGACTTGAAATTCCTCATCAGAGTCGTACTCTCCAGTTAAGTAAAATGATTTCTCTCTCCCCGGCCGAGTCAGCAGATCCCAAGAGAGCCGAATCCTTGGAAGCAGTTGGGACCATGAGTGGATTTTCCCTAGCAGAGTATTGAACAGCCGATGCGGTATTTCCCCAGAGTCGCACTCTCTCCAGCGAAGCAGAATGACTTCTCCTTCCTCAGCCGAGTTTGCAGATGTCCAAGAGAGCCGAGTCCTTGGAAGCTGATCAGACCATGTTTAGTTGTTTCCCCAGTGGAGTGTTGAGCAGCTGAAGTTGTTTCCCTACAGAGTTGTTATCCCCAGAAAAGTAGCCATGGCGGCCACGCAGTTTATTCACGCGATTGGTATCACTTTCCTTCAGCAGGTCCAGGTTCTCGTAGAGCTTCGTTCCTCTGCAGTAATCAACTGAAGTTGTTTTCCCTGCAGCAGTCAGCTGGAGATCATTTCCCCGGACGGAGTCCAATTGATATTGGCGTGTCCACGCTCTCCTCAGCAGGATGGTTCCTCTACCTGAGTAGTTCTTTCTCCTTGACAGGAGGATTTCCCCCTCGGCATTTATTTTGCTGACGGGATTGCATCATTGTGCATGATTGCATAGCATTTAGCATAAACGCATAGCATTTCCACCGTGTGGGGCATGGCGCCGAAGCATATGCATCATAAACATGATCTAGGTTGTTACCATTCTGGTTTTACAGGTGTTCCGCCGAAGGATCAGTTGCTCAGGACGATTCCTGACATTCTCCCCAACGAGGTCGCGTGCTCAAGATGATTTTTGAGATCCCCAGCGAAGTCTTCAGTTCAAGACGATTCTTGAATTCCTCAGCAGGGCCGTTTGCTTAGGATGATTCTTAAGACCTCAGTGCAGTCTCCAGAGTTGGTTGCTCAGATTTATACCTAAAGTCCCCAGCGAAGATCGCCCAGGATGATTCCTGAAACTCCAAGAGAGCCGAATCCTTGGAAGCTGCTCAAGCCGTGATTGGTTTGTCCCTGGCAAGAGTTGTCCAGGATGATTCCTGGAATCCCCAGCGGAATGTTTGCTCAGAATGGTTATCGGTCCAAGGTGATTCGTGAAGTCCCCGATGGAGCTGTTTGTTCAAGATGATTCTTGAAGTCCTCAGCAACGTTGATTTATCCAGAATGAGTTCTGGACCCCCGGAGCGGAGTTACGTGATAGTTCTCCAAATTCCCCAGCGGCGAAGCGTCATCCCCAACAGGTTTCCAACGGCGAAGTTAGAATCTCTCCTGAAGACTCCATGATTGAAGTCTGACCGCGAAGCGGTATGATCGACTATGTACTACCGGTTACCGTGTGACCAATTCCCCAATGAAGTTTCTCCACTTTGACGGCGAGGTCAGATGATGTTTATTTCCGGCGGCGAGGTTGGATGTTTGTATTGACGGCGAGGTCAGATCATGTTTGTTTCCGGCGGCGAGGTTGGATGTTTGTTTTGACGGCGAGGTCAGATTATGTTTGTTTCTGGCGGCGAGGTTGGATGTTTGTTTTGACGTCGAGGTCAAATCATGTTTGTTTCCGGCGGCGAGGTTGGATGTTTGTTTTGACGGCGAGGTCAGATGATGTTTATTTCCGGCGGCGAGGTTGGATGTTTGTTTTGACGGCGAGGTCAGATCATGTTTGTGTTCGACGGCGAGGTTGGATGTTTGTTTTGACGGCGAGGTCAAATTATGTTTGTCTCCGGCGGCGAGGTTGGATGTTTGTTTTGATGGCGAGGTCAGATGATGTTTATTTCCGGCGGCGAGGTTGGATGTTTGTTTTGACGGCGAGGTCAGATCATGTTTGTGTTCGACGGCGAGGTTGGATATTTGTTTTGACGGCGAGGTCAGATTATGTTTGTTTCCGGAGGCGAGGTTAGATGTTTGTTTTGACGGCAAGGTCAGATCATGTTTGTTTCCGGCGGCGAGGTTGGATGTTTGTTTTGACAGCGAGGTCAGATGATGTTTATTTCCGGCGGCGAGGTTGGATGTTTGTTTTGACGGCGAGGTCAGATCATGTTTGTGTTCGACGGCGAGGTTGGATGTTTGTTTTGACGGCGAGGTCAGATTATGTTTGTTTCCGGCGGCGAGGTTGGATGTTTGTTTTGACGGCGAGGTCAGATCATGTTTGTGTTCGACGGAGAGGTTGGATGTTTGTTTTGACGGCGAGGTCAGATCATGTTTGTTTCCGGCGGCGAGGTTGGATGTTTGTTTTGACGGCGAGGTCAGATCATGTTTGTGTTCGACAGCGAGGTTGGATGTTTGTTTTGACGGCGAGGTCAGATCATGTTTGTGTTCGACGGCGAGGTTGGATGTTTGTTTTGACGGCGAGGTCAGATCATGTTTGTTTCCGGCGGCGAGGTTGGATGTTTGTTTTGACGGCGAGGTCAGATCATGTTTGTGTTTGACGACGAGGTTAGATGTTTGTTTTGACGGTGAGGTCAGATCATGTTTGATTGTCCGACGGCGATGTCAGATTTAGTTCTCCAGCGGCGATGCGGGGTATTTTGATTGTCTGACGGCGATGTCAGATTTAGTTCTCCAGTGGCGATGCGGGGTATTTTGATTGTCCGACGGCGATGTCAGATTTAGTTCTCCAGCGGCGATGCGGGGTATTTTGATTGTCCGACGGCGATGTCAGATGTAGTTCTCCAGCGGCGATGCGGGGTATTTTGATTGTCCGACGGCGATGTCAGATTTAGTTCTCCAGCGGCGATGCGGGGTATTTTGATTGTCTGACGGCGATGTCAGATTTAGTTCTCCAGCGGCGATGCGGGGTATTTTGATTGTCCGACGGCGATGCGGGGTATTTTGATTGTCCGACGGCGATGTCAGATTTAGTTCTCCAGCGGCGATGCGGGGTATTTTGATTGTCCGACGGCGATGTCAGATTTAGTTCTCCAGCGGCGATGCGGGGTATTTTGATTGTCCGACGGCGATGTCAGATTTAGTTCTCCAGCGGCGATGCGGGGTATTTTGATTATCCGACGGCGATGTCAAATTTAGTTCTCCAGCGGCGATGCGGGGTATTTTGATTGTCCGACGGCGATGTCAGGTGGTTTAGTCTTCCAGCGGTGATGTTGGGTGTTTTGGTTGCCTGAAGACGATGTCAGAAGAAGTTAACGTGGATAACTGACGGCGATGTCAGATCAGTATCTCTCCAGCTAGTTGCCGTGAAGCTAGTATTGCAGTATTCGAAGATTTGTTCCCCGCAGAGTATCGTGTGCTCGTGCAGTTGGCAAATTTTTGGGTTTACCGGTATTCAACTGTCTCGCACCTTGATTGGCTGAGAGCCGTTCGCTTCTCACCCAGTCAGGTTCAAGCCGTTTGAATAGGGGCAGCTGTTGCACCCCAAAATTTGAGCAACATTTATTTATCCATCAAGTGTTTGAAGGTTGATACCTTCATCAGGAAGTTCAAGAGATCCTCAGAAGAATTGGTTGAAACCAGAGTTGTGTGCCTCATAACTTGAGAGGTGTGGGTGCTCATCAGATGATTCTAAGACTTTGAGAATGAACTTGAAGCTTTGAGAAAGCCTATGAGATGTCTTGAAAGCCATCATGAAGCCCAAAGAGGTCATTATGCAAGAATTCAGAAGATTCAACCATGAGTGGTAGAATTAGGGTTTTGACTGGGTCAATCCTAGGTCAGCTGATGTTTTGGAGAGGGTTGAGACCTAATCCAAGGGCCATGGGATCATGGAAGGATGTATTGAGATACTATAAGGATGATTCCTAGACCAACTCATCATGATTGAGGAGTTTGAGAAGTTTTAAGCTAGGGTTTCTAAGGGTGGACAGTGTAAAATGCCCTAGTTTGATCCATATCTTCCAGGAAGTTTTAGCTCAGGATGTGATTGTCATCTCATCTTCCCCAAAACATGAATGTTGTAGAGATTGTTTTTAGCTTTAATTTGAGTGGTAGAAGTCCTTGATAGGAGTTGCAGAGCTCAAGTTATGGTTTTGACAAATTACAGGTCATTTGAGGTGTGTGAATCTGGGTCCTTGAAAGTCACCCAACTTGCAGACAACTTTTGCCCTAGTAGGATGATTCCTATGATCTCTTGGTCAACATGAATGTTGAATAGCATCTTCTTAGCTTTCTAGAGAGTACTAGAAGTCCTTGATAGGATTTGTAGAACTCAACTTATAGTTTGAACAAGCCAAGGGTATTTTGGTCATTTGGTGATTATAGGTCATTTTAAGCAAAGGCCATATCTCCTATTTCCAAGCCTCAAATGGAAAAACTCAAAACATAAAAGTTGTTCAAAATGGCATTTTAAGCCTAGAAAAGTGGTCATGAGTTGTTGGAAAAGCTTGTAGCAAGAATTGACAAGAATGGGTGAAAATGACCTAAAAATGGCATATAAGTTAAATGAGTTCAAATTGGAAAATGGTTTGAGAGATCTACAAATCCAAAATAGGTCATGTAATATGTCATTTTGAATCTAAACAACATTTTGGAAACAATGGTTTAGGCACAATTTTTATTTGAGGCCTAGAAATTGGACTTGCTTTGTAATGTTGTTACTTGCATATTAAGGCAACTTTGGAAAACTTCACACAAGGCAAGGAAATGCTTGTTTTTTGCATATACCATCTCAATATCTCATGAGGAGAGATTTTAACACAAGTTTAGAGGGCTGTATGCATGAGATGAGAGATATTCAACATGTCATCAAGTGAGATTTCCAAGACTTTCTAGTGCATTCTAGGAGGTTCTAGACTCTTCTATTGATTGTTATATATTAAATGGATCATAATGTGAATAGAGGTTGGTGAGTTCAGTGGAGAAGAGTTAGGGAGAGAGTGGTATTCAAGGTTTTCTTCAAACACAAGTAAGCCACGAGTTCATCTCTACAAGCTTCATTCATCAAAGATAGTGCAAACAAAAAGCTCTACTCCATTAGAGGAGTATTTGGAAGCAAGATCAAGCACTGAATCAAGCTCCACACACCTCTACCATTGCTACTTGACAGGTTTGGATTCTTCTTCATACCTCTCTATTTATGCGCATTTACCTAGATTCTTAGGTGGAGAATGGTTAGGTTTTATTAGGTGATTAATTCCTGAAGATTAGAGGAAGTTTCATAAGGTTTCATGGCAGGATGCAATTTCTTTCAAGTTCAAGAATGAGTTGTAGGTTGAGTTTTAATACACGTATTATAGCATAGAATGATTAGTGTAATATGTGGAACATGTTAGTACCATTAGAATCAAGGTCTACCATAATTGATCTCAGTGTAAATTGGTTGAACCCATGCATTCGTGCTTTCTGTTGGTGAGATATAGGAGGCTTTAGGTGAAACTATTGGTACCAACGTGTTCAGGGAAGAAAATGGTACGTTTTTGATTTTGGAACTTTTGATTTTCATTGAATATTGAGGGAGAACGATTGGAGTTAAGATTCGTGCATGGATTCTGTTAAACTGAAAACCTTAGATGGAAGGTTGGGGACGATGACTCTCCACCGTCAGATCATCTCAAATGTTTGACTCTGAAGCTCAATCCAATGGCTGTATTTCAATTAAAAAATGGAGGGAAGACTGAAATGCGTGAAACGCCACGTTTCACTTAAGTTCAAACCTTGGGCTCAGCAAAACATCACTAAACCCACCCCCCATACGAAGCCCAATTCATTTTCAACTGCAATCCGTTGCTATTCTCACCGAGCTTTTATCCTTTTCTTTTGATTTTTTAAGTTGATTTTCTGAAGCAAATGGGCCCAGACACGCATGCTATTGACACCACCACTTTCTGGCCCATCTTAATAAATGAACTGGGCGCATCTTCTAAGCGCACCCCCTCCCCATTTATTTCATTTCTTTATTTTTATTTCTTTTATATTTTCTTGCATTTTCAATAAATCATATAAAATCAGAAAATTAATATTTTTCATTTCTTGTTTTTTCTATAGGTTTATATTCCTGTCTAGAAAATTAGTAAATAATAAAATTCCATTTTATTTTTAGTTTAGTATTTTTAGAATATTATTCTTTTAAATAGCTTTTTTAGATGATTTAGTTGATACCCCATTTTGTTGATTTTAGTTCAATTAGCTCCCCTTAGATTTAGGGTCCATTCTTTTTAGGGTGATTAACTTAGGACTTTAGCTTCCTCATAGGATTTAATTCATAATTTTAGGATTAATTTTTAGATGATTTGATTAGGTGAGATTAGAGTGATCAAAATTAGGGTTTAGGTTTAACATAGGTGAAGTAAATCATTTCTCTTAAGAGTTTTAGTTTGATTTTGGGTATGGGACTATAGGGATATTATGGGTAGGTGTAATAGACCCTTGTGAATAAGCATTAGATTTCCCCCCCTCTCTTTAGTATTTTTAGGGTGTTTTCTGAATGGACTGTCTGTGTGGCATGTTTTGGGATTGTTTGTCTATCTTTGGGGTTTATCTTTGGGGAATTGTTATGGGGCTTGGTTTGCCTTGAAAACCTTGTTGAAGGAGCATGATGAAGGAGAAGATTGAAGATCAAGACCCAGAGTTTGAGAGGTTGGAGCTTGCAAGGATGCATGGATTGAGGTCCTAGTCTAGGAGCTTGTTCTCTGTTTGTGAGGTTTGAGATCCTGAAGTTTGAGGGAAATTTATGGTACTTTCCTGAGGAAGGCACTGTAAATGTCTTTCATTCTTTCTTCTCACCTCTTTCTCAAGTATCCAATGATGTTGGAGCCTTCATGTGAGTTTAGTTTCTCCTGAGGAGGAATGTAAACTGATCACAGTTGTTGAGCCACATGGGATATGATTCCTAAGTGGAAGCCCCCTAGTACTTTCCTGAGGAAGGCACTATGGGTCTGTTCACTTAGTTCCCTTAGTTCATGTAGGATTTCCCAAGTATCCAATGATGTTGGAGCCTTCATGTGAGTTTAGTTTCTCCTGAGGAGGAATGTAAACTGATCACAGTTGTTGAGCCACATGGGATATGATTCCTAAGTGGAAGCCCCCTAGTACTTTCCCGAGGAAGGCACTATGGGTCTGTTCACTTAGTTCCCTTAGTTCATGTAGGATTTCTCAAGTATCCAATGATGTTGGAGCCTTCATGTGAGTTTAGTTTCTCCTGAGGAGGAACGTAAACCGATCACAGTTGTTGAGCCACATGGGATATGAGTCCTAAGTATAAGCCTCCTAGTGCTTTCCTGAGGAAGGCACTATGAGTCTGCCTACTTAGCTCCCTTTCTTTGGTAAGCTTGTTTTGAAGCTTGAAGACTGGGATTGATTTCTCTTGTGTAGGGTTTTGCTTTAGGGCTCTGCTTAGAGATTTGATTAGGGTTTTGTTTTAGGGTTAGGATTAGGGAGAGCTTAGATGTAGATAATTTCTTTCTCAAACATGGATGGTATTTCATTTCTTTTATCTGTATGACTGCAGTTTACTGTTTATTGCTTGATAGCATATTGTTTATTTTTCAGTATGATTACTGTTATTTCATGACTGGCTTGAGGTCGAGACGAGCTTGTGGAGGCTGAAGCCCCACACACATTTCCTCCCTCACTTGCATTGCATGCATTTTACTGTTAAGCTGATGCTTTGTCTGTTTTGGTGTATCATTGACATGATCCCTTAGGACTCTCATTTCCTTTGATAAGGATTTGATGATAGACTTTTAGGTTGAAACCTATGCATGACAACTTCTAGGAGTTCCCTGTTCAAACCTCAACCATAGGATGAATCCATGGCATGATAACAGTAGGACTTGATAGTCTCCCTCCTAGTTGGGCCTGTTCTCTTCTCATCTCAAAACAGTTCAAGATACAGTAATCATGAATGATTTCTTTCGTACGTTACGAGCCTTAAGCTATCTGAGAAAGGATTGTGGGAGAGCTCCTTTTCCACAGTCTGGATGTTTAGTATGGTACCCTTTGGGTGACATGCGACGCATTCACTCTCAGGTCATAGTCTCTAGTGCGGTTGAAATCGCAAACACAATAAAAAACACTTCTTTCAAAACAGGAAATAAACCGTGGTTTCCCGAACTACGTGAGCTCTGATCTCTCATGCCTGTTGAGAGTACGTAGGCACAAGATGGCGAAGTCTTGGCGAGCTACCTTCCCCACAATCCTTCGTAGGCCGAACTACGTTGACTCTGATTTCTCATTCTCTGATGAGAATACGTAGGCATAAAGTGCGACGCTTTGCCGAGTCATATTTCTTTTCTTTTTTAGCCAGCCTTGATAGGTAGATAGATTATAACCAACTCGTCCAAGTAAACAAACAAGCGTGGATCCCGTCGAGTACGACGGACGTGAGGGGTGCTAATACCTTCCCCTTGCGTAACCGACTCCCGAACCCAGACAATGGTTGCGATGACCTTGTCTTACCCTTATTCGTCAGGTTTTTCCGATCGTTTCCTTTCCCGCTCTGAGGGATAAATAACGAAAGGTGGCGACTCTTCTGTCATGCCGGCACCTCATTTTCGCGAAAGCGACAGCTGGCGACTCTGCTGGGGATCGAACCCAGAATCTCTGGTTCTCCGGTTCCCTATGAGAGTCAATCCTAGCGCTTGTATGTTTGCTTGTTGGGTTGCGTTTATTTATCGCATTTTTACTTCTCGCACTTTATTTCCCGCATTTTATTTCCAGTTTGATATGATTATTTGTGCTGCTGTGGGAGAGGGAGGTTACTATGAGTGAGAAGCCGGACCTGGGCTTGAGTATGCACCTAGACATAGTTGCGGAAAGTAGTAGACGAACCTGTCTGCTGAGCAGGCACAGTTCCCTACGAAATCTGCGCTCAGACGAGGTTCTCGCAGAGGTGCTCCTTTCCGGTCCTGAGGATCTGAGGGGAGTCCAGACGTGAGGATTGTCGACTCTGGGGACCGATCATTTGGAAGTCAGCTAAGTGAGGCCTCTTCATGACTTGATGATGCCACTCCTTCTGGGAATCGTATCGTCACTCATGAAAGTCTGTGACGCTGGTGACCGCATAGGATGCCGTACCTTTGTCCGTGGATTAGGTCCATACTTGTGAGCGGGATTGGGTTTATTACAGGAAACTTCGACCTCTAGACCACCTGGTTTTCTTGACAGTGGATCAGTTATGTTGGTACCAGGTTTCTCAGTTGCAGATTTGTCTGTTCTTGATAGAACAGGTTTTGATCAGAGGACCTTATTATCAGGTGTATGTCTGTCCTTGATAGAGCAGGTTTTGATCAGAATATTGTCATCAGTGGTTTGTTCTGGATAGAGCATTTTTTGGGGTCTGAAGATCTCATCAGCAGATGTTGCTTGTTCTTGATAGGGCAGATTTTGAGTGGGGTCCGAAGATCTCATCAGCAGCTGTATGGTTGTTCTTGATAGGGCAGGTTCTTGATTTGGGGTCTGAAGACTTCATCAGCAGATGTTTCTTGATCATACATCCGGGGTCCTTGTTATCAGACATTTGTTCTCGACAGAGCAAAATTTTGATCTTATGTATATGGTCCTATCAGAAGGTCGTTCTTAGCAGATCAGATTAGTGGTCTTACACCGGGGTTTTCTTCTCGTCAGCGATTGTTGATACAGAACCTCCACAGCAGTTACCTGGATATATTATTGCATGACTGCATTTTGCATTAGCTCACATATTCATGTTTGCATTCCATTAGCATGTGTCTGTGCTGCAGGCGCGTTTCGTACCCTGATTCTGGTGTCCCGAGCAATATGAGATATTTTCTTCCATGAATGGATCTAGTCTTATCATTGCATTGACACTATGTTGGCACGTTGACACCAGAATTAGGGGTGATCTCCTAAACGTACAGACACCCATGGCATTAGCATAATTCATCTTGCATGACAGAAGTCGGGGCTTTTCTTCTAACCCTTGTGTTTGCAGGTTTGACTCAGAATCGAGCAACTCAGACTAATGGAGCAGGTACAAGCTGAGTTGGGGAAAATCCAAAGCCAGTTGGGGCAGGTCATGAATGACATACAGGCAATGCGCCTGGACCAGCAAGTACTCAGAGAAGAGAATCAGCAGCTGCAGAATCAATTGAGCTTCCTTATGGGAGTGGTGAGAAGTATGCTAAAAAAGGAGAGTGATCGAGCACCCGAGGTGGAGACCAAGGTGCTTCCTCCATTGCCGTCAGTGCCACCTGTGCTGAAGCCAAGTGGACTTCGTGGATCCTTTACACAACATGAAGCTCGAGACCTGTCTCGTCAGCAGCCGCGCCAGGCATCTTAGAATAACCCTGAAGGTCATAATAAAAAGAAGAAGTTACTGGATAGAGCTGTGGACCCAATACCTGTGAGTTATGCCCAGCTATTGCCACTGTTGGTTCAGAACCGTGTTCTCAAGCTTCGGACTTTGGATCCACCGGATGACGTGTCACCAGACTTTGATCTTAGCATGCATTGTGATTTCCACTCAGGAGCACCGGGGCACCATGTCGAAACATGTAAGGCTCTCAAGAATAAGATTCAAGACCTTATTGACTCAAGGACAATTAGGCTTGTGTCGGGCGGCATGAGAGCATCGGGAAAGTTTATCCCGTTCCCTGCAGGAGAGGTGAATGATTCCACTCCTTTGCCTGAAGCTGAGAAAGATCTTTAATATGTCCCGCGACCTTTGGTGACTGAATCGCCTCGCTCGCAGTTTCTACCTGGATAAAGTTCAAGGACGCAAGCGCCTAAACAAGGGACCGTTGCCATGCATAAACGAAGACCTCTTGCTCCTGGGCGGAAAGAATACCAGCACCAGGATCAAAAGAGGCCTCGCAACCACTTAGAACGAAGGAATGATTCTTTCCATCCAGTGCCTGTGCCGTATAGCCAGATTCTTCCACAGTTGATTCAGAATTCTTTGGTGGAACTGAAAGCTCTCAAGCCCGTGCCAGAGCCTTACCCTCCGGGGTACAATCCTCATGCTCAGTGTGGTTACCATGGTGGATCTCCGGGGCATTCAACTGAAGATTGCAAGGCTTTTCAGGCGAAAGTGCAACAATTGATCGACAAAGGGTGTATTTCCTTTCCAGATGGAGTTTTGGTTGTGCGTGACAACCTCTCAGCTGTCTGAGCTCGCAGATTCAGAGGGTTATTTCCAGAAGCCAGTGGTCCAGACAGGCAGACGTCCTCAGCATTGGCAGTCCTCGGACTTTTTACCATTTGCATTTGTAGTTTCTTTTCTGTTAGTTACTACATGCTGTTAAACATTGTATGTTTCGAATGGTAATATTAATAAAGTGACTATGCATTTTTTCGGAACTAATCATGTCGCTGTCACTCATTTACTGCATTGCACTGACACTTGCATTTTTCTTACTCCACTTTATCACTATGATTAGCAATGAGTGGAGGGAGGATGATGAAACTGAATACTCATAGTCGATGATCGTATTGCTTTTAGATAAAACCTTGCCGATGACGTATAAGGCATTGTTTCAAATCCCCTAAACACCGGAGAGATAAGGAAGAGAATCCCTTGTTAACCACTTCGAGCCAAGAAGTAGGAGTTTCTTTCGGATTTTTAAACCCTCATATCGTAACCCGGGGCAGGGTAGTTGTCAGTTAGCTTGATCGAGCGTTCAAGTCTTATAGAGGAGTGTTGTCCTTCGAGGACCAATCACATCGTATTCCTCTCCAGAGGTCGTACCTCATCAACCACAATGGTTAAACCTCACCAACCAGGATTGAAACAGTTATAACCCTTTCGGAGTAATCAAGACAGCCAGTGTCGCACGACTCGTTCCAAAAGAAAAAAAAGGAATAAGAAAGCCCGCTAAGTAAAAAAGAAAAGCTAGAAAGCAAATACTTAGGCAAAAATTAGGGCATCCCGCTGGACTTCAAAAGAAAAATCGAAAAGAACTCTAAAGAGTCAGTCCAGGCAAAAATTAGGGAATCGAAAAAAATGAAAAAGAAAGGATTATAAAAGAGAAAAATCCTCGAACAAGGACGAAGTCGTGTAGATACAAACACCGAAACAAAAAAGGAGTAACTGTCACTCCGAAACACCTTGTGAATTCTTTAACCAGTTGTTCCCAATGTTCGACATACCTCTTGAAGAGGCGAGCGCTCGAGCTAAGTTAGCTGGACTTTAGGATCGGAGATCATCACGTAGAAGGGGTGGGTACAAATCATAATTTGAGCCAAATATCCTTTGTTTCACGAACCGTGAACCCGACCACGATACAACCCTTAAAAGACCTAATTGAGGCAGGGTTTATTCTGAAAGCGCATTACGATAAGGTTGAGTAACCTGACTCCTGCATGATTTGCTAATCATATCCTTATTGTATTTTTCACTGATCACATCAGCACTACGTTTGAACTCTTTGGTTCATTCGTCACTCACTAGCATGACACGTAAATGAGTGACAGTACATTTTTTTCGAAATTTGCATGAACACTGCAGTAAAATTACCATTCGTGAATAAACAATTTTAATTGCAGGTCAGTAGCTGATACGAAGGAGTTCCAGCAGGGAATAGTCAATCAGGACTGAATCGTCAGAAGTCTGGATCAGAACGGTATGTTGCGAAGCCCGGTGAATTTGGGGCTATGACTTCCTGTGAGTTTGGAATCAGTTTGTCCGAGGACAAGTCCCGGAGTATCAGTTGATTATGGGGCAGTTTATGCAAGAAGCGATTGATCGGAAGTGAATCTTCTCGAGACCCAATCAGGGGCAGTTATCCAGAATTCTTGCGATTTGGGGGCAGATCCCTCCAATGTTCAATCAGAGCATGTTGAGTCGTTCATCGCTCGTTCAGGGGCAAACTACTTCAGAGATATTGGAGCCAACCATGCTGAGAGTTGATTAGCGGAGGATGAATCCTTCCGTTGTACAGATGTTGGGGCAAGCCATCTGAGGATTGTCTTGTTGCCAGTTGTTTTCTGTTCAGAACGAATTATTCCCAAGAGTCGGATTGGGGCAAGTTGAATTGTACTGGGGCAAGTTGTCCAAATGAGTTTGTTCACCCTAGCAAGAATTGAGTGTCAGGGAATCGTGTCATTACCCTGCCAAAACCTGAGCCTTCTGAAGAAGCCTTGCTGTCATTGGATTGTTATCCTACAGCCTAACCTGTCACTTGGCTCCATGATTGGTAGTCTGTATTCCCTGTGTTGACGTTGTTGAATCAGGATTGTTTCTCAGCAGAGATGTACAGTTTGAGATTGTTTCCCCTGTGCAGTTTGAGACTGCAGTAAATGGAGATGGCATTTATCCCTTATCAGATTAGGGTCGAGATTAGCCTCAGTAGGGTTTGATTGATATCCCCAGCAGTGTTGATACACAGGTATTCCTCATCAGACTTGACGGTCCAGCAAGTGTTACCCGGAAGGGTCAGTCTCCGTAAGGCGTATGCGAGATTATTCTCAGCAGATCAGGATGGATATCCCCGAAGCGGGACGATTCCTCCTTCTCTAGCAGAGTTATGTAGCCTCTCCGCGCAGAGTTTGCACGCAAGATAGTGAGCATTGATATGTCTCCCCAGGCAGAGGTGATTCTCTTCCCCAAGCAGATGCGTCCTGAAGGAACGTCACCTCATCAGCTGAGTCACACGCCGAAGCAAGATTTCTTTTCCCCCGCGCCGGGTCACAAGTGCATATTTCATAGAAATGTTCGGGTGCCAAAGCTCGTGTTTTCCCCAGTAAAATCGCCAAGTGCGGGTTCCACCCCCCGCACCGGGTCACAAGTGCAGATTTCGTAGAAATGTTCGGGTGCCGAAGCTCGTGTTTTCCCCAGTAAAGTCGCCGAAGCAAGATTCTTCCCCCAGCACCGGGTCACAAGTGCAGGTTTCGTAGGAAATTGTTCGTACGCCGAAGTATGCCGCGACTGATGGTGCCAGACTGAAGTCTCCAGCGGAATTGAGATTCCCCATCAGAGTCATACTCTCTCCCGAAGCCGAATGATTCCCTCTTCCCCAGTGAGTGTTGGAACAGCTGAGGCTGTATTCCTCTGCAGAGTTGTACTCTCCCCCGAAGGTGGATGTTTCCTTCTTCCCCGGCGGACTTGAAATTCCTCATCAGAGTCGTACTCTCCAGTTAAGTAAAATGATTTCTCTCTCCCCGGCCGAGTCAGCAGATCCCAAGAGAGCCGAATCCTTGGAAGCAGTTGGGACCATGAGTGGATTTTCCCTAGCAGAGTATTGAACAGCCGATGCGGTATTTCCCCAGAGTCGCACTCTCTCCAGCGAAGCAGAATGACTTCTCCTTCCTCAGCCGAGTTTGCAGATGTCCAAGAGAGCCGAGTCCTTGGAAGCTGATCAGACCATGTTTAGTTGTTTCCCCAGTGGAGTGTTGAGCAGCTGAAGTTGTTTCCCTACAGAGTTGTTATCCCCAGAAAAGTAGCCATGGCGGCCACGCAGTTTATTCACGCGATTGGTATCACTTTCCTTCAGCAGGTCCAGGTTCTCGTAGAGCTTCGTTCCTCTGCAGTAATCAACTGAAGTTGTTTTCCCTGCAGCAGTCAGCTGGAGATCATTTCCCCGGACGGAGTCCAATTGATATTGGCGTGTCCACGCTCTCCTCAGCAGGATGGTTCCTCTACCTGAGTAGTTCTTTCTCCTTGACAGGAGGATTTCCCCCTCGGCATTTATTTTGCTGACGGGATTGCATCATTGTGCATGATTGCATAGCATTTAGCATAAACGCATAGCATTTCCACCGTGTGGGGCATGGCGCCGAAGCATATGCATCATAAACATGATCTAGGTTGTTACCATTCTGGTTTTACAGGTGTTCCGCCGAAGGATCAGTTGCTCAGGACGATTCCTGACATTCTCCCCAACGAGGTCGCGTGCTCAAGATGATTTTTGAGATCCCCAGCGAAGTCTTCAGTTCAAGACGATTCTTGAATTCCTCAGCAGGGCCGTTTGCTTAGGATGATTCTTAAGACCTCAGTGCAGTCTCCAGAGTTGGTTGCTCAGATTGATACCTAGAGTCCCCAGCGAAGATCGCCCAAGACGATCCCTGAAACTCCAAGAGAGCCGAATCCTTGGAAGTTGCTCAAGCCGTGATTGGTTTGTCCCTGACAAGAGTTGTCCAGGATGATTCCTGGAATCCCCAGCGGAATGTTTGCTCAGAATGGTTATCGGTCCAAGGTGATTCGTGAAGTCCCCGACGGAGCTGTTTGTTCAAGATGATTCTTGAAGTCCTCAGCAACGTTGATTTATCCAGAATGAGTTCTGGACCCCCGGAGCGGAGTTACGTGATAGTTCTCCAAATTCCCCAGCGGCGAAGCGTCATCCCCAACAGGTTTCCAACAGCGAAGTTAGAATCTCTCCTGAAGACTCCATGATTGAAGTCTGACCGCGAAGCGGTATGATCGACTATGTACTACCGGTTACCGTGTGACCAATTCCCCAATGAAGTTTCTCCACTTTGACGGCGAGGTCAGATGATGTTTATTTCCGGCGGCGAGGTTGGATGTTTGTATTGACGGCGAGGTCAGATCATGTTTGTTTCCGGCGGCGAGGTTGGATGTTTGTTTTGACGGCGAGGTCAGATTATGTTTGTTTCTGGCGGCGAGGTTGGATGTTTGTTTTGACGGCGAGGTCAAATCATGTTTGTTTCCGGCGGCGAGGTTGGATGTTTGTTTTGACGGCGAGGTCAGATGATGTTTATTTCCGGCGGCGAGGTTGGATGTTTGTTTTGACAGCGAGGTCAGATCATGTTTGTGTTCGACGACGAGGTTGGATGTTTGTTTTGACGGCGAGGTCAGATTATGTTTGTTTCCGGCGGCAAGGTTGGATGTTTGTTTTGACGGCGAGGTCAGATGATGTTTATTTCCGGCGGCGAGGTTGGATGTTTGTTTTGACGGCGAGGTCAGATCATGTTTGTGTTCGACGGCGAGGTTGGATATTTGTTTTGACGGCGAGGTCAGATTATGTTTGTTTTCGGCGGCGAGGTTGGATGTTTGTTTTGACGGCGAGGTCAGATCATGTTTGTTTCCGGCGGCGAGGTTGGATGTTTGTTTTGACAGCGAGGTCAGATGATGTTTATTTCCGGCGGCGAGGTTGGATGTTTGTTTTGACGGCGAGGTCAGATCATGTTTGTGTTCGACGGCGAGGTTGGATGTTTGTTTTGACGGCGAGGTCAGATTATGTTTGTTTCCGGCGGCGAGGTTGGATGTTTGTTTTGACGGCGAGGTCAGATCATGTTTATGTTCGACGGCGAGGTTGGATGTTTGTTTTGACGGCGAGGTCAGATCATGTTTGTTTCCGGCGGCGAGGTTGGATGTTTGTTTTGACGGCGAGGTCAGATCATGTTTGTGTTCGACAGCGAGGTTGGATGTTTGTTTTGACGGCGAGGTCAGATCATGTTTGTGTTCGACGGCGAGGTTGGATGTTTGTTTTGACGGCGAGGTCAGATCATGTTTGTTTCCGGCGGCGAGGTTGGATGTTTGTTTTGACGGTGAGGTCAGATCATGTTTGTGTTTGACGACGAGGTTAGATGTTTGTTTTGACGGTGAGGTCAGATCATGTTTGATTGTCCGACGGCGATGTCAGATTTAGTTTTCCAGCGGCGATGCGGGGTATTTTGATTGTCTGACGGCGATGTCAGATTTAGTTCTCCAGTGGCGATGCGGGGTATTTTGATTGTCCGACGGCGATGTCAGATTTAGTTCTCCAGCGGCGATGCGGGGTATTTTGATTGTCCGACGGCGATGTCAGATGTAGTTCTCCAGCGGCGATGCGGGGTATTTTGATTGTCCGACGACGATGTCAGATTTAGTTCTCCAGCGGCGATGCGGGGTATTTTGATTGTCCGACGGCGATGTCAGATTTAGTTCTCCAGCGGCGATGCGGGGTATTTTGATTGTCCGACGGCGATGCGGGGTATTTTGATTGTCCGACGGCGATGTCAGATTTAGTTCTCCAGCGGCGATGCGGGGTATTTTGATTGCCCGACGGCGATGTCAGATTTAGTTCTCCAGCGGCGATGCGGGGTATTTTGATTGTCCGACGGCGATGTCAGATTTAGTTCTCCAGCGGCGATGCGGGGTATTTTGATTGTCCGACGGCGATGTCAGATTTAGTTCTCCAGCGGCGATGCGGGGTATTTTGATTATCCGACGGCGATGTCAGATTTAGTTCTCCAGCGGCGATGCGGGGTATTTTGATTGTCCGACGGCGATGTCAGGTGGTTTAGTCTTCCAGCGGTGATGTTGGGTGTTTTGGTTGCCTGAAGACGATGTTAGAAGAAGTTAACGTGGATAACTGACGGCGATGTCAGATCAGTATCTCTCCAGCTAGTTGTCGTGAAGCTAGTATTGCAGTATTCGAAGATTTGTTCCCCGCAGAGTATCGTGTGCTCGTGCAGTTGGCAAATTTTTGGGTTTACCGGTATTCAACTGTCTCGCACCTTGATTGGCTGAGAGCTGTTCGCTTCTCACCCAGTCAGGTTCAAGCCGTTTGAATAGGGGCAGCTGTTGCACCCCAAAATTTGACCAACATTTATTTATCCATCAAGTGTTTGAAGGTTGATACCTTCATCAGGAAGTTCAAGAGATCCTCAGAAGAATTGGTTGAAACCAGAGTTGTGTGCCTCATAACTTGAGAGGTGTGGGTGCTCATCAGATGATTCTAAGACTTTGAGAATGAACTTGAAGCTTTTAGAAAGCCTATGAGATGTCTTGAAAGCCATCATGAAGCCCAAAGAGGTCATTATGCAAGAATTCAGAAGATTCAACCATGAGTGGTAGAATTAGGGTTTTGACTGGGTCAATCCTAGGTCAGCTGATGTTTTGGAGAGGGTTGAGACCTAATCCAAGGGCCATGGGATCATGGAAGGATGTATTGAGATACTATAAGGATGATTCCTAGACCAACTCATCATGATTGAGGAGTTTGAGAAGTTTTAAGCTAGGGTTTCTAAGGGTGGACAGTGTAAAATGCCCTAGTTTGATCCATATCTTCCAGGCAGTTTTAGCTCAGGATGTGATTGTCATATCATCTTCCCCACAACATGAATGTTGTAGAGCTTGTTCTTAGCTTTAATTTGAGTGGTAGAAGTCCTTGATAGGAGTTGCAGAGCTCAAGTTATGGTTTTGACAAATTACAGGTCATCTGAGGTGTGTGAATCTGGGTCCTTGAAAGTCACCCAACTTGCAGACAACTTTTGCCCTAGTAGGATGATTCCTATGATCTCTTGGTCAACATGAATGTTTAATAGCATCTTCTTAGCTTTCTAGAGAGTACTATAAGTCCTTGATAGGATTTGTAGAACTCAACTTATAGTTTGAACAAGCCAAGGGTATTTTGGTCATTTGGTGATTATAGGTCATTTTAAGCAAAGGCCATATCTCCTATTTCCAAGCCTCAAATGGAAAAACTCAAAACATCAAAGTTGTTCAAAATGGCATTTTAAGCCTATAAAAGTGGTCATGAGTTGTTGGAAAAGCTTGTAGCAAGAATTGACAAGAATGGGTGAAAATGACCTAAAAATGGCATATAAGTTAAATGAGTTCAAATTGGAAAATGGTTTGAGAGATCTACAAATCCAAAATAGGTCATGTAATATGTCATTTTGAATCTAAACAACATTTTGGAAACAATGGTTTAGGCACAATTTTGATTTGAGGCCTAGAAATTGGACTTGCTTTGTAATGTTGTTACTTGCATATTAAGGCAACTTTGGAAAACTTCACACAAGGCAAGGAAATGCTTGTTTTTTGCACATACCATCTCAATATCTCATGAGGAGAGATTTTAACACAAGTTTAGAGGGCTGTATGCATGAGATGAGAGATATTCAACATGTCATCAAGTGAGATTTCCAAGACTTTCTAGTGCATTCTAGGAGGTTCTAGACTCTTCTATTGATTGTTATATATTAAATGGATCATAATGTGAATAGAGGTTGGTGAATTCGGTGGAGAAGAGTGAGGGAGAGAGTGGTATTCAAGGTTTTCTTCAAACACAAGCAAGCCACGAGTTCATCTCTACAAGCTTCATTCATCCAAGATAGTGCAAACAAAAAGCTCTACTCCATTAGAGGAGTATTTGGAAGCAAGATCAAGCACTGAATCAAGCTCCACACACCTCTACCATTGCTACTTGACAGGTTTGGATTCTTCTTCATACCTCTCTATTTATGCGCATTTACCTAGATTCTTAGGTGGAGAATGGTTAGGTTTTATTAGGTGATTAATTCCTGAAGATTAGAGGAAGTTTCATAAGGTTTCATGGCAGGATGCAGTTTCTTTCAAGTTCAAGAATGAGTTGTAGGTTGAGTTTTAATACACGTATTATAACATAGAATGATTAGTGTAATATGTGGAGCATGTTAGTACCATTATAATCAAGGTCTACCATAATTGATCTCAGTGTAAATTGGTTGAACCCATGCATTCGTGCTTTCTGTTGGTGAGATATAGGAGGCTTTAGGTGAAACTATTGGTACCATCGTGTTCAGGGAAGAAAATGGTACGTTTTTGATTTTGGAACTTTTGATTTTCATTGAATATTGAGGGAGAACGATTGGAGTTAAGATTCGTGCATGGATTCTATTAAACTGAAAACCCTAGATGGAAGGTTGGGGACGATGACTCTCCACCGTCAGATCATCTCAAATGTTTGACTCTGAAGCTCAATCCAATGGCTGTATTTCAATTAAAAAATGGAGGGAAGACTGAAACGCGTGAAACGCCGCGTTTCACTTAAGTTCAAACCTTGGGCTCAGCAAAACATCACTAAACCCACCCCCCATACGAAGCCCAATTCATTTTCAACTGCAATCCGTTGCTATTCTCACCGAGCTTTTATCCTTTTCTTTTGATTTTTTAAGTTGATTTTCTGAAGCAAATGGGCCCAGACACGCATGCTATTGACACCACCCCTTTCTGGCCCATCTTAATAAATGAACTGGGCGCATCTTCTAAGCGCACCCCCTCCCCATTTATTTCATTTCTTTATTTTTATTTCTTTTATATTTTCTTGCATTTTCAATAAATCATATAAAATCAGAAAATTAATATTTTTCATTTCTTGTTTTTTCTATAGGTTTATATTCCTGTCTAGAAAATTAGTAAATAATAAAATTCCATTTTATTTTTAGTTTAGTATTTTTAGAATATTATTCTTTTAAATAGCTTTTTTAGATGATTTAGTTGATACCCCATTTTGTTGATTTTAGTTCAATTAGCTCCCCTTAGATTTAGGGTCCATTCTTTTTAGGGTGATTAACTTAGGACTTTAGCTTCCTCATAGGATTTAATTCATAATTTTAGAATTAATTTTTAGATGATTTGATTAGGTGAGATTAGAGTGATCAAAATTAGGGTTTAGGTTTAACATAGGTGAAGTAAATCATTTCTCTTAGGAGTTTTAGTTTGATTTTGGGTATGGGACTATAGGGATATTATGGGTAGGTGTAATAGACCCTTGTGAATAAGCATTAGATTTTTCCCCCTCTCTTTAGTATTTTTAGGGTGTTTTCTGAATGGACTGTTTGTGTGGCATGTTTTGTGATTGTTTGTCTATCTTTGGGGTTTATCTTTGGGGAATTGTTGTGGGGCTTGGTTTGCCTTGAAAACCTTGTTGAAGGAGCATGATGAAGGAGAAGATTGAAGATCAAGACCCAGAGTTTGAGAGGTTGGAGCTTGCAAGGATGCATGGATTGAGGTCCTAGTCTAGGAGCTTGTTCTCTATTTGTGAGGTTTGAGATCCTGAAGTTTGAGGGAAATTTATGGTACTTTCCTGAGGAAGGCACTGTAAATGTCTTTCATTCTTTCTTCTCACCTCTTTCCCAAGTATCTAATGATGTTGGAACCTTCATGTGAGTTTAGTTTCTCCTGAGGAGGAATGTAAACTGATCACAGTTGTTGAGCCACATGGGATATGATTCCTAAGTGGAAGCCCCCTAGTACTTTCCTGAGGAAGGCACTATGGGTCTGTTCACTTAGTTCCCTTAGTTCATGTAGGATTTCCCAAGTATCCAATGATGTTGGAGCCTTCATGTGAGTTTAGTTTCTCCTGAGGAGGAATGTAAACTGATCACAGTTGTTGAGCCACATGGGATATGATTCCTAAGTGGAAGCCCCCTAGTACTTTCCCGAGGAAGGCACTATGGGTCTGTTCACTTAGTTCCCTTAGTTCGTGTAGGATTTCTCAAGTATCCAATGATGTTGGAGCCTTCATGTGAGTTTAGTTTCTCCTGAGGAGGAACGTAAACCAATCACAGTTGTTGAGCCACATGGGATATGAGTCCTAAGTATAAGCCTCCTAGTGCTTTCCTGAGGAAGGCACTATGAGTCTGCCTACTTAGCTCCCTTTCTTTGGTAAGCTTGTTTTGAAGCTTGAAGACTGGGATTGATTTCTCTTGTGTAGGGTTTTGCTTTAGGGCTTTTCTTAGAGATTTGATTAGGGTTTTGTTTTAGGGTTAGGATTAGGGAGAGCTTAGATGTAGATAATTTCTTTCTCAAACTTGGATGGTATTTCATTTCTTTTATCTGTATGACTGCAGTTTACTGTTTATTGCTTGATAGCATATTGTTTATTTTTCAGTATGATTACTGTTATTTCATGACTGGCTTGAGGTCGAGACGAGCTTGTGGAGGCTGAAGCCCCACACACATTTCCTCCCTCACTTGCATTGCATGCATTTTACTGTTAAGCTGATGCTTTGTCTGTTTTGGTGTATCATTGACATGATCCCTTAGGACTCTCATTTCCTTTGATAAGGATTTGATGATAGACTTTTAGGTTGAAACCTATGCATGACAACTTCTAGGAGTTCCCTGTTCAAACCTCAACCATAGGATGAATCCATGGCATGATAATAGTAGGACTTGATAGTCTCCCTCCTAGTTGGGCCTGTTCTCTTCTCATCTCAAAACAGTTCAAGATACAGTAATCATGAATGATTTCTTTCGTACGTTACGAGCCTTAAGCTATCTGAGAAAGGATTGTGGGAGAGCTCCTTTTCCACAGTCTGGATGTTTAGTATGGTACCCTTTGGGTGACATGCGACACATTCACTCTCAGGTCATAGTCTCTAGTGCGGTTGAAATCGCAAACACAATAAAAAACACTTCTTTCAAAACAGGAAATAAACCGTGGTTTCCCGAACTACGTGAGCTCTGATCTCTCATGCCTGTTGAGAGTACGTAGGCACAAGATGGCGAAGTCTTGGCGAGCTACCTTCCCCACAATCCTTCGTAGGCCGAACTACGTTGACTCTGATTTCTCATTCTCTGATGAGAATACGTAGGCATAAAGTGCGACGCTTTGCCGAGTCATTTTTATTTTCTTTTTTAGCCAGCCTTGATAGGTAGATAGATTATAACCAACTCGTCCAAGTAAACAAACAAGCGTGGATCCCGTCGAGTACGACGGACGTGAGGGGTGCTAATACCTTCCCCTTGCGTAACCGACTCCCGAACCCAGACAATGGTTGCGATGACCTTGTCTTACCCTTATTCGTCAGGTTTTTCCGATCGTTTCCTTTCCCACTCTGAGGGATAAATAATGAAAGGTGGCGACTCTTCTGTCATACCGGCACCTCATTTTCGCGAAAGCGACAGCCTGCAAGGAATCCTTCACACTCAGGTGCGAGGTATTTTCTATCCATTGTTGATGACTATTCCAGAAAACTATGGGTATTCATTCAGAAGACGAAGGATGAAACTTTTGAGAATTTCAAAAGTTGGAAGATTCTAGTCGAAACTCAGACTGGCAGAAAGGTTAAGAGGTTGAGAACCGACAATGGCCTTGAATTCTGCAACGAAGCTTTCGACAGTTACTGTGTTGGGTCTGGGATTGCAAGGTATAAGACTGTAGCAGGTACTCCTTAAAAAAATGGATTAGCTGAGAGATTCAATCGAACAATCCTTGAAAGGGTTAGATGCATGTTGGTTAGTGCTGGATTGAAGAAGGTGTTTTGGGCAGAAGCTGTTTCGACAGCAGCTTACCTGATAAATAGATGTCCCTCGACTGCCTTGGGAATGAAGACACCTAAAGAAGTTTGGTCGGGACATCCACCTAGTCTCGACAGACTGAGAGTATTTGGCTGTGTGGCCTATGCTCATATTAGGCAAGACAAGGTCGAACCTAGAGCTCTGAAATGCATGTTCATGGGATACCCTGAAGGAGTCAAAGATTATAGGCTATGGTGCCTAGAGCTAGGTCACAGGAGGTGTATCACCAGTCGAGATGTAGTTTTCAACGAAGCAGAGATGGCTTTCAAGAAAACTGATGATGCTGACGAAGAGCTGGAACAGGGAGAGATTCCTGTTGAGGTGGAGCATGTTGATGCTGAATTGCTTACCCCAGATGAAGTCGAAGAAGACACAAAAGATGTTGTCGAAGATGAGGAGACTGATAATGACTACCTGCTAGCAAGAGACAGGTCAAGGAGAGTCATCAAGCCACCTCAGAGACTTGGGTATGCAGATCTTATAGCTTATGCCTTAATCTCTGCAAGTGAGGTTCTAGACGAAGAACCTAGAGACTATAAGGAAGTTACGAGGAATCAAAAGAAGACAAATTGGTCTTTGATGTATGCTATGGTCTGTACTAGACCCGACATAGCATATGCAGTAAGTCTTGTAAGCAGGTACATGGCGAATCCTGGAAAGGCTCACTGGCAAGCATTGAAGTGGATTTTAAGGTACATAAATGGGTCTCTGAATAGAGTCCTAATTTATGGTGGAGCCTTGAGTGAAGATAGTAAAGCAGTAATCGAAGGATATGTCGACTCTGATTATGCAGGTTGTATGGATTCTAGAAAATCTATCTCCGGATATGTGTTCACTATGTTTGGGACATCAATCAGTTGGAAAGCAACACTTCAGAAGGTCGTTGCCTTATCAACCACTGAAGCGGAGTATATTGCTCTAACTGAAGCTGTGAAGGAAGCAGTGTGGCTTGAAGGTTTTGCAAAGGAGCTAAAACTTCAAGGTCGAGTTATCACTGTTGAATGTGATAGTCAAAGTGCAATACATCTGTCGAAAAATTCAGCCTATCATGAGCGAACCAAGCACAATGATGTGAGGCTGCATTTCATCAGAGGGGTAATCGAGCGTGGAGAAGTCCAAGTGCTGAAAGTTTCGACAGATCATAATGCTGCTGATATGATCACCAAGACATTGCCCAGTTGCAAGTTTTTCCACTGTATGCAGTTAATAAATCTGCATGAAGAAAGCTAGTTTCTTGATGTTATAGAGTTAGATCCAAGGTGGAGATTTGTGAGACATTGGATCGAACTCTAGTGTGGTCGAAGTCTGTTCGCAAGTAATGCGTGTTGTAGTCGAAGTTTGTTCTAACATGCATGAGTAAATATTGCTAAGGTTGTTAGCATGAGTAAATATTGCTAAGGTTGTTAGCATGAGTAAATATTGCTAAGGTTGTTAGCATGAGTAAATATTGCTAGGGTTGTTAGCATGTGCTATTTTATTATAAATAGGATGCTAGTTTCTCAATCTTGGCATAAGGAAAAATAGGAAGATAAAATCCTAATTTCAAGGGAGAGAGGTTATTTTGTTATTCTTGTATACTTGTAATCTTGTTCAAAGAGAAAGGAAATAATAGCAGTTTAATAACCAATCCTTGTTGTTCCTTGTTGTTTTACCTTGTTTTCTTTGTTAACCCTAACCCTTGTGTGTTTCTTGATCATTAAGAAACCGTTTATACTTTGTTTAAACGTATCCGATTCACAACAAATGGGAAAGAAATCAACTATGTGGGCGAGTTGATGTGATCGCTCGACGAAAATGCCTTTACAACACACTTATAAATAAAGGTCTTAACATCCCATTTGAGAAAATCACTCAACACTAAACATAATAGAAAATAGAGAGAACAAAAAGAGAGCAATCTTAAGGAGAGGAAATAAATATAAAAAATGGGGGCCTCATCCGGTCAAAGAGATGGATCGTTGATGCTTTTTCATATCTTTATTTATTATTGTGTAAAGCTATTATGAGTAAGAGTAACTAAACTCTCTTTTATTGAGGTTAGATGTAGCTATCCAAAATCTCATGTATTCCTTTTGGTCATAATATTATATATTTTCTAGTTATTCATTAATATTATTGATTATCAGTGTTTTTAATCTCTTTTATAATTTATAAAATTCTAACTTGATATGTGGTTTTGAAAGACTATTGAGAAATGTTTTTCATAAATAGATAAAAGATTTTCATATGTTGAACACTAAACTCTAGGGATGGATTTAGGGTTAACATTCACATGTACTATCGATACTTAATGATATCATACTGAATAACCGACTGAGAGATCACCAATTTAGTAATACGATTGATATCTGTTGAATGTAAAACTTGCTTTAAATTGATCATCAATTATTGGCATTTTTCAACTCTTTTGTGTTGCTTTGTTGGATTTACTCCATGTTATCATAATATTCTTCAATATTGTGAAAATACCTTTGATTGCTTTGATTTGTGTGTTATTGTGCAGAAACTAGGCATAAAAACATCAAAGTGTAAGATACAAGAAATTGGGAAAGGAAACCAAAGGAAGAAAAAAATTACAGCATGTTTGTTGTGCTAATAGCCAGCGAAGAGTGCCGGCGAATGTTCACTGTGTGAATTCATAGCAAAGCCCCAGCGAACCATCTCAGAAAGATGGTAGTAAGAAAAGGGAAATAAATTCACTAGGCGAACAAGCAGCGAATGCTCGCTGTGGGGAAGTATCAGCGAAGAGTCAGCGACCATCCCTGACTGAAGTCATTAGCTAAATGACCCTAAGTTCATTGTGCGAACTTATAGTGAGGTAGTTCGCAGTGCGAAGAATTGCTCACACATTAAACTTCAGATATTTCTTAGGACGGTTTAACTGTTCAGATGCATTTCAGGTGCATAAAATGGTATTTGCTAGGCGAAGAAACAGTTTGTAGTGCGAACATGACAGATTCTAAAAGTACTATATAAGTACTTTTCACTATTTTTGGGGATCATAACCCATTTTTACACACAAGAACTTCATTTTCTCATATTTCTTCACCAAAAGGTGATATTTTGCAAATAGAAGCTGACTTCGCATCTGAGTTTGATTATTCGACGTGGATGCTCATTCATCTTCTTCTAAAACTTGTAAAGCTATCTACCATAGTTATGGGTAGCTAATTTCCTTTATACCAAAGGTAGAGGTAATATACCTTTTGCTTGTATGTATTTCTTTTGATTGGCCTTGTATGTGAACAAGTGATTATTAATATACGATGAATATTTTTGTTCTTAATGATCCATTCTTGTTTTATAAAACTCTAGACATAGATTTTCTAAAACTTGACCTAAAATATTCATCTATCAGTTTATAGATTGGAGAAATCGGTTTATGATCGATAGTTGCTTTGTGTTGAACTTAAAGCTTACTATATTGGTTGTTATATGGAGAAACCGTGTAGCGATGAATACAATATTTCTTACGACACCGCTCTAGACAAAGACGGAGTTGAGAGAATACGTGACAATATTAATCGGGTCCGACTTCACATGCAAGATTGAAAGAATACGTATAAGTTAGGGTAGATGAAAACTACTTTTGATATACTTTGTTAATAAAAATCTTTAGAATTTATAAGTTTTGCTACTAAAAATGTGATAATTTTATGAACAAAGCTTTGAAAACCCCTTATTCTTAAACGATAAACTATTGAAAGGAAAGCATCAAAATATCCTCAATCCCTGTGGAGACGATAACAAAAACCCTCCACGTTAACTACGATTCGAACAAAATGGCACCGTTGCCGGGGATTGTTGATATTGCAAGCATTGCAATAGTTTATTGATTTAAGAAATTTGTATTGTATTCTTACCCCTGTTACTTTTCTTGTGCTGCTTAATTTTTTTGGTTAAGTATGCATAATCTGTTTATGCAAGAGAGTGTACCTGCAGACCAACTTCTTTTTTATCCTGAGATTGAAAGAACTGCTCATAGGCTCAATAGCAGAAGTAGGCGGAGGAAGAAACTTGGCCAAGAAAGACGAGAGCGCAAAGATGCTTCTACATCTATACCCAATGCAATGCCAACCATGGCTGAACCACCACCACTATCGCCACCACCTCCTGCTTCAACCCCTTATGTTAACAGTCTAAGACACAACGCTCAGTTTGCACGCAACGCCCACAATGGAAGGCATTCAGAGATGAAAATGGGAATCCTTGCTCTTCTGTATCAGAGTCCTTTTACTGGTATGGACCATGAATATCCATTCACACATTTCACCAAATTCTATGAAATTGCGGGTGCAACGAGAGCGCCGAAAGATGAAGAGGAAACATTATTCAAGAGACTATTTCCACATTCCTTAATCAGGAAGGCAAATGAATGGTATCTTGATCAATCAACGTTAGTGATGACAAATTGAAATTTGTTGGAAGAAAAGTTCCTTGAACGGTTTTTCCCCCACAATAGATTTATGGAAGCAAAGACGATGATATCGATGTTTGCTCAATGTGGAAATGAATCTCTCAATGAAGTTTGGGAGAGGTTCAAATCCATGTTACAAAAATGCAAAGGTCACGATTTTGATGAATTAACTCAAGTGCACATCTTCCAGAATGGGCTTCAATCGATTCACAAGACTTTGTTAGATGCTATGTTGGGTGGTTCATTAATGTCCAAAAGCGCTGAAGATGCGATTGCTATTATTGATAGGATGGCACTCAATGATCATCAAGGAAATCACAACTGTGACACACCTCAAAGGAAACCGGGAATGATAGAGTTGAGAACAAATGATGATATTCTTGCTCAAAACAAATTACTCTCACAACAAGTGGAGTTGTTGACAAAGCAAATGTCAAAGCTTCTACAATAAATCAAAGAGATGCAAGAAGTTCCCAACCAAAATCAACATGTAGCAAGTTGTGAGATATGTAAAGGCGATCATCCTACTGGCTATTGTCCTCCGGTCGTTGAAGAAACCAACTATGTGGGAAACCAAAATCAAGGATTTCAACCAATACCACCTTATCAAAGCAATAACCAAGGCTACCAACCGAGAGGTAATAGCCAAGGTTATCAACAAGGGTGAAGGCAAGAGCCGAGTTCTTCAAACCGTCAACCTTACCAAAATTACAACCAACCACAACAAATCTAAGGAAGAGGGTATAAGATTGAAGATACTTTCAACCAATTTACGAAAATATCCAACTCCACTCAAAAAAGTATGGATGCGGCAATTTGGAATCTTGAGACTCAAGTTGGAAAATTGTTCAAGAAACTAGCCGAACAACATAAAGAAACCTTTTCGGATAGTACTCAAGTGAATCCAAAGGAGCATCACAAGGCCATCGTTACAAGGAGTGGTAGAATAATTGGCGGGGAAGTTTAAAAAATGTGGTAGTTGAAAAGGAGAATGAGATTGTGGAGGAAGTTTAAAAAAATGATGAAAAGAAAGATGTAGAGGAGACGTTGAAAAAAAAAAGAAAAAAGGAAAGGAGAATGAATGAGAAGCTCTACAAAAAAAGTTACCATACCCTCTCGCTCCTATGAAAAAATAAAATGGAAAACATTATGCGAGATTCTTGGATATATTCAGTCGGTTGCAAGTAACCATTCCTTTCTCCAAGGCTCTCGAGCAAATGCCTAAGTATGCCAAATTCATGAAAGACATACTTATGAAAAAAAGAAGTACACAAATAAGGACACCATTGAGATCAATTCTAATTGTAGTGCTATTGTCCAAAGCATTCTCCCTCGGAAATAAGGAGATCCGGGAAGAGTATCTTTACCTATAACTATAGGTAGTGAGTTCAAATGAAAAACTTTGGTTAATATGGGATCTAGTATAAATTTGATTCCTTTATCCGTTGTTAGAAAACTTGAAAACATGGAAATAAAGTCAACCAACATGACTTTGCAACTTACGGACAAGTCTAGGACTCGTACTCATGGGGTTGTTGAAGACGTGCTACTAAAAGTCGACAAATTTTTATTTCCGGTTGATTTCGTAGTGACGGACATGGAAGAGGATGAGGATACACCTATAATCCTAGGAAGACCTTTTATCAAGACTGGTAGGATGTTAAAATCAATGTCGAGGAAGGTATCATGAAGGTGAGAAAAAATAATGAGGAAGTGTGTTTCACACTTTTCAAAGGGGTGGTGTATTCGAACCAATTGGAGGAAAATTTTCAAGTGAAAAATGATGATTCAAGAAGTGTGGCAAAGAAAAAGAAAGAGGATGACGCAAATGTTGTATGGAAGAAAAAAGAGGAAGAAATATCTAACAACGAAAAAGTGTTTAAAAAATGGATGAAGAGGCCAAGAAGGCTTGGATAAAGTCATGTTGGGACTTTTCTTTCTTAAAGAAAAGTGGACCACGAATAGGTCATGATAACGGTTGAAGTCTTTGTTGTTGGAGTGATTTTCTCAGAAGCTAATCGATTCACTTTTAGTTTTGAGGTTTCAAACCTCAGGACCGTCGAGCTCAAATGATGTTAAATAAAGCGCTGGTTGGGAGGCACCCCCACATTGTAAGTATTCTTTCAATTTTACTGCTTTGATAGTGTAATTTAGTTTAGGAAGTGTTATGGTAGGATAAAATGAATAGAAAAAAATAAAATATCTGTCACATTCACCTTGTGTTCGCTAGGCGAGCCTGGGACGAATGTTCACTGGGAAGTTCGCTAGGCGAACTGAGCGAGACATAAAAAATTACAATTTTTTCTGCCACATCACTTAAGTAAAATTTAGGGTGGGTCAGAGATACGTAGGCCCAATACCCGCTTTTCAGAGTTTGTGGGGTAAACTTTCCCCACTTCCCTTTTTGTCTCCACTTTTCACTCGTGTCTCTCTACTTCTCACAAGACACACCACACATAATTTTCTTGGCTTTCTCAATTGTACCCGTACAAGTGAAGCAGTTCCAAACTTAATTGCAATTCTCATTCTCTCCTCTCAACATAATTCAGGTTTGAGTTTCTATATTCATTCCCCTGTTCTTTTTAGCAAAAATGTTATTAGGTATGGTATGAGAAAATGATAAAACTTGCCTCTAGGCTCTGAGAATATATCGCATGTTCTTTACTGTTTGTTTTTATTTCTTTGCATGATAGTTCTGAACTTCAATAAGTTTGAGAATTGGGTTTCTTTAGGTTTGAATTAAATTGAAATAGAATGAAACCTTGTGAAATCTTAACCTTTTGCTTGAACAATTGTGGTAGTTGGTGTTGTTACTTGATACTCATTATGTACCATGAATATAAATGACTGAATGTAGAAAATTGGCTTTGTAATTTATTTCCTTTCAAGTAGGCTAAATCTGTAATTTTGAAAATTCGCAGGGTTCGCCTTGAGTTCGCAAAGCGAACCTGGAGCGAAGGTTCGCTAGGCCTTGTTAGGCGAACTTTTGGCGAACATGACAGAAGTTTTTAAAATTTTTGTCGTGCTGAGATTCTTGTTCTTATTCTTTGTGATTTGCTTTCTCACTAATATATCTTGTGTTTGGCTTGTTGGTTTTGTTTGATGAATATGCAGATGGCACCTCCTAAGCAACTCCTTCTAAGAAAAGAAAGGTTGGAAGCACATCCCGTCTGCAACCAGTCCAATACGATTTTGACAAGTTCAAGCGAGCGAAGCAAGCGACTTGATATGTTTCTAAAAACGATGAGCATTTTTCTAGAGAAGAGGTTTAACCTCAATCCTCAAGGTTCCTACTGGACGGTAGCGGGAATTCTTCATTCCAAAAAGTGGGATAGTTTGATCACACCATGTGACCGTTTTAACATAGAGCTCGTAAGGGAGTTCTACGATAATGCCCTTCTAAATGATGACGAGGTGTTTTCTTGGACCACAATGGTGTTTGGGAGAGAGGTGAAATTTGATCGAGATACCATTAATCATGTTTTAGGCAAACCTCTCACCTTGGATGAAGATGAAATTGATGAGTATCATATGATCTTAAGGCTGCATAGAGACGTAGAGGCCATCTCTAGTGCAATATTGTTGGAGGGAAAATTGGTGGAATCGAACCCGTCTGGGTTCCTGAAGATACCACAGGGAGGACATGCAACCATTAGCTCAGTTGGTACTTCTCTTGGTGTTGACTAACATCAAGCCAAAGTCGCATACCTCCACTGTGCCCATTCCGGTTACACACTTGGTTCACAGTATTTTATTTAACACTCAGATTGATGTGGCTAGGATTATAGTTGATGAGATGCATGTTGCTGCTGAGAGTGGACTTAGTCCAGGGTCGCGGAAAAATTTCCCCTTGGTCTTTCCATGTCTTATCATGGCTTTGTGTGTGCATGTGAGGATGAAAGTACCCTCTCGCTGTCAGGTGACGATCTCGGCTGCTATCTATGATAATTATGTGGATAAGTTTTACAGGTCGAAGGGAATGAGAGGAGGATAAACCTCTAGTACTGGTGCAGGTTTAGGAGTTGGTGATGCTTCTGGTTCCGGAGTTGCAGGCTCCCAGGGCTTTGACCCGTTCCAAAGGGAGATATGTAACTACAACTGGGAGTGGATGGCGGTAACTCAACACACCATGATTGATATTCATGATTCTATATAGGTATTACATTTGTAGTGCAGGGAGCCCTCTGTGGAGCATTCGATGATGACTAGGGAGCAGTTCCTAGCTCATGTTGCTTGGCCTGAGGCCAGGCCACACTTTGGAGAGGGGGTAGGTGTAGCTGTTTCTGAGGACCCTAAGGAGGTCAGAGATGATGATGAGGCTAGCTCTGATGAGGTTTCTAGTTCTAAGGAGGAGATCGAGTCTGATGAGGACTAGTTTTTGTTGTTTTATATTTTGAGCATGATCTTAGGCGACTTCATTTGGTTCTACAAAGTGAAGTTTTTCTGTTAGCTTAGGTCATTGCTATTTATGTTTATGTTTATTGTATTATCATTTGATGTACCACTTTTGGTTATTAGTACTTTTCTTGGTGTTTTTACACCATTAACATTTTAATGTTATTTGCAATTGAGTTCTTCAGTTCACGAATGTTCAACTTTCATTTTTTTTATTATGTTGTCTAAGAGTTGAATTCTCCGATTTAGGAATGCTCAACTCTTGTAGTTTTATTGTTGATATGTTTTATTTGAATTTAATGTTTCCCTTTTGTGGTGTTACAATGTGAGAACTTCTATATTGGTTACTATTTGCTAAAAGTATCTAATGAAGATTCTCCTAAGTTTCGATGGGGATGATAGTATTTGATCATGTAAATGTTGACAAGGTACATGGTTACCTCTTTCTAGGATGCTAGAATATTTAATAATTTCTTTCTTTGTGCAAATGTATTTTTGTTTCATTTTTTTATTGCAACTTTGTTTGAATTCTTGTATGACTTAGGTTCCAATAGCCACAAATTTGTGTGAAACCTCAATTGTTTATCAAATGCGTAGGATGACTGATAAATCTTATTGAATACATTTTATTCATGCTTAATCTTGTGATTATTTTGATTTTTTGGAAGCATTAGATATGATTAAGTCATTTGTTGATAATGAGCACAACCATATCCAAAAGTAACTTACCTGTGAGTAGTGAGAATTTACTAACCTCATTGAGCTTAATAATTAGATCCTAGTTTAATGATGAACTGGTATTTGTAAATAATTTAAAAGGTAGTTCATCATTGAATTGTGTAGGATTCTAAAAAAAATTCTTGAACCTTTGAAATTATGCTAAATTGTCTTCCTTGCCATAAAAAGCAAGGAACATTCACTTGAGGTTTAGTTGAAAGAAGTGGTAGGTTACTCAAAATTTTGAAAATTTTCAAACAAGCATGAAAAGAAAAATTGTGAATATGAATGTGAAAAACAACAGAAAAAGAATGCTTGTTTGAAGGAGAAAAATAGAGAATGAAATAACGTGCAAAAAGGTGTTTGAAGGGTGAGCAATATATAAAAGAAAATGTTGGATGGGGTTGAAATATGTACAACACCTTGTATAGTGAATGTTTATTTTTGCATTGGCAACTTTAAACCCATGCCCTTATAAATGTTCCTTTGTTGTGAACCTAACCAAAATACAACCTTTAAAGACCTTAGTGATCTTCTTGCTTCCATAATTTCTTTGATTATTATTTAGATGAAGGTGTGAATTGGTTTGTATTTGCATCATTTCTCAAGTCAGTGATATTGTCCCGTGGTTGCAAACGTGTTAATTTCTTCAATTCTTATTCAAAGAGGAGTGTTAGAGTGATTCAAGGATGAGAATTAAGTTGTTACTTGAAGCATTGCATGATATTTTTTAAGAACTTAATTCTTTTGCATTGTTCGATTCTAGGAAGTTTTAACCATTGCTTATGTACATTTATTTGTTTAATTAGCCATAAATCCATTCTGTGTTGAATTAAATAATCGAGCAAATCCTCTTGTGTTCAATGAGAGGCATACTTTGCTTGAGGACAAGTAAAGATCTATTTGAGGAGAGTTTGTTGAATTTTTCTTTAAATTGATCATTAATTATTGGCATTTTTCAACTCTTTTATGTTGTTTTGTTGGATTTACTCCATGTTATCATGTTATTCTTCAATATTGTGAAAATACATTTGGTTGCTTTGATTTGTGTTATTGAGCAGAAATTAGGCATAAAAACATCAAAGTGTAAGACACAAGCAATTAGGTAAGGAAGCCAAAGGAAGAGAAAGATTTCAGCATGTTCGATGTGCGAACAACCAACGAGGAGTACTAGCGAATGTTCGTGTGTGAATTCATAGTGAAGCCCCAGCGAACCATCTCAGAAAGATGGCAGTAAGAAAAGGGCAATAAGTTAGATGGGAAAAGAAGCAGCAAATTTTCGCTGTGATGAAGTATCAACGAAGAGCCAGCGAACCATCCCAGATTGAAGTTAGTAGCTAAAGGACCCTAAGTTTTTTGTCCAAACTTGTAGCGAGGTAGTTCGTAGTAGGAAGAATTGCTCGCATAACAAACTTCAGTTATTTCTCAGGGGAAGTTTAACTATTCAGAGGCACTTCAGGTGCTTAAAATGGTGTTCGTTAGGCGAAGAAACGGTTCGCAGTGCGAACGTGACAGATTCTAAAAGTATTATATAAGTAGTTTTCACTATTTTTGGGGATCATAACCCATTTTTACACACAAGAACTTCATTTTCTCAGACTTCTTCACCAAAAGGTGATATTTTGCAAATAGAAGTTGGATTCGCATGCGATTTCGATTCTTCAACGTGGATGCTCATTCATCTTCTTCTAAAACTTGTAAAGCAAGCTACCATGGTTATGGGTATATAATTTCCTTTGTATCAAAAGTAGAAGTAGTCTACCTTTTGCTTGTATGTATTTCTTTTAATTGGCCTTGTATGTGAACAAGTGATGATTAATATATGATAAATATTTTTGTTCTTAATGATCCCTTCTTGTTTTGTAAAACTCTAGACGTAGATTTTGTGAAACTTGACCTAAAGTATTCATATATCGGTTTATAGATTGGAGAAATCAGTCTATGGTCGATAGTTTCTTTATGTTGAACTTAAAGCTTACTATATTGGTTGTTATATGGAGAAATTGTATAGCGATGAATACAAAATTTCTCACGATGCCGCTGTAGACATAGACCGTGTTGCGAGAATGAGTGATGATATTAATCGGATCCAATTTCACAGGCAAGATTGAAAGAATACATATAAGTTAGGGTAGATATAAACTACTTTTGATATACTTTGTTAACAAAAATCTTTAGAATTTATAAACTTTTCTACTAAAAACATGACAACTTTATGAATAAAACTTTGAAAACCCCTTATTCTTAAACGTTAAACTGTTGAAAGGCAAGCATCAAAATATCCTCAATCCCTGTGGAGACGATAACAACCCCCCCCCCCTTTAACTATGATTCAAACAATATCACGTAGTTGTTTAGACATAAATAACATTCTCAAAGTGATAGGTGATAATATTGAATATTAACTTGAATATGTATAACTGGTCATTGGGGTACATTAGAAAAGGATAATAAACCTAACCCCCGCAATCTCATTTCATCTGTTAAACTTATTTTTATTTACCATAATTTTACATTAGTTCTATAAACTAATATATTTAAAACATCTTTCCTTAAAAGTATAAAGATTGTTCAACTGTTGTAATATCGCATTGGTCCTTGGGTATACGACACACAAATATACATACTTTTGTTCTTCAACAACATGTGTTTTTATAGTCACGTTCAAAAAAAGTATAGCATTTTTATTAAAAAAATGTTATAGTTTTTATGCATAAAATAATATATTAAGCTCAAACTCATTTCACAAATAACTTCCTCATTCGAAATGTCATCATCTTTCTTATTTCTCCATTATCATTTTTCACAAGCTTTTAAATTCTCTCTATAACTCTCACATTCTAGATTTTATTTATAGGTTTATGTTCATATATTATTTATGTTATGTTTCTGTATCTATGTGCTTGCAGGTATAACAATCAGACGGTTTTGATGATGACAATTGAAGAAGCAACAATGTTTAAGACAACAACTCCGTAGGTCAAATGGCTTCTAGATGTTAAGAGTTTTCTACGAAATGGGGGGTTAATTTTAAATATCAAATTAAAGTAAGTTTCTTTTGATGGCACCTGATCAAGAAAATATCTCAAGCCTCATTAGCGACAACAAACTCCAACTCACCAACAAGCACTTTATGAAATAAGGTCCTCGAAATTTAGAGGATTTCGACTATGAGATCCCTCAAACACCGCTAACTCAAGCTCTCCTCCATACTATCCTCAAGAATCAACAAGACCACACTAGATCCTTGAACTGGAATATTACCAAAATTAATTATCTAGTCCACAAACTTACTGAAACCAAAATGCCTCTGCCACTTGGGTTGTTTAGTGATGATGAGGAGGAAATTGAGTAGTCTTTATTCTCTTTGCTTATTTGCTTGTATTTTTCCTATTTGTTTTCCTTCATGTTATGGATTTTTAATTTGTGTAACTCTTTCATTAATGAATGATTACATCCTTTGATTAAATGGTTCTTCATTATTTCCTTGCTTGTTTTTATAATATCTCCCTTTTTATGATGGCCTATATGTATGAGATATTTTCCATACTAATAGTGTGGTATGTGTGCTTGTCTATTTTCCTTTTTCCCCCCACATTTTTTATTATGCCAAATGTGGAAATATATACTCTTTGGAGGAGTAAAGTATACTTTGTTTATATGTAAGGGGGAGTTTAATCACTCCAACTCTTTTCTCTTCGTCTTTTGTTTATCACCCCTCTGAGAGGTGTGTTTTCATCATCTAAAAAACGAGGATGTGGATCTATGTTTTTTTCATGTATGACTGTCAGGTGGTTTTGATGATGACGACAAGAGAAGCAACAATTTTTAAGACAATAACTACATATGACAAACAAATTATGGATGTTGACAATTACTTGTAACATGGGGAGTCAATTTCAATTGTCAAAGTAAAGTTTTTGATAATGGAACATAATCAATAAAATCTCTCAAGTCTCATCAATCAGAAGATTCATGTTCTAGTTGAAGTGTTAAGTTATTATTATATTTAGCAAGGGAACTTTGAAAATATGAAGTTGTGAGAGTGTGAAAGCTCGCTTGACCTAGCGCTTAGCATCTTAGAATGATCAACTAAAATGTAAAAGGTAATGAGTAAGCCTTGAAGTCCTGTAAAAATCACACACACACACGCACACACAAACATATGCGCACGCGCGCGCACACACATACACACACAAACATTTTAAAACCCTATCATATTTCGCAAAACTTGTGAAAAACTACCAAGACTTGTGCATAATTCATTAAAAGGTGTTTATAATCAATTGGGAAGGTATTTACATTTTCCTAATTGATTAAGGACTTGACCTAATCAATCAGAGGATGATAAATGACCTCTTAATTGATTAAAAGTATTTTCAATAGATTATTGCATATAGCTATTTAAGGGTTTCCTTTTTTGAGTTATGGTTGTTGTATTTTGAAAGGTTTAATCGATTAACAGTTAGAGTTAATCGATTAAATTAATAAAATCTCCATAGCATTAGTTTTATCTAGAGCCAAATTTTTTCCTATATAATCTCCTCATTTTATTTTACACTAAACTTCTTATTAGAAAACCTTATATTCTTCTTCTAAACTCTATGTTTTCATTTTTTCGTTTCACAATGAGTGACGAAGTGTCGAAAGATCAAAATGTCCTTGTGAGAGTTTTATTATAATTAGAGGTCTGTTTTAACTTTATGTATCCAAGAGTGTGATTCTCTTGTAGTATTTTTTTATAAAGGTTGTAAGCTAAACCCATATAAATTTTTTTTTTGTAGGTTCTTGAGTTTGACCCGGTAAAAACTTTGTTTGATTCTCAAGCTTAACTTGTTAAAAGTTATGTTTGGTTTTTTAGCTTAGCCTATTAAAAATTTTGTTTGGTTCTTGAGTTCAGCTTGTGAAAAGTTTTGTTTAATTTGGAGATTATCTTGTGCAAAAATCTTTTGTTTGTTAGAAGATTTGTGAGCATAATATGTGAAAAACATAAGTCTCTATTTAGGGGAACTCTTGGGGATAAAAATATATCAAATGAATAGACCGAACTTGTATAAATTGCTGGTACACTTTGTCTACCGTTCTCTCTTTTTTGTGTTATTTCTTGTATGTATCGCTCTTCATCTCAATTTTTTTCTTTAATTACGTTGTTTTATCTATGTGTGATTGTTTTAAATAAGAGTTTTTATAAATAAATAAAAAAATTATTTTTATCATCACAATCGACCCTCTCTCCTCTTTCTTTTGTTTGAAATCACTTAAATAACAATGTTTAGGTTATGTGTAGGTTATATAATTTAACTTAGGTTATGTTTACGTTTGATAAATTAAATTTGTGACTATGTAAGTCATGTTTAGGGTTATATGATCTAATGTAGTTTATGTTTATGTTTGATTAATATGATTTGTGATTATTTAGGTTATATAATCTAATTTAGGTTATACATTGGAATTTGTGCCTATCATGACTCTCCGTTGTCTTTCATCTTACTAAAGTTTTATTAGGACTCGCCATTCCTCTTCTTCATTGTCAATTAACATAATATCAACCATAATTGAATCACTTAAACAAGATCATTGGTTGTAATGTTTTGTCTTATGTCATAACAATCCACAAGTATATTATTAGCTACTATGGTGAAAAAAAATCATTAGTTTTTTATATATATTTGTTAGCTACAGCGAATTTTTATGACTAAAAATGAGATATTATATTTACTAAATTTGTTAAGGTAGCCTTCAAAAATGTTCATGTGTAAAATTATCTACATGAAGAAAATGAGTGGAAAGTCGGAAAATTATTTCAATAGAAAAAGAAAAAAAGGAATAAAAAATTCTGATATTTTAATTTGGCTCTTTGTGTTTTTATATTAATACATTTAAATTTGCGTTTGTCTTTGTTAACTCATATTTAACGAATAAGGTGGGTTTGGTAATGAAAGTTTAGAGAATGAAATGAAGCCTATTAATCTAAATTTTTCTGTACAATTGTGAGAATTGTATATTTATTAGCTTAACCATATTACATAGGTGGAAAACTATAATGTTTAGGCAAAAGAGCTTTGTAGTTGATGAAATAAGGTTTAAAAATAATTTTACAAGTGGATGGAGTTATCGTTAATTTTATTATGGGTCTGTTTGTTTTATTTTTAAAAATGTTTTTATAAAAATGTCTTTTAAAATATTAAAAAAAATTTAAGTTTGTTTTTTATAAATTGAAAAACTAATATAGACATCATGTAACATAAATATATATTATTGAAAATTAAAACATAATCAAAATTATAATTTTTTCAACAAAAAAAAATTTTCAAAAATGATTTTTATGAAAATTTATTTGAAATAGTTTTAAATTTAAGTGATTTTTTAAAATTTTGATATCCAAAAAAATTATAATAAGATATCTAAAATAATATTTTAATAATAATTATTTAAACCAATTTTTTATTTAAAGTTTTTATTAAAAATTTTATTAAATTTTTTTAAAACAAAAATTTATAACACTATAAAAATTATTTTTAAAAAACTGAAATAAACGGATTCTATAAGTTGGTTTTATATACTTATAGGTGTTTTAATATAAATTTTAATATGATATTATAATTTATTCAATTTTTTTTTTTGAAAATATTTACACTGTTATTCATTGAGTTGGTTTGTTTGTTGGCTCGCTGATAAATGAAATCGTGAAAAGTTGAGTCTTTCTATAATTTATTTTCTTGATCATGGTTGGATGGTCTTGAATTTTTTATAAATGAGTTATTGTGGCCTTTGCACTAATCTATTTCATGTCTTTATGCTCATAGCAAACTCATCACACACAAGGTTGTATATTTTGTCACATAAAAGTGTTTTTATGTACATTTTGTATTATTTCTGAGTGACTCAAATTTGAATGTTTTTTTTAGAGGAAACAAAGTTAGGCTATTCTTTATAATATCAAGTTTTACTAAAAGTTTTCAGATGAACAAAATTAAGGATGGTAATAACTTGATCTTCTTCCATATGATCAAAATAGATGATTTTAAGACTAAAGTTGATCAAACTTGATGATTGCTTGAGTGGAGATGATAGGGATAAGCAAGTACCAACATGTCCTAGAGTGTATCTTCAAAGATATGTGTCTAGATAATGCTCTATAAGATAAAGTATGAGATGTTAGATGATCATAGATGAAATCTTTTAGATTCATTTAGACTAAATGATCATTTGTATAACATCTTATGTTTTTACGAAGACTTTTAGCTAAATACTCTTTTTAGTTTAGTATTTATATTTTAACATTTATTTTGATTCCTTAACTTTTAAAAAGATCGATTTAATCTCTTAAATATTCAAATTGTGTCATAAACATCATTTCTGTTTAATTTCCATTAAAAATATCTATTTATGCATGTGTGGCATCCTACATGGCAGCATAGTTATCACCTTCATTGTTTGGTCTATTTTTCTTCTAACATGTTCACACATTTGTACCCTAAATTGATTTAGGGCATAAAGCTCCATTAACATCATCCTCGTAGCTCAAATTAATGACTTCGTATATTGAATAGAAAAAAACAATAAGTTACAAGTATTGTTCATTCATGACGAAAGGGAAGAATTATGCAAGTTTTTATTTGAATGTGTAATCAAGTTCCAAGATGCGATGGAGACCCATTTTTCATTGTCAAGACATTGTAGTGTTTTGCATAGCAACAAAAGTTAGAAACTATGGAAAGAAATTCTAGGGATATTCCCATTTTAAAGTAACCTTGTATCCATACTTTAAGTCATTCTTTCTACTCAAAACACTATATGTTACAAATGTGTTAGTTGATGTACACATGGCTCTACTCTAATGAGGTGTGGATTCTTTGAGTGGTTCTACGAAGAAGCGAAAGATGGGAAGAATCACTTTATAATGAAGAAAAAAGGAGGTTGAAATTATTAATAAAAGCAAATGAGGAGCATGTTCATAACCTTTAAAAACAAATATGGAGGATTGAGGCACACAAGTAAGAATTTTCAACACTTGAAGTGGTTTTGAAGAACAATATGAAGTGGAAGGAATTTTGGAAGACATTGTTTTTTTGGTTGTTTTGACTTGTTTAGTGCTTAAGATTTCATAAACTTAACCTTGTGACAAATGAAATATTTCTTTTCATTTTTTGTTGTTTTGTTGTTGTAATGTTACTTTTGTAGCAATTGTAATGTTACTACTGTAGCAATTGTAATGTTACATTTGAAGCAATTGAATGAAAATTTGTACCATATTTTTAATGTTTATACCCTATTTTTCATGTATACCACTTTATGCCAGTTAGGATATGTTTATGGCAGTCAATTTTATACCAGATTATGCATATCTATTATACATATGGATGGAAATTATACTCATATTCAATGGGTACCCACAAAATATACCAACAACGTGTAGTATAAAAAACCTGTAAAATGTGTACGGATGTGAGCACGGGTATTTGGCCATTAAAATAACAGGGTATGGGTGTGGGTACGGGTACTTTAATACCCACCTTGTCCCATACCCGCACAATGTATATTTATATATTTTCATTTTTATCATAATATAAAAAATGTATTTCAATTTCTTTAAAATACTACATCACAATTAAATAATTACACATTTTAATATAAATGTTTGTTTATTTCATAATTCAACAGTAAAATCTTTGAATTGTTTTGTTAATTTTATTAGAAAATTAAAATTATATGATATTTTTCAATTCATATATTTATTTTTACTAGAACTACAGTTAAACGGGTACGGGTAAGGGCACTTAGGTACCCATAAGGTATGGGTGTAAAGATTGGTGCCTACGCAGGTGTGAGAATTTTTTCAAACTACGGGTATGGGGACGAGTACTATAGTATCATACCTAAACCCTACTCATTCTCACCCCATATATACTCAATTATATCAGGTTATACATGTCAGTTATATGAGCATATGCATACCTGTTATACTAGGTTATACCAGTCTATGCATCTTAGGTTATGCATACTAGTTTTAGAGTTTAAGTTTAAGATTATATAAGTTCATGTTTGAGACGTTTTAGAGTTTGTATTCCTTTTATACAAGTTATACCAGTTATACCAAACATTTAGATCACAAAAATAACTTGTTCATTAACATTTCAAAAACATATAACATTGTTTCTAACAGACATACAAAATAACCAACATCCAACCGAACAAAACTTCGACATACATAGAAATAGAAAAACGCTTTATTTCAGTCCATTTCATCTTACGATCAGATCTGTATATTTCTCCCTGTTCAATATTCCTTATCTTTTTTGGTATGCCCGACATTTTTCTATACTTTGGGGATTAAACATTTGGCTACTCTTTTCTAACTCACAAATTTGACATGATATATGACAAGATTGTAGATTGTCTGATATCTTGATTTCTTATACATTTTAGAGATGTAGTCATCTACCTTAAGGTTCCTATTTTTCATTAATGTTATTGCATGAGCACATTAGAGGGTTGTGAGCTCCCAATTTTTTCATAAGCATACATTTTCCTTCAAGTACTCTAAAAACTTTTCGCCTGCAATTTTAATGTGCATGACCTTAAATATGTGTTAAGGTGACATCCTACAACATATTACACTAAATCAGATTACATGGCCTATTAAGTTAAAATTAAGTAATGAAGGAAAGTGCTTCAGATAATTACCGTACAATACATAAATTTGTGTATGTGTTGGTTATCTCAATCTTCTTTTAATGTTGGATAAAACATCCTCATCACTTATGTTCAGAAATCTCATTGTATTACTTGCCCACTTTTCCGTCATGTAGGTTATGATATCCTCCACCATAGTTGCCAATGGTTTAGCCCGTGAATCAAGAATCACATTGTTAAATGTTTCTTACATGTTGTTAAGCACTAAGTCACATTTCGTAGGTCTCTTGAATTAGGAATTACTCAAAAACATGGGTGGTATATTCATCATGTGTAGATAAACCTTTTCATTCACCACTCTCATTTCCTTCATCTCTATTTCCTATGCATGTGGATAAGATGACTTTGCAGCCTTCCATATGATTTCTTCAACAGTTTTCCAAGAAGCTTCTTCCTAAAGTTATTATATGTCATCTTCATAGTTCAACCAACTGCATGTAAGAAGACTAAAAATACATCATCTTCATGTGGGTTAACTTTCGTTTGTTTCTTCTTTTTATTAAAAGTTTGAAAAGAGAAAAAGACTAAAAATAGGTCTTTTTTAGGGTGTCTAACGAGACGTTGAATCTCGCTCCTACGTATCCCCAGGTGCGATGAGGAACTCAAGGCTATGTAGTTATGGGTAGAAAATGTTTATTTATTGGTAGATTTTAGCAACACATATTTAGTCATAATCGAACAGAAAACATTGCTTACTATCTAAAACACTAGAGGAATGGGGTGTTTGCATCACAGCAGAATAGATAAGCATATCATATTCGCGGGAGAATGTTCCTAGCTTACTCACACATATAAGGACAAAGTGTTGTTTTGCATCATCTCGAGACGAAATATCTTTCATTTAAAAAATTTTTTTTTGACATTCCACTAAGGTAAAAAAGAGGTTTGGTTGGTTGAATGTATATTTTAGTGGATGACAAATGCTCGGATGATCGAGCTAGACAACTCGTATCAAAAAAATTAGGTAAAATAATAGTAGATACTAGACCATTAGTTTTTCACCCAATTAATTGTAAAAGGTTTAGATTTTTTAAAGTATTTTGAATGGAAGATGAATACTCGAATGAACGAGCTAGATAGCTCATATCTAAGTATTTGGGGAAAAGAATGGTAGACACCAAACCGTTCCTTTTTTGTCTGATTTATTATGAAAATAAGATTGCTTAGATTTTGATTATGAAAATGGTTCAAGATGAATCGATTTAAGGGTTTTAAATGGATGACAAATTCTCAGATGCTCAATCTAGATAGCTCATATCCAAATAATCGGGGAAAAGAGTAGTAGACACTAAATCGTTCCTTTTTTATCCTATTTGTGAAAAGATTTCAAAAAATGATTAGGTATTTTATTTTGATTTAGAAAATGAACTCAATTATGGATCAAGGTTTAGTTTGCATTAGTTTGAAAATGGTTTGGTGTTGCAACTGTGAAAAATACCCGGCGGAAAACAGAAGAGTTACCACCTTTCGTTATTTATCCCAAAGAGAGGGAAAGGAAACGATCGGAAAAACCTGACGAAAAGGGAAAAGACGAGGTCATCGCAACCATGTCTGGATTCGGGAGTCGGTTATGCCAGGGGAAGGTATGAGCACCCCTCACGTCCGTCGTACTCGACGGGATCCACGCATTGTTGTCTATCTAAAAGGGTGATCAATCTATCTACGCTAAAATTCAAGGGACAAAAGAAAAAGAAAAGATGACTCGGCAGAGCATCGCCGCTCTGTGCCTACGTATTCCCTCGTGCAATGGGAAAGTCAGAGTCAACGTAGTTCGGCTAACTACGGGTGAAAAGGGGAAGGTTGCTGGCCAAGACATCGTGTCTTGTGCCTACGTACTTTCATCTGGTATGGAAGATCAGAGAAAACGTAGTTCAGGCTAAAAGAGAACACCGGTTGGTTCAAAAGTTTTTTTAGACCCGAGTAAGGTTAACAAGTAGTTCTAGCAGTTGGTGTATGCAGCTCGACCATTGGAGACTTAGGCGTTACCGTTTACGATGGAACTAAGATTTAACAACACTCTTTAATATGAAAAATTTTCCTTGATTAAGATCCCGAAGGATGAAAATGGTTTGAAGTGTTTTTGTGTTTTTTAGAGAAGAAATGTTTTAATTAAATGTTTATAATGTATGTTGTACTAAAGTCTAAAACCTAGGATCGAATGCGTCGCATATCGTCCTAAGGACGTATACTAAACACTCTAGGCAATTGAGAGGTGGCCACTCAATCACCATCTCCCAAGTACAAGGCTCATGGCACAACATTCATTATCCTTATTAAGTATGTTAAGATTGTTTGAAGATGAGAAGAGAAGATGGAATCTAAAGGGAGACTAATCGATCCTAAAAGTTGTCATGCAAAGTGGAATTAGAGTTGGGATACAAAAGGGGACTACCTAATGTTAGCATGCTTGGATTGAACACCTAATGTCTCTCCTACTCCCTGTTAGAACACAGACTGATGTTTAATATATATCATTGTTTTGATGATAACATTAATGAAATTTTGTATAAAAGAAATATATACTCTAATTCTGTTTAAGTGTTTATTTGTTTCAGATATCAAAATTAATATTATTCTGGAAGCAAGAACGCCTATGAACACTACAGAACGATAAAGCTATGAGCGTCAGAAGCAACACATCAGAAGACTTTGATCTGCTACAAATGACTCTGAGCGAAGCTGAGAAGAATTTGAGTAAAGAACATACAGTAAAGTTTTAGAAGACTCTGGAAGTAATTAACGCTACAAGTACAGATGCTCTGATGAAGCAAGTATGCTTTGATAAAGATTTTCACGCTAAAGCACTTTGCTGCAAACTCTGATAGAGTAACTCTGATCTGAAGAACTAGGAACATCATTAGAGGATCTGATGCAAGACATTCCAAAGTTGTTGAAGAAAATGTTGTTCAAATAAAGATCTGTTGGCATATTCCTTGTCCTTATCCAAACGTCTCTTTCCTCATTCGTACATGACTGAGGAATTCAGACAAAAAGGATTTGTCTGAACATTCCCCTTCTGAGAAAGGAAAAGTCAATAGAAGACAAAAGCAACAGAATGCACAGTGTTGCACAGTCTTTGAGAAATGGACTTCAAGTACTATAAAAGCAAGTCTCAGCATCACTTCAAAGTTAATGACGTATTGATGAATCATTTGACAAATTATTCAACAAGCAAATTATATAAACATTCTTTAAAGCTGAATAGTTTTTATTTCGTTTTTAAACTTGTGTAAAAATCACAGTTGTGATATAGCTTTTTAGAAGCAAATCTTAAACACATTGTTAGTTTATCTTTTGTAAAAGATTCCTTAAGAGACCAAGTGTGGTCAGATTTCTTGAGAAGACTAAGACTGTTTGTCTTAGTGGTTAACACTGTAATCAGTTTGATTTAGTGGATTAAGTTCTTGTTGAGAAAGGCAAATCACCTTGATAGGGTGGACTGGAGTAGTTTGAGTTCAAACGAACCAGGATAAAAATACCTTGTTATTTTTCTATCATCCTAATTGTTTTTTAAACCCTTATTCAACCCCCTCTTCTAAGTGTTTTTCCTAACTTCAGTTGGCATCAGAGCTCCGGTTCTGTCAGTGCTATCACTTAACCGTGACAGAAAAAGATCCTGTTGGGAAAAACTCTTGATCTATTATTCTTGATTTATCATAGCTGAAACCTCAACTTCAAACAACAACAAATATGATGATAGAGACAAAATCAGCACCAAACCTCCCATGTTTGATGGTGAGAAGTTTGATTATTGGAAAGATAGAATAGAAAGTTTCTTTCTAGGCTATAACGCTGAGAAAGTTTCTTTCTAGGCTATGACGCTGACTTATGGGATTTGGTCATTGATGGTTATATTCATCCTACAAATGATGAAGGCAAAAAGGTTGACAGAAAGTCTATGACTGATCAACAGAAAAAGAGTTTTAGAAACCATCACAAGGCGAGAACCATTCTATTAAATGCTATATCTCATACTGAGTATGAGAAAATAACAAATAGAGAAACAACATTTGATATGTTTGAATCTTTAAAAATGACGCATGAAGGAAACTCCCAAGTGAAGGAGACAAAGGCCTTAGCGCTCATTCAGAAATACGAAGCCTTCAAGATGGAGGAATCTGAATCTGTGGAAGCTATGTTCTCAAGATTTTAGATTCTAACTGCTGGTCTGAAGGTTCTGGAAAAAGGTTACTATACTGTTGACCACGTCAAGAAGATAATCAGAAGCTTACCAACAAGGTGGAGACCAATGGTGACAGCGTATAAGCTTGCAAAGGATCTGAATAAGATCACTTTGGAGGAACTTATCAGTTCCTTAAGGAGTCATGAAATTGAGCTGGAAGAAGATGAACAAGTCTCTTGCGCTAAAATCTAACAAATCTGCTAAAGCTTTGCAAGTAATTGAAGAAAGCTCTGAAGAATCTTCCTCTGAAGAAGATGAACTGTCTTTGTTGTCCAGAAGGATAAACCAACTCTAGAAGCATAAACCAAAGAAGTTCAGAAACTTCAAGAGATCTGATCAACGTGGCGAATCTTCTGGACACAAGAAATCTGAAAAGAAAGATGTAGTGTGCTACGAGTGCAAGGAGCCAGGCCACTATAAAAATGAATGTCCTAAACTTCTGAAGGAGAAACCCAGAAAGAAGTTTGAAAAGAAGAAGAAAGTTCTAATGGCCATGTGGGATGATTCAGATGCTTCTGAATCTTCATCAGAGTCAGAAGATGAATGTGCTAATGTAGCACTGATGGCTGACGGGGAGGACCACGAAGAAACGGCTGAATCTGGATCAGAATCAGATTCAGAAGAGGTATTTTCTGAACTTACTGAAAGTTTATTTGAAATTCTGTAAAGCTACAGCAAGATCAAACTCAAATACAAGAAGCTTCAGAGCTATCTTGCATCTGAGACTGATCAGCTGAGATTAAAAGTTGCTGAGCTTAAAGCAAATAATCTTAAAATGAAAAATGATTTAGAAAAAGCTCAAAAGTCTGACTCAGATCCTATGTCATGCTCTAAAAACATTTCAGAAGAGTATGATTATAGTTTTCAGAGGTTTCTGTCCAGAGGCCTAGATAGAAGCAAAATGGCTTCCATGATCTATGGTGTAAGCAGAAACAATAGAAAAGGAATTGGATATGAATCACCCTCTGGAAAGGATTTAAATCCAAAACCTGTTGATAAACTGATCATTAAGTATTCTCCTCTGTATACCCATTTTAAATATGGTCATCTGAATGATATCAATCACACACGTTCTGATTAGAACAACCCTGTGTTTAATAAATCAAAACTTCATCAGAACAAAGATGCTTTTAAGGGAAAGAAATTCAGACAGAATTTCAGACCTACTAACCCCAGAGGACCCAAGAAAATATGGGCACCTAAGGAGAAAATAATCTTTGTTGAAGATGTCCTTAACAGCAAAGTTGAGACACCAATCATGATACCTGGACTCTGGTTGCTCGCAACACATGACGGGAAAAAGGTCTATGTTCCAAAGCCTGGGACTTAGATCTGGAGGTGACGTGAAGTTTGGAGGGAACCAGAAGGAAAAAATTATTGGCTCTAGAACTATAGGTAATGGTAACCTCCCTTCCATATCTAATGTCTTACTTGTTGAAGGATTAACACATAATCTATTGTCCATAAGTCAATTAAGTAACAATGGATATGATATAATCTTCAATCAAAAATGTTGTAAAGTTGTGAGTCAAAAAGATGGTTCAATCCTCTTTAATGGGAAAAGTAAGAACAACATTTACAAAATTAATCTTTCAGAACTAAAAGTTCAAAATGTAAAAGGCCTTCTGTCTGTTAACGATGAGCAATGGGTCTGGCATAGAAGATTGAGGCATATTAGTATGATACGTGTATCTCAGATTAATAAACTCAATCTGGTCAGAGGACTTCCTCAGTTGAAGTTCAACTCAGTTGCTTTTTGTGAAGCATGTCAGAAAGGAAAATTTACAAAATCTTCTTTCAAAGCAAAAAATGTTGTTTCTACCTCTAGACCATTAGAGATGCTTCATATTGATCTGTTTGGACCAGTGAAAATTGCATCCATCAGAGGCAAGAAGTATGGATTAGTCACAGTTGATGACTACAGCAGATGGACATGGGTAAAATTCCTGAAACACAAGGATGAGTCACATTCTGTATTCTTTGACTTCTGCAATCAAGTCCAAAATGAAAAAGAATTTAAAATTGTTAATGTCAGAAGTGATCATGGTGGAGAATTTGAAAATAAATACTTTGAAAAATGTTTTAAAGAAAATGGCATTGCAAGAAATAGAACATTGCAAGAAATGGCCAGAACCATGATCAACGAGACTAACATGGCAAAACATTTTTGGGCAGAAGCAATTAATACAACTTGTTATATTCAGAACAGAGTGTCTATAAGACCTCTCCTGGAGAAGAATCCTTGTGAATTGTGGAGGAATAGAAAGCCTAACATTTCTTATTTCCATCCTTTTGGATGTGTTTGTTTTATTTTGAATACTAAGGAAAATTTGAACAAGTTTGATTCTAAAGCTCAGAAGTGTTTCATGCTTGGATATTCTGAGCGCTCTAAAGGCTACAGAGTATACAATACTGAGACACAGGTTATAGAGGAATCAATTCATGTTAGATTTGATGATAAGTTTGGCAATCAAAAGCCAAAGCAGCTTGAAATTTCTGTAGATAGAGAAGTCTTTCTCACAGACTCTGAAGAATCAGAGGCAGACAAAGGTCAAGCAAAAACACCAGAAGCAACGTCAGATACTACTCCTTTGACTGCTCAGATGGATAGCTTGACAATTTCTGAAGAACCAACTGTTAAAGGATCATCCAGAATCAATGCCTCTCATCCACAGGAAATGATAATTGGAAAGAAGGATGACCCTATCAGAACAATATCCTTTCTCAGATCATATGGAACGTCATTGTTTAGTTTGGTATCAATCATTTAGCCTACTTCTATGGATGAAGCTCTGCAAGATAATGATTGGATACTTTCTATGCAAGAGGAGCTTAACCAATTCACAAGGAATGATGTTTGGGATCTGGTTCCAAGACCAAATGGATTCAATATCATTGGAACAAAATGGGTTTTCAGAAATAAGCTGAATGAGCAAGGAGAAGTTATCAGAAACAAGGCTAGGCTGGTTGCTCAAGGATATAGTAAGCAAAAAGGTATAGATTACACAGAGACATATGCTCATGTGGCAAGGTTAGAATCTATTCGCTTGCTTATTTCTTTTGCTGCACAGAATAACATCACTCTGTATCAGATGGATGTTAAAAGTGCTTTCTTAAATGGCTTCATAGAAGAGGAAGTTTATGTTCATCAACCCCCTGGTTTTGAAAATGAAAAATTTCCAGAACATGTTTTTAAACTGAAGAAATCACTCTATGGCTTAAAACAAGCTCCCAAAGCTTGGTATGAGAGGCTGGGTAATTTTCTTCTGGAAAATAATTTTGTCAGAGGAAAAGTTGATACTACTCTCTTCCATAAATCAATTAAGAAAGACATTTTAATCTGTCAGATTTATGTTGATGACATTATTTTTGGAACAACAAATATTACGCTTGGAAAGGAGTTTGCTCAATCTATGCAGGCGGAATTTGAAATGATCATGATGGGAGAACTCAGATTCTTTCTGGGAATTCAAGTGAATCAAACTCTAGAAGGAACCTACATACATCAGACAAAGTATGTACATGAGCTTCTGAAGAAATTCAACATGACAGAAAGTAAGCTAGCAAAGACTCCAATGCATCCAACAAGCAATCTAGGTAAAGAAGAGGTAAGGAAAAAGGTAGATCAGAAGCTCTACAGAGGTATGATTGGTTCTCTTCTGTACTTGACTGCTTCTAGACCTGATATCCTCTTTAGTGTTTGTCTATGTGCTAGATTCCAATCAGATCCTAGAGAATCTCATTTAACAGCTGTTAAGAGGATTCTGAGGTATTTGAAAGGTACTACTAACGTGGGTCTGTGTTACAGAAGATCTGATGAATACAGATTAGTTGGATTCTGTGATGCTGATTATGCTGGAGACAGAATAGAACGTAAAAGTACTTCTGGAAGCTGTCAGTTTCTGGGAAGTCATCTGATCTCATGGTTCAGCAAGAAGCAACCCATAATAGCACTTTCAACAACAGAAGCAGAATATATTGCTACTGCTGGTTGTAGCACACAAATGCTCTAGATGAAAAGTCAACTAGAAGATTATCAGATACATGAGAGTAACATTTCTATCTTCTGTGATAATACTTCTGCTATTTGCCTATCTAAAAATCCTATTTTACATTCTAAGGCAAAGCATATAGGAATTAAACATCATTTCATCAGAAACTATGTTCAGGAGGGAATTATAAGTTTGAATTTTGTTGATACAGACCATCAATGGGCTGATATCTTCACAAAACCCCTTGCTGAAGATATGTTTAAATTTATTCTGAAGAATATTAGTATGGATTTCTGTCTAGAATAAAACTATTATTCAGAAGCAAATTTATTCAGATGAAATATGATTAATGTCTATACTCTGAAGTAATTCATCTGATTATTTCTTTTGGTACATTATTTATTTTTGTGAAACTCTGAACTAACAAGTCTCAGAAGATCTGAGCATTAATTAACGTTTCTTATTCTAAAGAGATTTAGAGGCACATCAACATCAAACACGTGTCACATGAAATCTGAAAAGGTGGAGTGTAAATAATGAGACGCTGTTTAGAGGTACTGTTTGAATTCTCAATTCCTCGTTTTCCTCCCCATGCTTGTCAGTATCATTTATTGCTCTTAAATCATTATTCTTTTTTATGTGACTTTTTGTTTAAAATTAATTGAATTAAATGTTGAACATGTGAATGTGTGCCCTAATTTTTGCCCCTATATATTCCACAACACAACACTTTTCACATTTTTCACTCTCTCACACACCTATATGCGTTTCTATTTGCTTCATTGCTTCTTTTTCCCTTCCAAACCCAAATCTCAAAGAAGAACTCGTTATCTCTCAAGATCAGAAATGACAACTTCATCTTCAATCTCTCAAAAGTTTGAATCTACAATGGTTGCGGTTTCATCTTCTAATATGGGTACTGCTCTGTTCAAAGAACCTGTAAGAACTCTTTTAACACATGTTGATCAACTGGAAGTTTTATGTGAGTTCTTGGTAGATTTTGATTGTATTGCTGTGAATGGTTATGATTTGCGTCCAACTGTGTCATCACAAGGATGGACAAAGTACTTTGATAGACTGATAGGTCCAGTTTATCCTAGCTTGGTTAAAGAATTTTGGATCCATGCAACCGTTTACCCCAAATTCATCGTTTCTTCAGTTCTGGGTAAAGAGATTATCATCACTGAAGATCTGATTCGCAAGTTGATAGGATATCAAGAAACATATGGTGTTACTCATCTGCCAGTAGGTCGTATTGAAATGGATTATGTGTACAGTGAAGTTTTCACTTCTGGGGAAATTTAAAGCAAAATAAAGGATTTAAAGGTTCATTACAAGATCTGGGCAAAGATCTTCTTAGGCTGCATACATCACCGGATCCACAAATTCTCCTGACTACATCAACACAGATCAGATGTATTTCATGTACTGTCTGGGTAAAGGCATCAAGGTGGACCTGTCTCACTTACTTTTTACTCATCTGTGGAGTCATATGAAGCAGTCCAGACAGGAAGTCAGAACAAAACATCAAAAGATCAGAAACTGGATCCCTATGGGAAGAATGATCTCAGATATTCTGACTGAAAATGGATTAGTAGCTCATCTGACAGAGGCTGGTCAGACAGAAGAGTTAGCTTCAATTATTGGAAAGCATCTGAATGGAAAGAGTCTACAGAGGATGAGGATAGTGGAAGAACTTACTTCTGCACCAGTTCAGATCAACATTGACGAAGTAAGCCAGAGGAGAATTCCTTTAGATGATTTTCCTCTCTTCACTGCTGAAGAACCAAGGGAAATTGTTCTGGCCTACATTGCTGCATGCTTGGAAGATGGAACCCCCTTGCCACCAGATTTGATCAAAAGAGCAAATGAACCTGGACCAGACTTCTATGGAGAGAAGCAGATAAAGAGAAGAAAGGTCTCAGAGGAAGGATCTACGAATCCTAAGAGGAAAGCTTCTGGAGAAGCCTCTTCTGCAAAGCCAAAACGCTTCAAGAAGCAGAAAGGTAACCCTTCTGTAAATTTATCTTCTATTTCTGAACAAGCAACAATAACCCCAACATCTGAACCTCCTCCTCCTTATGACCCAATTCCCACACCTTCTCCTCCTCACTCTTCTCAACCACACAAATCTGAATCCATATCATCTGAACCACATAAATCTCAACCACTACACTCTGAACCTCAACAACATCAAACTTCTGAACCACAACAACCACAATCATCTGAACACACTACCTATGTACCATCCACACCTTCCTTCAACATCCATCAGAAAACTACTTCTGATAAAACCATATCTTCTATTCCACAAACATCTGAACCAAACGTTTCTGTAAACCAACCTTCTGAACATTCCCCATCTGGAAATCAAACATCTGAACCACATCAATCAGAAACCGTTCCATCTGATCCTGAACCAGTTATTCTTGATCTCCAACCTCTCACGACTGTCTTTCCAGTTTCATCTAGATCATCTGAATTTTCTGATTCATCTGATTCCACTGATTCTGATAGATTAGATGGCATCTCTTCTTTTCTCAAACCCTTTGTTTCTATCCCATCAGACCCTGAGGATGATACTTTTTCATCTGAACCAACCCCATCTGAACCTAAGATTGTTAATACCCCATCTTATCCTCCTGTCTTCATTATTCCTTCCTTTTCTATACCTTCAACTTCTGCTACCATGAAAACATCACCCTTAGAAGCCTATCTGAAACCCAAACCTAGGCTAGATGTTGGTACACTGTTTGCTGGTTTTGAAAGAGAAATAAATATGTGGTTATCTACTGTCAAGAAGGAGTGCCTCTCAAGCTTGAATTCTGATGATTTTGAAGCTATCTGGAAGAGATTCAGAACCAGATTCAACTCTGTGGCTTCAAATCTTCAAGAGATTTTCTCTGACAATGTAAGGGTCAGATTTGCTGAAGCTGTCAGACTCACTCTTCTGAGAGTTCGCAGAAATCCAACCTTACTTCTGGAAAACACACCTGCAAAGGATGTGTGTCTTCCTTCTGAAGACTTTGTTGCATATGAGACTGTTGAAGTGTCTAGGCCTGAAGAAGTCATTCTAGAAGGTTCTGCTCCTGGTCTTGAAGAAACTCTTGACTCTGCTCAACCTTCTGACATGATTGTACAAGATGCATCTGCTTCTATGGTTATTCACACTGCATCTGCTCCTGAGTCATCTGAAGTGAAGAAAGAAGATGGAGATCTGAATGCTAAGTTTGCTTAGCTAGAGGCTAGCAACACTGAGATAAGATCCTGGATGGTAAAGCAAGAAAAGACTACTGAAGAAATCAAGACTTGGATGGCGAAGCAAGAAGAGTCCACATCTGAGATAACAAATCTTCTGAGGATTTTGGCTTCCCGTTCTTCTTCTTAGTTTCTTTGTTGTTTGTGCACTTATGTGTTAACTATTTGTCTGTTTCTGTTTTTGGATTATTTTTATCATTGCTTCTGTGAATGTTGTGTTTTTTCCAACAGAATCTATCTGATGACTTATTGTTTTCCTCTGCTATTTTTTTCTGTCTTAAAGTTTTTCTTAATCAGATTCTTCTTGATATGAAAAAAAAGGGGAGAAATGGTAATTTTGATAATTCACATAAACAGATACCAAAAGGCAACTCATACATGATATATCTTATCTAATCATATTTTTTGAGTGTTTCAGAGCTAATAATTCTTATCTGATAAAATTCTAAGAATTAACTCAGAACTAAAGTCTGAGAATCTACAAGTGTGCTCTGACGCTGAAAAGAATACAAGAGCTGAAAGGGAAGTATTTATTCTTTCCAGAAGTATTCATTTTAGGGGGAGATTAATATTCTCAGCGGGAGTAATGTTTTTTTTCTGTTTGAACAAAATTTCCCATAGTTTTTGTCATCATCAAAAAGGGGGAGATTGTTAGAACACAAATTGGTGTTTAATATATCTCATTGTTTTGATGATAACATTAATGAAATTTTGTATAAAAGAAATATATACTCTAATTCTGTTCAAGTGTTTATTTGTTTCAGATATCAAAATTAATATTATTCTGGAAGCAAGAACGCCTTTGAACACTACAGAACAATAAAGCTCTGAGCGTCAGAAGCAATACTTCAGAAGGCTCTGATCTGCTACAAATGACTCTGAGCGAAGCTGAGAAGAATTTGAGTAAAGAACATACAGTAAAGTTTCAGAAGACTATGAGAGTACTTAACGCTGCAAGTACAGAGGCTCTGATGAAGCAAGTATGCTCTGATAAAGATTTTCACGCTAAAGCACTTTTCTGCAAACTCTGATAGAGTAACTCTGATCTGAAGAACTAGGAACATCATCAAAGGATCTGATGCAAGACATTCCAATGTTGTTGAAGAAGATGTTGTTCAAATAAAGATCCGTTGGCATATTCCTTGTCCTTATCCAAACGACTCTTTCCTCATTCGTGCATGACACAGGAATTCAGGCAAAAAGGATTTGTCTGAACATTCCCCTTCTGAGAAAGGAAAAGTCAATAGAAGACAAAAGCAACAGAATGCACAGCGTTGCACAGTCTTTGAGAAATGGACTTCAAGTACTATAAAAGCAAGTCTCAGCATCACTTCAAAGTTAACGACGTATTGACGAATCACTTGAAAAATTATTCAACAAGCAAATTATAAAAACATTCTTCGAAAGTGAATAGTTTTTATTTCATTCTTAAACTTGTGTAAAAATCACAGTTGTGATATAGCTTTTTAGAAGCAACTCTTAAACACATTGTTAGTTTATCTTTTGTAAACGATTCCTTAAGAGACCAAGTGTGGTCAGATTTCTTGAGAAAACTAAGACTGTTTGTCTTAGTGGTTAACATTGTAATCAGTTTGATTTAGTGGATTAAGTCCTTGTTGAGAAAGGCAAATCACCTTGATAGGGTGGACTGGAGTAGTTTGAGTTCAAACGAACCAGGATAAAAATACCTTGTTATTTTTCTATCATCCTAATTGTTTTTTAAACCCTTATTCAACCCCCCCCCCCTTCTAAGTGTTTTTCCTACCTTCACTCCCATCCTAAATGGAGGGACTCGGAACCCTATGAGGATCATGGCAAAAAGCACAAGAAAGCGCAAGATAAATTCAATCGCAAGTAGGAGATGCAAACACAAGTAAGATACACACATAGAACACAAACATGCAAAGAGGGAGGAAAGAAAGTTTGGGGCAGCAGCCGCCACAAGCGCGTCTCGACCTCTTTGGAGCATACAAGAATGCAATGCAACAAAGCCAACATGCATAAAGAAGGCAAGAAAACAAACATGCAAGCACCGAAGCACAATAAGCGGATGAGACATAACGGGAGAAGACAAACCTCTATAATCGTCGGCTATCGATCATCGGAGACAAATGGGAGGAAAAGAAGTGCGGGGCAGCAGCTGCCACAAGCACATCTCGGCCACTTGACTTAAACACTCAAACGAAAGAGAAACATCACTTTGAACAACGCATATCGATAATACACATTCAAGTGGAAGAAAAAAGACTACCAACCCAAAAGTCGGGATCACGCCCACAAATTCTTACCAACCCAAAAGTTGGAATTAAACAAAGCTACCAACCAAAAGTTGGAATAATGTCGACAAAGAGAGACTACCAACCAAAAGTTGGGATAACATCAACAAAGGAAGACTACCAACCAAGATATGGAATAACGTCCGAAACTACCAACCAAAAGTTGAAATTAAACAAAGCTACCAACCAAAAGTTGGAATTGAAGAAAAGGATACTAACCAAAAGTTGGAATGACATGAAGCTACCAACCAAAAGTTGGAATAACAACTCCGCCCAAGAAACAGAGGGGAACTACCAACCAAGAGTTGGGATAAACGTACCACCACCACAGGGTTACCAACCAAAAGTTGGAATAACTACTTTAGGAACAAAGGACTACCAACCAAAAGTTGGAATAACGCCAACAAAGGTTCAGACCCCGTTGGGGATTACCAACCAAAAGTTGAGATAACATCAACCAGCAACATACTACCAACCAAAAGTGGGAATAACGACTGCAGGGGATAAAATCCAACCAAAAGTTGGGAAGCAAGGCTACTAACCGAAAGTTAGAATCGCCAGAGAAAACCAACATCAACCAAAAGTCGGAGCTCAAGCTACTAACCAAAAGTTAGAATCTCTGGAGGCACTGAACAACGCTGATTCCATCACAGAAGACTACCAACCAAAAGTTGGAAAGATCACCCGACACTACCAACCAAAAGTTGGAATAACGGCCACAAAAGCAGACTACCAACCAAAAGTTGGAATAACAAATCCGAAATTACCAACCAAAAGTTGGAATAAAAAGACTACTAACCAAAAGTTAGGATTTCCGGAACCGCTGAATGAAAATGAACTGACTGTAACAAACATTACCAACCAAAAGTTGGAATAATCAACTTTAGTGAGGAAAGCAAGGATTACCAACCAAAATTTGGAATAACATCCCAAACGCCAATAGGTCACCAACCAAATGTTGGAATGAAACCCAAAAGTACTAACCAAAAGTTGGAATAAAACGAACAATTACCAACCAAAAGTTGGAATGAAACCCAAGATTACCAACCAAAAGTTGGAATAAGGACTTTGCCGGGGAAACTAGGGATTACTAACCAAAAGTTGGGACAACACCCGAAATAGACTACGCTGGAAATTAACAACCAAAAGTTGACATAACAAATCCAACATAAGCAGGCGACAGAATCAACCGACTCACGACTTTCAGGGAAAGCTCCGATAGGAAAAGAGAGGTTTAAACAAACGACTCTGCCGAGGAGGAACCAATAACGCAAAGACTCCAAAGGTCCGCCCAACGGGGGATAGTACAGAAGATCTCCTGAATTCAAAATCTTCAACCTTCAAAGGCAACCGGCACCAAAGGTATCGAACTTGGCTTATGCTTCAGATGCATATGTTTGAAATGGCGTAATGCTCCATACGAAATGGAAATGCTACGCATTTGGGTAGATCCTATGCACGCATGCAGATGCAATGGAACTAAATCAGCAAAATAAATGCTAGAGTTACAGAAACCACCCTGCTGGGGAAACAACCTACTCATGCCAATAACAATTGGACTTATGCTGAGAAACGGGCCCTTGCTGGCCTCCTGCAAAGAAAATGCTGGGGTAATAACATTCCTCTATCCTATTGGGGGGAAGAGAATAAATCTGCCGGGGAAACCACCTTCCTCCTACTTGCTGGGGATTACTCCGCTAGGGACGAACCTACCTAGGCTGTAGATTACTCAGTGGGGAGAAAATACAATCACAACTCACTGGGGAGTGCGTACGAACATGCACTTCGCGGGGGTTAAATGAGCACCACCTGCCGAGGGAAAGCGTACACGCTACCTGCTCACTCAAACCGCATACAACTCTACTGGGGATAGAGATGAAAACTCCGCTTGCTGGGGAAACAAACTCCGGCTGGAGATAAAACAAACTTTGCCCCAGGGGTAACGACCCTGCAAAAATGAACAAACCGACAAGATATCCTACGCAAATGGAACTATCTCAGTCGTCATTCGTGACGTTGTTCAGTTAATTCAAAGTTTTAACAATTATTGGCCAAGGCCTGCAAGTTTATGTAAGTGCAAGTTTATCAAAACGTTGGGCGTTTTTCACAAACAAAACAGTAAAAGTTAAAAAAAACAAACGAGATACTGAATAGTATATGTTTATTGATAAATGGCCTGTAAATAGGCAAAGTTTTACAACAGATGCAACCCCTAAAAAGAGGAAGCTGCGCAAAAAAAACAATACGAATATGCACAGAAATATACAGAAGTATACAGAAATGTCGGCAATGTGGCATAGACAAATACCATGGGCTGATCCCTCTATGACTCGCCTGACTTTTATGCTTTCCCGATGCTTTATCTTTAGAAGAGATTGATTCGGATAAACGGCCCTCAAGTCCTCCCAATCCACTAAGCAATGAAGTTCCAACACAAACCGCAGTAATTTGATTTTCAATCCCTAACTTTTGCCTGAACCGCCCTTTCGGGTTTTCGATTCACCGGGATACCCATTTTTTCCAAAGTCGCCTTTTCAGGTTTTCAAATTTGCGGGTGTACAACTTTTCATTTTTATCCCTAATTTTTGCCCGAACCCATTCTCTTTTTTTTATGGTTCGCCGAGATGCCCCCTTTTTGCCTGGATATTCTTTTTCTTTTCAGCGGGTCTCTTTAAGCAAAGTATTTTTTAACTGCGTCTGCGTTCACAGGGGATGTAAAATCCTCGCCATCCATGGTGGATAATAACAAGGCTCCTCCGGAGAAGACCTTTCGAATGACATATGGACCTTCATAGTTGGGAGTCCATTTACCCCTGTGATTTGATTATGGTGGGAGAATCTTTTTCAACACAAGATCGGCCGTCAGAAAGCTTCGAGGGCGTACCTTCTTGTCGAAAGCTTTCTTCATCCGACTCTGATACAACCGACCATACGCAATAGATGCTAGCCTCTTCTCATCAATCAGGCTGAGCTGATTCAATCTATTCTTTATCCATTCTGCCTCATCGAGCTTGACGTCGACCAGAACTCTTAAAGAAGGAATCTTGATCTCTAGTGGTAGGACAACTTCCATACCATATACCAGCGAGAAAGGAGTTGCCCCAGTTGATGTGCGTACCATCGTACGATAACCGTGAAGAGCAAAGGGAAACATCTCATGCCAATCCTTGTAAGTGACAACCATCTTTTGCACTATCTTCTTGATATTCTTATTGGCCGCTTCAACAGCGCCATTCATCTTCGGACGATGGGGAGATGAGTTGTGATGCTCAATTTTGAAATTCTGGCATAGTTCCTTCATCATCTTATTGTTCAAGTTCAAACCATTGTCAGTAATGATTCGTTCAGGTACTCCATATCTGCAGATGATGTCCTTCTTTATGAACCGGTCTATGACTTGCTTTGTGACATTGGCGTACGAAGCTGCTTCTACCCATTTGGTGAAGTAATCAATGGCAACCAAGATGAAACGATGATCATTGGATGCGGTTGGCTCAATCTTGCCAATCATGTCAATGCCCCACATGGAGAAAGGCCACGGGGACGCCATAACATTCAATTGGCACGACGATACATGAATTTTGTCTGTGTAAACCTGGCATTTATGGCATCTCCTCGCAAATTTGAAACAATCTAACTCCATCGTTAGCCAATAATACCCTGCTCGTAACAGTTTCTGAGACATGGCATGCCCGCCGGCATGTGTACCGAAAGTATCCTCGTGGACCTCTTCCATAAGAAACGTTGCTTCCTTTTCATCCACGCATCTCAATAACACCAGGTCGTGGTTCCTTCTGTAAAGCACACCATCTGGGTTTAGATAAAAGTTACTAGACAACCTCCTCAGAGTCTTCTTATCTTGAGGCGAAGCCCCTGTCGGATACTTCTGCTTCTTGAGGAAGTTCTGTATATCGTAAAACCATGGCTTTCCATCAGCAGCCTCCTCAATGGCGAATACGAAAACGGGCCTATCAAGGTGAAAGATGACTATTCTTGGAGCATCATTCCAAAAATTCACTTTATACATCGAAGATAGCGTTGCCAAAGCATCTGCCATCTGATTCTCTGCTCGCGGCACATGGTGAAACTCTACCTTGTCAAAGAAGGGTAACAACCTCCTTGCATAATCTTTGTAAGGAATTAGATTTGGCTGAAGAGTTTCCCACTCTCCCATGATTTGGTTAACAACCAGCGCCGAATCGCCATATACATCCAAATTCTTGATTGTCAAATCAATAGCCTCTTCCAGACCCATGATGCACGCCTCGTACTCGGCTTCATTATTAGTGCAAGGGAACGTCAACCTGGTAGTGAACAGAATATGAGTACCATGAGGAGTTGTAATAATTGCCCCAATTACACTACCATAGGAGTTGACAGCTCCGTCGAATATCTTCTGCCACTGAGAACCCTTCTCTGGCCCTTCGTCCGGTAATGGCTCTTCACAGTCTTTCGCCTTGAGGAACATGATGTCCTCGTCAGGAAATTCAAACTTCATCGGTTGATAGTATTTGATTGGCTGTTCTGCGAGGTATTCTGAAAGAACACTTCCCTTGATGGCTTTTTGGGAAACATATTGTATATCATACTCTGTCAGTACCATCTGCCACCTGGCAATTCTTCCTGAAATCGCTTGCTTCTCGAAGACATACTTGATCGTATCCATCTTTGAAATCAGCATGGTTGTATGGTTAAGCATATATTATCTCAAATGTTTGGCAGCCCAAGCGAGTGCGCAACATGTTTTCTCGAGCATTGAGTAACGGGACTCACAGTCTGTGAACTTTTTACTCAGATAATAAATCGCATGCTCTTTTCTTCCAGTCTCATCGTGTTGACCGAGAACACAACCCATACTATTCTCAAGAACCGTCAAGTACATGATTAAAGGCCTTCCAACTACCAGGGGTATCAATATCGGAGGCTCCTGCAAATATTCTTTTATCATATCAAATGCTTTTTGACAATTTTCATTCCAGACGACCGCCTAATCTTTCTTTAGAAATTTAAACATTGGTTCACACGTGGCTGTGAGATGAGATATGAACCGAGCAATGTAGTTCAATCTCCCCAAGAAACCATGAACCTTTTTTTCTGTTTTCGGCGCTGACATTTCCTGTATAGCTTTTATCTTTGTAGGATCAACATCGATTCCTTTTTCAATGACAATGAACCCCAATAACTTTCCGGACCAAACTCCAAAACTACACTTATTTGGATTCAACCTCAATATGAACTTCCTGAGCCTCTCAAACAGCTTCAACAAGTTGACCAGATGTTCTTCCTCTGTCTGCGACTTTGCTATCATGTCATCAACATAGACTTCAATCTCATGATGAATCATATCATTAAACAAAGTGACCATAGCCCCCTGATAGGTTGCCCTTGCGTTTTTCAACCCAAAAGGAATTACCTTGTAGCAGAAAGTCCCCCACGGCGTAATGAACGTCATTTTCTCCATATCTTCCAGTGCCATCTTTATCTGGTTATAACCCGAAAAACCATCCATGAAAGAAAATACGGAGTATTGAGCAATATTGTCAACCAATACGTCAATGTGAGGGAGCGGGAAGTTATCCTTTGGGCTCGCCTTATTCAAATCCCTGTAATTTACGCACATCCGTACCTTACCGTCCTTCTTAGGTACAGGTACGATGTTGGCGACCCACGGAGGGTAAGTTGTTACGGCCAAAAATCTTGCGTCCAACTGCTTCTAGACTTCTTCTTTTATTTTTACAGCCATATCTGGTATCGTCCTTCTAAGCTTTTGCTTGACCGGTGGACATTCCTCATACAGCGGCAAGCGACGAACCACTATATCAGTGTCAAGCCCGGGCATATCTTCATACGACCAAGCAAAGATGTCACTATACTCTCGAAGCATCTCAATCAGTCTTTGCTTGACGTCATTCTGCATCGCAACCCCTATCCAAACATTTATGACGATTTCTTCAGAACCCAGATTGATAACCTCGATTTCCTCCTGATGAGGCAGAATGATCTTCTCTTCTTGTTTCAAGAGTCTAGCTAGCTCTTCAGGTAGGTCTTCATCTTCGTCAATCTCTTCTTCAACTTGATGTAACGGTTGATCGAAGTTAAAGCGAGTCATAGAAGGTTCTGAATTGGTGTCATCTGCAATAGGAATCCTGCAATAAAAATGGTTAAATGTTTCAAATGATATGCAAACGAGTACAAACCACATTGCCATTTTATTGTGAGAACAAAAATAAGAAAGACAAAGATCACAAAATTTGAATGAGAAAAACACCCTTTAATTAATTGATAAATCAATGTTCAAACATAAACAATAAGGCCCTGAAACAAAATACCGCTATGCTCCGGGTAGAATATAGGGTAATACAATAATCGGAAAAAACAAAGCATTACTGTTCTGTTGTCACTTGAACGATCTCTTCAATAGACCAATTGCGCAGGCTCTGTCCTGGAGTGCAAGGCTTGATCCAAGCATCCATATCACAATCACTATCTCCTTCTTCGTCTGACACATTGTTGATCCTTTCAAAGATAACTCCTCCTTTAGTGAACTGCACATGTCCCTTATAGCGCGGCGCGCTCTGCGAGGATGAAGGAGAAGAAAATGACGGGAGATACCCTAAACCAAACTTGTCTTGTTTGTGGGGAATCTCTAACACCTGGACCCAACCTTGCGTTGCCCCAGTCTGTACTACTGCTTGGGCATCTTTAAAAGAAGACATGGCCACTTCCGGCGCTTTGCTCGCAACAGGAGATTTATCTTTAATCTTGACTGTTTCAAAAGCCTGACAAAGGGTTTCATGTATTTCTCCGTCCACCTCGACATACTTGAAGGATAATAAGTGACTGAACATTATATCCTCCTCCCCACACACTGTAACAACTCTACCGCCAACCATATACTTTAGCTTTTGATGCAGCGTGAAGGTCACAGATCCTGCTGAATGAATCCATGGACGACCTAGTAAACAACTGTAGGCAGGCTGGATGTCCATAATGTAAATCACTGCAGCAAACACTTCCGGTCCCACCTGAATGGGCAATGTCACTTCTCCGAACACAAACCTTCGGGTACCATCAAAAGCGCGCACCACCAAATCACTTGGTGTGCAAATCAATCCCTGCGTGTCCAACTTCATTAGGGCTTTCTTTGGAAGTACGTTCAAGGCCGATCCTGTATCCACAAGTACATGAGACATAGCAGCCCCTCGGCATTCTAATGATATGTGCAACGCAGAGTTATGGTTCCTGCCCCTTGGCGTCAAATCCAAGTCTGTAAACCCCAAGCCGTTCCCTGGATTTACGTGTGCAATAACCCCTTCGAGTTGATTAACCGAAATTTCTTGCGGCACGTAAGCAGTGTTCAGTATTCTCAACAATGCATTCTTATGTGCTTCAGAACACAATAACAAAGACATGATATATATCTTAGAGGGAGTTTGCTGCAAATGATCGACTATCTTATAGTCACTCTTTCATATCAGCCTCATAAACTCTTCTACCTCCTTTAACAAAGATTCCTTCTCCCCATACTAAGAAGTTTCCTCTACCACTGGCCTCTTCCCTTTGGCAACCTTATCAACGAGCACTTCAGGTAACGAAAAGACCCGGCTACTACGGGTAATGCCTCCTGCTCCCACAAGATTATCTACTGAATTCGCAAGGGGACCATTCAAATCTAGTGTCTGTCCGTTGCAATACACTTCAGCTCCGTAGTTCCATGGAATAGCTTTGGTGCTTTCAAACGGTACGAGACCTGCTTTAGTTATGGTTATTGTTGGTGGTTTTGGCGCATAGATGGTAACAGTCTTGTACGGAATAAAGATTGTTGCTATCTCATCCCTTCCCTCAACTACTAACTCTTCAGACTTTCTTTCAACAGACCGGTCAAACTACAAGACTCCACTATCCATCATATCTTGAATATATCCTTTCAACTGCCCACATCCCTCGGGATTATCCAGACACTCAGGACACTCTTCAGCGCAACCTGAGAAAACACCCCCCTTCAACAATCTAGCTTTCACAAAGCTCAAAAGTGTCTTCAGCTCATTAACATGTGTTACCAAATCCAAAACATTCTCCTCAATAATTGCATTGACCCCAGCTTGCCCATCATTCGACATGGGATTTGTACGAAATTAGGAACATCATTAGAGAAGTTAATTGCTTTTCAATCATGTCTTGCACTTTGTTGCACCCCAAATTTTGACCTCTTAGATCCTCATCATCATTTTTAGGATCATACTCATGTAATTATCTAACCTTAACCCAGTTCAAGTTTGTCTTTGTCAAGTTACAGATGAATCAGGGTTTTGTACAGTCAAATAGAAGCTTCAGGGTTTTGTGATCAATTAATGTTTTGGGTTGATTCAATCATGAAACAAGGTCGAAGATGTTAACATGAAGTCAAAAGAGAATTCAATTTGAGGTTGTTACCCCAGAATCAAGAAAAGTGCAGTCCAGGAGCCCCGACTAGGGTTTTTGACTAGTAAAAGTCAACTGTAGTTTGACTTTAGTGTAGGAAGGTGTTTTAATGGTGGGATCATGGTCCATGGAGTTCATATACTTTAATAAATTTCATTCAATAAGTGTCAAAGTCTCAGGAGGTCTAGAGTGTCAACAGGCGACTCGGTAGTTACCGATCGATCGTACGGTTGACCGAAAAGTCAACTCTTCAAATTTAAGGAATTGGACTTCAAGGTGGGCATCAAAGATGTTCCTTATGTCATATTGCACATGCCTATCAATTTTCATGACCATTGGATCAAGGATGAAGGAGTAATCGAAAAATCGGGAAATTAGGGTTTTGAAAGGGGCTAAACCATAACTCCTTAACCACACATCCAATTGAGTTGGTTCAAAGCTCATTGGAAAGCTCTTGACAAGTCCTACAAAAATTCCTAAGTGGTCCATGATCAGAAAATGCATAGATTTGGAGTTATGACCAAATTCATTTTGAGAAGGGAAAAAGACTTAGAGAAATTTCACTTTTAAGCTCATTATTAGCAACTTTGAGAGGCTTTTTGGCCAAGTTCCTTTGATAATTTGAAGCTCATAAAAACATGAATGTTTTAGAGCTATTTGAGGGCTTTCTAAAAAGTACTAGAACATCTCAAAAGGATTTGTGAGCTGAGAGTTATGGATTTGGCAAGTTGGTCTTTTCACACTTAAGTCCCACATTGACAAACTTTCAAAAGTCACCCCTTTGATCAATTGGGCCAATCTCAGCTTTTGAAACATGTTTTGTCTGATATGTAGAGAGTTTGTAGCATGTAAGTACAAAGTAAATGCAGAAGGTGTGGAATTAGCCAAGCTTGCAAGTGGGCTTGCAAGTGGCTTTACAACTTGCACTAAAAGTGAAAATGGCAAGCATGAGGTGGAAAGACAAATCTGAACCAACCATCAACCTATGCATTCTAGCCTGCATTTAGCCACTTCAAACTCATCATGAATCTTGACTTTGGAGCTTACCTATCAGCCAAGGAAACCTCTTTGTGGAGGTTTGATAAAAAAGGTAAATCTTTCCTTCATATGAAGGAAATCTCCAAATATGCCCCCTCCATTCATTTGCCTATAAATAGAGGCCCTCACCACTTCATTGAGAACACAAGAACTCTTCTAAAAACCAGAGAAAGTTCAAGCTCTCACACTTTCACACTCAAAATGCATTGTTCAAGCCAAACATACCATAAACCATGCCAAAACCTGTTCTGACTAAAGTATAACCAATTCTGGAGCATGAACACCATTATCTTCATGTATGTGACTTGTGTGTGCATTTAGCTTGGTTTAAACATGCCTAGAATCTATTTTGAACATCTTCATGAATGCACAAAGCATAGAACTGCAGCTTACATGCAATTTTCCATGACATACCTATTTGATCTTTTCTTTGTGTTTGATGACACTCAATAACATGTATGTGATGTGTATGTATGCTTACCTTGATCAAAATATGCGTGGAACTTGAATTGGACATCATCATGCCTCACATTCACAACAATTTGCAACTTGAACACATTTTTTCACAACTGACTGTTTTTTTACCTAAATTTGTGTTAGATATCACTCAACAGAATATTTGTAACATGTGTGTATGTTTGTATTGGTTTTAAATTGGCTGGAGTATGAGTTACCTTTCAAAATGCATCAAGCATGTAAATTTTGCAACTTGAACAGTATTCTTCACCACAGTTTGTTTTGAACTCCACATTGTGCTCATACTCATTCATCAACATATGCATAGTGTGTGTATGTAATTGGTTTGATTTAAAAATGGCTGGAATTGAACTTTCACATCAAATTGCATTTTCAAACATCACAAAGCACACACTATCGGGTTTTGAGTTAGAGGAAGAATTTCAAAAAACTAAAATTGCCATTTTGTTCCTTGTAAAATTCTACACAATTTAGACCTAAATTTCATCCAAAACCATTAAGAAATGAGGAAGTTACACTTGAAAATGCAATCTTGAGTTTTGGCTTTGTTTTATGCCCAGCCTGGTTTTGAAATACCCCTCATATATTTATGGGGTGGCTTTCATCAACGGATGTATAGCCACCCCAGTGGTAACCAACTTGTCACCTGCGCGCCTTGTACCTTGCATACCTTGGTTCGACCCCTGAGGAGGGCAACCCTTTTGACATTTTTTCCATTTATTTTACCAAATTTCAAAAATTCATATCTCTCTCAATTTTAATCATTTTGAACCCATTCTTTTTGCATTGTGTTTATTTTTATGTGTACTTTCATGTCATTTTTTAAAATTCCATGTTTTCTTAATTTTTAATCCCTTTTGACCACTTTCAAGTTTGTTACATTTTGTGATCGTTATCGCGTATACTGATGAATTTCTTTCTCACCATGCTTGTATATGTTTGTTGCCTTTGCTTATTCTCATTCCCTTTAACTGTTGTCAACATTCTTCCCCTTCATCCTAGCCTTAGGATTTGAGCCGCCGTGCTCGTGTTTACCGTCCCGCTGTGGACCACCTTTACCCTTTTATCTTAGCCTTAGGATTTGAGTCGTCGTACTCATGCTTAGCGTCCCGCCGTGGACATTCTTTACCTTATTCATCTCAACTTAGAATAGGAGTCGCCGCACTCCCTGTAAGTACTTCCTTATGAATGCTTGCATCCCTTTGGAACCTTGACCACAGTCAAGAGTTCTTCATCCCTAGCAAGAATAACTACAATTGCTCTTATTCCATTCCCGTCCGGATACGTAGGTACGAGATGCGATGTCTTCGCAAGCAAACTTTGTACATACTCTTTTATACTTTATATTTTTACCTTAGCACTTTACCCTTAGCAAGCAAACTTTAGCAAACACAAATATTAACAAGAGGTTCCTGTAGAGTACTACAGATGCTTAGGATGCTAACACCTTCCCTAGGTATAACCAACCCCCGATCCCCGAATCTCTTAAGCGTTGTTGTTATATCGCGAAAAAGGTTTTTCTTTCTTTAGACCTTTCCTTTGGATAAAATAAAGTTCGGTTGTAAAAGAATTAAGATTCAAGTTAATTTAATAGCTTGGTATCCGATTTTCACCGCAACAGAAATGGCGACTTCACTGGGGATAACTTCCCCTAAGAGGGTTAAGCCCACCTTGTTTATATCTGTGTTTGTTATATGTTTAAATTGATTTTATATTTGTATATATTTGTACATATATCTGTTTGTGCTCGGGTTTTTCTGTATGCAGGTTTGTTACTTTGAGTGGTGAGATAGTATTATACCCGTACTTGAAGCGCACTTATGATAGGAGGGTGGTATATTCAAGAAGGCTTATAGGGAGTTGATTCCCGACCAAGCTGACTTGAGAAACCACCGCTCAGTAGAGGCCCTTCTGAGAGTTAGTATTGTTAAAATGAGTATTCGTGAAAACAATGCTACTTTCTACATAGGAGCCCGTGACACTGAGGACTTTTCGTTACCTTTTACCCCACTTGGCCTTTTAGGACGTAGTGCGATGACTATAAGGGAGTAATTCCGAAGTAGTTGATACGCGATACTACACTCAGACGAGACTCTCTTGAGAATATTATTGATTTCCAAGTATTTGGTGTGTTGATAATATCCGAAAGATGGGTTGTTGACTCTGAGAACTTTGTTAGAACCTATTGTACAAGTGCTTTACCCCTAGTACACACCTTATGGTTGGTTCTTTACTCAAGCCTCATGCTGTGATCTCGAACCTTTGATCCTGTTATGTGTAATTTGTATCTTCTCTTACATCGCATTGCATTGCATTTGCATCTTTGCATGGTTCCTTGCATACCTCTGTTTGTCCAGTCGCTCATGTCCAGCTGTCTTCATTGTCCAATACACCTTTGAGTTGTCAAGCTGATTCCTCGACACCGATATTGGACTAGAGCTAACCATAGACGCAAGATGTCAGAGCAGGAAGCACACAATGCAGAAGTTCAAATGGAGATTGATGAGTTGAAGTCAGGCATGACTAAACTCACCGAAATGCTTCAAGTATTGATTGCCAGAGGAGAGCCATCTCAAAGGACTGTCATTCAAGAAGTTTCAAGTGCTGACCCTCCTCCTGTTCAAATGCCACAATCGACTTGGCCAGAGTTTGGTTTACCTCCTAACTACTCTCCACCTCTTGCATCTACTGCTATGATTGGTCCGACTGTCATACCAGCTTTTCAAGCCCCCGTCTTTACAGAGCCCATACCTGTAGTCCACACTGTTGCTCAGAATGGCCAAGCTCCCTTTGAGACTCCTTTCTTTGACTACAATGCTGTTAGTGCTCAAGGTGAAGACCATGAAGATTTTGTTGAGCCTGAGATTGTCCGTGAACAGTTTCAAAACATAGACAAGAGACTCAAAGCTGTTGAGGGTACTGATTTCTTCAATGTCGATGCTGACAATATATGCTTAGTTTCTGGTCTGGTTATGCCTGCTAAGTTCAAGACTCCAGAATTTGTGAAATATAAGGGGCACTCATGTCCAAGAGCCCATTTGGTTATGTGCTACCGAAGGATGGCAGCCTACACCAATAATCAGAAGTTGCTCATCCATTGCTTTCAAGACAGCTTGAGTGGAGCTTCTCTCAAGTGGTATATGAATTTGAAACATAACAGCGTCCACTACTTCCAAGATCTCGCCAATTCCTTCATGAGGCAATACAAATACAATCTGGATATGGCTCCTGACCATCGTCAACTTCAAAACATGTCTCAAAGTAAAAAAGAATCATTCAAAGAATACACTTAACGTTGGAGAGAGTTAGCTTCTCAAGTTGAACCCCCTCTGGCAGAAAAGGAGATAGCTGGAATGTTTATGGATACTTTGTCTCCCTTCTATTGGGAAAAGATGATTGGGAGCGTCTCTTCGAGTTTTACAGATCTGGTAACCATTGGCCAAAGGTTAGAAGAAGGGCTGAAAAGTGGTAAGGTGTCCAAAGTTGCTGAATCTTCTACCAGTGCAAAGAAATCCTTTGGGAATTTCCATAAGAAGAAAGAAGAGCATATTAATGCTGTCATTGCTGAAGTGAGGAGGCCTCATCCCCGACCTCAGTATAATCACCCTGCCATTGCTGCTCCAAAACCAGTTCAAATTCCTCAACGTCCTGCTGTTAGACAGAACCAGTATCAGAATAAGAATCAGTTTGATCCTATCCCCATGACTTATACAAAATTGTATCCAAGCCTGGTTCAACAAGAGCTGATCACTACAAATAATTTGCCACCCCCTCCTAATCCTCCTCTAGTTGGATTTAGAACTGATCTCCATTGTGCTTTTCATGAGGGTGCCACAGGCCACGACTTGGAGCATTATTTTGCATTGAAAGCTAGGGTGCATGAATTGATTAGAACTGGAATCCTTGATTTTGCGGACAGCCATCCGAATGTTCAGAAAAATCCTCTGCCAGTGCATCAAAAGTGAAGCTTCAGTCCGACTTCAGCAGACTATCTTTTTGACGCCATTGTTTCAGACAAGACAACTCATCCTTGTACTGATTTAGTCACTAGGCCTTTTGTTTCTCACTATTTGAACTTTCCTTATTTTGTTTAAGTTGCTTGCTTTTAATTAGTATATGTACTTTCATCTTAATGTATGAGCATTGCAACTTTTGATTCAATTCATTTTGTCCAGTATTTGCATCTTGTATGCTTTACCTTTCAAATATTTACTCCTTGTCCAAATTTTTGATTATGCAATTATTTGAGGGAGGATGATGAAAACGTGATACCCTTAATTGTTGTCAGTATGCTTTCAATCAAACTTTGTTGACGATGTAAGGCATTATTTCAACTCCCAAACACTGGAGAAATAAGGAAGATAATCCCTTGTCAACCCCTTTGAACCTAGAAGTTAGAGTTTCTTTCTTTACAAAACCCGCAGTTTTAACCTTGGGATGGGTAGTTCTCAGTTAACTCAGTTGTGTGTTCATACAAAATACCTTTCATATAAAGGTTGCAACCACATTTTTTTCCTTCGCACACAACAAACAAGCGTCGAAGATGTTCTTCAAGCCAAGAAGCCGATGATGGTTCACCATGATCATTAAGCTAGGCAGTCACTTTCTTTCAAAAAGAAAAATATCAAAAGAAAAGCCGCTAAGTCAAAACTTATGAAGGAGACTTAGGCAAAACTGGGGCATCCCACTGACTGTAATTTTCATAAGAAAACAGTTCGAGCAAAAGTTAGGGATAATAAAAAGAAGAGATCTTTAAAAAACCCTCAATGTCAAAAAACAACCAGATGTTGTAAAGAAGCAGTGACTGCCTTTTCAAAAAGTATGTTAACTTCTGAACCATCATCATTACTATCATCAGTGCAATTCCTAACCTATGGGAACCTGAGCGCATAACCTGATTTAACTGAGCATAGGACTGGAGATCATCACGTAGATGGGGTGGGTACAAATAAACTTTGAGCCTTTATCCTTTGTTTCTTACACCGTGAACCAGGCCACGCTACAACCCTCAAAAGACCTAATTGAAACAAGGTTATTTTGAAAGCATACTACAACAAGGTTGCGTAAACTGACTCTTAAAGATTTTTGCAAATCATTTATTTTGGCAGTACACCTTTGCTTTAAAACTTTGAGTGTCTTAAACCACTGTGTTCTAACCAATGACTCATTTACTTTGCATCTTTCAAAAATGATTTTTGATTTCAAAAGTTGCATGAACTTTACATTGCCATGTTTGTACGAACACTTTTGTTTGCAAACTGGCTTTCCTCTCAAGGAATTTTCAAACATTGAGAAACTTGGTCAAGTGAGCCTATCAGGGGCAAGTTCCTTTTACATCCTGTCTAAGAATCAATTGAAGATTTGTTCAAGGCATGGTATTCTCAGATTTAGTTTATCCAGAATATATTTCAAGACTCAGACTGGGGCAAGCTCTCCAAGCACTCAGTAAATCAGTCATCTTCAACATCAGACAAGCTGAAGCCATCATCAGTTCATCTTTAACAGACACCTAAACTGGGGCAGTTTACTTGAAGAAACCTCAAGCAACTCTTTATCATTCCTACAAGGTTATCCATTTGATACAACTCATCAGTGTGGCAGAGATGTGTTCATCAACAGCATCTTTAGTCCCTAAGCAGATTGAAAGTGATCTTCGTGTTGAGGAATCAGTCTTCCAGTCTTGTCTTCTCCCCAAAAGAGTCGAGCCTTGTCGTCGGCATTTGCATTTACATTTGATCGTATCATCTGCATAATTCATACATGCCAATATCACAAGCATAATTCATATACATATGCATTACATGGGTGCTTTATTCCCCCATTTACCTTTTCTCCCGAGGTCGTGTTTTACTCACGTTTTACCTTGTGGATGAGTTTACCTTACATGGGTGTTTTATTCCCCATTCTACCTTTTCTCCCGAGGTCGTGTTTTACTCGCATTTTACCTTGTGGATGAGTTTACCTTACATGGGTGTTTTATTCCCCATTTTACCTTTTCTCCCGAGGTCGTGTTTTACTCGCGTTTTACCTTGTGGATGAGTTTACCTTACATGGGTGTTTTATTCCCCATTCTACCTTTTCTCCCGAGGTCGTGTTTTACTCGCGTTTTACCTTGTGGATGAGTTTACCTTACATGGGTGTTTTATTCCCCATTCTACCTTTTCTCCCGAGGTCGTGTTTTACCCGCGTCTTACCTCGTTTACCTAGGCATCATGGGTGCTTTATTCCCCATTTGCTCCTTTCTCCCGAGGTCATGTTTTACTTACGCCTTACCTTGTGGATTAATTCCAATTTCCTTGGCATCATGGGTGCTTTATTCCCCATTTGCCTCTTTCCCCCGGTGTTGCTGTTTTTTCCCCAGTGAGTTGTTACTCGTTGTTGCGTCGTTCTTTTATTTTTGCTCGTGTGTCTGCACTTGTCTTGCATCATAAAGCATCATTTAGAATTCATTGCATTTCAGCATTTGTCCTTTTGCATACCATTGGATCTAAGGGACAAAATTTCTGGTTTTTCTATATTTAAATACCTTTCACTACGACTCTATGACGATTGTCATCTTTCATCGCCATCTAGTGAAGATATTTAAATAGGGGCAATTGTTGCACCCCAAATTTTGACCTCTTAGATCCTCATCATCATTTTTAGGATCATACTCATGTAATTATCTAACCTTAACCCAATTCAAGTTTGTCTTTGTCAAGTTACAGATGAATCAGGGTTTTGTACAGTCAAATCGAAGCTTCAGGGTTTGTGATCAATTAATGTTTTGGGTTGATTCAATCATGAAACAAGGTCGAGGATGTTAACAAGAAGTCAAAAGAGAATTCAATTTGAGGTTGTTACCCCAGAATCAAGAAAAGTGTAGTCCAGGAGGCCCGACTAGGGTTTTTGACTAGTAAAAGTCAACTGTAGTTTGACTTTAGTGTTGGAAGGTGTTTTAATGGTGGGATCATGGTCCATGGAGTTCATATAGCTTAATAAAGTTCATTCAATAAGTGTCAAAGTCTCAGGAGGTCTAGAGTGTCAACAGGCGACTCGGTAGTCACCGATCGATCGTACGGTTGACCGAAAAGTCAACTCTTCAAATTTAAGGAATTGGACTTCAAGGTGGGAATCAGAGATGTTCCTTATGTCATATTGCACTTGCCTATCAATTTTCATGACCATTGGATCAAGGATGAAGGAGTAATCGAAAAATCGGGAAATTAGTGTTTTGAAAGGGGCTAAACCATAACTCCTTAACCACACATCCAATTGAGTTGGTTCAAAGCTCATTGGAAAGCTCTTGACAAGTCCTACAAAAGTCCCTAAGTGGTCCATGATCAGAAAATGCATAGATTTGGAGTTATGACCAAATTCATTTTGAGAAGGGAAAAAGACTTAGAGAAATTTCACTTTTAAGCTCATTATTAGCAACTTTGAGAGGCTTTTTGGCCAAGTTCCTTTGAGAATTTGAAGCTCATAAAAACATGAATGTTTTAGAGCTATTTGATGGCTTTCTAAAAAGTACTAGAACATCTCAAAAGGATTTGTGAGCTGAGAGTTATGGATTTGGCAAGTTGGTGTTTTCACACTTAAGTCCCACATTGACAAACTTTCAAAAGTCACCCCTTTGATCAATTGGGCCAATCTCAGCTTTTGAAACATGTTTTATCTGATATGTAGAGGGTTTGTAGCATGGAAGTACAAAGTAAATGCAGAAGGTGTGGAATTAGCCAAGCTTGCAAGTGGGCTTGCAAGTGGCTTTACAACTTGCACTAAAAGTGAAAATGGCAAGCATGAGGTGGAAAGACAAATCTGAACCAGCCATCAACCTATGCATTCTAGCCTGCATTTAGCCACTTCAAACTCATCACGAATCTTGACTTTGGAGCTTACCTATCAGCCAAGGAAACCTCTTTGTGGAGGTTTGATCAAAAAGGTAAATCTTTCCTTCATATGAAGGAAATCTCCAAATCTGCCCCCTCCATTCATTTGCCTATAAATAGAGGCCCTCACCACTTCATTGAGAACACAAGAACTCTTCTAAAAACCATAGAAAGTTCAAGCTCTCACACTTTCACACTCAAAATGCATTGTTCAAGCCAAACATACCATAAACCATGCCAAAACCTGTTCTGACTAAAGTATAACCAATTCTGGAGCATGAACACCATTATCTTCATGTATGTGACTTGTGTGTGCATTTAGCTTGGTTTAAACATGCCTAGAATCTATTTTGAACATCTTCATGAATGCACAAAGCATAGAACTGCAGCTTACATGCAATTTTCCATGACATACCTATTTGATCTTTTCATTGTGTTTGATGACACTCAATAACATGTATGTGATGTGTATGTATGCTTACCTTGATCAAAATATGCCTGGAACTTGAATTGGACATCATCATGCCTCACATTCACAACAATTTGCAACTTGAACACATTTTTTCACAACTGACTGTTTTTTACCTAAATTTGTGTTAGATATCACTCAACAGCATATTTGTAACATGTGTGTATGTTTGTATTGGTTTTAAATTGGCTGGAGTATGAGTTACCTTTCAAAATGCATCAAGCATGTCAATTTTGCAACTTGAACAACATTCTTCAGCACAGTTTTTTTTGAACTCCACATTGTGCTCATACTCATTCATCAACATATACATAGTGTGTGTATGTAATTGGTTTGATTTAAAAATGGCTGGAATTGAACTTTCACATCAAATTGCATTTTCAAACATCACAAAGCACACACTATCGGGTTTTGAGTTAGAGGAAGAATTTCAAAAAACTAAAATTTCCATTTTGTTCCTTGTAAAAGTCTACACAATTTAGACCTAAATTTCATCCAAAACCATTAAGAAATGAGGAAGTTACACTTGAAAATGCAATCCTGAGTTTTGGCTTTGTTTTATGCCCAGCTTGGTTTTGAAATACCCCTCATATATTTATGGGGTGGCTTTCATCAACGGATGTATAGCCACCCCAATGGTAACCAACTTGTCACCTGCGTGCCTTGTACCTTGCATACCTGGGTTCGACCCCTGAGGAGGGCAACCCTTTTGACATTTTTTCCATTTATTTTACCAAACTTCAAAAATTCATATCTCTCTCAATTTTAATCATTTTTAACCCATTCTTTTTGCATTGTGTTTATTTTTATGTCTACTTTCATGTCATATTTTAAAATTCCATGTTTTCTTAATTTTTCATCCCTTTTGACCACTTGCAAGTTTGTTACATTTTGTGATCGTTATCGCGTATATTGATGAATTTCTTTCTCACCATGCTTGTATATGTTTGTTGCCTTTGCTTATTCTCATTCCCTTTAACTGTTGTCAACATTCTTCCCCTTCATCCTAGCCTTAGGATTTGAGCCGCCGTGCTCATGTTTACCGTCCCGCTGTGGACCACCTTTACCCTTTTATCCTAGCCTTAGGATTTGAGTCGCCGTACTCATGCTTAGCGTCCCGCCGTGGACATTCTTTACCTTAATAATCTCAACTTAGAATAGGATTCGCCGCACTCCCTGTAAGTACTTCCTTATAAATGCTTTCATCCCTTTGGAACCTTGACCACAGTCAAGAGTTCTTCATCCCTAGCAAGGGGAACTACGATTGCTCTGATTCCATTCCCGTCCGGATACGTAGGCACGAGATGCGATGTCTTCGCGAGCAAACTTTGTACATACTTTTTTATACTTTAGATTTTTACCTTAGCACTTTACCCTTAGCAAGAAAACTTTAGCAAACACAAATATTAACAAGAGGTTCCTGTAGAGTACTACAGATGCTTAGGATGCTAACACCTTCCCTAGGTATAACCAACCCCCGATCCCTGAATCTCTTAAGCGTTGTCGTTACATCGCGAAAAAGGTTTTTCTTTCTTTAGACCTTTCCTTTGGATAAAATAAAGTTCGGTTGTAAAAGATTTAAGATTCAAGTTAATTTAATAGCTTGGTATCCGATTTTCACCGCAACACACTTTATGCTTAAAGGCTTTACAATTATCGATGTTGTGCCCCGGGGCACCTGAATAAAACTCACAACGAGCGTTGGCGTCATACCCGGGCTGAGGTGTACCTGTCAATGGAGCTAAGGTCCTCTTCTGGATAAGCTGTAAATGCAACAAAGCTTGCAATAACTGGGAATACGGCATCGGCGGTTTATCGAATTTTCTATTTGGCGCCTAAGCCCGTTTTGGATATCTTTGGTAGCCTTGTTGATTCTGCTGTGGTTGCTGTTGTTGTTGAACTGCGGGAATTGTAATACTGGCAATCTGCTGTTGTTGCCGATTCTGACCTCTACCTCTCCCACGTGAACTAGACAAAGAATTTGTATCTCCTTCTCGTTTCTTGTTACCGAACACCTTTTTACCTCCTCTAGCTGAGGTCATTTCACCAGCACTTATCTTTCCTAACTTGATACCATTTTCCACCCTCTCTCCGGTGATGATTAAGTAAGAGAAACTACCCAACATGCTACTAATGAGCTTCTCGTAATAGACGCATGGCAGAGTGGCGATAAACATATCAACAAGCTCACGTTCCACCATAGGCGGCTGCACCCTGGCTGCTAACTCTTGCCATGTTTGAGCATATTCTTTGAAACATTCATTGTTCCTTTGTGAAAGGTTCTGAAGCTGGACCCTGTTAGGAGCAAGGTCGTTGTTGTATTGATAATGTTTCACAAAGGCCTCGGCCAAATTCATCCAACTACGGACATTCACGGGTTCCAGACTCATTACCATTCCAACGAAGGACTAGACAAACTGTCCTGGAAGAAATGCATGAGCAATTTCTCATCTTCTGAGTAGGCAGACATCTTACGGTAGTAGGATCTCAGATGAACTCTTGGGCAGGTGGTACCCTTGTATTTGTCAAAGTCTGGGACTTTGAACTTCGGCAGCACTCTCAAATCTGGGATCAGTCCTAGGTTAGCCATGACGAGGCCCATGGAGTTTTGACTTTCAAGGGACTTCATTTTCTCTTCAATCATCTTGATCCTCTTATCAGCTTCGGAGGGTAACTCAGCAACCATAACCCTCGACGAGAATACATCATCTTGCCTGTCCTCATTCCAGAGATGATCCATATTACCATGTATAGCATAAGTGGTGTCATGACCATAACCATTCCCATTAGCATTACCACTTCCAACATTACCAAGACCAGTGTTGTTGAAACCTACAGCATTACCGGCACCCGTAGCATTACCACTCCCTCCAACGGTAGGGATAACCAAAGTAGGCATGGAGTTATCAGCTCGAGGACTCTCAACATGTGGAGGGTTAGCAACATTCCCACCATGCAACACACCGTTACCATCAACACGTGCAATCAAGGGTTGCACTAAAGTCCGGAGTTGCTCTTGTCCATTAGCCACTCCCTGCATTACCTCCATGAACTGGGCCATCCGGTCCCTCATTTCCTTCATTTCTGCTTGCATCTGCTCCATTACTCTCTTCTGATTTCCCCTAGTTGCGTACCACTGAGTCATTAGATCGGCAAACCTGAAACACTTCAAACCACAGGAAAATAAGATTAACAGTTCCGATGCACCTGCAATGCGAAAATGCAAAATGCAACAATGCAGACATGTATGTATGCAACAGGGAAATTTCCCCCTCGATTCTAGTTTCCGGGAGAAACACAACAATGGAGAACCCTTCAGACAAGCATATAACAGAAACTCCTCATATATAATCACAGGCCAACAGGCAATGTATAAACAACAACTGAGTATAATAAGGAAAAGACCTCAACCAACAAGCCTGGTGATAGTCAGTACAACAAACAATAGCATCAAACTACAACAGATAAACAAGATAGTCAAGCTGGATGACGAGACCGGAAGTCCTTTAGCAACTCTCGCATCTTAGGATGCTCTGGCCTAGCAAGTAGTCCCTGAATAAGCAACTCATGCTGACTAACAGTATGTTGTAGACTCTCAACATGGTCTTCCCAAGCTCCTTCCCCGAAGCATGCCTCAAGCCGGCGCCTCTTGGAATCGGCTCTCAACCTGCAGTCCTTCAAGTTTGCAATGGCTTCGTTCAACCTATACTCACTATCCCGTCTGAGTGATGCCTCTGTTACGATCTTCTCATCTTTGGCATTGAGCTGCGTCTTCAACTTGCTAATCTGTAACTTTAACTTGTCCTCGCGCTCTTTGTTGTTGGTGAGCGTAGCATTCCACTGGTTCTCAAACTTAGGAATCTACAAGTAAGCTCTTTCCAAATCTTCCTTCTTGGAGGCAAGAACACTATTAACAACCTTGAAATCCAAACCCAATTGCTCCTGAGAATTGGTCTCCTTGGTCAGATCCGTACCCAATTTGTTTACAAGCTTAGTTTGCTTTTTGAAGGAATGAACATCATCAATCTTTTCACTTCGAAGCTGAATGTTTTCTTTCTCTAGCTTCTCATTAGCTTTTCTCAACTCTTCCTTCACAAATAGTGACTGATTGTATTTCTGAATGTCTATGGTAGTGGGCTCCTCAATCATGAGAGGATACAAAGGCTTCACAGAAGGAAACGACATCAGAAACTTCGCAGCTCTCTCATGAATCCAAGCCAGGTAAGGGTCATATGCTCGACTATCACTCTTCCCCAATAAGGCTTTCCCTTTCCAGCGAATGTTGTTTCAAGCATGCTCAAGTCTGCCTAAAGTCTCACCCTCCAATAATCCGGTGAGATACAGAGATTCCTGTATCTCTTCTTTCTTAGGAGGACCCCTCAGCCCGTATCCGAACTTCCTAACCAACAGAGATGGGTTATAGTTGATACACCCTTTCCTTCCGACCAAAGGGACGTTAGGAAATCCACTACAACTATAAACAACCTCTGTACCCAGCATATTCTTATCGAACCAGGTGATGTTCTCAGCTGATAAACCCATCAACCTTTCCGACCACTCAGAAGCACCGACAATAGCAACAAACGGACCGGTTTTGGGCATATGACTAGCAAGCCACCTGTACAACAAAGGAACACAGCATGACACATTCTTCCCTCTTCGGTTCTCATTCTTGTAGTGCACAGAATGATAAACATCACCGATCAGCGTAGGTACTGGGTTCCCTGAAGCCAGTATGTAAAAAGCATCTACATCCACGAAGTCCGGAAGATTAGGGAACCGTATAATGCCATAGATACACAGAGCTAGGATGGCGCTAAATACGATCCAACAACCATCCTTGGCACACTGTTGAGCTTTCTCAACCAAACAAGACAAAGTAAATCCCAACATCCCACTTCTCTTGAGCATCTTTCCTTCTAACTCCGAGGCCTCCAAATGCAGAATGGCGGCGAGCTTATCCAGCTTAGGCTCAGCATCCGTATGGAAGAACAACATCTGATCTAGAATGGGCACATCTAACAAAACAGAGTACTCCTCCAGAGTGGGAGCCAGGACATAATCGGGGAAGACGAAGCATCTCAGTTGGGCATCATAGAACTGGAGAAGAGTGTAGAGACCAATGATCTCATATGCAGCAGGCTTATAGGCACACCTCAACAACCTTCCATAAGACTTCCTGAAATCTTCCATTACTGCCTTATCAGCCATGGCGATCAAACTCAACAAAGGGCTGATGTCTGGAGCTGGAAACTTGTAGGGCAAAGTCCTCTTCAGGGATTCCATATTGGGAATAAAGCACTAGATCACTAGAATCAGGGGGGAAATATGAACCTGTAACATAAATACACGTTTATGAAATACAATATGGTAATGCAAATGCAGATGCAAAGATGAAAACAGGGGACCAAGATTGTTGTGATGTATTTGGAGAAGAACCAACACTTCGCTTTGATAAGAACACTAGCATAGCTCTGACAATAGGACCCATTGATATCAAGAACACAAATTCACACTATAAAGAACCGGGTAATCTGAAGGCCAAGGTTTCCTACATAACCCAATCCCTCTCACAGGTATGGACCTATCCACTAATAAGGTTCGGCATCCTATGCTTTCATCAGCGTCACAAACTTTCGAGAAATGATGATACGTTCACCATTTCTAGTTTGGCATCATCATCTCCTGAAGAGGCCTCACTTAGATGAATCACAAATGATCGGTCCCCAGAGTCGACAATTCTCAAATCTAAAATCCCGTCAGATCCTCAGGACCAGAAATGACATCGTCAAAGAGAATCTCATCTGAGCGTGAATTTTATGAGGAACTGTGTCTGCTCAGAAAATAGGCCCCCCACTAGTCTCCACTACTAATACTAGGTTTGTACTCAAGCCCGGGTCCGGTTTATCACTCAATGGAACCTCCCCTCCCCACATCACATCAATAATAATATATGATGATGAAAATAAATGCGGGAAAATAAAATGCGAAAGTAATAAAGCACATATATACAACACCCAAAAGATATACAAGCAAGCGCTAGGATTGACTCACATAGGGAACCAGAGTCCCCAGCAGAGTCGCCAGCTGTCACAACTGCGAAAAACACCCAACGTAAAACAGAAGAGTCGCCACCTTTTGTTATTTATCCCAAAGAGAGGGAAAGTAAACAATCGGAAAAACCTGACGAAAAGGGAAAAGACGAGGTCATCGCAACCAAGTCTGGATTCAGGAGTCGGTTGCGCCAGGGGAAGGTATGAGCACCTCTCATATCCGTCGTACTCGACGCGATCCACACATTATTGTCTATCTAAAAGGGTGATCAATCTATCTACGCTAAAAGTCAAGGGACAAAAGAAAAAGAAAAGATGACTTGGCAGAGCATCGCCGCTCTGTGCCAATGTATTCCCTCGTGCAATGGGAAAGTCAGAGTCAACGTAGTTCGGCTAACTACTGGTGAAAAGGGGAAGGTTGCTCGCCAAGACATTGCGTCTTGTGCCTACGTACTTTCATCTGGAATGAAAGATCAGAGCAAACGTAGTTCGGGCTAAAAGAGAACACCGGTTGGTTCAAAAGTTTCTTTAGGCCCGAGTAAGGTTAACAAGTAGTTCTAGCGGTTGGTGTATGCAGCTCGACCATTGGAGACTTAGGCGTTACCGTTTGCGATGGAACTAAGAGTTAACAACACTCTTTTATATGAAAATATTTTCTTGATTAAGATCCCGAAGGATGAAAAAGGTTTGAAATGTTTTTGTGTTTTTTTAGAGAAGAAGTGTTTTAATTAAATGTTTATAATGTATGTTGTACTATAGTCTAAAACCTAGGATCTAATGCGTCACATATCCTCCTAAGGACGTATACTAAACACTCTAGGCAATTGAGAAGTGGCCACTCAATCACCATTTCCCAAGTACAAGGCTCATGGCACAACATCCATTATCCTTATTAAGTATGTTAAGATTGTTTGAAGATGAGAAGAGAAGACGGAATCTAAAGGGAGACTAATCGATCCTAAAAGTTGTCATGCAAAATGGACATAGAGTTGGGATACAAAATGGTGTTAGAACACAGATTGGTTCTTAATAATAACTCTTTGTTTTGATGATAACTGTTAGGAAATTTATATTTAAGAATTATATACTCTAAAATTTGTTTGAGAGTTTTACTGCAGATTGAAATGAAATTAACTCTCTAGAAGCAAATCTGTTTTGGATACAAGAAGTTATCCTGACTCTGAAGCGCCAGATGCATCTTACAGAAGAATCTGATTGCTCCTTACAGAAGATCCTGAGCGTAGTCTCCAGAAGGATCTGAAGCAAGAAGCTCCAGAACATTGTGAGTCAGAAGCATCTGAAGATAATCAGAAGCATCTGAAGCTGAAGCATCTGAAGCAAAGAAGAATATTGATTGAAGAGTTTCTCAAAGCATAATTCTACAGAAGTTTCTGAAAGTACCAACGCTGCCAAGTCAGAAGTTCTGTGTTAAATATGCTCTGATGATCAACACGCTGAAAGCACACATGCTGCAGAAGACTCTGATACAGCAAAGTTCTGAATATCATTAGAAGACTCTGATCCATTCAGACTCTGAAGAACTTACTGAAAACTGAAGAAGTAATATTCAAGAATATATCCGTTGAAGTTATTCAACGTCTCTTTCCTCATTTGTGCTAGACACACTTACACAGACAAAAAGGATTTTTCTGTGCTATCTACTTCTAGGAAAGGTCACTTGATGTGAAGACAAAAAGGCTCAGACCTTTTTGGGACTCTCTTTTCAATACTCAGCATCCTTGGATCAGCTGCCTATAAAAGGAGAATTTCACCACATTCTTCAGTTACACAATTTGCTGAAAAGAAATCATATTATTCTAAGATCTCATTCTATTATATTCTTCTTAGAATTTATTGTACTTAAACTTAAGAGAAAAATCACTGTTGTGATAAAAGCTTAATAGAAGCATTAATACTCTTGTATTTAATTTACATTGATTGTAAAGGTTTTTCCTTAAGAGGATTCAGTTGGAATCAGTAGCTCTTGAGAAGACTAAGAACAGTTGTTCTTAGGTGTTACTATTGTAATCAGTTTGATTTAATAGTGGATTAAGTCCTTGTTTAGAAAGGCAAATCACTCTAGGAAGGGTGGACTGGAGTAGTTGTTTAAACGAACCAGGATAAAAATAATTGTGTGATTATTTTTTAAGTCTTAATCTTTCATACTTATTCAACCCCCCCTTTTAAGTATTATCTCACCTTCAGTTGGCATCAGAGCTCCGGTTCTGAGTGTGCTACCACTTAACAATGTCAGTAAAGATCCAGAGAGATATACTTTGATATATATATTTATTTGTTACCATGGCTGATAATTCAATGTCCAATATTAACAATAAATATGAAGAGAGGGATAGGATCAGCACCAAACCCCCAATGTTTGATGGGGAGAAATTTAACTATTGGAAAGACAGGATTGAGAGTTTTTTCCTAGGATATGATGCTGATCTATGGGATCTAGTCATAGATGGATATGTACATCCCACAGATGGGAATGGCAAAAAGATTGACAGAAAATCTATGACAGATGCTCAGAAGAAAGATTTCAGAAATCACCACAAAGCCAAGACTATATTATTGAATGCAATTTCACATACAGAGTATGAGAAAATTACAAACAGGGAGACTGCTTTTGATATGTTTGAATCCCTAAAAATGACACATGAGGGAAATTCTCAAGTTAAGGAGACTAAAGCTCTGGCTCTGATCCAGAAGTATGAGGCTTTCAAAATGGAAGACTCTGAATCTGTTGAAGCCATGTTCTCCAGATTTCAGATACTCACTGCTGGGCTGAAAGTTCTGGACAAGGGATATTCTACATCAGATCATGTAAAGAAAATCATCAGAAGTCTGCCTACCAGATGGAGACCAATGGTGACTGCCTTGAAGATGGCTAAAGATCTGAACAATATATCTCTAGAAGAACTCATCAGATCACTGAGGAGCCATGAGATTGAGCTTGAGGAAGATGAACCTCAGAAGAAAGAAAAAGGTAAATCTGTTGCATTAAAATCTAACAAAACTGCTAAAGCTTTGCAGGTTATTCAAGAAAGATCTAAAGAATCTTCTTCTGAAGAAGAAGATGAGTTATCCATGCTGTCCAGAAGGATTAACAAACTCTGGAAGCACAAGGGAAAGAAGTTCAACAACTTCAGAAGATCTGATAACAGAAAGGAATCTTCTGGTCGCAGAAGATCTGCCAAGAAAGAAGTTGTGTGCTATGAGTGCAAAGAACCTGGGCACTACAAGAATGATTGCCCCAAACTTCAGAAAGAAAAACCCAAGAAGAAGTTTAACAAAAAGAAGAAGGTTCTGATGGCAACATGGGATGACTCAGATGAATGTGAATCATCTTCTGAATCAGAAGAAGAATGTGCAAATGTTGCACTGATGGCTAGCACAGAGGATCAAGAGGAAGGTACATCAGGATATGAATCAGAATCTGAATCTGATGATGATGCAGAAGAGGTAATGGCTAAACTTACCAAAGAAGAACTCATTAAAGTTTTAACAGAAGTTCTTAAAAGTTATAACAATATCAAACTCAAATACAAGAAGCTGAAAAGCAATCTTGAATCTGAGATTGATCTTCTGAAAACAGAACTTGTTGAGCAAAAAGAAATAAATCTGAAAATCAAAAATGACTTTGAAATAACTCAACAAGAATCTGAATGTGAGACTAAGTCATGTGAAAATATTTTAGAAAAATATGACTCTAGCTTTCAGAGATTTCTCACTAAGAGCATAGACAGAAGCAAGATGGCTTCTATGATCTATGGTGTTAGTGGAAACAACAGAAGAGGTATTGGATATGAATCTTCATCTGGAAGCAATCCAAAACCTGTTGACAAACTTTTCATCAAGAAGACACCTCTGTATTCTCAATTCAAATTTGGTCACTTGAATGACATTAAACACACAAGCTCTGAGAAGAATACTTATGTGTTTAAACCCAAGGCAAGTCAGAATAAACATTATGTTGTAAAATAGAAGTTTAGACAAACCTACAAACCAACTAACCCCAAAGGACCCAAGAAGATCTAGGTACCTAAAAACAAAATAATTCCTGTTGCAGATGTTCTTAGCAGCAAGATCAGGACACCAATCATGGTACCTGGACTCTGGATGCTCACGACACATGACAGGAGAAAAGTCTATGTTCCAAAGCCTGGAACTTAGATCTGGAGGTGACGTAAAGTTTGGAGGGAACCAAAAGGGAAAGATCATTGGATCTGGCACTATTGGAAATGGTAAACTTCCCTCTATTACTAATGTTTTACTTGTTGAAGGGTTAAAGCATAACTTATTGTCCATAAGTCAATTAAGTGACAATGGTTATGATATTACCTTTAATCAAAAATGTTGTAAAGCTATTAGTTAGAAGGATGGCTCTATCCTATTTAGTGGTAAGAGGAAAAACAACATTTATAAAATAAATCTTTCAGAACTTAAAGTTCAAAATGTTAAATGCCTCTTGTCTGTTAATGAAGAGCAATGGGTCTGGCACAGAAGATTGGGCCATATTAATATGAGACGTATATCTCAGATTAATAAACTTAATCTTGTCAGAGGACTCCCAAATCTGAAGTTCACTTCAGATGCTCTTTGTGAAGCATGCCAGAAAGGGAAGTTTTCAAAAACATTTTCAAATCAAAAAATGTTGTTTCTACTTCTAATCCACTAGAACTACTTCATATTGATCTGTTTGGACCAGTGAAAACTGCATCCATCAGAGGCAAGAAGTATGGATTAGTCATTGTTGATGACTTTAGCAGATGGACATGGGTAAAGTTCTTAAAACACAAGGATGAGTCACATTCTGTGTTCTTTGACTTCTGCAAGCAAGTCCAGAATGAAAAGAATTTCAAAATTATAAAAGTCAGAAGTGATCATGGTGGTGAATTTGAAAATAAATATTTTGAAAAATATTTTTCTGAAAATGGCATTGCACATGATTTTTCCTGTCCTAGAACTCCACAACAGAATGGGGTTGTAGAGAGGAAAAACAGAACTTTGCAAGAAATGGCTAGAACCATGATCAATGAGACAAATCTGGCAAAACATTTTCGGGCAGAAGCAATCAATACAGCATGCTACATTCAGAACAGAGTGTCTGTTAGACCTCTTCTGAAGAAGATTCCTTATGAACTGTGGAAGAACAAAAAGCCTAACATTTCATATTTTCATCCTTTTGGATGTATTTGTTTTATGTTAAACACTAAGGAAAATCTGGGCAAGTTTGATTCCAAAGCACAGAAGTGTTTCATGCTTGGATATTCTGAACACTCTAAAGGCTACAGAGTATACAACACAGAGACACAGATTGTGGAAGAATCCATTCATGTCAGATTTGATGATAAGCTTGGCTCTGAAAAGCCAAAGCAGGTTGATAATTCTGCAGATAGGGAAGTAGTCTTTATTAACTCTGAAGTTCCAGAAGCAGACAAAACTCAAGTGAAGGAACCAGAAGCAACTCCAGATGCTACTCCCTTAACTTCTCAGATGAATAATCTGAACATTTCTGAAGAGTCAACTATCAGAGGATCATCATCCAGAATTAAAGCTTCCCATCCAGAGGATGTCATTATTGGAAAGAAGGATGATCCCATCAGAACAAGATCCTTTCTAAGATCATCTGAAGCATCACTATTTGGACTAGTGTTAGAAATTGAACCATCTTCTGTAGAAGAAGCTCTGCAAGACAATGATTGGATTATTGCCATGCAAGAAGAGCTAAATCAATTCAGCAGAAATGATGTATGGGATCTAGTTCAAAGACCTCAAGGATTCAATATTATTGGTACAAAATGGGTCTTCAGAAATAAACTAAATGAGAAAGGAGAAGTTGAGAGGAATAAGGCAAGGCTGGTTTCTCAAGGGTACAGTCAACAAGAGGGTATTGATTACACTGAGACATATGCTCCAGTGGCAAGGTTAGAATCTATACGCCTTCTTATTTCCTTTGCTGCACAAAATAACATCACTCTGTATCAGATGGATGTTAAAAGTGCCTTTCTTAATGGTATTATAGAAGAAGAAGTCTATGTCCACCAACCTCCTGGTTTTGAAAATGAAAAATTTCCAGATCATGTTTTCAAATTAAAGAAATCTCTATATGGATTAAAACAAGCTCCTAGAGCTTGGTATGAGAGATTGAGCAATTTTCTTCTGGAGAAGAATTTCATCAGAGGCAAAGTGGATACAACTCTATTCTGTAAAACAATTAAGAAAGATCTTCTAATTTGCCAAATTTATGTAGATGATATTATTTTTGGATCAACAAATATTATGCTTGGAAAGGAGTTTGCTACATGTATGCAGGCAAAATTTGAAATGAGCATGATGGGAGAACTCAGATTCTTTCTAGGAATCCAAGTTAATCAAACTCCAGAGTGCACCTACATACATCAGACAAAGTATGTTAAAGAACTTCTGAAGAAATTCAACATGTTTGACAGCAAGCTGGCAAAGACTCCAATGCATCCTACTAGCTCTCTTGGCAAAGAAGAGGTAAGTAAGAAAGTAGACCAGAAGCTCTACAGAGGTATGATTGGCTCTCTTCTTTATCTTACTGCTTCTAGACCTGACATATTGTTCAGTGTTTGTCTGTGTGCTAGATTCCAATCAGATCCTAGAGAATCACACTTGACAGCTGTCAAGAGGATTCTAAGGTATCTGAAAGGTACTTCTAATGTGGGTTTGTGTTACAGAAAATCTAATGATTTCAAATTAGTTGGATTCTGTGATGCTGACTACGCTGGAGACAGAGTGGAAAGAAAAAGTACTTCTGGAAGTTGTCAATTTCTAGGAAGAAATCTAATCTCCTGGTACAACAAGAAGCAACCCACAATTGCACTTTCAACCACAGAGGCTGAATACATTGCTACTGCTGGATGTAGCACGCAGATGCTCTGGATGAAGAGTCAACTAGAAGATTATCAAATTTTTGAGAGTAACATTTCTATCTTTTGTGATAATACTTCTGCTATATGTTTGTCCAAGAATCCCATTTTACATTCTAAGGCAAAACATATAGAAATTAAGCATCATTTCATCAGAGACTATGTTCAGAAGGGAATCATAAATTTAGCCTTTGTTGATACAGATCATCAATGGGCAGATATTTTTACAAAACCCCTTGTTGAAGATAGATTCAATTTTATTCTGAAAAATATTGGTATGGATTTTTGTCCAGAATGATATTTATCAGAAGCAAATTGTTACAGATGCAAAAATGCTTAAATAATCTGAAGTATTTCTTCTGCTTATTCTATTCTGATCAATTTTTCTGATGTGATACTCTGAACTAACCATCTTTAGAAGATCTGAACATTGGCTAACGTTTCATTTCTTAAGAGAATTCAGAACAGCATGCAAGCAAACACATGTCACACAAAATCTGAAGAGGTGGCGTGTACATAACTGAAGAGACGTTTGAGGTGAAATTTGAATAGTAAGAATCTTGGTTTTCCCCCCAAATTGTCAGAAGCATTTAATGTTTTGAAATGATTTTATTCTCTTCATTTAATGCTTGCTCAAACGTGCGTTTTTCTGACTTTTGATGTGCCTAAGTGTTTAGTATAAATACTTGTCTTGTATTCACTTTCACACTTTTCACTCTCAGAATTTACATGCGTTTTCATCTCCTATTTTCTCTGCATAAAAACCCAAAACCTAAGTGTTTGAAAAAGCATTCTTCAATGGCGTCTTCTTCATCAACAACTGCTCAGTTCCAATCTACTATGGCTGCTGTGACTTCAGAAAACTTGGGTGCTGCTCCATATTCTCCTCCCAAAAGAACACTTCTTACGCCTGTTGATAAACTAGAAGTTCTGTGTGAATCTATGGTTGAGTTTGATTCTCTGGCTGATAATGGGTTTGATTTTCGTTCCATTGTTAGAGCTCAAGGATGGGTTAAGTACTTTGATAGGTTGTTTGGACCAGTTTACCCTCTCCTTGTGAAAGAATTCTGGATTCATGCATCAGTTTATCCCAAGTTCATTTTATCATTTGTGCTGGGAAAAGAGATTATCATCACAGAGGATCTGATAAGAAAACTGATAGGTTATGAAGAAACAGATGGTGTTTCCCACTTGCCAGCTGGGCATGTGGACATGGAAGAGGTTTATGAGGAAGTTATGACTGCTGGTCAAGCTTCTAACAGATTCAAAGATCTGAAGCCTGATTACAAGATCTGGGCCAAGATCTTCATGGGATGCATCCACCTCAGGAAATCAACCAATTCTCCTGATTATGTCAACAATGAACAGATCTATTTTATGTACTGCCTTAGTCAGAGCAACAAGGTAGATCTTCCATACATTTTGTTCATGCATCTGTGGAATCATATCAATGCATCTAGAGAATCTGTGAAAGAGAAAGGCCAGAAGATCAGGACTTGGATCCCCTTTGGAAGGCTGCTCTCAGATCTTCTCACTGAAAATGGTTTAGTGACTGCTCTGTACGCTGCTGGGGTTACAGAGGAATTAGAGTTTATTATGGGAAAGCCTCTGAACGCTAAAAGTCTTCTGAGACTAAAAATTGTTGATGAACTCACTACTGCTCCAAAGAGGCTAAATATGTCTGATTTGAATAAGAGGGTTCCTGTAGCTGACTTTCCTCTATTCTTTGCTGAAGAACCCAGACATATAGTGCTTATGTATATAGAGGAATGCAAGAAGGAAGGAATACATGTTCCAGCTAATGTGTTTCAGCTTGTCAAACAACCACTACCAGATGCAGGAGAAGAAGCAGAAGTACCACTTCAGAGGAAAAGGACTCAGCCTGTAGAAGAATCTGAACCTGTCCAGAAGAAGGTCAAGATTGCTGAGAAGCCCAAGAAGCTCTTGAAGAGAAAGGATTCTGAAGAAGCTGCCTCTATACCTGCCAAAAGGATTAAAGTAAAAGGTACTAAAACATCTGTCTCTTCTGAAACTATTGTTATTAATGACTCAAATATTAAGTCTGTTCCAAAACCACCTGTTACTCAAACAACTTTTGTTACTGCCCCCAGTTCTGTCTCACCTCAAAAACAAACTACTGCTTCTGTATCAAAACCATCTCAATCCAAAATACACATCAAACACTTTGTTCCACGTCCATCACCATCAGAATCACAACCAACTGAACCACAACCATCAGAACAACAACCATCTGAACAACAAAAATCTGATCAACCACAAACCTCAGAACATCCAGAAAACCAACCAAAAGAAGTTCAACCAGAAAAAGCCTCTGACAATCCATCATCAAATACTCCACCTTCTAAACCTGTTGCACCAGTTACTTCTGAACCTACAAAAGTAACTTCTGCTCCTGTTTCATCAGAACCACCATCCAAACATTCTGACATTCCTTCAGAACCTACCAACACATCTGAACCTCACATCCCTAAGACAGAAGTTCTTGATGTCACTCCTCTAAAAACAGTGTTTCAAGTATCTTCTACCTCTTGTACACCTACTACATCCTCCAACTCATCTGAATCAGAAATCCACCCAGATTTTCTTATTTCTCCATCTGACAAATACCCTGTACATGAACCTGAACCTGAATCAACCATACCTTCTAAAACTCCCATTCCAGATCCTATGCCTCCACCTGCACCATCATCTGAGATGATTGTTCCCAATTCCAATCCATCATCATCTGGTATATCTTGTGCCCAAGTTTCTTCTCTTTATCATAATCTATCTTATGGTTTCAAACTAAAAGATTTTTATGATAGAGTTGAACCTGCTGAACCCTTGAACCCTCTGAAACCAAAACTTAGACAGGCTCTTCCATCTATGATCCTTTCATATATTCAATCTATGAACAATGTAGGATCCTTAGCAACAATATCTGGAACCTCTGGTAAAGCTGTTGTTTCAGCTCTGCAACCTGCATCTGATAACACAGTTGCATCTGTTGAGCCACCAACATCTGCTTTCATACCATACTCTAATGAACCCTTTGATGATGTTTGCCCACGCACAAGACCAAAACCTCATCTGCTTAATGCCTTAAACAGATCCTTACCTCAAAAACCAGAAATTCCTTTCATTCCATATTATCCCCCTCCTCTGATTTCCATCCAAAAATCACTTTTACCACCAACTCCCAAACCTAAACATATGACTCTGGAAACCTTGCTTAAACCACAGCCCAGACTTAATATTGATCATTTATTTCAAACGTTTTTGCAAGAAATACAGATGTCTTTAGGTACTGTTCAGAAGAGATGCTCTGAAACAATGGATGCAAATGAATCTGACATCATCTGGAAAGGATTCATAAACAGATTCAAAACTGTAGCTTCAAATCTGAAGAACGTCTGTTCTGATGATGCAAAGCTCAGAGCTGAAAGGACTCTATTCTGGACTGTCAACAAAACTGAACCTCTGCTTCGTTTATATGCTCCTCCACCTCCAACAAGACCCACTGCCAATACATTGACTATGACTCTGGTAGAACCCTCTTCAGGATCTACAGAACCTATGGTAATTGACTCTGTTCAGGCTACAGAACCTCCACCTTCTTCATCTGAGATAAAGACAGAACATCCAGACTTTGAAGGCAAGATTGCTGCTCTGGAGGCTGGTCAGTCAGAAATAAAATCCTGGATGGCTAAGCAAGATAAGAAGTCTGAGGATATGACAGAGTGGATGTCCAAACAAGATGAGAAGAATGAGACCATGACTAAGTAGATGTCAAAGCAAGAGCAATCTTCATCTGAGATTACAGACCTATTGAAGATGCTTTTGTCCAAACACTCTTAGATTTTTTTTCATTCTACTGTTTTTGCATCTGTTGTGTGCATCTGAATTTTATTGTTATATCTTTTGATGTTTACCTATGTACTCTTGCTCTGTTGTTTTGAATGAATCAGTTTTTCTCCATTGAATTATCTCGTTTATTGTTCCTTTTATTTGTCTTTTTAAAAGTTTTTACTTTTTGCTTATGACAAAAAAGGGGGAGAAAATAAAGATCTGAACTGTTTAATATAACTTCACTAGAATAAATCTTCAGACATTTCTATTTTATCTAATATTTAACTTGACTATTTCAGAACTTTTGATAAGAACACTCTATAAAAGAATCTCTTAGTTTCTAAGATCATTTGTCTTTTATCAAACTCTGAATCTTATATCTGCAAGACATTCTGACCCTAAATTGTTATAAGAACAAACAAGATCTAACTCTGAAGATTATTCAAGATAAAAGGGAAGTTTATATTCCTTTTTCATATTTAACTCAGGGGGAGATTCATCATCTCAGGGGGAGTTATAATTCTTTATGTTCAGTTAAATAAAATTTCTGATACTTTTTGTCATCATCAAAAAGGGGGAGATTGTTAGAACACAAATTGGTTCTTAATAATAACTCTTTGTTTTGATGATAACTGTTAGGAAATTTATATTTAAGAATTATATACTCTAAAATTTGTTTGAGAGTTTTACTGCAGATTGAAATGAAATTAACTCTCTAGAAGCAAATCTGTTTTGGATACAAGAAGTTATCCTGACTCTGAAGCGCCAGATGCATCTTACAGAAGAATCTGATTGCTCCTTACAGAAGATCCTGAGCGTAGTCTCCAGAAGGATCTGAAGCAAGAAGCTCCAGAACATTGTGAGTCAGAAGCATCTGAAGATAATCAGAAGCATCTGAAGCTGAAGCATCTGAAGCAAAGAAGAATATTGATTGAAGAGTTTCTCAAAGCATAATTCTACAGAAGTTTCTGAAAGTACCAACGCTGCCAAGTTCAGAAGTTCTGTGTTAAATATGCTCTGATGATCAACACGCTGAAAGCACACATGCTGCAGAAGACTCTGATACAGCAAAGTTCTGAATATCATTAGAAGACTCTGATCCATTCAGACTCTGAAGAACTTGCTGAAAACTGAAGAAGTAATATTCAAGAATATATCCGTTGAAGTTATTCAACGTCTCTTTCCTCATTTGTGCTAGACACACTTACACAGACAAAAAGGATTTTTCTGTGCTATCTACTTCTAGGAAAGGTCACTTGATGTGAAGACAAAAAGGCTCAGACCTTTTTGGGACTCTCTTTTCAACGCTCAGCATCCTTGGATCAGCTGCCTATAAAAGAAGAACTTCACCACATTCTTCAGTTACACAATTTGCTGAAAAGAAATCATATTATTCTAAGCTCTCATTCTATTATATTCTTCTTAGAATTTATTGTACTTAAACTTAAGAGAAAAATCACTGTTGTGATAAAAGCTTAATAGAAGCATTAATACTCTTGTATTTAATTTACATTGATTGTAAAGGTTTTTCCTTAAGAGGATTCAGTTGGAATCAGTAGCTCTTGAGAAGACTAAGAACAGTTGTTCTTAGGTGTTACTATTGTAATCAGTTTGATTTAATAGTGGATTAAGTCCTTGTTGAGAAAGGCAAATCACTCTAGGAAGGGTGGACTGGAGTAGTTGTTTAAACGAACCAGGATAAAAATAATTGTGTGATTATTTTTTAAGTCTTAATATTTCATACTTATTCAACCCCCCCTTCTAAGTATTATCTCACCTTCAAATGAGACTACCTAATGTTAGCATGCTTGGATTGAACACCTAATGTCTCTCCTACTCCCATCCTAAATGGAGGGACTAGGAACCCTATGGGGATCATGGCAAAAAGCACAAGAAAGCACAAGATAAATTCAATCGCAAGTAGGAGATGCAAACACAAGTAAGATGCACACATAGAACACAAACATGCAAAGAGGGAGGAATGGAAGTGTGTGGCAGCATCCTCCACAAGCGCGTCTCGACCTCTTTGGAGCATACAAGAATGCAATGCAACAAAGCCAACATGCATAAAGAAGGCAAGCAAACAAACATGCAAGCACCGAAGCACAATAAGCGGATGAGACATAACGGGAGAAGACAAACCTCTACAACCGTCGGCTATCGATCATCGGAGACAAATGGGAGGAAAAGAAGTACGGGGCAGCAGCCGCCACAAGCGCATCTCGCCACTTGACTCAAACACTCAAACGAAAAAGAAATATCACTTTGAACGATGCATATCGAAAATACGCATTCAAGTGGAAGACAAAGCACGTGTCGAAGAAATCTCGATTAAATAACCAAGAACAACGACAAATTTCCAGAAACATTTCACTCCTAATGCATCACATTGGTCTATGATGATTCGAAATGAAATGGCATGTGAAAACACCTTGAAAAACAACAAAACAGGCCCACTGTTACAGTGTTAATCGGTTAACCCCTAGGGTTAATCGGTTAACACCTTAAAAAGTTTGGAAAATCTGGAATTTTGAACAGGTTAATCGGTTAACCATATGCGTTAACCGATTAACACTGTTAACGTTTGAAAATTTTGAAAGTTTGAAATGGTTAATCGGTTAACCATATGCGTTAACCGATTAAAACTCTAATAGAGGCCAAAAACAACAACTGAAAAGCACTTCCACCATAAAAACAACTTATCCAAGGATCCAAAGGATCAACTTATCACTTAAGCATGAAATTACACCTGCAAACAGAAAACCAATAGATATGCAAACATGTCTACACAGCACAATCACAATTCGAATCCACCAAAATTCAATCGAATACGAAAATCATCATGAAAATGCAAATAAGCTCAAAAATGCTATAGATCTAGAATTTCCAACCTTCGAAGCAGAGATTTGCTTCGGTAAGTGTTGATCAACTGAATTTAAGCAGATCCAAACAAGATTATCCGGAAAAGTTCAAGATCCACAATAATTCTTGCAAGAGGAATGAAGATCAAACACTTTTAAGGTAAATTACTCCAAATAAGCACTTCCAACTCAAGCTCCAAAATCAGATCTCAATGTGCACGAAAATTGATTATGAAAATTGATCTAATGATGATGATAAATTGAGGTTTATGCTCAAGAATCCATTGATTTCAATGAAAAATCAATGAATCCAAATGATGAAGAGCTTTGAGTGAGGGTTTTGGAAATGGAGAATTTTGAGAGAAAATTGAGAGCTCAAGAGCGAATTCTGAAAAATGAATTGAATTATGAGAGATTAGATGAGTGTGGTTTAGAGTGGATCACTTAAATACTCTTTTGGCTTGGATCTAAAGCAAGGTTTGGAGAGTGGATTCGAAAATTTGGAATGGAATTAGGAGTGGGATTTTGGAGGGAATTGAATTAATTTGAAAACTAATCCAAATTTTAAAAATGGTTCTAGATCCTTCCCAAGTGTAAAAATGCATTTCAAAATGACCAAAATTGGACCCCAAATGGCTCTGCATTGAAAAATCACGTACAGAGGCAAAAATTACATTGGTTAATCGGTTAACCATATAGGTTAATCGATTAACCCCTTTAAATTTTTGAATCTGGGATAATTTTTCAATTGGTTAATCGATTAACCATATAGGTTAACCGATTAACACCTTCAAAATTTTGAATTTGGCGCCTTTTGGAGGGAAACCTGTCCTTTGCCCGTTTCTTGCTGTTTCGAACCCTGTTAAGCTTCTGGAATGCGTTCTTGAACACTGTAACCATGAGAATACTTGTGATAGCCTAAATGATGCTTTCTGAGCTGAAAAATAACCTGCAAAACAAAATAAAATCGGTCGCTCGACCGTTGGGCAAAATAAATGTTGGAGTCTGCTGCTTTGATTGCTTGCATTGAAGGTGAATTTTGAGCCACAGGAAAACCTCGATCCCCTATCTCAAGAACAAATGATATGCAATGCAGAAATGCTAGAAGAAAAATGAAATGAAACAAAAGCCAAGCCAAGAAAAGGTTGGGCAAATTTTGGGGTGCAACATTTAGTCAATGGTGAAAATGATTGCAAAATAAATGAAAAGCGCGAGTTGTAACATAAGGTCGTGACTTCTATCGCATGGGTGTGAATTCTAGCGCGATGACGTGAAATCTAATGCAATGGCGTACCATAACGCCACAAACAAATTGAATTGCAAAATTGCATATAAACAAACACAACAGAAAGACAAGGATAGAAGCATGTACAAAAATAATTACAGCACATATTCATCACAATTGAATTGAAAAAGTAAACAAAATGAAATGTGCATGTATCAAAATATCATAATGCGAGGACATGGTTTAAGATCACGTAACACGAAGACGTACGATGCAAAACTACAAATGAAAAGTTGAAATATAATTTAAATGTAACAAAATTGAATCATCGTATGTCACCATAAGTCGATTCATAAGTTGTTAGCACGAAGCGCGGTCATAGCAAATGAATTAAATGCAACAAATATAACATAATAAAAGCAAAATCCATGTGTCAAAACACAATATAGTGAAAAGAAAATGTGAATAGACGCTATGCGGAACTACCAAAAGCACATATGAATTTGAATTAAAAATCTAACGCGAAAATGCAAAGGAAATAAAGTTTAGTAAAACAGACAGTTGCAGATCAAATCTTGCAGTAAATAATACTCAATTTAAAAGTCTTAGACTGATCAAAATGCAAATGCAAATGGGTGCAAAAAAACGAGCACCCCAGATTAAACTATATGAACCATAGATAAATACAAAAGATAGGTGCAACCCTGAACTTGACATTTTTTGCTTTCTAATTTTACACACAATTGAAATTGCTTCAACTGGTCTGTCTGAAAAACTAAAATTTTGTTCTGGTTGACATTTTAGGCAATTATGCTTAAAGTAATGCATGTCATGTTATTAAAATGATGCAATGCCATGATGAATTAATCAGTTTATCGATCTAGGGGAAAAGTTGGGGTACAACAATTACATGATGAAGATGGTGGATCAATGCTGCTGGGAAACAACAAAGCTTGCAAAACTGCAGGTATTAGATCTGTGAGATTAAACCTCCGTGATGAGTCAATAAAATTATTGAATGGTGTCAAGTATGTACCTGGATTTAAGAGAAATTTGATTTCTATTAGTGAATTCGACAAGAAAGGATATGTCTACAATAGAGAGCAAGGTATCCTGAAAGTCATGAAGGGGTCGAAGGAAGCCTTGAGAGGCGTGAAGAAACAAGGTTTGTATACCCTTGAGGTTAAGGTTGTAAGTGGATCAACAAATTCTTCCTCCATGAAACCTATGTCAAATACAAAATGTGGCACATGAGATTAGGATATGTCAGTGAATGGGGTCTTGTCGAACTAGGGAAGAAGAATCTGTTAGATGGTGAAAAAGTCAAAAAGTTGGAATTTTGTAAGCCTTATGTGTTTGGTAAATCCTGTAGATTGAAGTTTAACAAAGGCAAATAAATAATACATGGATTCCTTAATTACATTCATGTTAATCTTTGGGGGCCTACAAGGAATTATTCACACTCAGGTGCAAAGTATTTCCTATCCATAGTTAATGATTATTCCATAAAGTTATGGTTATTTATCCAAAAGACTAAGGATGAAACTTTTGAAATATTAAGTTGGAAGACTCTAGTCGAAAATAAGATTGGCGGGAAGGTCAAGAGATTAAGAAATGATAATGGCCTTGAGTTTTGCAATGAAGCTTTCGGAAATTACTATAGCATGTATGGTATTGCAAGGCACAAAACTACTATGGGTAATCCTCAACAAAATGGCCTAGCTGAGAGATTCAACCGAACAATCCTAGAAAGAGTTAGATGCATGTTAGTTAGTGATGGATTGAAAAAGGTGTTTGGTTATGAGGCTGATGTAACTGCAACATACCTGAGAAATAGGCGTCCCTCGATTACCTTGGGGATGAAGACACCTGAGAAGTCTGGTCGGGACATCCACCTAACCTCAACATACTTATAGTATTTGGTTGTTTAGCCTATGCTCACATTAGGAAAACCAAGGTCAAACCTAGAGCTTTAAAATGTATGTTTTTTGGATACCCTAAAGGAGTCAAAGCTTATAGGTTGTGGTGCCTAGAGCCAGGTCATATGAGATGTATCATTGTTGCTATGCGAAAATACAGAGTCGCTACCAAACTTTATTTATTCCATAGAAAAGAGAAAATACCGATAAAACCCCCTAAAGGGGAAGAAAATGGCCTTGCAACCAAATTCGGGTTCGGAAGTCGGTTATGCAAGGGGAAGATATTATCATCTCTCACATCCGTTGTACTCAATGAGAACCATCTTGATTGTTCTATGCGTGAATGGGTGTTACTATCTAAAGGTTACTTGCAATTAGGGAAAAAAAAGGTTTTAAATAATTGAGCTCGCCAAGATCTCGCAATCATATGCCTACGTATTCTTATAGTGCAATAAAGAAATCAGAGCTTCGTAGTTCGGGGTAGAAAATAATTGTTTGTTGGTTTTTTTTATACATTAAAAAGGGTTTTTGGAATGATGCCCTAAGATGCAAAAAGAGTTTGATGAGTTGATGTTGATTTTAGGTTTTGAAAAGAAGATTGTTTTGATTAGAATTGCACTAAAGTCTATAAGTGAAGACGGATATCTCGAACGACCAGGCCAAGCATCCTGTGTTCAAAACACTCGAAATGAGGGTAGAAATACTCCATTCTCACTCCTCCTCCACTACTTAAGGCTCATGGCCCGCAATTCTAGTCAAATTTTTAAGTGTATCTTGAGTTTATTTGAGGAAATGCCACTTGATGTTAGATCAAGGATTTTATATTGTTGTTTAATAATGGTGAGGTTGATCCTAGTCCCTAGGAGCTAACTAGCAAGAAACACCAAACAAAAGGAAAGCAAGAAAGAAAAGTACAACAAATGGGGGTGGGATATATGAAAAATTACAAGGGATGTAGATGCTAGAAATAAAATGTCTCATTGTAAAGTAGACCGAGAGAAAGTCATGTGTGTGCAAAGTTTTCTAAGATAAGCAATGGAATATTGGAATCAAAATTACATGCCCCATTTGCCTTAGAGTGGTTCCATGAATAACCATCTTGAAATTAAGATCCTAAGTCCACAAAAGTCATTTATGTCAAGCTTAGGTCATACACAAGGTCCAATTAGTCCTCACAAGTCTATTACACCTCAATCTTAGATCCCAAGCATAAGGATTAAGTATTTTTGGTCTTTTCAATTTTATCATGCTTTTGTTCATTTTGATTATATAATAAGATATAAAATGAATAAAAGAAGAAAAAAAGAAAAATGACATAAAGTAAAGGTGCATGAAATAAATGAATGATAATGAGCAAGAAAGTAAACTGCAAGAAATTAATTGAAAGAAATAAATTCCAAGAAAGTAAAGTTAGGAGTCAATGATTAGTAAGTTAATAGTTAGTAATTAGGGTTAATGATCAAGCAATCGAATCGGGACAATGTAACGCTATGCTTAGCAATCGTAGCATGATTTATATGAAAATCACATTATGGAAGGTCGGTCAATGAAATTTATGCGTCAAACATATTAGATAACTAATATGAATTAATCTCATAAAATACAAAGTGCAAACAGAAAATAAAGAAGAAAAGAGAATTAAAAAGGAATTAAAATTCAAAGATTAATATTAAAACAATAAAATAAATGCCAAAAAATAAAAATGAAGTTAAAATATAAAAGATGACAAATTCAAGAGTATGAAATGATGTAGAAAAAATTAAAAATAAAATAAGAAAAAAAATAAAAAATAGAAATAAAAATAAAAATAAAACCAATGAGGGGGTGTATTTGGAATTGGAGTGTCCAAACAGTGATCCAGCATGCCCAATAAGGCGCTGAAGCCCAAAGCTAGTCAGGGAAATCTAAAAAAAACAAGGAGAGTGTCTTAAATGATCAGATCCATTGGATCTGATCGAATGGCCTAGACGCGCTGCCACTAAGACTCCACACATCCACCAGAGCTGGTGACTTACATAATTAATCACAATTAGTTGTCCAGATCTATAGATAGCATGTGCATATGATTCAACTTTGCCTCAATATGTCTAGTCAGCCAAATCATCTCAACCAATAAGCTAGATCATGCCATCTGGATATTTAATTTGAATTTAAATAAATAAATAAGAGTGTGTGAAGAGGTATACGAAGAACACATGATTGTCTTCAACCTCCCAAAATTGTGAAAATGGAATCTCACTTCTCAAAGCTTCAAGATGCAATTGGCATGGCAACGCACTTGGCTCAAATCACTAATGCTCACTCCATGCTTAGGTTTCACCAATTCCACATAAGCATGGAGAATTTCAACTCAAACGGTCATGAAATCATACCTTAATTTTAAAATTAAATGATGATGGTGCAACAATAAAAAATCAGAGTAAGAGGTTAAGAATTAATGCATTAAGACGATTGGACTGGTAACAAATTTTGCGCAAATGGCTCATGATTTCTACCTTGTCGGAGTTTGATTAGATACAGGTTCTGAAATGAATAAAGAGCACAAGTAAAGTTTTTTAAGCTCTCTCACTTTATGGTTTCTATCTAGTGTGTAGCTGTTGCAAAACTATATCTGAATTTGATAGAAAGGCGTGTGATGTCACCTGACTCTGATCTAAATATTTTGAAAAGAAAACATATGTTGTGTATAAGTTAAAGTTAATATTCAGGGAGGCTCTTAGTGAAATGGTTCTGAAGAACGTTTGTATTAAAGCTTCTGATTAAGACTTTGTTATTAAGCCTTGAAGGCTTTCTAAAAGATGTGCTTATGTTGCTACATGTTCTGAAGTTTTTGAAGACAAGGTTCTTTCAAACAAAGTTCGGAAGATTCTAAAGACATTATTTTTAAAGATCAAGTTTTGAAGACTCTGAAGACAAGGTTCTGTTGAACGAAGTTCTGAAGATTCTAAAGACATAATTTCTGAAAATTAAACTCTAAAGACTCTGAATACCAGGTTCTGGTGAACATATTCAGAAGACTCTGAAGACTCAAATATCACTTATTATTTTATCCATTGGTCTTACAAGATAAAAATATTCACAAACTATTGACAAAACAAAAACGTATGATGGAAATATATGTACGTGTAGACTTGTCTATATTGATATAAACTTATTTTTAGGCACTACTGCTACATGGGATATGGTGAGACTTTGTTGCTATTATATATATGGGCCAAATGTTACCGTTGCAACAGTTGAGATCACTCCTTCTTACAAACAACAACGAACAAATATACAAAAAGAAGTGAAACACGCTCAGTTTATATTCATTTTCTATACACAAGAGTTGTTGCTCATATTTGTGTAATCCCTTGTACATAAACTTTTGTTTTATCTGCTTTATATAAGCAATATTGTAAACAAACTCTTTGTATCTTTATTGATATTGGTTTCGTCAAGTGACTAAGTGTTAGTTTATAGACTTGAGATGGCTAAGGTGTTTTTCTAAACACTTAGACGAATTTATTGTAATTTGTCTAGATTATTGGATTAAGTCCTTGTTGAAGGAGAAATCACCTTGGCGGGTGGACTGGAGTAACTTTCTTAAGATTGGACCAGGATAAAATAGTTGTGTCAATTTATTTTTATTAGCACCGTTTTAATTCCGCACAAAAGTTCATAGCTAATGAAACCCAATTTAACCCCCCCTTTCTTCTGTTTCTCACCCCTTCAATTGGTATCAGAGCTCCGGTTCTGTTATAGATGTTTATTAAACACTTAACCATGTCAAATAAAGATCCAAACGATATTTGAGAAACACCTTGACGATATCCACTCCACCACCTACTATTCTAAGTCTCAATACTCTCATTTTTTATCTTCCACCATTGTTGGTGAAAATGTTGAGTAATGGAAAGCTGAACTCAAATTTTTTTGTCTAAAAGGTGATACTGATCAAGTGAATATGGTAGTTAATAACTACATATCTTCCTCATATGATGCTAGTAAAATGTTGAAAGCAAATCTGAATGATCAGTTGGAAAAGGTTGAAAAGAATCATGAGAAAACAAGAAGTTCCTTGTTTGCTGAAAGTTAATTCTTACTTAGTTTGAGATTTTTCAAAATTGAACTGCTATGTCTATTTGACTTTCTCAAAATAACTTATTAAGAACTCCTTTTGGTCAAGGAAGCAATTGCTCGTGGTTTGATTCTGAAGTATGAAGACTTCAAGATGAAGGATATTGAAGAAGGTTGAAATCTTGTTATCAATATTTCAAACCATGGCTGTAGAACTCAGAGTTTTGAACTAAGGTTCCCACTTTATCAAATCTCCTTAATAAAACTATCAGAAGTATAAGACACGAAGATTAACCTATAACATTTTATTTCAGATGGATTGGTGAGTTCGTGCTAATAAGACACGAAGATTAACCTATAACATTTTATTTCAGATGAGAGGAAATTTGTTATGCTTACATCTATCAGAAGATCTAAGAAGATCACAGGGTCTTCAGCTAGAGAAATCAAGAATTTTGAAGAAGATGAAGATAGTGTCTCACTTTGTCAAGAAAGAAAAATCATCTCTCAAAGAAGAATCATTGCAACAGGCTCAAAGGAACTGGATGTTCTGCTAAGTTGTTTCGAGTTCACCTTAAGCTAAGAAAGAAGCTTTGATAAGTAATAAGGTAACACAGGATGATTCTGAGTTCTCAGAAGATGACAGATATGAAGAACAAGCTAACGTAGCACTGTTGACTAGCATTGAAATATCTTATAAAGAAGATCCTTTCAGAAGATAAAGTAGTTTCTATCTCTAATTCAGCAAAAACAATCTCTATTACAGAAATCCTCATAAGCTTATTTAAAGCCCTGGCCTTGACACCGGGATTCTGACTGTTTGCACTATTTTTGTACACTGGCATATCTAAACCAATGAAATACAACGGTATAAAGTATTGGTTCAGTTACGGTTAGTATTTACATAATAGACTTTGGTGAAAGATCTTAACACAAGGACGAACCCTTCTGTGTTCTCTTCTATCTAAGTGCAAAAATGATTGTCTGAGAACGTTCGAGGTTAGAAATAATCTTGGTCAACAGACTGAGGACAAATAGCTTAAGAAACTATTTGTTGAAAATGAGATTTTCAAATCCTAGTTCTTTACAACTAGATGCAGTATGAACAAGATATTAAAGAAGAAATTGCTAAACCCATGATATCTGAAATCATCATATCAAAGAATTTATTAGGAGAAGTAGCACGCTAATCTGAACAAAACCTCCTTTCAGATCATTTCTGATGTATCATGATTAGAATTCTCAATATCTACAAGTACTTGGAGTTGAACTACTTCCGGATATGAACCAATTTGATGTCAGATCTGATGATAAGCTTGGTAGTTAAAAGCTGAAGTTTATTGGAAGTTTGTAAATATGGAAATTACCTTTTCAGATGCTGAAGGTAATAGAGTTGCAATAATCAGAAGATGCTCTATCAGAAGCTGTCACAGTTCATACTCCTCTTAGAAAGCTTAGATAGAAGTCTTTACTCTCTAAAGTACTAATTCACACTTATAAAACTAAGCCAGTAAGAACAAGATCAACATTCAAACCCTCTAAAGAAATGTTTTTATGGTTTGATGTTCATGACAATATATGCATCTGTTGAAGAAAAGGGTGTGATCCAAGATTTTACTCCATTGACGAAAGAAGAATTCAACTAATTCTCACATCATATGGAATTTGGGGTTCTAAATCTAAAATTAAGCATTAGTTAATTGAGTTAATTGACTTTCTGAAAACAAGTCATAGTAAGGACTGAAGCGGTTGGTTAGAAGTAGAAAGCTAAAAGGATTACTCAAATCCCTCTAATGATCTGGATACAACAAACATCAGGAAAGATGTTTCATCCATCAGAATGAGAAGACTAAAGAAGTTATGAAGATGATCTTGTCTCTGCACAAGACTCAAAGACTCCTCCGCATATCATTCAAGATCTAAAGGAAGAAAGAAGATTCTTAAAGACAGTTTCTTAGGAGAATTTTCTCTAGCGGTGTAGCAAGATACTTCATCAACAACATCCTCAAATGAAGAAGCAAATTGAGTGGTAACTATGAAGAAGCACGCACATTCCCAAGAAACAGAAAGGAATCTAAAAGTCTACCAGATAATTGAGTAATGTTTTCTAACTCTTACTTTTTAATTATCTAAGAATCTATTTTTGTATTCTAGGATTAAAACTTTGGGATTATTTTCAGAAAGGAACCATGTCTTAAAACCCTATTGATACAGTATTTTCTTATGGTGTTATCCTTTTCAAATTCCTTGCTGAATATAGAGTTATTCTCATTCTTACATTGGAACGTTGTTCTATGTACAGAATGAAAAGAAGTATCTTAGATTACGTATGTCCTCTAGAATAGAAAAATATGTTTCTGATGTTTGTAGTAGCGTTCTAATTCTGAGATGTGAAGCTTCTGACAAGTGAAGTTCTCATGTATCTGAAGTATCCATGGTCAGAATGCTCTATTGAGTTAGTTTATTTTTGACCGTTGGAAACTGACGAGTTTACTTCATTAACACGTTATCAGGAAGAGTGAAGAGTGTGTGATGTCAATATAAGACAGTTGTCTTTTGATAACTACACTTAGTTCTCACATCGCTTTGTGCCTTTCATGACACCTTGGAAATCGAGATTTTATTGGGATTATGTGATAAATCTATTCAACTTTCTCTTCATTAAACTTTTTTCCTCTTCTTTAATCTACTGTAATCATTGCAAAATCTCTTACTAATACCCATTCACTTCACATCACACACCTACGCTACAACTTTCCACACTTTTAATCTTTCAATCCTTTCACTCTCCTAACCCTAAAAACCCAGAGTGTGCTCTCTCCTATCTTTGAACAAATGGCTGACTACATGTCTAATAATCAACGTATGGCTCTACAACAACAAAGGTTGGGAAACCTTCAAGGTGATGATACTCCTCAAACCACTTTAGCCCTCCCTATTGAATACTTGACTATTCTATCTGAGTTAATAGTAGACTTCAAGGATCTATCTATTAATGGCTTTGATCTCTTGGAAACACTGGAAACCCAAGGTTCGAAGAGTTTCTTTGACCTTCTAAAAGGACCAACCTACCTGGAGCTTGTCAAAGAATTTAGAGAAAATGCATATGTCTTGAATGACAACAAGGTTCATTCAAACATTAAGGGAAATGTTATATGCATAAGTGAAACAGACATTGCTAGATTACTACTTCATGACAACTCTGGCGTTTGGTGTTACGACCAGCTTGCTAGGCTTCTTGATTCCCCGTTGAATTGTGAAGAATTTATAGAAATGATCACACCTATCATTTTCAAAAATAGGAAGGACTCATCTTCAGCAACTAATCTCTTTGATAATCTAAGGGTGTGGCATTGGATCATCATCGGTTGCATTTATCACAAGTTCTCATTAAATTCTTCCAAACATGTGGATTTAAACACCAAGTTTATGTTGTTTCATTTGGTTAGAGGAGACAAAATTAACTTGCCAGTGTGTCTTTTCTACCATCTTTGTTCTTCTATCATGAATGCTAAGAAAATTTCCAAAAGTCCAAGAACATGGATTCCCTTTGGAAGGTTAATCTCTGCTATTCTGACTAATTGCAAGATTATAGAGTCACTGAATCCTCGATTTGCACCATAAATAATTTTTGGAAAACCTTTTCATGGAAAATACCTGGTAGATATGTCCTTAATTACAAAAGTGATTGGGGCATCTGAAATATTGGTTCTAGAAACTAGTTCAAGCAGAAAGAAAAAAGAGAAGTTGCAATGTCTATTTTAACTAAAGAAAATGAGAAAGAAGTTGTTGGTATGGCTGCTGAAATGGTTGTCACTAAAAAGGATTCTGTAGAAACTTCAATGGGTCATACAGTTAACTTTGGCGCTGATCTTTTTCCGCGGTTGATGAGCATCTTAAAAGATATTAAGGAAGAACAAAAGCTGCTAAGAACTAGACTTGAGAAGCAAGAAGAATTCAGCAAAAATATTCAGAACTTGCTCACTCAGCTCATCTCAAAAACATCTTCCTTCCTACCTTAGGCAGATTAGAGTTACCTAATTTTTGTATTAATGGTTTAATATTTGAATGAATGTTTCTCCTTCTTTATTTTATTATTCATGTTTTTCTTTTATTATCTCTTTAAATTCCTTCTTGACTATGTTTTGAGTCTTTCCTTTGAGATTTTTTTGTTTGTTTCTTATATATTTGTGTGAAACTAACCTCACATCTAAGACTTCTCAAATAGAAATTAGGAGGAGCTTACAAACCTCCTTTCTAAGACTATTTGACACAGGGGGAGCTTACAAACCTCAGACCCTGAAAGTTTTTGGTCGTGTTGTTATTTTTTTTCCTTAGTTGATATTTGCACTGATGTGTTTCATGTGAACTCTTTTCTTGCTGATATATATTCTTTTTGGTCTTTAATCTTTACTAGTATTTATATCAAAATTGTTAAATTTGTTTTACCTTTTTGATTTCTAACAAAGGGGGAGAAAGTGAAATGATTTTGATATACCTATTCCTATATTCTTAATCCCAAATACATATCTCAATATGCTTTTACCACTAACCTTTGCTTAATAATTGATCAGGAAATTTGTAAAAGTTCACTATATGTTAGAACAGGTTATCAGAAGATATGTTCAAGAAACAAAGAGTAAGCTCTAAATGAGTTTGCTATGATACATTTGCTCTGATAAAATACTCAATGAAATATTGGTTTTGACCACTCAATAATCATATGCAAAAGGACAATCTGAAAGAACGTCTGTGAGTGCTTTGATACTTCGGGCTTGTCAGAAGTTGTGAACTTTCTGAAAGCATGGTAGCTAAACTCTAGTACTTCAAAGATTGTGGATCTTATGGTTAATCTAAATGGTCATTCAGAAAATGTTCAAGTTGTGAACTTTCTAATGACATATTAATTTCTACACCTTTTGGTGATATGTTTAAGATATTAAAAGAACCTAGCTCTGATACATGATGTGAAGCATCAAGAATATTATAAATCAAGTTCTGATTACATCAATCCTGTTCTGATAGCATGCCAGGTTATGAGATGAAGACCAGGCAGTTCTAGTCAGACTCTGATGAGATATCTCTGAGAAGTATTCCTTCTCTGTTAGTATGCTTTGTACTTCAAAATTATTTTGTAAGTCTTGAGATCAGGGGGAGACTTTGAACAAGCATAAATGAATCTTGAGAGTAACTGATTCAGGGGGAGTTGGTTAGCTTAACTTTGATTCTGTAGTTTTATGGTGATTACCCTGTACAAATTGCTCTATCAAAATACATTATTTGTCAACATCAAAAAGGGGGAGACTTTAAGAACAAGAGTTGTTGTGCATCAAGCCTTAAGTTTTGATGATAACTGCACATGTTATCTTAGAGAATGATTCAGGACTTTATGGTTTTTGTCTAGTGTGTAGCTGTTGCTAAACTAGACCAGAATCTGATAGAAAGGCATGTGACATCATTAGACTCTGATCTAAACACTCTAGAAAGAAAACATATGTTGTATAAAATTTAAAGTCAATATTCAGAAAGGCTCTTAGTGAAATGGTTCTGAAGAATGTTTGTACTAAAGCTTCTGATTAAGACTTTCTTATTGAGCCTTGGAGGCTTTCTAAAAGATGTGCTTCTATTGCTACATATTCTGAAGTTTCTGAAGACAAGGTTCTATTGAATAAAGTTCTGAAGATTCTAAAGACATCATTTCTGAAGATCGAGTTCTGAAGACTCTAAAGGCAAGGTTCTATTCAACGAAGTTATGAAGATTCTAAAGACATCATTTCTGAAGATCAAACTCTAAAGACTCTGAATACTTGGTTTTGATGAACGTATTCTGAAGAATCTGAAGACTCAAATATCACTTATTATTTTATTCGCTGGACTTATAAGATAAAAATATTCATAAAAGATGGACAAGACAAAAACGTGTGATTGAAGTATTCATACGTGTAGACTTGCCTATATTGATATAAATTGATTTTCAGTCAGTACTACTACATGTGATATCTCTCATGGGCCAAATGTTACCGTTGCAACAACTAAGATTAATAGTTACACTTATACCCCTCAAGGCTACAACGTCTAACTATATAAAGAGAGCATTCCTTCTTGCAAACAACAATGAACAGATATACAAAAAGAAGTGAAGCGCACTAAGTCTATATTCATTTTCTAAACACAAGAGTTATTCCTCATATTTGTGTAATCCCTTGTAGTTAAACTTTTGTTTCATCTAACTTATAGAAGCAATATTATAAACAAAATATTTGTATCTTCATTGATATTGATTTCCTCAAGTGACTAACTGTGAGTCTGTAGACTTGAGAGGGCTAAGGTGTTTTTCTAAACACTTAGAAAAACTTGTTGTAACATGTCTAGATTATTGGATTAAGTCATTGTTGAAGGAGAAATCACCTTGGTGAGTATACTGGAGTAACTTTGTTAACAGTGAACTAGGATAAAAGAATTGTGTCAGTTTATTTTTATTAGCACTATTTTAATTCTGCATAATAGTTCATAGTTGGTGAAACCCAATTCAAATCCACCTTTATGGCATAGTAGATTTCATTTTATTCTTGAACTTGGTAGCTTGATTATGCCTCTTTAGCAGCCTTACTCGAGCTTGTGCTTCATGTTGGCAGGTGATGTTGTTGTAGTTTATCCATGGCAGTCTCACAAGTTTATCTCGTTTTGGCTCATGAATTGGATGATGTTATAATGGCCATGAACCCGAGCTGGATCATGATCCCATCATATTTTAGTTATTGATCCATTTGATTATGTGTGAATGAATTTTTCTTGTGATGAAGTCGTTCCATATCGAAACTCATTTGAATGATGCTAGACGTAGTTTTGACTAAGATGAGGCCATGCTAGATTGATCCTTGAACTATGATGTGGGAACTTGTATACACTTGATTAAAATGAAACCAAAATATGAATTTGAAAATAAATGGAAGTTGTCAAGGATGATGCTTAAGTTTGAATTCAATCAAAGAACCAATATAGAACAAACTTAAACCCTTTTTTGCATCATACTTAGACTTTCATTAAAATTAAGTTTAAATGGATGACGTTTTGTCACTAGCTTGATTCCATATTGAACAATCTTACATCCTTCTTGAAAGAAAGCCTTGAAAGTTCCTTGTCACTTAAACAATGATGCACCATAATCAATCTTTTTTAATCTTCTTTACCCAAACCTCATGAGTCATAGTGAACATGTCTTGGGATGGTGATCATGTGAATCTCCACTCAATCATTATAGTACCCTAATTGGAATTGATTTGAAACCATGAGCATCTTAATCCACTCTTGCAAGCCTAATGAACACAAAGAAGAGATAAGAAAATGCAATATGTTTTTTGTATTTTTGGATGCACAATAGTTAGATGACATTATTAATGACAAAAGAGGAAAAAAGAACAAACTCTAAATACAAAGGCAATACCTAAGAATAATTGTAACAAGCATAAGAACAAAGGTACCAAGTGACAGTGCCTTGGGTGTACTTGGTGAAAAATTTGGTAAATAAATCAAGGAGAAACCTTTATTCTCATCTCTCATGCTCAAATCAATGGATAACCATGCTTGGGAACCAATGCTAATGAAATTGCATGATGAATGGATGATATGAATGCTAGGATAAAAATAAGGGTATGACAATCATAAGTCGAGAGGTAGTTTTCAATGAAGCTAAGATGACTTTCAAGAAAACTCACGATGTTGGTCGAAGTGAGAAGATCTCTGTAGAAGAGCTGGAACATGAAGATATTCATATTGAGGTGGAGCATATTGATGATGAATTTGATAACCGAGATGAAGTCGAAGAAGAAGAAAGTTTTTTTGATGAAGATGAGGAAAGTGATAATGACTACCTGTTGGAAAGAGACAGGTCGAGAAGAGTCATCAAGCCACCTCAAAGACTTAGTTAGACAAATCTCATAACTTTTGCCTTAATCTCTACAAGTTAGGTTCTTGATGAAGAACATAAAGACTACAAGAAAGCTGTAAGGCATCAAAATAAGACTGAATGGATGAAAGCCATGGATGATGAGATGAAATCTCTTCATGATAACCACACTTGGGAGCTAATCAAGAAATCTGTTGGAGTCGTGTTAGTTAATTGTAAGTGGATTTTCAAGGTTAAGGAAGGAATCAAAGGAGTGATGTCGAAGAGATTTAAGGCAAGTTTGGATGCTAGGGAGTTCACTACTAGAGCCATATTTGTCAGATGTAAGTTAACTTCAATGATGTGTTCTCACCTGTTGTGAAGCACAAACTCATTAGAATGTTGTTAGTCATGGTGGAAAAGTTCGACCTAGAACTTGAACAGATGGATGTAAAGACAACTTTCCTGTATGTTGATCTAGATCAAACAATTCTAATGAGGCAACCTGAAGGGTGTGCAGAAAGAGGAAAGGAAGATTATGTGTGCAAGTTGAATAGGCCATTATATGGCCTAAAACAATATCCTTGACAATGGAATATGAGATTCAATAAGTTCATGACACACAATAGGTTTCACTAGGAGCCAGTTCGACCACTGTGTTCACTTCAGATTTCGACCTGGAAGTTCAATTTTTATTTTGTTTCTTTATGTTGATCACAACCTCATAGCCAGCAACAATGTCGAGGATGTTATGAATGTGAAGGTTAAACTCAATAAGGAGTTTGACATGAAGGATCTAGGAGCTTTCACCAGGATTCTCGGGATTGACATCCGGAAAGATTAAATATAGTCGAGATTATGCTTATCTCAAGAGACATACCTAAAGAAGATTCTTGACAAATTTGGTATATTGAATTTAACGCATATTGTAACACCGACAAATCCTCAATTCAAGATGAGTACGACTCAAAGTTCAAGTACTGTAGTCAAAGAGCCTATATAAAAAGCATTCCATATGCAAGTATAATAGGTTCTTTGATGTATCTTATGGTATGTTCGAGGCTAGACATAACATACGGATTGAACCTTATAAGCAAGTATATGGTCAATCTTGGAAAGGCATATTGGCAAGCTCTGAAGTGGATTCTGAGATACATTAAAGGATCCTTGAGTAGACTTCTGGTTTATGGTGGAGCTATGAGTGATAGCAAAACCGAAGTCGAAGGATTTGTTGACTCTGGCTATGCAGGATGTATGGATACCAGAAAATCTATTTCTAGAAATATTCTCACTATGTTTGGCACAACAATCAGTTGAAAATCTTATCTTCAGAAGGTTGTTTCCTTATCAATCACTGAAGTTGGATATATTTCCCTCACTGAAGTTGTGAAAGAAGTATTGCAGCTTGAAGGGTTTATTAAGGAACTGAAACTTCAAGGTCAAGTTATCATTATTAAATATGATAGTCAAAGTTCCATACATCTGTCGAAGAATTCAACCTATCATGAAAGGACCAATCACATCGATGTTAGGCTTCATTTCTCCAGGGAGATAATCGAAAGAAGGTTTCGACAGATCACAATGCTGCAGATATGATCACCAAGTCATTGTCAAGCAGCAAGTTCTTCCACTGTATGCAGTTGATAAAGCTGCATGATGAAAGCTAGTTTCTTCCCTTAATGTTGTAGAGTTTGTTCCAAGGTGGATCTTTGTAGTATTTTTGGATCAAACTCGAGTTTCGATAGGGATAGCTTTATGGTTTGATAGAGTTGTGCATGTTGTAGCCAAAGTCTATTCAAACATGCAGTTGTATAAGTTAACTTGTTGGTTAAGTTAGATTAGTGTTTAAGTTAACTTGTAGTCTATAAATAGGTTGTTCTCCCAGGTTGTTGAGACAAAGTTAAGCATTGGTTGTTGTTATTCACTTGTAACCTTTTGTCCTAGTTAAAAAAGTGAATAGAAAAACAGTTTTAGCTCATTCTTATTCTTCTTCTTTCGTATTCTCTCTCTTTCGTAAACCTAAAATGATTTTTTTTATTTGTTCAAAAATTCCATCTTTCTGATAGTTTTCCTGATGCAATGTTTGATACAACAAAATTAAAAATTAAAATAAACTTCAAAATAGACTTCGAAATATATGTAAAAGACAAAAAAGAATATTTGTAATAGACCAAAATAAACCCAAAATATAGATAAAGGAAAAAATATATATTTATAGTGGACCAAAAATTATTTAGCCAAGAGTTTTCTACCTATATAACAAACATAAAAATAAAAAATAAAAAATATTTTCTTACATTGTATATAATCATGAAAACCAAATAAAGAAAGATCATTTTTTTAAACCATCATAATTCAACAACTTTCTGTTACAATTAACGGCTACTGTGGTTTATTCTTACCCTGCATTTTTCTCCATCAGCTTTTGTGAAAATGGCACATGATTTCTACCTTGCCGGAGTTTGATTAGATGCAGGTTCTGAAGTGAATGAAGAGCTCAGGTAAAGTTGTTTAAGCTCTCTCAATTGATTATCTTAGCTTTATGGATGCTCAATGATAGTGTTTGAATGCGCAATGTCATCTAAAAGTGGTTGTATGAAGCTACTTGAATGTTATGTTTTAGATGAGTGTTGTGGTGTAATCTCTGCAGAATTTTGATGGCTGGGAGCTTGAGCAATTGTGAGAGAATGATGTTGAATTTATAGAGGATCTGAGGGTGAATTATACATGTGAAATTAGAGCTCAAACTCATGTGAAGAGGTATGGAACTCATGACTCATTTGGGTGAAAACCTATTCCAAAATTCGTGGGCAATGATTAGGCAATCATTGGTGGTTCCCCCTTCTAGAAAGTCATTTGAATTTTTGAATTTTTCTTCAATTTGTACACGTATCATGGCTTGTATTGTATTGGTATGTTGGCTTAAACTTGTACTTGTTTCACTTGTATTGTACCTTGTGTATTTAGGCCTGATCAAAGGTTAATATCTTATTGCCTTCTTGCACAGTGGATTTCATTTGATGCTTGAACTTGGTAGCTTGATTATGCCTCTTTAGTAGCCTGGCTCGAGCTTATGCTTCATGTTGGCAAGTGATGCTGTTGTAGTTTATCCATGGCAGTCTCACAAGTTCATCTTGTTTTGGCTCATGAATTGGATGATGTTGTAATGGCGATTTGAACCCGAGCTGGATCATAATCTCACCATGTTTTAGTTCTTGATCCCTTTGATTATGTGTAAATGAAGTTTGCTAGTAATGAAGTTTGTCATACCTAAAATCATTTGAATGATGCTAGATGTAGTTTTGACTAAGATGAGGCCATGCTAGATTGATCCTTGAACTATAATGTGGGAACTTGTATACACTTGATTAAAATGAAATCAAACCACGAATTTTCAAATAAATGGAAGTTGTCAAGAACTATGTTTAAGTTTGAATTCACTCAAAGAACCAATATACAACACACTTTGACCCTTTTTTGAATCATACTTGGACTTTGATTAAAATCAAGTTAAAAATGGATGAAGTTTTGTCACTAGCTTGGTTCCATATTGAACAATCTTACATCCATCTTGAAAGAAAGCTTTGCTAGTTCCTTGTCACTTAAGCATGATGCACCATATTCAATCTTATTAAATCTTATTTGACCAAACCTCATGAGTCATAGTGAACATGTCTTGGGATGGTGATCATGTGAATCTCCACTCAATCATAATAGCACCCCAATTGGACTTAATTTGAAACCATGAACATTTTAATTCACTCTTGCAAGCTTAATGAACACAAAGAAGAGAGAAACAAATTCAATATGTTTTTTGTATTTTTGGATGCACAGTAGTTAAATGACATTATTAATAACCAAAGAGACAACAAGAACAAACTCTAATTACAAAGACAATACCTAAGAATAATGGTAACAAGCATAAGAACAATGGTACCAAGTGACAATGCCTTGGGTGAACTTGGTGAAAACTTTGGAAAATCAATCAAGGAGAAACCTTAATTCTCATCTCTCATGCTCAAACTAATAAATAACCATGCTTAAGAACCAATGCTAATGAAATTGCATGATGAATGGATGATTTGAATGCTAGGGTACAAATAAGGGTATGACAATCATAAGTCGATATGTAGTTTTCAGTAAAGATGAGATGACTTTCAAGAAAACTCGCGGCGTTGGTTGAAGTGAGAAGATGTCTGTAGAGGAGCTGGAAATTGAAGAGATTCCTATTAAGGTGGAGCATATTGATGCTGAATTTCATAACCGAGATGAAGTCGAAGAAGAAGCAAGAGTTTTTTTATGATGATGAGGAAACTGATAATGACTACCTGTTGTAAAGAGACAGGTCGAGAAGAGTCATCAAGCCACTTTAAAGACATGGTTATGCAGATCTTGTAATGTTTCCTTAATCTCTGCAAGTTAGATTCTTGATGAAGAACCTAGAGACTACAAGAAAGGTGTGAGGAGTCAAAATAAGATTGAATAACTGAAATCCATGGATAATGAGATTAAATCTCTTCATGATAACCACACTTGGGAGCTAATAAGAAAATCTATTGGAGTCAAGTTAGTCATTTGTAAGTGGATTTTCAAGGTTAAGGAAGGAATCGAAGGAGTGATGTCGAAGAGATTTAAGGCAAGGTTGGATGCTATGGGGTTCACTACTAGAGCCATGTTTGTGAGATGTGAGTCAACTTCAATGATGTTTTCTCACCTGTTATGAAGCACAGATTCATTAGAATTTTGTTAGTCGTGGTGGAAAAGTTTGACCTAGAACTTGAACAGATGGATGTAAAGACAACCTTCCTGTATGGTGATCAAGATGAAACAATACTAATGAGGCAACCTAAAAGATGTGCAAAAAGAGGAAATGAAGATTATGTGTGCAAGTTGAATATGCCATCATATGGAATAGGAGATTCGAAAAGTTCATGACACACACAGGTTTCATTAGGAGCCAATTCGACCACTATGTTTAATTCAGATTTCGACCTGGAAGTTCACTTTTTATTTTGTATCTTTAGGTGGATCACAGCCTCATAGCCAGTAACAGTGTCGAGGAAGTTATGAATGTGAAGCTTAAACTCAATAAAGAGTTCGACATGAAAGATCTGGGAGCTTCCACCAGGATTCTCGGGATTGACATCCGGAGAGATTAAAAACAGCGAGATTATGCTTATCTCAAGAGACATACTTGAAGAAGATTCTCAAAAAAATTGGTATGTCGAAATCAAAACTTGTTGTAACACCAATAAATCCTCAATTCAAGATGAGTACGACTCAAAGTCCAAGTACTGAAGTCGAAAGAGCCTATATAAAAAGCATTGTATATGCTAGTATAATAGGTTCTTTGATGCATGTTATGGTCTGTACGAGGCCAGACATAGCATATAGATTGAGCCTTGTAAGCAAGTATATGGCAAATCTTAGAAAGTCATATTGGTAAGCTCTGAAGTGGATTCTAAGATACATTAAAGGATTCTTGAGTAGGGTCCTAGTTTATGGTGGAGCCATGAGTGATGCAAAGTCGAAGTTGAAGGATTTGTCGACTCTGACTATGCATGATGTATGGATACCAGAAAATCTTTTTCTAGATATGTTCTCACTATTTTTAGTACAAAAATCAATTGGTAATCTTATCTTCAGAAGGTTGTTGCCTTATCAACCACTGAAACTGAATATATTTCCCTCACTGAAGTTGTAAAAAAAAACATTGCAGCTTGAAGGGTTTATTAAGGAGCTGAAACTTCAAGGTCAAGTTATCATTGTTAAATATGATAGTTAAAGTTTTATATATTTGTCGAAGAATTCAGCCTATCATTAAAGAACTAAGCACATCGATGTTAGACTGTATTTCGTCTGGGAGAAAATCGAAAGAATGTTTCGACAGATCACAATGTTGCAGATATGATCACCAAGTCATTGTCAAGTAGCAAGTTCTTCCACTATATGGAGATGATAAAGTCGCATGATGAAAGTTAGTTTCTTCCATTAATGTTGTAGAGTTTTTTCCAAGGTGGATATTTGTAGTATTTTTGGATCAAACTCGAGTCTTAACAGGGATAGCTTCATGGTTCGACATAGTTGTGCATGTTGTAGCCGAAATCTGTTTAAGCATGCAGTTGTATAAGTTAACTTGTTGGTTATGTTAGCTTAGTGTTTAAGTTAACTTGTAGTCTATAAATAGGTTGTTGAGACACGGTTAAGCATTGACTGTTGTTATTCAGTTGTAACCTTTTGTCCTAGTTAAAAAAGTGAATAGAAAAATATTTTTAACTCATTCTTCTTCTTCTTCTTTCTTATTCTCTCTTTTGTAAACCTAAAATAATCTTTTGTGTTTGTTTAAAAACTCAATCTTTCTGATAATTTTATTTGTTCTTGATGCAATGTTTGGTACAACATAATTAAAGATTAAAATAGATTTCAAAATAGACTTCGAAAAATATCCAAAAGACAAAAAAAGAATTTTATAGTAGACCAAAATGAACCCCAAAATACAAATAAAGGAAAAATATATATCTTTATAATGAAAAAAAATATTTAGCCAAGACTTTTCTACCTATATAACACACATAAAAATGAAAAATAAGAAATATTTTTCTTACATTGTATACAATCATGAAAATCAAATAAAAAAAGATCATTTTTTTAAACCATCATAATTCAACAACTTTCTGTTGCGAACTAGGACGACACGCGTAACAAAAAAAATTACAATTAATGGCTACTGTGATTTATGAATTTTTTTTTTAATATAATCATGTTTTTTAACAAAAATACCAAACAAATTAAAATTTCAAAAAATATATCAAAATGGCCACAATTCAACCTTGGGTCGCCACTTCAATTGGCGACTCAGGTTATACTAATTGGACTCGCCAAATGAATTGGCGATAGAGTCTATGTGGCCCAAGAGAGTCGCCATTCTGTTTGGCTACTTGACCCAATTATTTTTTTATTTTTTACTTTTAGAGTTTACGAATTTATTTTAATTTTAAATAATAAAAAAATAATTAAATTAAATTTAAATTATTTAAAAAATATATATATAAATATAAATAGGTTTAATTAAAATATTTATATAAATTGATACATTTTAATTAAAATATTTTGTTATATATTTTATAAATTAATAAGTATAGTTTAATAATATAAATAAACTTAAATTGATTTAGGTTTAATTAAATTTAAAATAATAAATATAATTATAATATAATTTTAAAATATATTTTAAATATATTAGTGATTTAAAATAAAAATTGGTTTAAATAATAAATATTGTTTTTAAATTATAAGTATGTTGAAAATTTTAAATTATAAATGAATTTAAATAAAAAATAAAAAATGATTTAAATATGATTTTTAAACACAATAAATATAAATAGGTTTAAATTTTAAAACATGATAAATATTTATAATTAACCATTGAATTTTAAAGTATATAAATTTTGTAAGGGTATTTAAGACATATCATATGGGGCACGTACTATTTTATTTTTCTATAAATACGACTACAAACACATATATGTTTCCACAACATTGTATACCAAAAGACTGAAGTGTTAACAATTTTGAGTGGAGTGGAGTCTAGAATGTCTGCATTTCTAGATCAACGTTCTTCGTCGTCGTCATCAGCATCAGAGGAACCCTTTCCAACATTCGATTTAATGAAAAGAAATGCCCTAGTTTTTTTTTCCAGCAACAAAGCATCTGATGAAGGTGCTGTTGTGGAATACGCAGACGTTGGAGCATTTGCATAGGGAACTGAACCGCTGGCTAGAATGAGATATTGCTCCAGGAGAAAAGATTAGGAAAATTGAGAGGTTGGTCGAGGAGGCTGGGAGAAACGGAGTTACTCGTGAATGGAGAAAAGTGGAAAATGATGTTGGTGTCCTTGTGATGATGTTAACACCAAAGAAGATAACTTTGATGGTCGTGATATCGTAGACGCCTTGGTGCATTGTTATGTTTTATGTCTTTATGTTGTTGTTATTTTAGGAATGTTGTTGTGATATTAAGTTATGTTTGTTTAATTTCTGTCGCTTGCTAATTGTAATCAATTAAGTATGCTTTAAATGGAGTGAAATTTGCTATTGATTTAAAGGAACACGGTTACATATGAAACTATGATCTGCTGCTTGATTCTATGTTAGGACATTTTGTACGATTGTGTCCTGGTTTCCGACACGAACTACATAATCTTACCATCTTGTCTGCGGTATCCATCTCCGTTCGAATGCGCGTGCTGTTAGGGCAACCCTTTTTCTTTCTGTGCATCAAGTCATTATGCCAGACAATTTCGCCTTCGTATTGAGGCCAATAGTCCTCCTTTGCCACCACCTGAAAGCTACATATGTATACATTGCATAGACTTATCACTTGGTGCACTGCAGAAAGAAGATTGGCTGAGTCCTGTCGCGCCTTCGAACATGCTGCTATAACATGAGAGTAAGGCATATGGAATGCCTGAAACTTCCCACAATCACACCAGCTCCTATCTAGTTCAACACGGTAACATCCCCTAGGCCTTCCTTCATTATGATCAATCGACTCGGCAACACTGAACCAACCTTTATTACGGTCAAAGATTGTGACCACATGTGTGTTGGCTTTGGCAGCTTCGTCTTTCATGAATTTCATTGAAGTATCACTGTACAGCTGACCCGATTGTAATATTGAACCCCATTTCGTATGTCTGCTATCAAAGAGTGCGCCTAGCCTAAAATATTTTTCCTTTACCAAGGAAGTTATCGGTAGGTTTCGGGTTCCCTTGAAAACAGAATGCATTGATTCAACGAGGTTAGTTGTCATGTGGCCCCATCGCACCCCATTGTCGTATGCTCGTGTCCATTTCTCTTTATCAATGTTATCAATCCATCTTAATGCATCCGCGTTTGTTAGTCTGATCTCATCATGATAGTATTTGAATATGGGTTCTGTTAGTGCATATCCTGCGTTTACAACCTTCTTCCGTAGCGTTTTGTCTTTGATTTCCCGCATGAAATTTTGGGCGATATGTCTTATGCAATAGACGTGGGTCGAGGGAGGATCCTGCCAACCGTTATCAAGGTTGTTGTATGCACTCTCGATTGATGGGTGTCTATCAGAGATCAAATATAAGTTAGGTTGGGGAGACACATAAAAGCGTAGATTTTTTAAGAAAAAACTCCAACCCTCAGCAGTCTCCCCTTCAACTATAGTGAAGGCTATTGGAAAAATGTTGATGTTCCCGTCCTGTGCCACAACCATGAGTAGGGTGCCCTTATATTTTCCGTATAACCATGTGCCGTCAATTTGAATTATAGGTTTACAATATGCAAACCCTTTGATGCATGGTTCAAACGCCCAAAAGAGTCTGTGAAAAGTTCCATTTCCACCAACGCAAGTCCCGTCTGGTGTACACGCTGGCATTGTCTCCAATATGGCAACAGTCCCTGGAGAGTAGTGTTTAAGAGCCACCAGGAATTTTGGAAGTTCCTTGTACGACTCCTCCCAATTTCCAAACACCCTTTCAACCGCTTTAGTCCTAGCAATCCAGGCTTTTCGGTATGAAGGAGTATAATTGTACCTTTGAACCATATGTGTAATTATGGTAATCACCTTCAAAGACGGGTTGTCGCTAACGACTGATAGAATCTCATCGCAATCAATCGAGAGCTGAGTTTGCAATGGTCCTGTATTGGATTCGAGATTATATAAGTGTGGGCCGGACCCATTGACCCTATCTTCCAGGAATCGCTTCTCTTCCTAAAAGACATTGTTAATCGGAACGGGCACTCCTCGTTACGATAATAGATCGTATACCGCGTCAGATTTGTCCGATCGACTCTATAATCGGCTGACAACTCCATGTGAAATTGTTTAATTGTTCGGACACAATCTTCTTTGGTACGAAACTCGTCACCCTCTTTTAGTTGCCCTTCTGTTGCGTAGTTGGGGTTGTAGAAAATATCCATTGAGGGTTCATCGTCACCTAAGTCGAGAGTTGTCATGTGCTGAGGTGGGCAATAAACATGGTCGGGTGGAACCCCCTCTTCCTCTTTGTTCCCCATCTCGTCAATAGTGAATTCAGCTACTTCTTCTTTTTCGTCAATGACATTGACTTCAACATGTTCCTCGTCAGATTCGCAAAACACTTGAGAAGAATCAAGTTGTTGAGACAATTGTTATGGTTGTAACATAACATGTAACACAATATCTGAAAAACCAAAATACTCGTGAATGCGGAACATGTTACGCACATCTTTATCGTCTCGAACCTTTAACGGGAAAAATTTGCATTCACCATGCCCGCCAAAAAACACTGAATTTTTGTATATTATTTGGCCAACTGGACCACATTGCATTTTTTTTCTATTCTTGACTTCAGGTGTAAAAAATTAGACCTTCTGTCAGTTAAAAATCTCGTAACATCAGTGTTTCTGAAATTGTAACCCACTATTTCACATTCAAAAACTTCACCGTTAAGATGTGCAGAAATCATATATTGTGGTGTTTGAGACATAGCGAAAATTGTGTTTGGAAAGACTGTACAAATGAGCTTTAGTATTAATAACAATTTGGGGAGCTGCATGACAATACAAGACAAGACAACACTCTGCGGTTCACATGCGACCCTGCATGCCTACAATGACCCTGCAGGCCTACGAGATTCTTAATCTGCATGCAGCAGGCTTGACAAGACAACACATTTCTTAACAGCTGCACTCTGTCTAGTGAACTGATTCCCTACATGCCTACGATGACCCTGCCTGCAGGCCTACAAGATTCTTTGCATGCAGCATGCTTGACAAGACAACACATTGCTTACCAGTTGCACTCTGTCTACAGTAACCGATGCCCTGCATGCATATCAAATCTATGTAGGCGTACGACACTCTTACTAATAAATGTATGTCACATGGCCACAGTAACAGTCTGAACACCATATAATGCATTTTTGAAATTAAATGTTGAATGTATTTGTTGCTGCGTTACTTGTAATATTATGTTTGACGCTAAAAATATTATGTTTACATTTATTAAGCCAATATTATTATTACATTCTTACTAATTAAAAATATATTAAACCAATAACGAGTAAGTTTTAATAGAAGACGCAACTGAGTTTTTTTGCCCTAATAACGAGTAAACCTAAAACTTTTGCTTTGACAAGACAACACATTGTTTAACAGCTGCACTCTGTCTAGTGAACTGATTCCCTGCATGCCTACGATGACCCTGCCTGCAGGCCTACGAGATTCTTACTCTGCATGCAGCATGCTTGACAAGACAACACATTGCTTACCAGCTGCACTCTGTTTACAGTAACCGATGCCTTGCATGCCTACAATGACCATGCATGTCTACGATGACCCTGTCTGCAGGCCTACGAGATTCTTACTCTGCATGCAACATGCTTGATAAGACAAAACATTGCTTACCAGCTGCACACCTCAAATGCATCAAGACAATTTCCCTGCATGCATTTACAAGTCACATGCATCAAGACACTTGCTCTGCATCCAACTACAGGTCACATGCATTAAGACACTTGCTTTGCATCCAACTACAGGTCACATGAATTCGTGGAATATAAATAGAGGTTCTTTACCCAGCAAAATCTGCTCACACTCAAACTCTCAAACTCTCAAAGTCTCAAACTCTCAAATTCTCAGTTTCTCAAACACTCAAACTCTCTAAGTCTCAAACTCTCTAAGTCTCAGACTCTCAAACTATACTGACCTAGTAAATTCGTAAACCACAATGTCTCTACTCACAATGGGCAACTCTCACAGAGGTACGATTGAGAACATCGCTGAGTTTGTAAGTTTTTAGTTTTTGTCTATGTTTACGATCTTTAGTTCTCCTATAAAACTAACGAAACATTATTTACGTTGCAGGATGCATCAAGGTTTCGATGTCGTGTGGATGATTACATACCACACGACCCCCTCATAGAGGGATACCTTCAACATTGTGGGTTTGGTAATTTGATTAAAATCAAATCATACTCACTCGATACAAAATTCATTCTAGCGTTGTTAGAACGCTGGAGATCAGAGACACATACATTTCACCTACCTTTCGGTGAGTGCACTGTGACTATTCAAGATGTCTACATGTTACTCAGCCTACACATCAATGGTAAGGCCGTCAACGACAAAGTTGGTGTTAACGGCCAACTTTGCGAAGATTTATTGGGCACCCCTCTTTGTGTGGACGCAACTGAGGGAGAACGCGAGGGTCACCCGAGGGGTCAGCGAATAAATCTTAAATACCTTAGACAACAATACAGTAGTATTGTCTTAAGTGAGGATAACACCGACTATGAGAAAATAGTCAAAACTTGGTGCAATATTATGATTTTGTTTGGTCATTTTTTATTTCCAGAGGGCACTGGAAATACCGTAAATATTATGTATTTACCATTGCTACAAAACATAAACAAAGTGTGCGAATATAGTTGGGGATCAGCTGTCTTCACCCATCTATATAGTGCACTGTGTAAAAATTCCAAAAAAAATCGTGTACCTTTTATGGCTGCGCCTATCTCCTTCAAGCGTGGGGTTGGTCTAGGATGCCAACACTTGCTTCAGTAAACCGGAATCCGTTTACATTCCCGTACACCAACAAGTAAGTTTCTTTTCAAGACTATTCAGCAACCAAAGTTTCTTTGTAAGTTAACAATTTGTGAGATGTATTTTAGATGCTAACTTATATGTGTTTCTTTTTTTAGGTGGTCTGTTCCAGGGATGAATTATCAGAGATGTCCCAGGAACTCCATAATTGTGTACTGGAACCTCATCGACCACCTTGGGTCAGATGATGTAAGTTATCTACCTTTACTTTGTCTAACTTATATGCATTAACTTGTCTATCTTTGTCTGACTAAATGTATCTACCTTTATTGTAGTTTGTCTGGATGTCGTACGAGGGTCTTGACCACCAGCCCGACGCCAATAATGCTGCTGTGTGGACATCAAAAACACCCATAATTAGGTTCACTACGGTGGAGATGCACCAAAGTGACCGGGTGAAGCTACAATTTGGGATGCATCAGGATATTCCAGATGCTCCGACATCATTGGGGCAGTGGCATCAGCAACAGGTGGACTCACAGTGGAGTGTCAGTCATTGGAAGGAGTTTGCGAAGGAGATGTGTCAACATTGGAAGAACAGAAGGCAACACATCTTAACCGACCAAATTGTGGAAGAGGCTAGGCTAAGTTATCAATATATGACTTGGTTTAGGTCGGTTACAACATCTCAGCCAATTCTGTCGGAGCCAACCTATTTGATTGACCCAAGGCAACACGCTTCTTCATCAAACATACAACAACAGTCCAATGCCCAACATTAACCTTACCATAATCCATACATGCCACCAAATGCCCAACATCAACAATAACATCCTTACCATGACCCGTACATGCCACCCACCTAGTCACAGCATCAACCACCATACCAATATGGCCCTGATAACTCATTTGACCCTACCCCCTCCAACTATCCACTGTTTGACTACCAAATCCCACAACAACCAACACACCATTTCTAACCCAATTTGATGTACGAATTCGGACAATCATACCGCCCATACTCTACCCAACCTCCCCGACAATCCTACGAAAACATGGGCATTGGGCTTAACTACGGAAGCGCCGTTGATAGTGGACCTCCCGGCTATTGGGGTCAAATGCTTCAAAATTTATCTGATACGCCGGAACCGTCCCAACAAAACCCTCTTCCACAACTCAACACACAAAGACCGGACACACCACAGCAACCTCGTTGTAGACCTCGTCGCAACGCGCATCCTCCACAATGTGGCACCGATGGTCGCTTGGATAGAGTCGGCCATTAGTTTTTTTTTGTTCAATGATAAATTAATATATTTTAATATTTATTACATGTCTATATTTTTTAATGTTATTTAAATTTCAATTAATTATGAAAAACATAAACTATAATTTAATATTTATTCCATTTTTTCTTCATTATTTACATTTTAATTAATTATGAAAAACAAAAAACATAATGTAATATTTATTCCATTTCTTATTTTTAATATTATTTAAAATTCAATTAATTATGAAAACTAAAAAACATAAATTATTTAAAATTCAATTTGTATAAATATTTTAATTAAACATATTCATATTTATATATAATTTAAATTGAATTTAATTTTTTATTATTATTTAAATTGAAAATCAATTTGTAAACCCTAAAACGAAAAAATAAAAAAAATAATTGGGTCAAGTAGCCAAATAGAATGGTGACTCTCTTGGGCTACATAGACTCTGTCGCCAATTCATTTGGCGAGTCCAATTAGTATAGCCTAAGTCGTCAATTGAAGTGGTGACCCAAGGTTGAATTGTGGTCATTTTAATATATTTTCTGAAATTTTAATTTGTTTGATATTTTTGTTGAAAAACATGATTATATTAAAAAAAAAAAAAAAATCGTGATTTATTCTTACGATTTTTTTAGTATAACCAAGTATTGTTTTAAAATTATCATATAAATGATAGATTCAAAAAATTTCTCAAACAAACCAGAATTCAACCTTCTATCGCTGAAGGGATTGGCGACTTAGTGTAAGTCGTCAATCCCTCTGACGACAAAAGGTTGAATTGTGGCCTGTTTGAGAAATTTTTTAAATCTATCATTTATATGATAATTTCAAAACAATACTTGGTTATACTAAAAAAAAAAAATTATATTCTTACCCTGCATTTTTCTCCATCAGCATATGTAAGAAAAAAAATTGTCCGCAATGACTTATTCAGATGGAAATTATTTTTTCCATTGATTAATTTTCTTATTTCAACCTTAGTAATCCAATCACAAATTTGATATGCTACTTTATTCTGAATCACAAATCCATGCCTAACTACATAAATATACCCAACAAATTAGCACTACATGTCTAAGACCTCAAAAGAACACTATTAGAGCACATGTTGTTTTATATATCGTGCACGCACGTTTGAAAATAACAGGACTGGAGAAAGGACCTATCATCTACAACGTAACCCTTAGAACTATATTATATTAAATATCATAATATAAAATAAACTTAATGGAAAAATAAGTTCATATACCTAATCATGGAATTTATAGGGTGATAGGGTAATCTTTAGGTAGGGACAGAAAGATTACCTATCAACTTCAACACTATGTTGTGTAAGAGCATCTCCAACCGTGAACTCATTTTTGGGTTCTTTGTGGGACCTATTAAACCACGTCAGCTTGAAACAACTCAATTAATTTTTCACTCCAATGGTGCAATTCTGAAGAACTCATATTGGGTCCCACAAGTTTACTTTATATGTTAATATTTTATTCATATTAAATTTTATATTACTTAAAATAATAATTTTAATTTTTTTACAGAAAATTATTTCAATCTACTATATAGTCAAACCGGTATATAGTGTTGTTTTAAGGAAAAATATTCCATTCTACTATATAAACTTAAAAAAAATTAGATTAAATTTTAAAAAATATTTCAATCTCTCCTTAGTTAATTTTAGTGTTTTAAATTAAATTTGATATAAAATAAAATTAAAATGAAAATTAAAAATTAAAATAAATAAAAATAAAATAAATAAAATTCAAATTAAACTTATAATTTAAACTTATAATTAAAATATAGTTTTCATATTATAAAATCAATATTTTAATATTGTAATTATAATTTTCATATGATAATTAAAATGATAAATAAAATTTTATATTAAATTATAATTTTTATATTATAAAATTAATATTTTAATATAAGAACAGTTGAAGAACCGTTGCTTAATTAAGCACCGTTCGACAACATGGCAATCTTGGAAACAAGAAATATGAGTGCCATGTTGGCAAACTCACTCTAAGAACTCCCATCGGAGTTGGTCTAAGGTGTTTAAACTCAGCTTTATTGACCCTTTTTCTAAATAAAGTTAATTCGCATGTTAAGCAACAATGTGCATTACTAAGATAAGTGCATTGTACCATATATATTATGCATTATCTTCTTAATCATCAATCAAAATCAATGTATGTTTAGCTATATTAAAGGCTAATTTATCTTATGATAAGGATGTTTCAATATGCTTAATTTGGTCAGAGGAATTTTTTTTTCTAATTTGTAGGTGTTTATGAGAAGCAGTTGAGAAATTAATTTAAAATATTAATTTGTTTTTAAATTATATATAATAAGGTGACATTAAATATGATTATTTTATTAAATGATGATATAGGTACTCAACTAAATTAAAGAGTATAGAAACATTGAACATTTATCTTTTTATAAATAATGCTACTTTTATAAGAGTGTCACGTTAGCAAAATACTTTTTTTTTTCACAATTAATATTGTTTATACTTTTAACTTAATATTAATTATTTTATTTTTATTTAATTCAAAATTAATATTATTTTTTATTTTATTTTACTATATATTTATTTTTATAAATAATCATACCTATGTTTATTTTGCTATTCATAGTCGGTTCTAAGTCTGAATAAAAGGAGATGGTTGTATTATGCAAACGATAGCCAACGTAAAATTTTGTTGAATCTCTATAGTATTGACCAACTATAAAATAATATGAATGGAATGTCGTTGCCGGTAAGCAATTCATTATATGGCTCAAGTATAATATCAAAAGATCAAAGGCCTTCGCATCGCCATATGGATGTAGTTAGAATTAGCAAGGGTTTCTACATTTACGTTAACGGATGTGGATAAAGAAGCTAGTTCACGAGAGCATGATTCGTTATGAAAATAGTGGACACTGTGATTAGGAGAAAGATCAATTTCAAACACCTACAAGAAACTAATTAGACACTTGAAAATATGAAAGAATTAAACAAATTTGAATTTAAGCTTTGGTACATCGTAAAAGTTAGATCATGAAATAAGGTGGGATTTTTGTGGACAATGAGTGGGAGAATGATATTGTGGATGTGAAAAAAGTAGGAGATCGAATCACAACCTTGAGATTTGTAGTGGAACAAGACACCTTTAATGTTATTAGTGTTTATGCACCTCAGGTGGGTTAGCATTGCACCTTAAGGTAAAATTTCGTGAGGATTTAAAATACTTAAGGATATATCCCAAGTAGATAATCCTTTCTATGATGTGATCTAAATGAATATGTAGGCAGTGTAGCAAGAGGTTTTGAGGGCGTGCATAAGGTTATGGTCTCAGGGAGATAAATGTGGATGGTAAATCCATCTTGAAGGTTTTGTCGTCTTTTAATCACACTATATCTAATATTTGCTTTAGAAAAAGAGATTAGCATTTTATCACATATAAGCCTATGGTGACATGTTCTTAGATAGATTTATTTCTTATTAGAAAGTTGAGAAGATTTGCTTGGACAGTAAACTTATTTTAGGAGATTGCTTGACTATCCAACGTAGAATATTGATATGAATGTAAGAATCAAGAGGTGAGCAAAGATAAAATTTTACATGGTAGCACCACGAATCAAGTGGTGACATTTGAAGGGTAGAAAAAAGGAAGTTTCTAACACAAGATCTTGAAGGGAAGGTTTGGGCAAGCACAAGGAAGTGAAAATGATATGTGGAATAAGTTGACTCAAAAGATTAAAAAATAGCTAAAGAGACGCTGTGAGAATCAATATGTTTTTTTATTTAAGGATAAAGAATTTTTGGTGGTGGAATGGAAGTGTTCACAGTAAAGTTAGAGTAAAAAAAGATTATTTTAAATAATGGTCTAGGTGTAAAAATGTCAAAACTTGAGAAAAATATAAGAAAGTTAAGAACGAGACCAAAAAGGCGGCGAGTGAAGCAAGAACTCAAAACTTTTATGAATTATACTGATCTTTAGGAACCAATGAAATAGACAAATCTATATATAGGCTTGCTAATGAAAGAGAAAGAAAAATAAAAGATTTGAATCAAGTAAAGTGTGTTAAAAAGGAAGAAAGAAAATTCTTGGTTCATGAAAAGGATATAAAGGATAAATCGAAGACGTATTTCTACAATTTATTTAGTGAAGCATACAATATCTCACGGGATTCTAGCAGACTCGACATTAGAGAAAAAGATCAAAACTATAATTATTATCGTCAAATTCTAAAACAAAAGGTAAAAGAAGCATTGAAAAAATGAGTAACAACAAGCGGTTGGGCCAGACAACACATTTATTAAAGTGTGGATTTTTTTGGAGATCAAGGTATTGAGTGTCTCACCAAACTTTTTAACAAAATTATGAGGTCAAAGCAAATACTAGATGAATGGAGAATAAACACTTTAGTTCCAGTTCATAAGAACAATGAAAATATACAAAATTAATCAAAGTTATGAGGAATAATGACTGAATAAAGACTAAAAAAAGAGACTCGATTCTGTAATAATCAATTTGATTTTATGTTTGTGAGGTCGACCATGGAAGCAATATGTCTATTATGACATGTGATGGAGTAGTCTTATATGGACCAACAAGACTTGCAATTACTTTTTAATGACTTATAAAAGATGTATGATAGAGTTCCTAGATAGATTCTGTGGAAATTCTTAGAGAAAAAGGAGTTATGATTGCATGTATTCGAGCTATATAAGATGTGTATAAAGGGGTGTCATCTAGTGTGTGGATACGAGGTGGAGAAACAAACAATTTCCCCCATTACAATATATTTGCATCAAGGTTCAACCTTAAATCCTACCTCTTTACTTTAATTTTGGATATACTCATGGAACACATTCAATAGATAACATCGAGTTGTATGCTTTTTACAAATGATATAGTCCTACTTGAAGACTCGAAGAAGAATTTAAATGTGAGGTTAAAGACATGGAGAAGAGCTTTAGAAATTCATGGTTTTTTTCTAAGTAGAAGTAAGACGGAATACATGGAATGTAAGTTCAAAAAAAGAAGAAGTGTTTCTAACTTAAAGGTAAAAGTTAGAGACCATATCATCCTAAAAGTCACGCATTTTAAATATATTTAGGCGTAATATAATATAATGGAGAAATAAAAGGAGATGTAAACTATTAAATTTGAGTTGGGTGGCTGAACAGGAGGATGCCTTTAGGAGTTTTATGTCACACGACATGTACTTGCTAAAAGTACCATATATGACAAACCCTAGTAATTAAAGGTTGCCAAAGACTTTAGAGATTGTTGTAGGGTTGAAAGCTAACTCACGTATGGAAGTGAAAATCTTTGTGTATCTAGTATTTGTGTGAATACCCTCCTCTTTCTCTTTTTAAATATAGGGTTGAGGTATTTATATAGAAACTCTTGAGTCTGGATTTCAATTTTTTAAGAAATAACAACTGCTTCTAAGAGTGGGAGACTGGGGTAACTAATCCTCTTTTATTTAAGAGAGCATGGTTAACTTTTCCTTAAGGAGCGTAAGGTAATCCTTTAGATATCCAGGTGGGTTATTTCATTTCACCAAGATTATTTGAAACAATGAAATTCAAATTAAGATCTATGTCAATATGCATATCTTGCAAATTATCATTAGAAGATGAACGTTGAGATGAATGCAAAGTGTGAAGGTGAGATAATACTTAGAGGGGGGGGGGGGGGGTTGAATAAGTATGAAAGATTAAGACTTAAAAAATAATCACACAATTATTTTTATCCTGGTTCGTTTAAACAACTACTCCAGTCCACCCTTCCTAGAGTGATTTGCCTTTCTCAACAAGGACTTAATCCACTATTAAATCAAACTGATTACAATAGAAACACCTAAGAACAACTGTTCTTAGTCTTCTCAAGAGCTACTGATTCCAACTGAATCCTCTTAAGGAAAAACCTTTACAATCAATGTAAATTAAATACAAGAGTATTAATGCTTCTATAAAGCTTTTATCACAACAGTGATTTTTCTCTTAATTTAAGTACAATAAATTCTAAGAAGAATATGAAAGAATGAGAGCTTAGAATAATATGATTTCTCTTCAGCAAATTGTGTAACTGAAGAATGTGGTGAAGTTCTCCTTTTATAGGCAGCTGATCCAAGGATGCTGAGCGTTGAAAAGAGAGTCCCAAAAAGGTCTGAGCCTTTTTGTCTTCACATCAAGTGACCTTTCCTTGAAATGGATAACACAGAAAAATCCTTTTTGTCTGTGTAAGTGTGTCTAGCACAAATGAGGAAAGAGACGTTGAATAACTCCAACGGATATATTCTTGAATATTTCTTCTTCAGTTTTCAGCAAGTTCTTCAGAGTCTGAATGGATCAGAGTCTTCTAATGATATTCAGAACTTTGCTGTATCAGAGTCTTCTGTAGCAGGTGTGCTTTCAGCGTGTTGATCATCAGAGCATATTTGACACAGAACTTCAGTATTTGGCAGCGTTGGTACTTTCAGAAACTTCTGTAGACTTATGCTTTGAGAACTCTTCAAACAATATTCTTCTTTGCTTCAGATGTTTCAACTTCAGATGCTTCTGATTATCTTCAGATGCTTCTGACTCAGAATGTTCTGGAGCTTCTTGCTTCAGATCCTTCTGGAGACTACGCTCAGGATCTTCTGTAAAGAGCAATCAGATTCTTCTGTAAGATGCATCTGGCGCTTCAGAGTCAGAATAACTTCTTGTATTCAAAACATATTTGCTTCTAGAGAGTTAAATTCAATTCAATCTGCAATAAAACTCTCAAAAAAAATTTAGAGTATATAATTCTTAAATATAAATTTCCTAACAGTTATCATCAAAACAAAGAGTTATTATTAAGAACCAATCTGTGTTCTAACAAAGTGCAGTATTATTGTATAGATATGAATTAATGTTAAGAACGATGTCACCATAAAACCAAAAGTGATCATATATTGTGTCATTAAAATGGTTAAGCAAGTTTGAAAAATTATTACTAGTATAAGGAAAAACACGTTCATGGAAAAGGATATTTATAAAAATAAAAGTATAGTTATGTAGAAGATCAAATAACAAGTATCCTTTAGTATACCTTGTTGGAAACCTTAAAAAATACATTTTCTAACTCTATGATCCAACTTATCTATATGTTAGATCAAAGTGGTAGCAAAATATTTCATGTGAGATTTAGTCTCTGATTTAATATACCTATAAGAAAAGATAATGTATATCTGGAGTGGTCATCCATTATAGTTAAAAGAATATTTGAAAATATAAGTTTTGTTCATGGAGATGACAACTTAATTTATAATGTCAAATATTAATTTTATTAGAGCTAGAAAATTTAATGTGCTAAAGTGTATTATTTTACAATGTTTGTCAATTATTATAATTTTAAAAATAAAGTTATCAAATTGAAAATAATAGACATATTGGTTAAGAAAGTAAAGGTTGTTAAGATTCTCAATCTTCCCAATCACTTTTTGGATAGACAAGTCGTGAATACAACAAGAATGTTGGAAAAATATCAATTTTCAATTAAGGATTTTTGTAAGTTGGGAAATATAAATTAAGCTTAATTGAAATTCAGGGAGAAATAAAACATAGTTTAGAAATAAATCCTTTGAAAAAACATTTGGTTAGAAAAGTAACTGTGGATTGTCTACTAGAAAAAACAAACAAACATGCACGTGCGTATGGCCTTGATAGCGGAAAAGGCATGAGGGAAGGGGTAAACGTGATTAGATTCCCCAGAGTCTATTATCCAAACATTGGAAGATTTAGAAGATGTACCTAAAGTTCCAACACATGTTTGGCAGGTTCATAGGAGTTTTTATCATAAGAGTGCAACATCTTCAACAAGTTGACCAAATAACTATAGTCTTCCTTTGACAAATAGAGAGTGTGACTTGGAATATTATATTCTATCGACCTTGAATGTATTTTTTAGGTGCTCGAGATGTTGAAGCAGAATTAATAATGAGAGAATCTTCTTAAGGTTTGGAGTAACAGTGCTCTATGGTGTGGTTTGTTTTGTTAGGGTGAGTGTATAACATGGTATTTTTTGGTGGTTTTGTAACACCATTTTCTATTCTAAAAATATAATGGCAAATCATTTATATTTATCAAAGTAATATTTTAAACATAATAAAAATCACTTCAAATGACGTACATTTCTCAATAATTCAAATTAAAGTCAATGCTCCGTAAACAACTGGTTTTTCCAAAACTATTCAAAAATTGCTCAAATGACAGCGGAACTCAAAAAGGCAAATCCAAAGTTTTTCTTGCACAACATAATCAAAATAACAAAAATCAATAAAACATGATTTGACTCAAATACCCCAACCCAATGTTACACTATCAGAGCAAGACCCTCTAACTCAACCAAAATGTCAAAAATTTCAAAAAATACTCAACGGCATCCACGACTAAACCTGGTCATCTACACGTTACCGACATGAAGGTAACATTCAAATAGACAGGGTGAGTAAAACATTCATAATAATCAATATAGGAATCAATATATAAAATAGTGTCATTTTCGTATCCAACATCATCATAATCATTAAGGAAACATCAAAAATCCTTAATATCATAAATTACACCAAATTGTCACATAAATGCAAATCCAACAAGACTCATGCATGTGGTATCAATTCATCAAAATTCGATGGACACTGAGTCATCAACTCTCCATAGATTCCCATCAATAACATTGATTCTACACAAGAACTAGAGCACAACAAAATACTTCACATCCGCACAATGGGACTGAAGCCACAAGAATCAAACAATGGACTGAATTCTGGAATGCATATGAATGCATGACGCACACGTCAATATCATCCTCATAATAAACTCATTAGGTGTATCATCATTCATCAAAATCATCATAATAATCATGTCATCATATAATCATAAAAAAACTCATTGAATCAACATCATAACTCATCATCGTTACTCATAGAAATCATCATACAATCTTGTATTAATCACATATGAATCAAAATCATACTCAAGGTAATTCATCCAGAAAATCACAGCATCAAAGCATCAAGACAGTACTGCACAAGAACATAATTCGCGAAACTCTGCTACGTTCGCTGGACAGTTTACCGTGCGAGTCTGGGGCGAATGTTCGCTGTGCGAACTCGCGATTACAGCAAATCGCTGCTACGCAACAGTAGCAAAACCAGCCCAAAAGTCCCTACGATTTCCTTCCCCAATACCCCAAAAACATTCCTAAATCATTCCTAAGATATTACGACAATAAAGACACAAAATCTACGACTTATTATGCCAATCTCGTATCCTATTTACACCTTCAATTCCCATAAATTCTTACAATTCGCCACAATCATTAAAGTTATCACAAATCACTTACCCTACAGGGTTAAACAATCTCAACAGACTTTGGCCACGAAGGCCTAATTTCCCTTATTCTCAAATCAACCTCAAACCTATTAGACCATCAGTTCAAATCCCTCAAACTCATTGAAATCCCCACCAGAAAGATAACAACAGTTCAATACTCAAAAACCCCTAACCCTTAAATCGGCTTTAAACACATTGAATCACATATTGAACATAATGAATGTAATACTCCCCATACTTAAACAACCTCAAAAACAGATTTGGCCACGAAGACCTAATTTCCTCAAACTCAAAAACCTCCTAAATCCTTAAATCGACTTTAAATACATTGAATCATATATTGAAAATAATGAAAGTAATACTCCCCATACTTAAACAACCTCAAAAACAGATTTGGCCACGAAGGCCTAATTTCCTCAAACTCAAAAACCTCCTAAATCCTTAAATTGACTTTAAATACATTGAATCATATATTGAAAACAATAAAGGTAATACTTCCATACTAAAACAACCTCAAAAACAGATTTGGCCACGAAGGCCTAATTTCCTCAAACTCAAAAACCTCTTAAATCCTTAAATCGACTTTAAATACATTGAATCATATATTGAAAACAATAAAGGTAATACTCCCTATACTTAAACAACCTCAAAAACAGATTTGGCCACGAAGGCCTAATTTCCTCAAACTCAAAAACCTCCTAAATCCTTAAATCGACTTTAAATATATTGAATCATATATTGAAAACAATGAAGGTAATACTCCCTATACCTTAATTGTCGACTCTAAGCCTTTCTCCTTGATTCTTGGAAATCTCGCGAAGCTTTGCCTCAATCATCTTCCCTCAGAGCTCTGGCCTCTATTTCTTCTCTTTTCACGATCTAATAAGAATGAATCCTAATTCCCTCAAAATTCTTTTTTTTAAACCTAACTTTGGGCCTTAAAATGGGCTTTCCAATTTCCCCTCACTAACTCCTTGTCAAATATCCATTTTGCCCTTAACTCACTTATATTTATTTAAATTAATAATAATACCAATATATTCATATTATATACTATTATTTAAATAAATAACCCAAAATCTATAATTCTCAATACTTCATACCAACCACCGCAAATCACCAAAAATACGAATATTCCTATTTAAATAAATTAAGTAAATATTCCAATAAATTTGGGGTGTTACAAGTTTACCATGACATCTTCTTGGATAGTTCTTAAATTTTTGTTTAGAGTTTATAGAATATATACAATTCATTTTTAGGTTCATAATGTTTGTTGTATCGTTGAATAACTAAAGACAAGACTTTGGAAATAGAGGGTATAAGATTCATGAGAAGGATTTGGGTGTGGATATTGTTGTAGTTACCATTGAGTCTTTTGAGAAAACATAAAATATACTTAGAATTCTTTTATTGACAGATGTCTTACAAGAGAAAGCAGAAACTTCTGACTAGTTCAGGGATGACCTTTTTTTGAAAGTTGTTTTTGGCCTTCATACTTCCTTTTGGGAGGATCTTTGGGTTGGTAATACTCCCCTTCATTTGAGATTTCTGGGACTTTTTTCTATTTTCGGCTAAGCCTTTAAATATTTAGGGGAGGTCGGTAGATGGGAGGGGGAGGGTTGGATCTAGGATCGTAGGTGGAGCAGACCTTTTCTCTTTGACTATAAGTTGGATATTTTTAATGATCTTTAGTATGTGATTAGAGGCTTGTCCCTTTCTTCCGAGAGAGATGTGTAGAGGTGGTGTGCATTGAGTGATGGTGTTTACTCTGTGTCCTCAGCCTATTCCTGTCTTTTGGCCCGTCACTTCCCCTAGGTCTGCAGTTTTCTCCCGCAAAGTTAGTTCTTCTACTTGTTTGGTGTAGTTGGGCACCCTCTAAAGTTATAGTTTTTTTCTTGACATCTTCTTCAAGATTGTATCCCAACCAGATAAAACTTACTTAAGAGGGTAGTTCATTTGACCTCTAGGACTATTTCCTGTCGCTTTTGGTTGTTACTCGTTGAGTCGTCCTCTCATCTGTTTGTTACTTGTGAGGTTGCTTCCATTGTTTGGCATATGATTTTTAGGTGGCTGGGGTGGTGTGTTGTCTTGCCTAGAGATATCTTGACTCTTTTTAAGAAGTTTGTTCCTTCAAGTGTAGGATATAAGACTAAAGGGGGTTGAGTATGATTTGGCATATGTCGTAGTTTGGTTGATTTGGAAAATTAGGAATTGTATAGTTTTTTCAAGATCTTTGGTGACACCAACAGACTTGGAAGAAATGAGCATCAAATTGGCTTGTAAATGGCATCTTGGTAGGTATCTAGAGAGCTTTTGTGCCTTCTCGACATGGCTTGAGAACCATATCATGTTTCTGAGTTAATAGTAGTGTGAGTGGCTTCGACCTCCTTTGGTTATGTTCTTGTTGTGTCTCTTAGGGGTTTGTTCAAGTGTTCATATATTGAAGAGATCTAGCTCTGTATGGATTATGCTTTCTGTATCACTTATCTTCTTTTTTCTTGTAGGCTTTGATCCCCTCGTCTGGTGGTTAAGCTTGTTTTAGTTGTTTGTTTTTCTTTTCTTTTTTTAGGATCTTGTCCCGTGATTGATACTCCTAGTGCCTTTCTTTTAGGTGTCTTATAAGTGGTTTTCGTATCATTATTTCTAATTATTTTCACTTAGCATTTTCATTGTTTTACTTCTGTTTACCATGTTTTACACTTTGGTTGTATGTTCTTACTAATTTCAGGGCCTAATGAGCATCCAAGACAAAAAGGGATAACAAAAAGGAAAGCAAGGAAAAAAATCAAAAGCCAAATTTTCCCATACAAAATCCAGGGGGATGCTATGGCCACCCGTAGCAGCTGCTATGGGTTGTCGCAGCAAGGGAGATTAGGGTTTCCAAAGTTTCATCCCTATTACATTGACCAGGGACCTACTACGGTCACCCGTAGCAAGAGGGTGAAGTTGAATTCTTTTCCTTCCTTTCTTAGTTTGATCTTTCATGATTTTGGCTCTTATGTATTATTTGATTTGATCTGATTCTGATGTAATAGGCTTTGAACCAAAGATATTATCCTAGTTTTAGTTTTTCTATAAAATTCATATCTTGTTATGAGTTTTTGATCCATGTTTCATTCTAAAATGTTTCTACGTAGTTTTTATTTCCTTTGTACTCAAGTCTTCATTGGAGCAAGTTGGATCAAAGCTTAATTAAAATCAGGTTTTCTCATTCATTTTGTATTCAATTACTTATCCATTACAATTGTTTGTTATTAATTTGATGGTGAAAATTGATTTGATTGTGTTTTCCCTCGCCATGAGTGAGTAATCCATTAGGGACTATGGTTTATGAGGATCATCTTATAACCTTTTGTATGATCTATCACATATCGATTACGAGAATATTAGCCTAAACTTATTTTTTAACATAATTTCATGCATTCCAACTCTCAGGTATCGGTCGTAGTCTAACAGGATATGTGATGATACTGGAGCGTGGGTATTTAAATAGACAAGTTCAATACAGCAAAAGCACTTGAACGAATTTGAGAAAATTATATAGCCGAGCAAAATTTAATGAATTGTTGACGAATAATCCAGTTGTGCAAAAGCAGACAAATTATTCGTCATTGATAAGGCAATACCCTGGAGAAAGCATGTATTACCTACATATATCTATTTTTAATAAATTATGTGGAATTATCGTAACAGAAGTGACTAGAATTTTGAGAATGTGTTAAAGTGAGAACCATAACCCTAGGTACTGTGTTCCCTCAATTGGAATTTAAGTGATTATATAATTAAGCTATTTTCATTTAAGTACTTTTTCATTTAAGTTGTTTTCACCAAAACTCATTTTATTGATTTCTTTATATATACATCAATAATTGCGTACTTAAACCATTGGTCTCTATGGTTTGATAAATTTTTACGACTTCACATAGCCGTGCACTTACGGCGTGTCAAGTTTTTGGTGTTGTTCTTGGAGACCAAATGCGTCTAATGTTGAATTATCGTTTGATCAGCGTATATAATAGAGCTTTATTTTTTCTATTTATTTTACTATGTTTATTTTCTTTTGTTCTCACTGCTCTTGTATGCGAAGAACTCTGATGAAAATCTAATTGAGCTTGTGCACGAAATCAAGCGTTTCTTACTCGAGAGACGCTGAAATCTTAGATTGCAAGTTATGGCTGGTCCATTAGTTGACACCAAGGCTCTTAAGGATTATGCAATTCCTAAGGAAGAGGAATCGTGTTGGAGTATTGTTCACCCGCTGGTTGTGGTAAATAATTTTGAATTAAACCCTTTTTTATTGTATGGTGCAACAAAATCAATTTTCCGCTTTACCTTCTGAAAACCCAAACCTTCATCTTTCAATATTTGTTGATAATTGTGGTGCTGTTAAGGCTAATGGCGTTGACCAAAATGCTACCCACCTTTATTTATTCCCCTTCTCTTTGAGAGATCGTGCACGGGCTTAGTTTCAATCCTTTCATACCAATTTTATTACTTCCGGGACCCAATTGGAAGCGTCCTTTCTTGCGGGGTACTTTCCGCCAAGCAAAACGACCCAAGTTAGGAATGAGATTAAAAATTTTAGGCAAGAAGATGGGGAATCATTGTTTGTTGTGTGGGAGCGTTACAAAGATTTGTTATGACTATTCCCTTTTCATGGGCTTGAGAAGTGGATGATTATCCATACCTTTTACAATGGTCTCCTTTACTCCACAAGGATGAACCGTAGATGCGGATTTTGGCGGAGCCCTTATGAATTGTACCTAAGATGTAGCCTATAACTTGATAGAAGATATGGCCAAAACCCATCACTTATGGGGAAGCCTGCAACAAGTTTCTGCTAAGTCTACCCCTAAGACCATTGTTTTTTATGAGGTTAATGTGTTTGACCATATTAACACTAAGGTGGATGCTCTTTACCAAAATATAGATAGTTTAAGTATCGCACCTTCCACACCCGTCACTCCTGTCCCTGTTTCTTTTTTTGCCTACACTACTTTCTACTATGAGATATGTGAAGCTAATGGGCGTACTGATAGAGATTGTCAAATGATCCTCGTTGGAAGATCCACCCATGAGAATCCTAATTTTATGGAAAACAACCAGCAGAAGAATTCGTACTCCAACACCTATAACTTGGGGTGGCGCGATCACTTTAATTTCTCTTATAGGAACAATAACCCCCCCCCCCCCCCCACCAAGTTATGGGATCGTCCGGTTTCCAAAAAGGTACGCAAACAAGCCTAAGAAATCCAACCTATAACTTTTTATGGAACATTTTATGTTGACACAAACCCATCAAAACGGTGAGTTTAGAAATCAAAACCTCCTCACCAATGAGGAACTTAGGCAGTTGAAAACTAAAGTTGACAATCTTGTCACCCATACCAGAATTTTGGAGACTCAAATATCCAAGTTACTCAACAACAAGCTTTTTTTTTCTTCCCTCCCAGATCATTTTCGGGGCAACCCGAATAAAATCCCATGGGACATTTGAAAGTCGTGACAACTCATAGTGGTAAGCAAGTATGTAGTTCTTGTGTATGTGTGTGTGTGTGTGAGAGAGAGAGAGAGATATAGAGAGAGAGAGAGGGAGAAAGAGAGAGAGGTTAAAGAGTATGTGCCAAGACCACCCGAAAAGGAGGTCGTTAAAGAAGTTGAGAAGGAAGCACCCTATGTTGCTCCTACTTCCTACAAACTTATTGTTCATTTCCCACAAAGGCTTATGAAAGCCAAAGTGTAGGACCAATTCAAAATTTTTGTGGAACTTCTCAAAAAGATCCACCTCAATGAAAACGATAAGAGTTTGTACGCAAGAAAACAGAATGAAAATGGTAAGAAACGACAAAAAATGATGAAAATACACTGGTGGCAACCTCCATGGAGCCTGCCAGGGTACTAGCCATGACTAGGCAGTCATGAGGTCCACCAAAGAAAGAAAAATGAGAAAACAGACAAAGTCAAAAAGTCATGGCACTCGCCATAGGGACCATGGCATTCGCCATGGCCTGCCAGCTACCTACGATCTCCCATTTACACACGTGGAGACCGCCATAATGCATGGCGAATTCCATCCATTTTGCCCTCCTGAAAAATAACAACAGTTAGCAACTCAGTCCACTCCCACTTATCCTATGTTTTCTCCCACAATTTTCTCTTGCTGGGAACCATTTTCTACAACCATGACACTCTAAATTACTAGTCTAATGTGAATTTTGGGGATCCAAGTTTTGTACCAGTTTGAGAAGTTTAGTTTTAAGCATATATTCAGTATCAAAAAGTGGTAGTTTCTCACATCGAGGGACTTCTGCGCCACTAGTTCTAGAGCTTAAATTTCCACCATCGTAACTTGCTTGGATCAAAAACCTTGCCTTTAATTTTATTTCAGCTTTTATTTTAGGTTCATTTATATTATGCAGCCTTTATTTTAAGTCGTTTATTTTATTGCCTTATTATCCTATTTCCATTGTTGTTATTACTCTGAGTTTTTATTCCTTTAATCCATCTGCAACTTTGTTTTAAATTGCTTATCATGTCTCTGTTTAGTTTGAACGTTTATATCTGCATGTTTATTTCCGCAGCTATGTCTGACTAAACACCTAGAGTCCGGATGTGAGGACCCTCGTTTCGACGGGACTCAGTAGAATTAAATTGGTGTATATATTCAACATTAAAGTATTTTTTGAATTCTGATTTTTAAGGTTTAACATTCAAAGGTTTTGCAAGACAGAGAAAACTTTCAGATTTTGGTCAACAACGCGACAGTGTAAGACCAATATCCGATGAATTTTCTGCATTTGAAATTTTGATACATTCAGGTATCGGTCAACAGCACGACAGTGTGAGACTGGTATCCGATCAATATCTGCACCTACGCTTTCAAAACACTTAGGTACTGGTCAACAACACGACAGTGTGAGATCAGTACCCGATCGTAAAAATTGGATTTAATTTCTAAAAATAGTGACAACACTTTAGGGACTGACTAGGATTTATTGGTTTTAAAATATTGTTTTGAAAATGTAAGCGAGACGGCGACAACCAAGCATTTACGTTTTGAAACATAACACACAATGCATGAAAGTAAGCAGTGTTTTTAAATTGATACCTTCATCCAAAAAATATTTTAAAAAACTAAAACAAACACTAAGGATTTAGTGAGTCCTAAAGTTCAATTGGAAATTAAATTCCAGTCTCGCTTTTTAATTTTCTCCAAACCAACTCTATTTTTTGTTTTACTCTTCCTACTAAAAATCCAAAAATATTCTCGTTTAGCCTTGTACTTACATAGAAATAATAGAATAAAATAGGTTGACATTGGTCTTTGTGGGTTTGACACTTTTTATACTATAATTGGTATTTCTGTGCACTTGTGGAATACACAACACTATGTTCCTAAAAGAGATTGTTTCCAATGAAAGAAACCTAGAGGACCATGAAACTATGGCCATGACTCTCGATAGTAGTGATGTGATTCAAACATGGTAATCCTTAAGCTCCAAGATCCTATAAGTTTCTTTATCCCTTATCATATAGGTATCATGGACTTTGAGAGAACACTTTGTGATCTATGAGCTAATGTTAGCTTGACGCCTTTGCCTCTGTGTAAGAAGTTGGACATGAGAGAGATGAAACCGACTAATATGTCTTTGCAGCTTGATGATAGATCGGTTAAGTATCCTATAGGTGTGTTAGAGGACGTTCTGGTGAGAGTTGGAGAGTATTATGCGCCGATTGACTTTGTTATAATGGACATCGATGAGGATTTCCAAATCCTGATAATTTTGGGTAGGCCTTTTTTAGCTACAGTGGGGACCATCATAGATGTCAAGAGAGGGAAATTGACTTTTGAGGTAGGAGAGTAGAAGATTGAGTTTATTCTAGCAAAATTGTTGAAGAACCCTTCTTTATGGGATTCTTGTTGTTTGGTATACTTGCTAACTAGTTGTGTTTAAGAGAGCGCATCGAGGCCTCCTTTGACCGATAAGTTGGAAGGGAGCTTGCTTGGTAGTGCTAAGGTTGAGAAGGATGTACCAAAGCTAAGGTTTATTGATAGTTTTAGGGAGAAATTATTATCCTCACTAATAAAGGATTTTAAGCGCCTGTTGTGAAAGGAAATTAATCCAAGAACCATAGGCCTCGTCTTGGGTTAATAAAGAGTAAGCCTAAGGAGAAGAAGGGAGTGAAATAGAAAATTCTTGAAAGACCGAATCAAAAGTATGAGCCTTTGCATAGAAGGGAGAAAATTGAAGTGGGATGCATGACATGGATGACTAAAGTTAGTTGGGTCCCGACAATAGCTACGTGAAATGCTAGGGATTCAAAACTGAAGGAAGCACCCTCTTGAGTAGAAGGTATAGGTGGTCGAGCTGAACGACCTTAAACAAAGTGCTTCGTGGGAGGCAAACCACGTTTTTTCACACTAATTTTTTTTCATGTTGTGTTATTTCTTTTTTAGTTATTAAAAAGATCATAATGAAAAAGCAAGACAAGTGTGAATTTTTGGAAAAAGTCGAGAAAGCTCATTCAAGGAACTCTTCCCGGAAGGATACCATAACAACCCAAGAGAAACAATCCCGTAGAAAAAGCAGGGGCTTGCTACGGGCACCCATAGCAACCCCATCCACAACCCTAAAATTTAAACTTGTAGCATGGGAACCAGCACCCTACTGCAGGCGGTCGTAGCACATGATACGGGCCGTAGTAGGGCATGCAGATAAGAAGGTCAAATTTTTTCAAATTTTGAATCTTTTTGGGGACTCACCCACCTCTATTTAAACCAATCTTCATCCATAGACTCTCTTTAAAACACCCAAATATGAATTTTAAACCTCATTACTACCATTCACTCTCTCTCCAAATCATTCATCTTCTCCAAATTCTCCCAACTTCTTCCATATATTCTCCAAAACTCCATTGCTTTCAAAACATAAAGCTTCCACTTTTAACCTCATGTCAAACCCCATCACTAAATCATCTTCACAAAAACTTCATTATATATTATCTCGATCATACTTTTGGATACAAAATTTCCATAACCCTCACTTTGAAATTTCTCAACTTCACCCATTAATGGCACCCAAGAGGAACGACAAGGGGAAACAAGTGGGGGAAACATCAAGGCCTCGAAAAAGAGTAAGCATTCGCTCATCCAACCCCCACATCATCGTATTTGAAGACAACTCTCAATCTAAGCGGTAATCCACACTTAATAAGCGGAAGATCACTTCGTCAAAGTACATATGTGAAAGCACTCTTACTACCATTGGTCTTAAAGCCGAGATAGATAGGATGTTCCACTTAATTGGTTTTCTTGATTTTATGCAAATGGAAGCACCAACTTATGAGCATATTACCCTTTAATTCTTGAGCACTTTAGACTTTAATTTACCAAAGAAGTGGATTGACGGAACATGGTACTACTATAGTACTCTCAAGTTCTGTATCTTTAACCAAAATCAAGAATTGAGTGTAGAAGAGTTGTGAATATCCTCCAATTTCCCATCTATGGTCCGGCATATGTCTTGAGAGATTTTGATTATAGAGCTTTTGGAATTCTATTTTCGGCGACTGCTTTTATACCGCCGTGGGGGCGAAAGCTTCCACCATCCAAAACCCATTCTTTTGGTACGCACAAAAGGTGATTTCCTTCACCTTGTTTGGACAAGGTGATATCACCGGTGTGGCTTACCAAAGGGATTTTTTATTCTTATACTGCATGAAAAATAAGGGTATTCTTAATATCGCCGCCTTTGCGGTAAACTATTTAGGTAAGGTTCCTCGTGCAACCAGCAGAGGAATTTCGGCGGGGGGTAGGATTACCCAAATAGCCGAGCACCTTGGTTTTGAGTTTAACTTAGCCAAGGAACATATGGTTGAGGGGAGGAGTAAGGTTTATATGGATGACCTTGTGCATCAAGTTATGGTCTTCGTGGACGGAAACACCTATACAATGATGATCTATAACAAGGCCATTCTCGACTTGCCTAATCCTAGAAAGGTGAGAATTCGTGTTCTTAATACTTGGCTCTACCAAGAGAGTGTTCCCTTTCCGAGTAACTCATCTGAGGAAAAGGGCAAGCCCAATATTACTAACCATACTATAGGTACCACAATTGAATAGGAAATTGTTCTTCGACCCATAATTCCTACCCAATACGAAGTTGGGGCTTCGAATGCAAATCAAAATAGTCGAGAGTGTGTTCAATCGGAAATTCATGGGATAAAGGTTGAGAAAACTAGGCAGGGAGTGGTCTTGGATGATGTCAAAGAAATGATGTAACACCTTTTTTTACCCCATAATTATTAAGGCAAAATAACACAGATATCATAGTAAATTATTTAACTCAATAAAAACCACCTCAAAGGGTGTACATTTCTCAATAGCTCAAAATAAGTCAATGCTCTGTGCACAACAGGTTTTCTCAAAATACATCAAATTGCACAAAGCAGCGGAAGTCAAAAGGTATAAATCAAGGTTTTTCTCATACGGGAAGATAAGCAAAATAACTCAACAGTATATAGTTTAACTCAAAAAAATCCAACTCGATGTTACATATCAGAGCAAGACCCTCTAAGTTAACCAAAAGGCTAACAACTCAAAGACTTCAAAAATCCTCAACAGCGTCCACGGCTAAACCTGATCCTCTGCATGTTACCCACGTGGAGGTAACATTCAAATAGGCAGGGTGAGTAAAAAAATTCATAATTGTTGCGGTTAGAATATGATATCAAATTATTAATTAATTTGAATCACAATTCTTAATTCACAACCGCTCTTTGATTTATCCGAAGGAAAAGGTCAAAAGAGGAAAAACCTATTTTTGCATCGTAAACACAATGCGGGAAGAGACCTAGGTAAGGGGTTGGTTAAGCTTAGGGAAGGTACTAGCACCCTAGACTTCTGTAGTACTCTACAGGAACCTTTTGTTTATTGTATGCTTTTCTTATTTTATTTATTATTATCTGTATATACTGAACTAAGGGAAAAAGTGACCTAAAGACCTAAGGGTTAGTCCTAAGTTTACTCGGCAAGACGTCGCATCTTGTGCCTACATATCCTGACGGAAATGGAATCAGAGTAATTGTAGTTCCCCTCGAAAAGGAGGTTAGAAACGTCTTGACTGTGGTCAAGGTTTCAAAGGGGAGTAAACGTATCTTAAGGACACGCTTACGTGGAGTTTTGAAACTCCTATTTCTATGTTGAAATTGTTGATTGGAATTAGGGTTAAATTAAATATTCCACGGCGGGAAACCCTAAAACAGAGTACGACGACTCTTTGACCTAATGCTAGGGTAAAGGGTATTTTCGTCCACTGCGGGACACCTAGGCGATTAGGGTTTTGAAATGGTCAAACGTTAGGGTTATTGACTCGGCGGTCAAACGGCTATACCTAATCCTTAGGAAGGAATCCTAACGGTAAAAACATGCAAACAGACAAAATATCGTACGACCGAATTAAAATGCGGAAAAATAAAGAAAGCGGTAAAAGAAGCATCGCGACGATCACTCGCGTAAATTACAAATCCCAAAAACAAATGCAAAAATAAAAATAATTGCGATCATGGCCTCGCATAAATTACATCCATGAAACCGAAAAATAGTACGAACAAATGAAATATTGAGGAGCTGCAACGAACAAACTAATGAGGGTTAGACGAAAATGAAGCGGCTAAATCAAAAACTTTATTTTTTTGAATTTTATTTAAAGGGAAGAACTAATTTTTGCATTTAAAAGGAGAACTTAATTTGATTTTAATGTTTTTATTTAAAAATTAGTTTTAATTTGATTAAAAAAATGATTTAATTTTAAGGTTTTTGATGAAAAAAAGTTAGTTTTAATTTTTGTAAAATGTTTTAATTTTAATGTTTAAACAATGTTTTAAATTTTAAAGCGAAAAAAAATGTTTTATTTTTTAAAGTTAAAAAATGTTTTTTTAAAATTTATTTTTAAGAATTATTTTTAATTTTAAGTTTTAAATATGAGTCTTAATTTTAAAAACAAGGTTTAATTTCAATTTTATGATTTTAGCTTAAAAAATGGTTTAATAATTTTTTTTTTTATATTTTAATTAACTTAAGTAAACTAAGTTAATGAGATTAACAATTAGAAATATTTTTATTTTAACAGTTTTCATTAACCTGCATTATGAAAATTATATACCACAACAATAATAAAATACTAATAACAATATAATAATAACAAAATAAATAAAAAGAATAGGAGGAAGAAAATTGGAAATAAAAGGGGGATTCGTAGCGGTGGCGGCTCCCTCATTGATGAAGTTTTGAAGCTTTTTCTTTTTCTTTTGCATGGCTATTCTTGCATCTTCTTCTTCCTCGCTTCGCCATAATCTTCTCTTTTTCCTATAAAAAAAAAATAATAACAGAAATCAAATGTGATATTGATGAAATCTTACGAGTTACGGTTTGTTGGTGATTCCGCCGGTGATGAAGCTTTGAAGGTTTTTTCAAAAATCTTCCCTCTTCTGATAAATCGTGAGAACGGCCGCCGTTTTTTCCTTTTGTGTGCTCTCCCCCTTTTCTCAAATGCAACTCATGTTTATATAGGTAACAAATTAGGGTTAACTCTAACCTAATGCCCACTTTAAAGTCCAACTTAAAGAATTAGTCAAAACTAAAACAAATTAAAACAAACTTAAAACCCTATTTATTTACTAAACATTAAAAATATTATAAAAAGAATAAAATCTTTTCTAATATTTTTAATTTTATAATTTTTGGATGTTCTCTTGCCAATTGTGTCATTTTATTCATTCAAAATAAAGTGGCACTAGAAACTATGTAAAGGTAGGACAAATTTGGGGTGCAACAATAATAATCAATGTATAAAAATCAACATATAAATGGCATCATAATCATATTCAAGACATTCATATCCTTCAATATGCCTCAAATGCCACAACGTCATAATTCATACAAAAGGACCCATAAATGCAAATGCAACAAGACTCAATGCATGTGGTACCAATCATCACAGCACGATGGGCACCAGGCCATCAACCCTCCATTGATCCCCAACAATAGGATCGATTCTACTTGAGAACCGGAGCACATCAAAATACTTCACATCCATACAATGGGATTGAAGCCAAAGTAATCGAGGTCCTGAACCGAAGTCCGGATGCACATGAATGCATGATGCCCTCGTCACAAATCATCCTCATAACAACATCATAGTTCCATCATCATTCATCATATTCATCATCATCAAACGTCATAGCTCATCATCATAATCATCATCATACGTCATGTCATCATAGCTCATCATAATAATCATCATCATACATCATGTCATCATATAATCATAATAGCCATCACCATACATCATAGAAATCATCATATAATCATATACAAATCATATAGCGCTCACAGTCATACTCATATTAATTCAACATATTATCACATATTAATTCATAATTATACTCGCGGTAATTCTCATACTATCGCCTATTAATCACATAAACTTTACAGCCTACTCATGTTAATTCATCATATTATCACATATTATCATAGTTACCCTCATGGTAATTCATTAGGAAAGTTGCAGCATCAAAACATCAAGACATCACTGAACCAGAACATGATTCATTAATAGAACATATACATAATTGACTTCTCAAACATAATTAGATATAAAAATATTAGGAAACCAATTCCCTTATCTATACTATGTTATAACCCTGTTCATTAGCTTTCCAACTCTTCGAACGGGGGACAAAACGGACTTACAGATCAAAAGTTACGTCCAAAACGATTTCGACCGAAAACATGAACAATCGTGACGGACAGCAAAACGCTGTTACGCATCAGAACCTAAATCAACCCAAAAGTCCACACGATTCACTTCCCCAATGCCCCCAAAACATCTCTAAATCATCCCTAAGGTCTTACGGCGATAAAGACACAAAACCTACGATTACTAGGCCAATCCCGTAACATATTCACGCCCTAAATCACAATTTTTCCTTCAATTACACCCTAAGGCATCAGAGTTACTACCTATCAAATATTCCTACCCCTTCAGGGTTAGACATATAACAATTCAAGGTTTTCGCCACGAAGGCCTATCTTTCCCTTTTCCCCAACGGATTCCAAGTTAGATTCACACTAATAGGTTTAGGCCACGAAGGCCAAATATCACTATTTCTCATATTTATACTCTAACAGTCAGGAATACTTACCACTACACCACAACCATCAGGGTTCTCACTATCAAATTTCCCTACAGAGTTAGAGTCAAATCATAGTTTTTGGCCATGAAGGCCTAGTTTTCCTTTTTCCCAAATAAATCCCTACAGTTAAAATTCTCAATAATCGATTTGGCCATGAAGGCCAAAAATCCCTTTTTCTCATTATTCGCCTCAAAACTCTTAAACCCTTAAATCAATCTTAAATACACTGAAAGTCACACATGGAAAATTATGAAAGGCTATACTCCCCATACCTTAGTTGTCGATCAAAGCCTTCTCAATCTTTCAGGGAATCTCTCGAAGCTTCTGCCTCCAATCTTCTCCTCAGAGCTCTGGCCTCAATACATTTCACGGTTAACAAAATAAATCCTAATTTCCTTCAGAATTCCTTTTTGTCAAACCTAGTCTTGGGCCACACAATTGGGCTTTTCCCATAACACCCTTACTAACTCCTCTTAATGCCCAAATTACCCTTATTTCACTTATATTTATTTTAACTAATAATAATACTAATATTTCCATATTATATACTATTAATTAAATAAATAATCCAAAAATGCATAATTCCCAATAATCCACAAAACCACCGACACCAAAATACGAATATTCTCAATTAAATAAATAAATTAAAATATTCTAATTAAATTTGGGGTGTTACAAATGATGCAACAACTCATGTTGCGGTTCCCACCTCTCGAGTGAGGTTCTTGTAAGTATGCTCCCTCTTGCTTGCGCTAAAACATTGAGGATAATGTTTGGTTCAAGTTTTTTTTTTAGGGGGAGGGGGGTACTTCCTTACTTTTCTTGCATTTTTATGTTCATATTTTATTTCTTGTTTTTAGCTATTTCCATTTTATTTGTTTCAAAAGACCACTTTTTTGTAGCTTTTACAAAACTAGGACCGTGCAAGTCTTTTTTTCATGAAAAACTTTGGTTATGGGGAAAACAGGAAAGTATATAGAGTTTGAGGGATGAAAGGCTAGGACTAGGGGTATTGGGAAAGTTTAAATTTAGGTATTACCCGAACACCCTAGGTCCCCCGAAGTAGTAGGAGATTCCAACGTATAGATTTGTACCATAGTACTCGACTTCTGAAAAGTACCCCCTGATTAGTTTAAAATGACAGTCCGATATAATTTAGACTCGCGTACATGTATGATTTGTTGGGAAATGAATAACTTTGGGCACCAAATTGATGAAAAGACGGTAAAATGCAACTACACCTTCTAAGTTATGTAACCCTCACCCGATTATTTAGCCTAACGGTGGTTGAACCCAAATGTTGTCCCAAAGTGGACTAAAAAAATGCACAAAAGTGTGTAAATTCATCGAAAAAGGAAAAATAAATAAATAAAGACCTAAACGAAAATTCCCGACCGGTCTTGCCTATCGACGAAAAAAATAAATAAATTGCCTTAATTTGATTGTATGAATGAAAGAGGAAGGGGAAAATCGGAAAAAGAGACTTAAACACAAAACATAGTTAAAGAGGTGTCCGAAAGGGAGACTTAGGCCTGTGGCTCTACCGCGGTTAGTGTTCTTGTGAATACCTTTGTTGTCAAGTGAACATCGAGAAAACTAGGCCTATCCAATCAGAATAAAAACTCACGTATGAGTACCATTTACTTCGTTTTCGTATGCTTTCTCGTGTAGCTAACCGCTTGATCCGAAAACTTGTATATGAAAGTTTTGTTGCTTGAGGACAAGCAACAATCTAAGTTTGGAGAGATTGATAAATGGTTTTCGTATCATTATTTCTAATCATTTTCACCTAGTGTTTCATCGCATTTTGATCCTCATTGATTGTGGCGCTTAGGCATTATTTGATTTGAACTAATTTTGATGTAATGAGCGTTGAACCAAATCCTAGTTTTAGTTTTTCTATAAAACTCATAGCTTGTTATGTATTTTGGATCCAAGTTTAATTCTTCAAGGTCTCTACATAGTTTTTATTTCCTCTGTACTCAAGTCTCCATTGGAACAAGTTGGATCAAAGCTTAATTATAATTGGGTTTTCTCATTCGTTTTCTTTTTAACTGATTATCCATTACAATTGTTTGTTATGAATTCGATGATTGTGTTTGCCCTCACCATGAGTGAGTGATCCATTAGGGATTAGGGGTTATGCAGGTCATCTTATAACTTTTTGTATGATCTGTCACATATCGATTACGAGCATATTCACCTAAACTTATTTTATAACCTGAGTTCATGCATTCTAACTCTTGTACGAAAATAAAATGTTCTAAGATATCGACAGTAGACTGAAGGGATATGTGTCGATACCGGAGCGCGGGTTTCTAAGAAGACGAGTCCAATACAGCGAAAGCACTTGATCGAATTTGAGAAAATTATATAGCTGAGTAAAAGTAACAAATCGTTGATGAATAATCCGACCTTGCGCAAGCAGACGAATTATTCGTCATCGATAGGGCAACGCACGGGCGAAAGCATGTATTGCCCATATTTATCTATTTTCAATAAATTGTGCGGATTTCTTGTAATAGAAGTGACTATGATTATGCGAATGTGTTAGAGTGAGAATAATAACCCTATGTCTTGTTTGCCTCAATTGAAATTTAAGTGATTTTACAAATAAGTTGTTTTCATTTAAGTGTTTTTTATTTAAGTTGTTTTTACCAAAACTCATATTATTGATTTCTCTAAGTATACATCGACAAGATAAAATTCGATATTTAAATCATTAATTTCTGTGGTTCGATAACTTTTTACTATTTTACACATCTGTGTATTTACCGCGTGTCTGTGGCCGTTGATGTTTTTCTTTTTATTTATATATAGGATTTGACATATTTAATTTTAATTTTGTTTTAAAGAAAATAAAATATTATCACTATTAACAACTAGCGTCCAGACGGGCACTCACATGTCTGTCTGTCCGCTTTTTTAATGCACATGTAAAAATTTAAATAATATTTTTTATCTAATATTAATTTTAAATAGAAGTTAAATACAAAGTTAATAGTAAAAAATTAGATAGGAAGTTACGTAGAAAGTTAATGGAAGTTATTGAATAAGTTATACATTAAAGTAAGAGTAAAATTGGTTGAGAAATAGGCTACATCAAAACACCGTATTTTGTCTTTTTATATATATATATATATATATATATATATATATATATATATATATATATATATATATATATATATATATATATATATATATATATATATATATATATATATATATATATATATATATATATATATATATATATATATATATATATATATATATATATATATATATATATATATATATATATATATATATATATATATATATATATATATATATATATATATATATATATATATATATATATATATATATATATATATATATATATATATATATATATATATATATATATATATATTATAGATGAGAAAGATATTAACAATCACTTTACAATTGCTCTAAATCAAATTTGACATACTCATTGTATGGACTTTTTGTATCAAACACATTTTTATCAAGACATTTTTGAAATACATGATAATTTTGACATATAATTATATGTACACGTACTAGTTAGATACTCCTGAATATAAGGGTCGAAAAAGTTCACGCACATGAAAATGCTTAGATTGTTACGGAAAAAGACAGGGGAATAGCTATTAGATAGTAGAGAATCTTTCTGTACTATATGACATTACGAAACTATTTTATTGCTCTAGGATACAAATATTTAACTTATATTTTATATTTATAAATACAAGATTTCTAATGCAAAGTTTAAAGATAGTTAATCTTCTTCGAAATTAAATTATGTGAAATAAAAAAATGGATTCTCTCTTCATAATTAAATTTTTTTTGAAAAATTAATGGAAATACGAATTAGTTTTAGTCATGTTAATTAATGTATCATATTTAAAATGAGAAAGGAGTATATATCTATAACTTCATGAGTAAGCTAAGTATGCTACTATTATCTTTTTAGATGAGATTTGATTGTGATTCTTTAGAGGACACATGGGTGAGTAACGTGTACAATGTACTGATCTAAAATTCTAAATGGAAAAGGTTAGCTTCTAAAACATGTGATTCCAAGTTATCAATATCAATGTATATTTTCTTCAATGAGTTTTTTATTTATTTATTTATTTATTTTTATTTTACTTTTTCATATATGTCTCCAAGAAGGTTATCAAGATCAATATTAATCTTTTTAATTTGCTTTATTTTCGTATTCAGATTTTTCTTTCGGATTTGTTTTGAGATGGAGTAATCAAGTCTTTCTTCCCTAATTCTCTGTTTTTCGGTCCAATTTCTCAACCCGTGTTTTTGAATCAGAGTTTAGAATCTGATAATAAATGCGGTAAAAATGTAACATAAACAAATAAAAACAGCAAAGAACAGACAACAATTATCTTGGTTCCTCTCCAACTGAGAGTACTTGAGTCCCTTTGTCATGCAAGAGATTTCCACTATAATCAACCTGATTACAACTGCTTGTACTCACCAGTATAAGACTTTCTCTGCTCAGGCCTACATTCTATGACTTTCTTACTTAATCAGCACCTGAGTAAAACTTCTCTGCTTAGATCCTCAAATCCTAAGACTTTTCTTGCTTAAGCCCTCCTGGTTCAAGACTTCACTGCTTAGACATTCAGCCTAAGACTTCTCTGCTCAGACGCACCGTTTAAGATTCCGTTGCTCAGATTTACAATCCAAGACTTTACTGTTTAAGCCCAAGGCAAGAGACTTTTATCTAAACTGACTGTTTAGAGAAGGAATAACTTACAACAACACTTGATTAATAATCAGAGGTGTTTAAATACAATACAACACACTTTTACACAAAGGATTCTTAAGTTATACAAGAATAAGAACATTTTAACATATTAGACTCTCTTGAGTTGATATGAATGTAGTGCGTGTATATCTCAGTTGTAGTTCCAGTGTTATTTCTTAAGTTGATCTTCTAATCTCCCGCTCCTTTTATAGCTAGAGAAATATAGTCGTTGAAGTATCCACAACGGCTATAATTAGATCAAATCTTCTAGTACATATTTTTTTCAATAAAGCAGATGTTGGAACTCGTAGTCAAGGAATTATCCACAAAATAAGGCATTTGTCCAGAGAAAACTTATATGAAACAAGTACAACACAATCTTTTGAGGATAATGTCAACATATCTCGAGTCCTGTGTTAGCAGAGCTTGAGTTGACATTACTCAGTTTCAGAGGCAGCTACAACACGCTTCTGATTCTTAAATGTACTAGCAGCAACTTTCTGATCAAACTCTCTCACGAGTGTATAATCAGAACTGAACCAAAGCTACTTCTGTGTCAGAACCAGTTACATCAAATAAATATAGTTCTACACACACAAATCAGGTAGTTAGAAATCCTAATTATTTTCAAATACTTTGTTATCATCAAAACTTTAGAGGATACATGGTATGAACCAAATGTATCTCAACCATCTCCTCCTTTTTGATGATGACAACCTTAAGTATTTAAAACAATTAGTAGTAGATTAATTACTCAACAAATTTTAGGGTCTTAGGTTTCTAAGCTCTCCTTGTGTCAAACAGTCTTAGAAGTGAGGTTTGTAAGCTCCCCCTAAGTCCTATCTGTGAAGTCTAAGAGGTGAGGTTTGTAAGCTCCCCCCTTTATAGAATAATTGAATCCACTCCAAGGGTGAGGTTTGTAAGCTCCCCCTATATAGGATCACCAACCTCATCCGGCTCCAATTTTAATTTAGAAGAATACTTAATTCATTCTCCCCCTTTATCATCAACGAAAAGACAAAGGAAAATGGAAACTTCAACGATTAATAATGGTTTCTGAACAAATTATGGATGCAAACTAGTCAGGAACAAGTTTTTCAATTAACCCAGCTTGTTGCACATGAGCAATAACACCATGTTGAACAAGAATCACAGAAAGAACCCTACCAAAAGGAATGAGAAAAGATAGTTCCTCATGAGATGCAAGGATTTCTTCTTTCAGATAATTGAACACAGACAGAGGCATATTGATTTTAGTTCTAGAGACTAGGAACATAATTAAGTGTTTATCATTAGAAGAAATCCATCATGTTCCTTTTTCTCTAGGCCTTAGATGGTCCCAATAGTTTGGTACCAGACTTTTGCCATAGGATTAAAAGTAGAAGTACTTTTAGTAGGGTCTCCACTACTGTTGCACCCCAAATTTTGACCCCTTAGATTCTCATTACCATTTTAGGAGCATACTCATGAGTTATCTAACCTTAACCCAGTGCAAGTTTGTCTTTGTCAAATTACAGATGAATCAGGGTTTTGTACAGTCAAATCGAAGCTTCAGGGTTTGTGATCAATCAAATTTTTAGGCTAATTCAATCATGAAACAAGATCAAGGGTATCATATAATGTCAGTTGAGAATCCAATTTGAGGTTGTTACCCCAGAATCAAGAACAGTGTATTTCAGGGCACCCGATTAGGGTTTTGACTAGTAAAAGTCAACTGTAGTTTGACTTTGATGTTGGAATGTGTTTTAATGGTGGGATTTTGATTCATTAAGTTCATATCGCTTAATAAAGTTCATCCAAGAAGTTTCAAAGTCCCAGGAGTTCCAAAGTGTCAACAGACGACTCGGTAGTCACCGATCGATCGTACGGTTGACCAAAAAGTCAACTCTTCAAAATTAATGAATTGGACTTCAAAGCGTGAATAAAAAATGTTCCTTATATCATATTGCACTTTCCCATCAATTTTCATGACCATTGGATCAAGGATGAAGGAGTAATTGAAAAATCGGGAAATTAGGGTTTTGAAAGGGGCTAAACCATAACTCCTTAACCACACATCCAATTGAGTTGGTTCAAAGCTCATTTGAAAGATCTTGACATATCCTACAAAAGTCCCTAAGTGGTCCATGGTCAGAAAATGCATAGATTTGGAGTTATGATCAAATTCATTTCTAGAAGGGAAAAAGACTTAGAGAAATTTCACTTTTTAGTTCATTTTTTAGCAACTTTGAGAGATTTTTTGATCAAGTTCCTTTGGGAATTTGAAACTCATAAAAACATGAATGTTTTAGAGCTATTTGAGGGCTTTCTAAAAAGTACTAACACATCTCAAAGGGATTTGTGAGCTGAAAGTTATGGTTATGGCAAGTTGGTGATTCCACACTTTAGTCCCACATTGTCAAAATTTCAAGAATCCATTCTTTCATCAATCTGACCAAACTCAGCCCTTTGGATGTTGTTGTTTCTGATATGTATAGGGTTTGAAGCATAAAAATGTGAAGAAAATGCAAAGGAGATGGAATTAGCCAAACTTGCAAGTGGGCTTGCAAGTGGCTTTACAACTTGCATTTGAAATCATAATGCAAGCATGAGGTGGAAAGTAAGTTCTGAACCAGCCATCAACCTACACTCTCTAGCCTGCATTTAGCCCTTTCAAAATCATCATTTTGCTTGACTATTGGGCTTACCTATCAGCCAAGGAAACCCCTTTGTGGAGGTTTGATCCAAAGGTGTAAAACCTTTCTTTCATGTGAAGAAATCCCCAAATCTGCCCCCTCTCTTCATTTGCCTATAAAAGGGAGCCATCATCACTTCATTTGACACACAAGTTTAATTCTAAAAACCATAGAAACACAAAGCCTTGGCTCTTTCACACCTTACTCCAAAAATCACAAAATTGCAAAATTGCAAAAACCACAAAAAATCTGTCTTGGTACATTTGCTGCCAAACTCAGTTCTCTACATTCAAGCACCTCAACAATCATCCACACAATCTATAAATATGATATAGAAGGTGTCCAAGACCTTAAACCATTCAAAAACCTCACCATTCAAAAAGTCAACTCCCATACTAAGTTACCTTGACCAAAAGTCATAAAATCAGCCAAAACTTGTTCTAGGCATTTGCTTGGTGTTTTAATCAATCAAACACCTCTCATATATCATTTCTCAACTGTCTAAAGTGTTAAAGATCATTGGTGGAGTTTATTTCTCCAACTGTCACAAGGATTGCATTCTTGCTTCAAAAAGAAGAAAGCTTCAAAGCTAGTGTTATTTGGAAGTTCCTATGGGTTTCTTGGTGTTCTAATCTACTCAACACAGTCTACTAGAGGTATGTAAACACTACATCTTTGCTTTGCACCATAATTTCATGTTCTAGCATTTTGGTTCATTATGTTGGAAGTATGTCATGTCTTGTATTAAAATGGCCAAGTTTTCACTCAAACCCTCATTTTTCAGGACAGTCCTATGTTAGCCCCAAATGGTGTTTGAACTTACTCAATATCATGTATGTATGCTATGTGTGTGATTAATTGAATCAGAAAGTATGTGGAACTGAAAATTCATATCTCATGCCTCATTTTTATGACAACTTGCATTTTGTGAATCACTTTTCATGACAGTCTGTTTCCAACTTATTTTGGTGTTTGAATCCACTCAATATCATGAATATAAGATGTGTATGTGTTTGAATTGGTCTGAAATTGTTTTGAACAGAAATTGAACATGTTCATGCATCTCACTTCACAAAGCTTGCACTTAACTCACCAAGTTTCATATCAGCCATGTTTGAACCATTTTCCTTGTTTGAACTCACTTGTTTGTATATATGAGGGATGTGTATGTGATTCATATGGTCAAAATGTGTTTGAATTTGAATTTGAACATCCTACTGCATCACAATAAATGTCAATTTGCAGCACACACCTCACTTTGCATTCCAAAGCATTCTGGCCTGATTTCTTTGTTTGCACTCATTCATTATCAAATATGTGAGATGTACATATGGTTTACATGACCTAATTTTGCATCAATTCTGACTTGGTTCTCCAACTGCATTATATCATGTTTTACTTGCAATTGAAATGTCATTTTTCATGTTAACTTGTTTTTAACATCAACACCTGTTTGGATCCACTCCATAACACATTTATAGCATGTACACATGTTTTGATTGAACTAGAAATGTTTGGAACTCAAACCTGACTTTACACTACACTTCACAAGCACATTTGAGCAACATGAGCACCAATTCTCACAAAAGCTTGCCCTGCACCAATTTGGTCATTTGAATCCACTTAAATGTATATTTGCAACATGTGTGTGTGTGTGTGTTTGACTTGAACTGAAATGAGATGTAACCTTGAACTGATATCTTCATGCCTTGAACATGCCATAATTGCAATTCCAAATGACACTTTGCATAACAGTCTATTTTAAACTTTGTTTTTGCTTGATTCTCACTCTATACCATATGTGTGATGTGTACACATGTTTAATTTGATCTGAATTGGTCTAGAATTAGATTCTCACATTATCATGTCTCTTCATGTTAAAAGTTGCAACTTGAGTGTCAAACTGAGTTACAATTTGTTTTGAATGTAATCATGTGTTTGGACTCACTTATTAACTCATATGTAATATGTTTGCATGATTGTTTGAACTTAAAGCTGACTGGAACATGACACACACTTCATCATGCATCATGTCCATATGATTTGCAACTTGAACACTATTTTTCACAACAGTTGGTTTTCAACCTAAATTTGTGGTTAGAATCATTCATTATCAATTTTATGGTGTGTGTGCATAATCATTTTGATTTAGAACTAGCTGCAACATAAGCTTCATGTCAAATTGCATTTTCAAAACTCAAAAGGCATGTACTATCGGTTTTTCAAATAGAAGGACAATTTCAAAAAACTAAAATTGCCATTTTGTTCCTTGTGAACTTCTACATAATTTAGACTTAAATTTTGTCAAAAAAACATTAAGATTTGAGAAAGTTGTGATGAAAATGCAATCCTGAGTTTTGACTTTGTTTTATGCCCAGCCTGGTTTTGAAAACACCCCTCATGTATTTATGGGGTGGCTTTCATCAACAGATGTATACCCACCCCAGTGGTAGTCACCTTGTCACTTAAGCGCCTCTTACCATGCATACCTGGGTTCGACCCCTGAGGAGGGCAACCTTTTTGTTAATTTTTTGTCATTTTTCATCCCATCTCTGAAAATTCATATCTCTCTCAATTTTAATCATTTTTCACCCATTCTTTTTGAATTTTGTTCATCTTAATGTCTACTTTCATGTTACATTTTTTATTTTCATGTTTGCCTAATTTTTCATCTCTTTTGACTATGTGCAAATTATGTATGTTCTGTGATCGTTTTCGCGTATGCAGATGAATTTTTCTTTGATACACTTGTGATTATTTATGATACTTGTTTGCATTCATGTTCTTAAATGTTAGCTAACATGCTAGGACTTCATCTTTGCTTGTTACCTTGTTCATTTTACTTCATCTGCTAAATACACTGAAGCTTGACTGTCACACTTCCTGCTTAACCAACTGCTTTGACTGTCACCCATGCATTTTAATCATTTCTCCTGCTCACTTAATGGTAGTCACCATGGATGCATATTTATTATGTTGTTATCTTGTTCAAAAATTTTTCTCCCCCAAGTGATGAAGTTTGTTAATTCTCATCCAAGTTTCCTCTCCTGTCCCTCTCCAAAGGAAAAGCCTTTCCATTAACCCTAATGTTATGGATAACTCATTCACCCATTTTCTTGACTTTGTTAAGTCACTTTAAGCTTAGTTTAGAAACCTTTAAGACTTTGCTTAAAGTATAAAAAACTCACCTGTACTAGGAGTGTTCTTCAACTAGAACCCTAGGATAGAGTTTGTCAACTCTATGTGAGAATCATCGTCATGATTTCTTACTTCCCCTTTTGAGTGTTACAATTTAGATTAGGGAGTTTTGTCAAACTCCACACAAACATTGTCATGTTTGTTCCCCTTTTGACCTTGATCATAATCAAGTGTTCTTTATCCCTTGTGAGGTGAACTACGATTGCTCTGATTCTATCCTAGTTAGGATACGTAGGAAGAAGATGCGATGTCTTTGCGAGCAAACTTAGAAAACCATCTAAGTCTTTACCTATCCCTAATCCATGTCCCAATCTATAGTACATATTCACAAACTTAGCAAACAATCAAACAAAAGGTTCCTGTAGAGTACTACAGATACTTAGGGTGCTAACACCTTCCCTAGGTATAACCAACCCCCGATCCCCGAATCTCTTAAGCGTTGTCGTTACATCGCGAAAAAGGTTTTTCTTTCTTTAGACCTTTCCTTTGGATAAAATAAAGTTCGGTTGTAAAAGAATTAAGATTCAAGTTAATTTAATAGCTTGATATTCAATTTTCACCGCAACAACTACCATAGATGTTGTGCATAAGATTCATAAATTTGTTGTTATGTTTGTAGTTTTCAACAGTAAATCCATCTTCCTCACAGTTTTTTACTTGAGAGATGATTTTATAGTTTATCACAACAAGAAAACCATAGACAAGAAATATAATCTGAAAAATATCTAGCTCATTTTGATGAACATGAGCATTTGCCCAAAAATCTTTCACAAGATCTGGATAGATATGTCCATTAAGCATTGCAAAATATCCATCCCATTTCTGAAAATGAATATCTCCGACTATCCATGAAAGATTACTCGTCGTCAATTCATTGAAAGTAACCGTAAATTCCTTCAGAATATCTAGATCATAGATCTCTCCTTTAATGGTTTTTGAAGACATTTAAGAAGAAATGTTAGTAATTTCACAATATTATCTTATATAGAAGATAACTCATGAAATCAGGAAAACACTCAGACATCAGTATAACACATAGAACTTTAATATATAAGCAAGCATGTATTAAATGTTTGGACAGTGATGAGTCTGAATAAAAATGAATTAGAATCTTTGTCAGTACACTCCTTTTAAGAACTAAATTTTAGAGCAGATTTTGAAATAAAAGTGATAGACATGTCCCTTCAGAGACCTGAGCAGGGAATCTATCAAATCAATATTTCAAAAAGCTTTTAGGTATTAGAATGTAAGACAAAGTTCCTTATTTTATCAGAGCTCAAGATTAGTCCAATTGTTAATTCAAATCACATATAAAGGAATTAAACTAATTACTTTCTGCTTAGATAAAGCAATCAAGGATGAGAGAGATCATATACACCCTAATCAAGGCCTATAGACCATTCTTAAAGAAATTTCAGATTTTATGAATTCAATTAGGTGCTATCAGAGTCCAACAATTCCTCTAATACTCCATTCAGAAGATAAACATTATTCATCGACAAAGACCATGTTCTGATTTTTCTTAATAAAATCAAATTTGGCAATAGGTAAGAGTTTTGTAAATATATCAATCCATTGATGTTCAGAATCAATAAACTGGATATCTCTTACGCTCTTCTTAAAATAGCCTCTTATAAAATGGTGTTTGATTTCAATATGCTTAGTTCTAGAATGTTGAATCTGGTTCTTTGTTAGACAGATAGCAGCAATGTTGTCACAAAGGATAGGAATATTATTTTGAAAAATCTGATAATCTTCAATTTGATATTTCATCCATAGCAGTTGAGTGCAACAGTTAGCAGCTGAAATGTATTCTGCTTCTCCTGTAGACAGAGCAATAGTTGCTTGTGTTTTAATACCCCAAGAGATAAGGTTTTCACCTAAGAATTGACAAGTTCCACTAGTAGATTTCCTTTCAATTTTATCTCCGGGATAGTCAGCATCACAAAATCCAACTAGCTTATACTCTAAGGACTTCTTATAAAGAAGTCCAAGATTTGTTGTTCCTTTTAGATACCTAAAGATCCCTTTAACAGCAGTTAAATGAGTCTCTTTAGGAGCTGATTGGAATCTTTCACACAAGCATACATTGAATAGAATATTTGTTCTAGAAGCAATGAGATAGAGTAAGGAACTTATCAAACCTCGATATTTAGTTGGATCCACTTTAACACTGCATTCTTCATCATTCAGGTTGCAGGTTGAATAAATAAGAGTTGCATTCATCATGATTGAACTTTTTCAAGACCTCTCTTGTATACTTAGACTAACGAATGTATATACCTTCTTCCTTTTGATTAATTTTAATTCCAAGGAATTATTTTAATTCTCCCATCATGCTCATCTCAAATTTAGCTTGCATTATTTTTGAAATTCTTGACAAAGAGACGCATTAGTAGAACCAAAAATTATGTCATCAGCATAAATTTGAACAATCAAGATTTCTTCTTCTAGAGTTTTCCTAAATAGTGTAGTATCAACTTCGCCTTTAGAAAAACCATTATCAATAAAGAAATTACTTAGTCTCTCATACCATGCTCTTGGAGCTTGTTTGAGACCATAAAGTGATTTTTTGAGCTTGTAGACAAAGTCTGGATGGTTTAGATCTTCAAATCCATGACGTTTTTTGACATACACTTCTTCAGTAATAACTCCATTTAGAAAAGCACTTTTTACGTCCATTTGATATAGTACAATGTCATGGTTGATGGCATAAGAGAGAATAAATCTTATGGCTTATAATCTTGCCACAGGAGAAAAAGTTTCAAAGAAGTCAATTCCCTCTTGCTAACTGTAGTCTTGAGCTACAAGTCTAGCTTTGTTTCTAACAACTTCTCCAATGATGTTTTTCTTCTGTGGTATTGGAACAAGATCCCACACATTATTTCTGTGAGACTGATTTAGTTATTCTTGTCGATCCATTATCTGATAATGCATCATCAATAGAAGTAGGCTCTGCCAAAGAAATAAGTCGAAGCATTGATTGGTAATTTCTGAAAGCATATCTGGTTCTTAATGGATCGTCTTTATTTCCAATGATTTTCTCTTCAGGATGAAATGCTTTATATTTAAACGGTCTCTTTGGTGGAGCAGAGACTTCGGTACCATTTTGAGCAATCAGTGAATCAGTAGCAGTGGGACTAGCTGGAGTAACTTCAGTTTCTCCAGCCTTTGGTAATCCTTCAATAATAGTAATAGATTCTGAAGTATCATCTTTTATACTCTTTTATTAGGAACACCTACCACAAGTTGTTCTTCAAAGTTCTGAATACCTGCAGTGTTATCATTATGGGCCAGAGACTCTGACTTGTCATAGTCAGATATTTTTTATCAAATTTAACGTGCATAGACTCTTCAAACATTCTAGTTTCTGAGTTATACACTCTGTATGATTTTGAGCATTCAGAGTATCCTAAGAAGATACCCTTTTGAGCTTTAGCATCAAATTTCTTTAGGTTGGCCTTATTGTTCAAAATTTAACAAGTACATCCGAATTGATTAAAATAAGAAATACTTGGTCTTTTACCTTTAAATAATTCATATGACGTTTTATTCAGAATTGGTCTAATATAGATTCTATTCTGAATATAACATGCAATATTAACAGCTTCTGCCCACAAGTACTTAGGGAGTGTATTTTCACGAATCATTGTTCTTGCCATTTCTTGTAAAGATCTGTTCATTCTCTCAACAAACCCATTTTGTTATGGAGTTCTAGGAGAGGAGAACTCATGGATAATTCCATATCTTTCACAAGAAGACTCAAATGGTTCATTTTCAAATTCTTCCCCATGGTCAGTTCTGACTTTCAGAATCTTTTCTTCTATCTCAGATTGTACTTGAATGCAGAAGATTCTAAATAATACTTTGTATGTTTCATCTTTAGATATAAGAATTTTTACCCAAGTTCATCTGCTGAAGTCATCAACAATAACCAAACCATATTTCTTCCCACTGATTGAAGCAGTTCCAATAGGACCAAACAGATCAATGTGAAACAATTCTACGGGTCTAGAGGTAGAGACAATGTTCTTGGTTTTAAAAGAGGTTTTCACATTATTTCCAACTTGACATGCTCCACAAAGAGCATCTGAGTGATAGTCAAGATTTGGCAGCCCTTTAACAAGTTATTGCTTGCTAAGTTTAGAGATTAATCTCTAGTTAGTATGACCTAACCTTTTGTGCCAAATCCATTTCTCATCACTCATTATCATTAGGAAAATGACCTTCTGATCAGCTAATTCAGAAAGATTAATTTTATAAACATTTCCCATTCTTTTTCCCTTTGAATATAATTGTTTTTCTAGAATTAACAACAGAGCAAAAATTCTTATTGAACAATACTTCACAATCACTATCACACAACTGGCTTATGCTAAGTAGATTATGTTTCAAGCCATCTACTAGCCAAACTTTATTTATAGGACTTTGAGAATTACCGATGGTACCTATACCATTGATTTTTCCCTTCTGGCCAACTCCAAAAACAACATTTCCTTCCTCTCTCAGATTCAGGGTTTGGAACGTATGATTTTCTCCGGTCATATATCGTGAGCAGCCACTGTCTAGGTACCATGATTGGCTTTCCATCCTTTCCTTTGGGCATATCTACAACAAAGATAATTTGAGATTTAGGTACCTATACATGTATGGGTCCTTTTGGGTTAGTCCTAACAGGTTCTCTCCTATCATGTCCTGTTGCCATGTGAAAAGGTTTGGCTTCACTCCAAGTTTTTCGGTTCCAAAAACCTTGACTGAAGTTAACTTTAGTTACAGAATAAGTCTTAGCCTGTAACTCAGATGTTGTAGATACTGAAGATATCTGAGCTTCTGAACTATCAGTGTTGCGGTGAAATTTGGATGTCAAGCTATTGATTAACTTGAATCTTAATTCATTTACAACCGGTCTTTGATTTATCCGAAGGAAAGGTTAAAGAAAGGAAAAACCTAAAAGGGAGAGATCTAAGGTTCGGGGGTTGGTTAAATTTAGGGAAGGTATTAGCACCCTAAACTTCCGTAGTACTCTACGGGAACCTTTTGTTTATTTATTTTTATTTATTTATTTCATTAATTATTTTGCTTTAGGGTATATACAAAGGATTGAAAATTAAAAAAGGACCTAGGGGTTAATTCTAAGTTTACTCGGCAAGACAGACATCGCATCTTGTGCCTACATATCCTTACGGGAATGGAATCAGAGTAACTGTAGTTCCCCTTAAAAGGGAGGTTAGAAACGTCTTGACTGTGGCCAAGGTTTGTTCAGAGACTCCAATCTCTATGTTAAAAAATGTTAATTAAAATTAAAATAGGGTTAAATTAGGGATTCCACGGCGGAAAACCTTAAAACAGAGTACGACGACTCTTTTGGCCTAACACTAGGATAAAAGCAATTTTGCCCACGGCGGGACACCTAGGCTAAACAGGGTTTGATCCATTAAAGGGGTAAGGCTATTGACTCGGCGGCCAAAAGGCTGGACCTAATCCTTCGGAAGGATAAAACTACGAAGCGGAGGTTTGCTTCGGTAAATGTGAAAAAGGTTTGAATAAGGGAACACTGGAGAGCTCCAATCCTTCTGACGAGTTGTGGGAACGACCGCCTTTCTTCTCTGGGGATCTCCTTTGTTTCTCCCTTTCTCTCTCCTCTTTTCTGAAGAAAACCTTCTGACCCCTTTTTCAACAAGGCAACACATGTATATATAGGGAACAAATTAGGGTTAACACCAAATTGTCAATAATGTCCCTAAAGCCCATTTTAAAGCCCAAACTAAATAATTAGTTAAGAAAAAATAAAATTTAAATAATTTAAAATAATTAAAATAAACTTAAAATAAAAACTAATAATCCTATTGATTCCTAAAATCAAAAATATTATAAAAAGAACAAAATTTTTTCTAATATTTTTTATTTTATGATTTTTTGGATATTTTTATGAATAATTTAGAAAAAAGTGAAAAAAAATAATATTTTTAAAAAATGATTTAATTAAAATACGAAAATAATAATTAAATAATAATAAAAAACTATTTTTGTTATTTTTTAATGAAAGATAGAAAAATTTAGAGTAAAAATAATAAAAAACAAAAAAAGTGACAAAGGTGAGATTCGAACTCTCAACCTCTCACACTCACAACTCCTTACACATGTCCTCCTGCCAATTGTGCCATTTTTACTTTTTAGAAAAAAAATGCATGCCATATGATATTTACCTGCAAAAAGTCAAACGACTACACAAATTTGTTAGTAATTGATTAAATGCAATAAAAATGCAATGAAGTGCGACGACAAATCTTAGGGCAAAATTTGGGGTATTACAATCAGGATCTGATATTACAATACGCTTCAACTTCTTATCAATAGATTTATTCAAATTCATAACTTTCACATTATTAGCAGTAGGAACAAAATAGTTACTTAACATTGTTTGAGAAATGTTGGATGAGCAAGAATTTTGGAGTACTTTTAATGAAACATCGGAACTAGAGCATCCTTTATCATACCTCAAATTTTCTCTACTATTTTTTCCAACTCTATAAATCATAGATGCAAGTTTAGTTCTACCAATGTCAGATGTAATGAATTTATGAAAAGTTTGATGATGCTTTCCTAGAGATGAACATTCATAGTGAGATGTGCTAATTTATTTTAACTCTTCTTTCAAAATGAAATTTACTCTTTTTAAAATTTTAATGTGTCTGGCTTGACCCATGCAATAATTTATAATATTATTATTGCATGAAATAAAGTTAGAGTAAGATTATACCTCATATTCATCTTCAGATTTAGATAAGTGCCCTTCATCAAATGAGTGTGCCATCAATGCAAGATTAGCATCATCTTCCTTTTCTGAATCTTTATCATCCAACTCTTCCCATGTAGCCATAAAGTTCTTCTTGAATTTTTTTATGAAGTTGTCCTTCTAATGACTTCCTCTCTTTTGACTATCTTTCTGAAGATCAGGGCATTCATTTCTGAAGTGACTAGGTTTGTTACAGTTGTAGCAGGTCTTGTCTTCATCTTTTTCTTTAAAGTCGGATCTCCTATTACTTTTAGGAAATCTCCTATTTCTTCTGGCCATTTTCTAAAATCCTCTGATGAAGCAAGCCATATCATCATCATCAGATCTACCATCAGAATCTTCTTCAGAAGTTTCATCAGGTTTACTGCTCTTTGAGGATTTTTTGGACTTTACACAAAAAATTTCAGAAGTAGATCTCAATTCAAGAGGCTTAAGTTTCTTTAAAGACTCATCTTCATTTAGTTTCATCTCATGGCTTTCAAGATTCCTGATTAGAATTTCAAGAGACGATGTATTCAGGTCCTTAACTTCCAGAATAGATGTTACTTTAGGTCTAAACTTTAGAGGGAGACTTAACATAATCTTACTAATATGATCTGAAAAGGAGTAGCTCTTGTTTAGCACCCGAAGGCCTGATATCAGAATCTAAAACCTGGAGAACATGGTTTCGATATACTTACCATACTTCATTTTGAAAAGCTCGTAATTCTGTATCAACAAGTTAGCTTTTGCTTCTCTAACTTCTTGATTCTCTTCATATGTAGAGAATAGAGATTCAAAGATAGTCTTTGCAGAATACTTATCAATGATTTTCAAGTACTCAGCATGTGGTAAAGCATCAACCAGAATACCTCTGACTCTATGATGTTTTTTATAGATTTTATTTTGAGCTAGAGTCAGAGTTTTCCTCTCAGATACCATACCAACACTGTCAACAGCGATTTCAATGCGATCTTTAAGTATGTCCCATAGCTCATCAGCAAGTCCAATGATACACGTGTACATTTTTCTTTTCCTCCATTCAAACTTAGTGGAGTCACCACTGAATACAAGAGGTTTTGCAGAGTAATGATTTCTCTCAGAGCTACTGTAATCATAGGGAAATCCCTTTACTGAGGAACTATCATTAGTATCCTTAGTAGTCATATTTTTCTCGTTGGATCTTTGAATGTACTACTGTTGAGTGTTACGTATAGACCAGGCTCTGATGCCAACTGAAGGTGAGAAAAATACCCAAGAAGGGGGCTTGAATTCTGTTTGCAAAATTCTTTTTAATCTAAACCAGAGTTCAGATTATAAACCAGAGTTTAGAATCTGATAATGAATGCAGCATAAAATGTAACAAAAGCAAAGAAAAACAGCAAAGAGATTTCCACTATAATCAACCTGATTACAACTACTTATACTCACCAGTATAAGACTTTCACTGCTCACACCTACAGTTTAAGAATTCCTTGCTTAATCAACACTTGATTATGACTTCTCTGCTTAGATCCTCATATCCTAAGACTTTCCTTGCTTAAACCCTCCTGGTTCAAGACTTCACTGCTTAGACATTTTTCCTAATACTTCTCTGCTCAGACGCACCGTCTAAGACTCCTTTGCTCATATTTACAATTCAAGACTTCACTGCTTAAGCCCAAGGCAAGAGACTTTTATCTAAACTGACTATTTAGAGAAGGAATAACTTGCAACAACACTTGATTAACAATCAGAGGTGTTTAAATACAATACAACACACTTTTACACAAAGGACTCTTAAGTTATACAAGAATAAGAACACTTTAACAAATTATCCTCTCTTGAGCTGATATGAATGTAGTGTGTGTATATCTTAGTTGTTGTTGCAGCACTATTTCTTAAGTTGATCTGCCAATCTTCTGCTCCTTTTATAGCTGAAGAAATATAGTCTTTGAAGTATCCACAAAAACTATAATCAAATCAAATCTTCTAGTACATCTTCTTTTCCAATAAAGTAGATGTTGGAACTCAAAGTCAAGGAATTATCCATAGAATAAGGCCTTTTTCTGGAGAACACTTATATGAAGCAAGTACAACACAATATTTTGAGGATAATGTCAACATATCATGAGTCTTGTATTAGCAGAGCTTGAGTTGACACTACTCAGTTTCAGAGGCAGCTACAACACGCTTCTAATTCTGAAATGTACTAGTAGTAACTTTCTGATCAGACTCTCTCACGAGTGTATAATTAGAATCGAACCAAAGCCACTTCTATGTCAGAACTAGTTGCAGCACCCACAAATTTTCCCTTTCGTTTTAACCGTAATTGGCTTATGTTCTGTTCATTTGCATAATTGTGCATATCATGGCATTGGCTCTTGAGACATGGAATCAAGGTGTTTCTATGGTTCAAGGTTTTCTTTTATTCCAAGTTTGTAAGAAGCAAGTATCATAGGCTTTACCAGTTTTTTTGTTCAGCAATCGGATGCCAAATTATATTTTTCAGCAGGTTATTTTAAGCGCAGGAGACATTTCACAGTTTATTTTAGGCATTATACAGGTGCAATATCAAAAGACAAGTTTTAGACGTCAAACTATGCTCAGAACAGGTGAGAACGGGCGATTCCCCAGGTTTCCCTCCTTGTGGCGCCAAGACATTCAAAATTTCTGTGTTAATCGATTAACACTTTTTGCCTAGCAAAGTGTTAATCGATTAACCAGTGTAAAATTTTCCCATAATGTTCATTTTTCAGCACTGCAGAATTTCAACTTAATTTCAATTTTACACCAGTAGAAGGATCTAGAAATGGTTTCAAATTTGATTTATTTTCCAATTAATTCAAATTCCTTCCAAATTTCGCATATTCCACTCCTAATTTCCATTATTCACACTAATCCACACTCCAAGCCACATTTTAATTCCTAACCTAGGGATTATTTAAACAAATTCACTTCAAACCTCTCATAACTTTCACTTATTTTCTGATTTTTCTACATATCTTGTTGCGATGAAAATCGAATATCAAGCTATTAATTAACTTGAACCACAAATTTATGAAGTTCACTACCGAGCTTTGATTTATCTAAAGGAAAGGGTAAAGATCGAAGAAAACCCTAAGTGCGTTACATAACAACGAAGCTAAGAGATCTAAGGTTCCGGGGTTGGTTATATCTAGGGAAGGTGTTAGCATCCTAAGTATCTGTAGTACTTTACAGGAATCTCTTGTTAGTATTTGTGTTATTACTAATGTTTGCTTTCTAATGGTTAAAAAGGTGCTAAGGTAAAGACCTAGGGTATGTACACTAAGTATGCTCGCCAAGATATCGCATCTCGTGCCTACGTATCCTGACTAGGATGGAATCAGAGCAATTGTAGTTCACCTAACTAGGGTTGAGGAACTCTTGATAACAATCAATATTCCAAAAGGGAAATAAGTTTCCATAACCATGATGCTTACAAAAAGTTAACCAACTCTCTAAGTCTAAGTTGAAAATTAACCTAACTAAGGTTGACTTTAAACAAAGTCAAAAGGGAAAGTGAGTATCCATAACCATGATACTCACATAGAGTTTACCAACTCTAACCTAATTCTAAGTTACAAAAGGAAATGACTCTTACAAGGCCAAAATAATGACTCTAACAAGGTCATAATATATGGTAGGAAGACTAGACTATCCTAAAAGGGAGATGACATAGAAGTCCATAGACACCTCTTTCCTTTGAAAGCTGGAGAAGATGCCCACTTAAGCAAATAGAGACATAATATACAATAAAAATGAAACCCTAATCAAGGTACAAAATAGAATCAAAGCAAAAGACTTCAACATGATGACAATCAAGGGAGGGCAGCAAGTTCATCATAAAATGTCCAATGACATCAAAGACTATAAACAAAACTTATATCAAAATAAAGCCACAAACATGCATACGAACCTGCCTCAAAACAAATTAAATAAAAAGGTTCAAGTTCACATTATCAAACAAGTTTCCACAAGGTGTAAATGATGTCTATACAACTCATATTTACAAACAAGAATTCAAGAAAAGCATCAAAAGAATCAAAAAGTATAACTTAAAACCCTAAATAAAACACCAACTTTGAACATACACAAGTGCAACCAAAAATATTTCGTTTTCTTTTTAGGAATAGAAAATAAACATAAAAATGAGATCATAGCAAAAAGAATGGACTAAAAAGCCCTTGGGATCACAAAGATATGGTGGTTTAAAGTTATGAAGAAAAATGAGAAAATTAATGAGTAAAAAGAAAGGAAATGCATCTAGAGGGTTTGAACCCACACTGCTTCACTCACTAGCCAAAACCTTTACCAAGTCAGCCACTGCATGCTTCAGTTAACATACGGCTCTAGGTTATTATATGTGAAAAATGAGTGAATAAAGTGAAATAAAAAAAAACAAAAGGGTCTGGGCCGAGGGCAAGGGGAATTTAAACCCCAGACCCCCAAGGCCATAACTCGCTGCCTCTACCACTGGGGTGGCTATACATCCATTGTATAAGCCACCCACATAAATATATATTTTGAAAACTTAAATAAAAGGCCAGCTCAGCAAAACCCTAACCACGTCAGCTTCATCTTTCACATTTAACCTTCTCAGACTCATTCTCTCTCTCTCTCTCTCTCTCTCTCTCTCTCAAATCATCGCAGCACAATAACACATGTTCAAACCAACATATCTCACTCATTTAAGCATAAAATAAAAACTGTAAAAAGCAAACTTCATCCATTTTCCATCAGGAACATAAATATAACAAGGTCATGCTTTAGAAATGAACACATATTTCACAAAATCTGGTCAAACCCGTGGTACCAAACATGGCTCAAGTGAGAAAATAACATATTTCCAAATCATACAATACATGTAGTAGTTTAAAAATGATGCAAATAACTGAAAGAATATTTCTTCTTCACAAAGCAAACGAAGATGACGTGCACATGAAGAGTTTGAGGAGAAGAAAAATTACCTCTTGGAGCTGATCCAAGGTCTCTCTAATCGTGGTTATAAAGTACAAATGAGATGCTACTCAACCTCCTTAGCTCCTAGAGAATGGTTGTGATCGATTGGTTGACCTGAAAAACCTTTCCTTCCTCAAACCCGATTGTTGATGCTTCAATGGTGGGCAAAACTAGTGAATGATGAAGGTGTTGTTACAGCTTCTGTTTGAGGGTCAAGATTGGTTGGTAGTAATGTATAGTGAAGGTTTTTGAAGTTTGTTTATGGTTTGGACAAAAGGAAATGGTGGTTGGAGAGGTTTTGCAAAAACTAAGGTTATGGTGTTCTTGCTCGAAGGTTAGGGTTTTTGTGTATTCTCTCCTCTCTTTTTTCTCTATTCTGACCTCCTCCACCTTTATCAAATGATCTCCTAGGGTTTTTAGTTTGAAAAGATACTTTGGAGCCAAAATGAAAAGTTGACCAAGATAGTGATGACTCGGCTAGGGATTTTGCTTAGATGGTTGGGCAGTGATATTCTTTTTGATGTTATGATCAGAGGAACAACTTAAGAGGAGCAGAAATCAGATGGTCTAACCTACAATGTTTGTCTTGCATCTTTCTTGTGTTTGTGCCAAAAAATGCTTTTGGTAAGTCAAATAAAGAAGATCTAAAAGAGGCAATGTTTTGGATTGAGACTTGCATGGGTAGGTGCACAAGAAACAAAACTTTGGATACCGGGAAATGCTGGCAAGTTTTAATGTGAAACCTGGTCGTGGCTTGGCAAGGTAATAAGGCATAGTTCAGAGCTGAATTTGGAACCATAGAACTCCATGGTTCTTGGTTCATATGATGAGGTTTTGGGTTCTTTGGAAATAGGATATATAGATGAACAATTTTGATGTTAAAATGATTTTGAGTTGAAGCTTGCAACATGATGAAAATTGGACATGAGAAATATTCAAAAACCTGGCCTAGGACTTAATACTCGTGTCCAGGTCATGCCTTGTGCAAGTTTTAACAAGTGTTGACACTCATATTTATCACATCATAACTTGAGTTCTAGAACTCCAATTGAAGAGTTATTTAGATGTTTGGAAAGCTGAGATGGAGGAGAACAACTTTGATGTTTTACACTTTTGGATTTGAAGCTTGGAACTATAAAAAAGAAAGCTTGTAATATGGGAAAAAACATGACTTGGAGGTGCCTTGGCAACTAGGGCAAGTTGCCAAACTAGTGCCCAAAATCATCAAACTTTGTGATTCCATAACTTTTCACTCCTTGATCCAAATGAGGACTTGCTTGTATGCTTAGAAATCTTATATCAAGAGGAACAACTTTTTATGTTGGATGAATTTTGATTTAACGTCAAGAATCCCATGAGGCCTTGGCTTGAAGTTCTTGCAAAAAAGATGCTCTAGGTTTTTCCCTACTTTGACCTCCACTTGAAAACATCACAACTTGAGTTATAAAAATAATAGTTATTGGTATCAAAATAAAGCTAAAGAGTTAATCTACAACTTTTGTGTTAATGACCAATACAAATTACACTTGGAACCATCTTGAATTTGGCCTTGAAAATCACTTCAAATGTTGACTTTTTAACTTAGAAAGATTTCATCAAGAAACCCTAATTCTTCAAATCTCTTGATTTTATTTCTCCAACTTGACTTTTGATGATCCAACCATATGAGGTCATAAATTAAGACTTGTAAATCTTATGGTTGACCATAAAAACCAAGAGTTGACTTTTGTGATGCCTCAGTTGAGTTTTGAATCAGATGATGTCAATGCCTCCCCTATCCACTTAAGAAACTCTTGACTTGGATTTATTTGGACCAAATGACCTCTTAGAGACCCTTTAAAGGTGTGAGGACCTCCTTGGTTGATTTCCAACTCAACTCATGATTGATCAAAGCTTACTCCTTTTCTCCACAAAACCCTAATTTCAACAAAATAAAACAAAACAAACAAAGCTTGATGATTTGGTTAGTGACGCAAGGATAAATGACCTATGATGCTCATGCAAATGTTGATGACATCTAAGGGGTAAAATTTGGGGTATAACAGTTGCCCCTATTTAAATAACTTTACCAGATGACATGAGAGATGATAATCCTCATAAAATCAAGGTGAAAGGTATTTAAATATAGCAAACCAAAAATTTTGCCCTTAGATGCAATGATATGCTAAGGACGACAAAAAAAACTATGCAAATGCTGACATGCTATGAACTATATCATGATGATATGATGATATGACAGATGCAAAAATGCAGATGGCAATGAAAGAAAACAAGGATAGAGTTAAAATAATGAGTAACTAACTTACTAGGGAAAGACAACACACTGGGGAAAACTAAAGTGCTCAAATACAGGTTTAGACATGACCAGGATGATATTCTAGAGGAAGATTCTCCATTGGAGATAGAACCAAATAAGCGGTCTCCACTGGGGAAAAGTTGAATAAAGAGTTAACTTCTGACAGGAGCAACAAACAAAACAAAAATGATCTCCTAACAAGGGATCAGACAAAACCAAAATTTCCTTAAAGCGAAGAGTTCAAACACGATCTTCAGGAAACGAAAGAAAAAGAAAAAGATCAATCAAAAACTGAAATATGCCAAGTGAGTTGGACCTAGAAAATGCCCATAAGAGTTGGGCTTCACAGGGGATGTTAGTGACAACCAACAATCAAACTATAACAACCAATGGACGTAAATGCCAATTATCATCAGACTTTAAGCAATTCCAGTCACCACTGGACTTTCAAAGGACGCCAATAACCATTGGACTTTCAAACAATACCAATTACCATCGGACTTTAAAGAGTTCCAATTACTATTGGACTTTAAAGAATGCCAATTACTATTGGAATTTAAGCAATGACAACCACCACTAGACTTTTAAAAGAATGCCAATAACCATTGGACTTTAAAAGAACGTCAATTACTATTGGACTTTTAAGCAATGTCAGTCACCACTGGACTTTTAAAAGAATGCCAATAACCATTGGACTTTAAAATAATGCCAATAACCATTGGGCTTCACCGAAGATTGCTAGTAACGACTAGACTTCAAGGAGAAAGACTGGTAACGACCAGACAAATGAAATCAATAGCAGATGGAGTCGATTAAAGGTGCTAGTAACAACTAGACTTCAAAGGGGATACAGGTGAAAACCCATAACCATAAAATAAAGTCAGTAACAAATGAGGTAGAGACATTGGTGACAACCAAGGACCTGAAAAGACGGAGGATGCCCGCGACAATCAGACTTAACAAACAAGACAACTGATACCAACTGGGATTAACAAACAAGACAAAAGGTAACAACCAAATATCCGAAGGCATGCTAAATGCACATGATATGTCATTATGTGAATGATTAATGATATGCAAGTCTTGACTCTAACAAGAGGCAAAGAACTCAGAGACTCAAAGGAGAAAATAGATAAGCATATTTATCTCGCTGGGGAAACAAGGAATCACACTGAATTCAAAGAACAAAGGCATCCAAAAGTTTGCTGGAAAATAAACCCACTCCATTTGGGGAAATATAAAAACTTAGGAAAGCTTACTAGAAATGGTAGTATAACTTCAACAGAGACACTGGATAACTCCACTGTGGATGAGTCTTCATGCTATCAAAAACATATCTCATAGAGAATACTAGGGATACCGTCTTCAATCTTCGTACCCACACACGACCGAATGAACCCCAACAAATAAATTCAAACTGGCGTTTCAATGGGAAAATGTACTGAGATTGCACATCAAGGCTTCTGCCACCTTAAGACTTCCTGGAGAACATATGATTTTCACTTAATCTTTCCACGAGCCAAAGTAACTTTATGTTTTGTTAAGTTTTCAAAAACTATTTTTAAAATTCAAAACCTTTTGCTTTCAAAGTCATTATTAACCAATAAACGATGTTTTTCATAACAAAGGAAAATAGGGAAAACAGTAAATTGCAAACAATTGAATGGCTCAAAAATCTGATTTTATTCAAGAATGGCAGCTTATAAATGGCAAAGCTCCATGGAAATTGTACAATTGAAAATGGCAACAGGGAAAAATGTACATTGAATCCAATGACAATCTATCCCTAATAACTAAGAGTTTTCCAAGAGCGGTAGAAATAAACTTCTCGTATAATCTTCTGTAGAGGTGATAACCATTTGATGCAGTGAAATGCCTTTGCCCCTAACTTTTGCCTGGGTCTCCCTTTCGGGTTTTCAATCCACCGGGACGCTCATTTTTGCCTAAGTCGCCCTTTCGGGTTTTCAACTTAGCGAGCTCATTTTTCATTTCATCCCTAACTTTTTCCTGGATCTCCCTCATAGGTTATGATCCAATGGGATTCCCATTGTTGCCTAAGCTGCCCTTGCGGGTTCTCGACTTATCGAGTTCTTTAGGCATAATATTTTCGTACTGCATCAGAATTTATTAGGTGAGTAAGTTGTTCTCCATCCATTGTTGTGAGAATTAACGATCCTCCTGAGAAGATTATTTTTACAACAAATGGGTCATCATAGTTAGGCAACCATTTCCCCCGCATATCCTTGTGAACTGGCAAGATTTTCTTGAGTACAAGCTCTCCTTCTTGGAAATCTCGGACGCGAAGTTTCTTGTCAAAAGCTCTTTTAATCCTCTTTTGATATAACTGACCTTGACACATCACAGTCATGCACTTCTCATTAATAAGGTTCAATTGATCAAACCTTTCTCTCACCCATTCCGCTTCATCAAGTTTGGCTTCCATTATGAATCTTAAAGAAGGTATTACAACCTCAATGGAAAGGACTGCATCCATTCTATATACCAATGAAAAAGGGGTTTCCCCTGTCGAAGTGTGAACAGATGTTCTATACCCATGCAAGGCAAATGACAGCATCTCATGCCAATCCTTATAGGTCTTCACCATTTTCTGCAAAATCTTCTTAATGTTTTTGTTTACAGCTTTGACAGCTCCGTTCATCTTGGGACGATAGGGAGAAGAGTTGTGATGTTCAACTTTGAAGTTATCACACAAATCTTTCATTGTCTTGTTATTTAAATTATTTCCATTATTTGTTATGATTTGACTTGGGATTCTGTACCGGCAGATAATCTCCCTCTTGATAAAATGGGTAACCACTTGTTTAGTAATGTTGGCATAAGATGCAGCTTCAACCCACTTTGTAAAGTAGCCAATAGCAACGAGGATGAATCGTTGTCCATTGGAAGCCTTCGGCTCAATTTCCCCAATCATGTCAATGCCCCACATAGAGAAAGGCCACAGCGATGATAAAACATTTAGCAGTGTCGGAGGCACATGCACCTTGTCCGCATAAATTTGGCATTTGTGGCATATTCTGGCATATTAGATGCAATCGGTTTCCAAAGTCAACCAGTAGTACCCAGCTCTTAGAATCTTTTTGGACATGGCATATCCATTGGCGTGGGTGCCAAATGTTCATTCATGAATATCTTGCATTAACAAATCCGCTTCTCGTCTGTCGACACACCTAAGCAGGATTGTGTTATAATTTATTTTAGAAAGGACATTGTTACTGAGAAAGAATTTGGATGTCAATCTCCTCAAAGTTTTCTTGTCAAGGGATGTAGCATTAGCTGGGTACTCCTGAGTCTGAAGATACTTCTTAATATCATGAAACTAAGGTTTCCCATTTGTTTCCTCTTCCACCATCTGACAATAAGTAGGCTTGGTCTTCCTCTTGATTCGGATGAGTGTCGCTTCATTAACAAATTTGACCTTCCACATTGAGGCTAGCATAGCCAATGCATCAGCAATATGATTTTCAGTCCTCAGGACGTGTTTGAAAGAGATCTCATCAAAGTACTTGATCATTTCAACAATGTATGCTCTATATGGAATCAGTTTCTCATCTTTGGTCTCCCATTCACCCTTGACTTGATAAATCACCAAGGATGAGTCACCACTCACTTCAAGAATTTTGATTCGAAGGTCAATTGCTGCTTCGAGGCCTAAGATGCAAGCTTCATACTCGACAATATTGTTGGTACACACAAAGCATAACCTGGCTGTGAATGGAGTCTAACCACCATCTGGATTCATCAAAATGGCGCCTATACCATGCCCATTGTAATTGGAGGAACCATCGAATATCATCTTCCACCGGGAACCAGGCTTGGGACTCTCATATGACCCTGGATCATCATAATCCTTCTTTATCAACATGATGTCTTCATCGGGAAAGCAAAACTTCAGCGATTCATAGTCTTCTAGCGGCTGGTCTGCAAAGTAATCTGACAAGATACTACCTTTGATAGACTTCTGAGCAACATACTGGATGTCATATGCCAACGAGCGAGTCTCCTTGTCTGAGCGGGCTTCTCAAAGATATACTTTATCGGATCCATTTTTGAAATCAATAAAGTAGTATGACAGACCATGTATTGCCTCAAACGCCTGGCATCCCATGCCAAAGCACAACAAGTTTTCTCTAAAAGTGAATACCGACGTTCACAATCAGTGGACTTCTTGCTCAAATAGTAAATGGTGTGCTCTTTACGTCCAAACTTGTCTTGTTGACCTAACGCACATCCCATTGATTCTTCAAGCATGGTTAAGTACATAAAAAGAGGTTTTCCGGGAATATGAGAAATTCAGATTGGAGGTTCTTGAAGGTAACCATTAATCTTATCAAAAGCTTGCTGACAATATGAATTCCACATAACCGTTTGATCTTTGCATAACAACTTGAAAATTGGCTCACGGGTAGAATTCATATTGGAAATAAATCTAGAGATATAATTAAACCTTCCAAGGAAACTTCTAACATGGTTCTCAATCTTCGGAGCTGGCATTTATTGAATAGCTCAAACTTTTTCAGGATCCACTTCAATGCCCCATTGACTAACGATGAAATTGAGCAACTTTCCAGATCTTACTGCAAAAGTGCATTTGGCGGGGTTCAACCTCAACTGATATTTCCTAAGTTTCTCAAACAACTTCAAAAGATTATTCATATGGTCTTCTTCACTCTGAGATTTGGTGATCATGTCATCGACATACACTTCTATCTCCTTGTGCATCATGTCATGGAACAAAGCAACCATAACTCTTTGATAAGTGGCATCGACATTCTTCAGACCAAAGGGCATGACCTTATAATAATAAGCTCCCCAAGGAGTGATAAAGGTAGTCTTTTCCATGTCATCTGGGTCCATCTTGATTTGATTGTAGCCAGAAAAACCATCCATAAATGAGAATACTATAAAACGAGTCGTGTTGTCTACCAAAGCATCAATATGTGGCAAAGGGAAATCATCCTTCGGACTAGCCTTGTTCAGATCTCTATAACCAATGCACATTCTGACTTTTCTATCTTTCTTTGGCACGGGTACAATATTAGCCATCCATTTTGGATATTTGGACGCTGCTAAGAAACCTGCATCAATCTGCTTTTTGGCCTCATCCCGAATCTTGAGAGCCATGTCAGGCCTGGTCCTTCGGAGCTTTTGTTTGACAGGCGGACATTCTGGTTGAAGCGGTAATTTGTGAACCACTATGTCAGTATCAATACCGGGCATATCCTAGTATGACCAAGCAAATGCATCAACATGTTCTTCTAAAAGCTTCACCAGTCACTACTTGATTTCTGCCCCAAGTGTTGTCCCAATTCTGACTTCCTTCTTGTCTTCTTCAGTGCCGAGATTAACAACGACCACTTACTCTTGGTGAGGTTGAAGCTCTGTGTACTTATACTCTGCCATCTTTGCCAGTTCATCCAGAATCTCAAAATCTTCATCCTTATCTTTAGCTTGGTATATGGGCGAGTCAAAGTCAGGAGGGAAAACAAAGTCATTGGATTCAACGGGTTTTGGGGTTTCTCTGCATGTTTGGAATGGCTTAATTATTAAAACACGCAAAGACAAATGCAAGAGGAAATGAAAGAAATATTTTGGTTTTTCTTCTTAAAAGGTTGCCATTTTCTTTAAAAGTAAAAGCAAAAAATAGTAAATGAAATAAAATGAGGAGTTTAACAAAACATCTTATTAATCATAATAACTTGAAAGCATGGGGCCCTTCAAAATGATCCTATAGCCTTGGGCATGGCTACAGAAGTTTGAAAACAACAAAACAAAAGAGAACAACAATAAATTACTTCAGCCTAGGAATGATAACAGGAATTTCAACAGCTTCCCAATTGTCCAAGGCAGCTTCGCAATGATACACCAGGTGATCAATATATTCCTCTTTAAAATCCTCCTCAACAACATTAATTTGGAAACCCCATTGATAAACACCTCTTGAATGGTCTTCGGGCGTCCTTTGACAGAAGTTGATGTCCCATTATGAGTTGGTTTATAACCCAACCCTTGGCGACCCAATCTCGCTTCCACTTTGATGACCTTTCCCCAACCTGCAGTAGTAGCTTCTTTCAGCGTAGACTTCATGCTCTACACAGACACAAAAGGTGGACTACTTTTAACTATTGCTTCTTCTATCATCACAACATTGGCTATCTCGAGTGCTTGAAAAGAAGTTTCTAGCACATCTTCACCTGCTTCAGTATACCTAAATGACAACAAGTTACTCACCATCAAATCTTCTTCACCATGCACAATTACCAATTTATCATCCACAACAAATTTCATCCTCTGATGTAAAGGAGAAGTCATTGCACCAGCTGCGTGAATCCATGGTCGTCCCAACAAGCTGCTATAAGTTGGATTGATGTCCATCACTTGAAACGTTATTTCAAATACATGGGGACCTATCATAACTGGAAAATCCACCTCTCCAACAACAGTCCTCCTTGAACCATCAAAAGCTTTAACAATCAACGATGTTGGCTACATCTCTGCCCCTTTGTACTCTAGTTTGGTAAGTGTCCTTTTGGGAAACACATTCAAAGAAGAGTCGATATTAACCAAGACTCGTGCCAAAGCGTCTTCTTGACATCTAACAGATACGTGCAATGCATGATTGTGATTACATCCTTCTCTTAGCAACTCCTCTTTGCTGAAACTTAAAGTATTGCAAGCAGTAATGTTGGCAATCACATAATCAAATTGACCAATAGTTATATTTTTTGTCACATGCGCCTGTGTTAACACTTTCTACAAGGCTTCCCTATGAGCGGGAGAATTCATTACGAGAAACAAGATTGAGATCTTTGAAGGAGTCTGATGAAGCTTATCAACGACCTTGTAATCACTCTTTCGAATAATTCTCAAAAACTCCATGTCTTCTTCACTTGGTGGCACTTCCTTATCTTTGGTAGCCACAACAGGAATGGCCTCCTTTTCGGGGACCACCATTATTGTAACACCCCAAATTTAAGCGGAATATTTTAATTAATTATTTAATTAAGAATATTCGTATTTTGGGTGGTTTTCGGTGGTTTTGTGAATTATTGAGAAAATGTGCATTTTTGGACTATTTATTTAATTAATAGTATACTATATGAGAATATTAGTATTATTATTGATTAAAATGAATATAAGTGAAATAAGGGTAAATTTGACATTATGAAGAGTTAGAAGGATGTTATGGGAAAAGCCCAATTGTGTGGCCCAAGTCTAAGTTTGACAAAATAGAATTCTGAAGGTTTAGGATTCATTTTGTTAACCGTGAAAAGAATGGAGGCCAGAGCCCTGAGGAAGGATCAGTGGAGGCAAAAGCTTTGGAAGATTGCCGGAGTTAATCGTGAAAGCTTTGAATCGGCTAAGGTATGGGGAGTATCGCATTTCATGATTTTCTATGTATGCGTTTTGGTGTGTTTATGGTGGGGTTCATGGTATAGGGTATGTTGGGTTGAATTGGGAGAATTAGGGAAATTGATAAATAGACTTTGAGGTTATGATTGATGGCATGTAACCTTGAATATTGACATGAATTTAGGAAATCTTATCGGATTGTTTGATGTGTAACATGAATTTGGAAACCTTAGGCCTTCGTGGCCAAAACCTTGGATTGTAATATGTTTGGCCCTGTAGGAATAGGAATATTCAAATGTGAGTAACTCTGATGCACTCAGAGCAATTGCAGGAAAATAGTGTTTTTAGGCAGTGCAAATGTTGCCGGATTGGCCTAATGAACCATAGGGTTTGTGCCGTTATCACCGTATGATCTTAGGAATGATTTGGGGATGTTTTGGGGGCATTGGGTATGTGAATCGTATGAGTTTTTGGGTAGAAATCAGTTCTGGTGCGTAGCAGGTTTTTGCTGTCATCGCTCTGTTCGCCTAGCGAGCAAGGCAGCGAAGGTTCGCTACAGGCTCACCTAGCGAGCAGGCCAGCGAAGGCTCGCTACCAACTCTCCTAGTGAGCGAGCCAACGAACGTAGCAGAGTTCGCGAATATTGATCGTGTGCAATGATGTCGTGATGTTTGATTCTGGGATTCCTGTGATGAGTTACTATGAGTAATATGTCGTTTATGCATTAGTTATTATACATTGATTATTATGAATTGTTTTACTCACCCTGCCTGTTTGAATGTTACCTCCATGTGGGTAACGTGCAGATGAGCAAGTTTAGCCGTGGACTCCGTCGAGGAGTATTTTGGAGTTTTAGAGTCGTTAGCCTTTATGGTTAATTTAGAGGGTCTTGCTCTGATATGTAACATCAGGTTGGGTTCTTTGAGTTGATTTTATACCGTTGAGTTATTTTGCTAACTTTCCCTTATGAGGAAAACATTGAGTTATGTTTTGAGTTCCGCTGTTTATGATGTTTTGATGTATTTTGAGAAAACCCGTGTGTTACGGAGCATTGACTTATTTTGAGACATTGAGAAATGTACGCCCTTTTTGTGGCTTTTCAATGAAAGTTAATATTTTACTCTGAAACCTGTGTTATTTTGCCGTAATATCTGTGGGGTAGAATAAGGGTGTTACAATTATCTTGGGTTTATAGATCCGATCACTGTGGGTCAATTTTCTAGTTCTTGCAATATTTGTCACATCTGCTTGATTACCCTTTATTTCTTCATTTTGAATGACTTTCCCTGATCCTTGATCAATCACCGTCATATCATACCTCCAAGAGACAACCTTGGTACTCTCAAAACGAAAAGGACTCGACTTTTGAATTATAATCGGTCTGGGTTGACCAATTTCTGATGTAGCAGGCTTAGAGACATTGAAAATAGGTTTAACACTTTTGAAGACCGGAATCACTGAACCAGAATCAGACACTTTAAGCACGGGGACCTTTTCACTGTTCTTTGGTAAGTTGAAAACGGGCTCAATCACGGAAACTTCCTCCCTTTTCAACTTGCTACACACTGTCGCATCGCTGCAAAGAGGGGCTGGCAAGGACAAAAGAGTCGCCACCGCTCGTTATTTATCCCAAAGAGAGGGAAAGGAAACAATCAGAAAAAACCTACGGAAAAGGGAGAAGACAAGGTCATCGCAACCAAATCTTGGGTTCGAGAGTCAGTTATGCAAGGGCAAGGTATGAGCACCCCTCACGTCTGTTGTACTCAACGAGATCCACGCTTGTTGTTTATCTAAAAGGGTGTTAATCTATCAAAAGGCTGGCTCACAGGGACAAAAGAAAAGAAAAGAGACTTGATAGAGCATCTCCGCTCTATGCCTACGTACTCCCTCGTGCAATGGGAAAGTCAGAGTCAACGTAGTTCAGAAAACTACGGGTGAAGGGGGGAAGGTTTCTCGCCAAAACATCATCGTCTTGTGCCTACGTATCCTCGTCTGGTACGAGAAATCAGAGAAAACGTAGTTTGGGCTAACACGACCACAAATTGGTTCAAGTGTTTTAACTGAGTAGGGTTAAATGGTGGTTCCAGCAGTTAGGGATGATGCATGTTTGCGGTAAAACCAAGACTTAACACACTCTTTTTGAAAATGATTTTCAAACAATCCCAAAGGATAAAAAGGTTTTGATGTCTTGTTTTGTGTTTTTTATGAGAAGAAGTGAATTGAGTTAGAACTTATAACTCATGTTGCACTAAAGACTATGACTTGAGAGCGAATGCGTCGCATATCATCCAAAGGGCATATGCTAAACACTCTAGACAGATTGAGAGGAGGCCCCCCAACTATCATTCCTCAAGTACTTAAGGCTTATAGCATACAACACTTGTTATCCTTTATTAGGTGCCTTAAGAGATTATGAGATGAGAAGAGAAAACATAAACTCCAAGGGGGAAACTAATCAACCCTAATGTTGTCATGCAAAATGCTCCTAATGTTGAGATGAAGAGGAAAAGTCTATCCTAATGTTATCATGCAAAGGATTGTACACCTAATGTCTCTCCTACTCCCATCTTAAATAGAGGGACTAGGAATCCTAAGGGACCATGGCAAAGGAACCAAGTAAACAATAGATAAATCAATCACAAATGAAATGAAAGAAAGAGAAGAAGTTGACTTGAACAAGCCAAATGCAATGCAAATATGCAAAGATGAAATATGAGAATCAAATGTTGCATCAAAAACAAGTGATCAAAAGGATTTGAACAAGTTCAAAAGAGTGGGATGAAATGGGAGAAGTTACAACTCCTACAACCATTCAAACATCAATCACTAAAACAAAAGCCAAGCATAAAACACAAGCAAAGGCCATGATCAAATAGAAAATGGGAGAAAAGAGGCTTAGGCAGCAAGAAACATGTAAAATATCTCAACCAAATATCTCATATTGATCATGAAAGAGCAAAGAGAAAACAAGTGCAAAATATTGATCCATCATTCAAGACAAACTCAAAGTAAGAACATGGATACTAAATTATCTTGAATGAGGACCAAAGCCCAAGGGGAAGAAGTGAAACCATAAGATAAAGGTCCAAAACAAAGTGGAAAACAAATCCTAAGCAAAAACCAAGTCAAGGCAAGAGGAAGAAACAAAGTTCAAATCCATGTTCAACACTTAAAATCAAGTGGAATACCCTAACTTCCAAGTAACATGTAACACAAGTTTCACAAGTGTATGACCTAAAAATGCAAGACCAGCACCTTAATCATGTCAAGAATGAGTATCAAGACTCATAGGGTGCATATGGGATCCATCAAAGTCATTTCCCAAAGGAACTAGGTCAAACTAGTTTGTATGAACTTCGTTTAAGATGACTTGACTTGAAAGCTTCATCAAAAATAGAAGAAATGTTCAATAAATTCCAAATAAAATGCACAAAGTAACCAAGTTCAATGGCAAACAGAATCCAAATTTTCAAAGCTAAACTCAATTTTAGGCATCACCAAATAATTTGACTAACAAGGGTGCTCCACCTTTTTTAGTATTAATCAAGGGTCATGAAAAGCAACTCAAAGTCAAGCCTAAAATGATCAAACATGAACCAAAATCATCCTCAAAGGTACCTCAATCCATACTCTAAATGGGGAAGAAACCTCAATCATAGGAGATTTGAATTGGAGGTTCAAATGTATGTGATTAAATAAAGGCAACATTAAAAACATATCAAATTGAAAAATTAAAATAAAATTGCAAAATAGAGTAAAATCAGAAACAAAAATTATGACAAATTAAAAAAAAAACCGTAAAGTGTAAGAAATACTTTCTTGAGAATTTTTGGGTAATTAAAAGTATTTTTAAACAATCAAAACAAAAGCTAAAATTAAAATGAAATAAAAATAAAATAAGGCAGAGAGGGGGTGTGGCCAATAAAATCACTTGAACCGAATCCAAGAACAACACGCCTGGGCCTAGAAAAGGAGGGGTGTACGTAGCAAAAGGGCAAGGCCCAATTATCAAATGAAAGTTGAAATAATGAAACTCAGCGTTTCATTAATCAAACGTGGATTTAAACAAAAATGTGGCATGGTCAATCCAATCAAGATGCAACACGCGTGCAATTCAACAAGTCAAAGGGTGGGTGAGTCAGCTTCACCAGAAAAATGACCAAACACCGGAGCTAGGACTCTGGTCTTCTTCTCTGGCGAGCCTGCTGGAGCTCAGAGGAAAAACCTCCATAAAAATGGATAATTCTGGCATGGTTTGAAAGCCCTTCTCACAAGGAATCCAAATCCACCACTTACATTGCAAAAAGGTTCATGCATAATGAGAATCAAAGGTTTGAAAATCAAACAATACATTCTGAAATTGCAACATACGAGAAAAATAAACATTCAGACATGGCCTACCATAGGTAGGGATTCAGACGCAACCCCAAAATGCTCCTAATAAGTGCCTAGAATGAGAGAAAAATGTTTGGAGAACTTACTGAATGGAGCAGCTCCGTTGGCTCTTGAAATGATGAGCAACCTTCTGTTTCAAGCCTCTAATCCCTTCCTTGATCCTTTGTGAAGATGATGTGAGCAAAAGATTGGAAGAAATCTCCAAAAAATGGTCAATTCGAAGAAGGAAAAGTTTTATGAAATTTGGAGTGGTTCTCTCTTCTCTCACGCAGCCAACCCATTCTCTGGTGTTAGGGTAAGATTTGAGCTCTTATATGAGGGCTTAGATGACTTCATGCAGACCCATAATGATTATTTCAATTGATTTCAAAATTTGGCAATAAAATTACTTTCCATGCACACACACGGATTTGGTACATTTTGCACAACAATGGGTCATCAAAATGGAACTCATGAGGTGTATAAATGAAAAGGATTAAGTTGAGACATGTATGATGCCTTTGTTCCAAGTTTGAATTCAAAATTTTTTTAAGTGAATTTGTACAAAAGTGGTACATGATGACTCCAACATGTTGGCTCAAATGTAGTAAACTCCTCTTTGTCATATAATGGTGTGAAACAAGTCAAAAATGGGACTAGAAATGACTTGTAATATAAGGTTCTTAAACCATGACCAAAAACACAATTTTCCATCTTAAAATGATCCAAATGGCCACATAATTCACCAATCATCATGAGTTTTAGGTTCAATGAGGAGTTAAGACTCTTATACACAAGTTTCATGTTAGTCAAATTTGGATTTGAGGCCTTAAAGTTTATGAAAATGGCCATTGAGAAGAATGACCTATAATGAACTTTCCAAAAATGCCCTTGCCTTGTGAGGTCCATAACTTGAGTTCCACGCATGAGAAGGAGGACTTCTAGGACTTTTTGGAAATCTAATATCATGAGGAACAACTTTCATGTTCACTTAAAGTTGAGGCGAAACTTGCTTCTAGGTCAAAAATACCTTGGAAGTGAGTCGACTTTTTGTTGACCAAAATTCTCTTCATCTGAGACCCCTAACTTGTTGGCATCATAACTTGAGATGTATAAACTCAATGGATGATTTATTGTACTAGAAATAAAGCTAATAACATGCTCTACAAGTCTCATGTTTTCATGAAAAGGAGATTGAGCTTGTATCATAGCTTAAAATGTCTTTGAAGATGGGCACTAAAGAAGAGGATTTTACACTGAAATCATCTAAAACCCTAATTAGTAACCTCTTGATTCCTCTTGATTTGATCTCATCATGACATCTCAAATACTTTAAGGTGACTTCCCATGGCTTGTGTGACTTGAAAACCAATTTGGAAACCTCTTAAATCCATAGTTGACCTTGAGTTGACTAGATGAAACCCTAATTCCAAGTCCTTTGTCTATGTCCTTTGCAGATGAATTGCATGACTACACAAACCCCACCAAGACTCTACAAGGTACACAATGAACTTAAAAACTATGTCTTGTCCAAATAAATGATCTCATGAACCCTTAATGACCCTATGATGATCTCCAAGATAGGATATAACACCCACATACCAATCTCCCCTTTCAAGGAGCTTTGATCCTTCCATGGTGATGATAAACACTTGATGGCTTGCACGAATACCTCTTGCTTGAGCTTGAAACCAAATAGACCCTCCTTTTGAATGGCATAAAAACTCTTGATCCCCTACTCAGAACAATGCTATGGAAATGCAAATGCTATAATACAATGAAACACAAGCCAAGTTAAGAAGAAAAGGTTGGTCAAATTTTGGGGTACAACACACACTTGTAGAAATCCGTCATCAATCAATTTTTGCACATTCCTCTGAACTACACAACATCCTCTGGGATCAACAGAACTTCCTTTAATAATTTTTCATGAAGAGATCGCAACGGAGTTTTGACCTCCGATGCATCACAAATTATCCACTCATATAATGCCCTATCTTTGGCATGAACTCCCCCATGGTTCAACAATGGCTTGTTCTTAACATTGGGTTACACATCATTGAAAGACAAGATTTTCTTTTCCATAAGTTCTCTGACAAGATGTTTTAGAGCAAGACATCCCTCTAAATCATGTCCAATCACACCCGCGTGAAATAAACAACGAGCATTAGGATTATAATGAGGAGATGAGGTGTCTGAAGGTGGTCCCAAACGGTCGATTCATAATCAGCCCTTGTTGTACTAAGGATGGGTACAACTCAGTATAGGTCATTGGGATCGGAGGAATGGGAGGCCTTCCTGCTGGTCTTCTGTTCTGAAAGTTTTATCTGGGTACTTGAGCCCGAGGTTGTTGGTATTGTTGATAAGCTAGAGTATTGGGTGCTCACTGATACCCTTGTTGTTATACTGGTTGATACATAGGTGCCTGCTGCACCGTCTGATAAGTCGGAACTGAATTGCTGAATATTGGCATTATAGCTGTAACATACGGTTGTTGTGCATACTGCACGAGATACATTGGTTGCTGAGCGAAACTTTGCTGAGATTGTTGAATATAGCCTTGTTGAGGCTGCTGATACTGTCAGTAAGGCTGTTTCCAGGGTTGATTCTTCTTTCCTACTGTTATGGCATTTGTCTCCCCTTCTTTCTTTTTATGAAAATTGCCATTAAATTTCTTGGCACTGTTGTTGTTAGAACTACTGGAAGTATTGGTCATCCTTCCATTTTTCATCCTCAGTTATACTCTCACACCTACAGCTACTATATCAGAGAAGCTAGTTGTCATGCTACTAATCATTTTCTCATAAAACTCCGGCCTTACCGTGTCCACAAACCAGTCTGTCAGCTCTTTTTCAGTTAACGGAGGCTGCACCTGTGAGGCAGTTTCCCTCCAACGTTGTACATACTCCTTAAAAGATTCAGAGCTTCTCTGCGACATACTTAAAAATTGTCTCTTATCAGGAGCTAAATCCATGTTGTATTTATAGTGCTTCACGAAAGCGTCAGCCAAATCTTGGAAACTGTGGGTACGGGATGTATCCAGGCTCAAGTACCATTTGCAGATGTCCCCTTCAAACTATCTTAGAAACAGTGGATCATCAACTTATCGTCTTCCACATAGGCAGCCATTCTTCTGTAATACATAATCAAATGTGTCCATGGACAAGTAGCACCAGAATACTGATCAAAATTAGGAATTTTGAATTTTGGGGGAATCACCAACCCAAATACTAGACACATATCCCTGGCATCAGTACCAAAGATATCATTTCCTTCCATCGTCCTGACTTTCCTTCCTATAGTTTCCATACTTTCCTTCAGTTTTTCATGACGTCTACTTCCCTCTTCAGAACCATCAGGAACTTTATACACTTGTTGTTGATTATGAAAAATAGGACGCACTTGAGTTTGTACAAAGCTTGGAGTGTAGGTCGGAACAACTTAGGGAATTTCTGCCCCCAAGGGAACTGATTATTGATTAACTGGCACTGAAAGAGGTGGAGGTACAAACCCAGAAGATAATCCATACGGTGGTATATTTGCAGTAGTGACTACAGTTGGAGTTGGCTCCATAGCTATATTAGTAACTTCAGAAACCACAGTAGCTTGATTGTACATTTTTACGTTGATGACCTGCAGGACCTCCATAATTTGCCCCACACTTTCACGCAGATCTTCAAGTTCATTATTGACCTTGTCCAATTCCAAATTATGTTCAGCCATCCTTTGATGAGCTTGGGCTCGTGTGTTGTACTGGTGTCAGGAACTCAGTGTGATCAGTTGAAGATAAGACAACGAGATGAGCTACAGAACAGGAAATGCACATGCAATGCTTATGAATGCAGATGAAAATGCAAACTAAACATTCAAGGAATCCAAAGAATAAGTTTACAAACATAACAATGGAGATTAAAACAAAACAGCATAACATATGCATAAGTTAATGACTGAGAGTTTTACAAAAATCAATACACATTCAAAGCTCAAAGTACAAGTACAAATTAAACGGTAAAACAATGGAAACTAAGGTCTGAATCCTTCTGATGAGAGGACCCTTCTTGCCAATCTCCTCCTTTATCTTGACGGAGTCGTTTCTGAAGTTCTTCATTTTCTTGCATAGCCATGAAGTATTTATCCCTCCAAGCTTTCTCTTCCCCTTCATATTTAGCCAAAGTAACTCTCAATTACCCAATAGAAATAGGATCTTTTGGAGTTACAGGGATTGACTCAAAGCGGGTGTAGAACATCTTTAAATCCCTCTCCTTGACCCATAGTAGGTAAGATTATGAGATAAAGAAATCAGGGTATCCCAACGCGGTCATCCCCTTTGTGCGAATATGACTCCATGCGTACACAATCTGAGCTTTGAGAACTGGATTCTTTCCTTCTTCAAAGAACAAACTCTTCAAAAAGACAGGGTCAGGCTCATCCTTCATCGGGTACCCAAGCTGGCGGCGAGCTAAGATACCATTGTAGCTGATGCATCCTTTCATGCCAAGAAGAGGCACATTAGGGAAATCCCCACAGCTATGGATCATGACAACTCCTCCATACATAGGATCGTACCACTTGATGTCTGAGTGCTTGAGTGACAAAATCCTTTCTATCCATGAGAGTCTGCTCTGTATATCCCAATGTTGGTGTAAGCCCTAGAGGCCAATACTTTTTGGTACTTGTATCGGATTATTCGTTTAATAATAAAAGGCATTTCTTTATTATGTTTGTCTTTCAGAATAATAAAGTCCCTAGAATAGTTAGTCTGTTTAATGAAATGTTAAGTGTGACTTAATCATGAGATCCCATTAAACATAAAGACATTATTCTTAAAATATCCGTAGTCAAGCTTTATTGCAAAGTGGGATAACATTAAAAGCATTGAGACTATTATGAAGATAGACTGATGATCACATCTCATGGATCATGGATAAAGAGTTATCAAGTCTTGACATAGGTATAAATATTAGGAGTAATATTTATACCGGATTGACCCGCTATGAGAATACTACATAGTATGTTATGCAAAGTGTCATAAGTTATTCTCATGGTGATAATGGTGTATTACCACCCTTCGACCTGAAACCACTATGGACCCTAGATGTAGAGTCGGGTGCTTTATTGCTGATCAAACATTATCCGTAACTGGATGATCATAAAGACAGTTGATGGGCACTCCACGAAGCATGCTGAGGGACATGAGTGTCCTAGATGGAATTTGCCAATCCTGCATAACAGGATAAATGTCTAAGGGCCCAATATTGAACTGGACAAGGATGACACAGTGTATGCCTTGTATTCAATATAGACATAGGGGCAAAAGGGCAATTGTACAAACATATATTATCACGAAAAAGGTTTTGTCAGATCACATGACATTTTCGTGACTTGGGTAGCAGTGATGTGTTGCTAGATATCGCTTACTGTTTATTGTGTTAAATATATAATTTAATATAATTACCAACGTTACGAAATCCTACAGGGTCACACACATAAGGACAGTTTGATGAGAGATAGAGAAATCAAAGGAACACCGTAAGGTACGGTGCACTTAAGTGAAAAATAGAAATTCGGATAATATAATAATAATTATTGTTATTTTATAATGGTTATAAAATAATAATAAAATAAATATATTTATTATAATAATAGTTATTATAATAATATATAATATTATTATGGATCATGTGAATTGGGTTTTTAGCCCGCAGCCCACAAGAGAGTCTATAAAAGGAACCCTTGTGATGAAGCTTTCACTTGATGCAATTTCGTTTTTGATTCTCTTTTCTCACTCAAATAATTCCGTTCGTAAGCAGCTAGCACTGTGACCGGAAGCTGTTCGTGTGGACTGAGTAGAGGCGTTGCACTTCATCAACGCTTGTGATCGCTGCATCAAAGATCTGAATCGCCACAAAGAGGTAACGATTCTATCACTGACCATGCTCATTCGTAAGGATCACTAAAGGAATTTTTTGTTTTCCGCTGCGTTTAGATCGCAATTTTCCTTCACCCAAAGCAATGGTAACTTTGGCAAGTGCGAAATAAACCACTTGTATAAGAGAGCGGTGCAACATACAATATGGCCTTCTCCATGATAGTTCTTCAAATGAATGGAAAAATACACGTCAGCCAACAAGGTGGGAACATGATTCTTGATTAGGAATAGGTTGATTGCACTCTTGTCAACAAAGTCATCAGCAGACAGAAACAAGAAGATCCCATATATTAACAATGCTAAGATGACCTCGAATGCTTCAGAATTCTCCGACTCAACATAGTACTGGGCTTTTTCAAATAAAAATATAGCTGGTAATCCATAGAAACCTCCTTTAACAATCATATGAGACTGTACCTCAGTCAGCCCTAAATGTGTAGCCTCTGCAATAACTTTTTCACTAGGAGTCCCTTCTCTTCCAGAAAATGGTTTATGAGCGATGCCTAATCCCATTAGTGAGGAGTATTCCTCCAAAGTCGACAGAAATTGGTAATCTGGAAACATGAAGCAAGGATTGATTGGATTGTAGAACTGCACGAGCGCTAACAGCATCCCTTCATCCACCTGAAGTCTTAGCAATGACAACACACTTCCATACTTGTCTCTGAATGCCAATGAATCTTCTACTAAACCTCCTAGCTTCCTCAGATCTTCCAATTTTGGACTTTGAAATGTATATTTTTAAGTTACTCTCTTTCCAAGATCCATTATATAATGTCTGCAAAACAAATTTAAATTCCTTGAATGGTTAGCAAAACATGAATGCAATGCAAAAGTGTCGTGAAACTCGGATATTTACAAACATCAGGAGGTACCAAAAACTCATTTTTATTATCCAACAGATTGAATTACAACACATCAGTACTTCTTACAAGAGTCTTAACAGAAAGCTAAATAAAAGATAACAACAGTCCTAAGGAGATCCTTCTAACAGCCTAATGTTAAGCTTATTGATCTCCTCTTCCATCTGAGCCTTCTCAAGAATAAGTTTATCCATAATTAATTTCCACGGAGTTAACTGAGGTCTAGAGGAAAATAAATCCTCTTGCGCCTTCCTCTTCTTACAAGAAATCACTTCTTCATTCTTCATTTGCAATTGCCTCTAGAGTTCTGCATTCTCCTCAATAGCCACTTGATACTTGTGTTTCCAAGCGTCTTCTTTTTGTTGCGATTTGGTCAAAGCAATTATCAGTTTCTCTACTTCAGACATGAAGATCAGGGTGGGTTCCTCCTTCAGAACTATGGGCTCTTTTCGGGAATAGGGCATCTTTAACCCAATTGCCCTTCTTTGGACCCATTGGAGATTGGGTTCCAAAGAGACACAATTAGGTTTTCCTATGTCTTTCTTTCCCTTCTTATGTAAATGGCTTCAAGCATTCATGATCTTCTCCTTTAGCTCCTTATTATCTTCCTCTTCATTGAAGAAAATACTTTCCACGTGAACACTGTTGGGTTTGTCCTTCAAAGGATGTCCTAACTGTCGACGAGCAAGGACTGGGTTATAGCTGATTGCTCCTTTAGTACCAAGAAGGGGTACATTACCAAAATCTCCGCAGCTATCAATAATTTTCACACCATCATAGACACTATTGTACCAATCAATGTCAGAGTGGATGAGAGTCATGATCTTCTGTGACCACCAACCTTTCTTAAGATCCCAAAAAGCATTAGCCTTAGCCAAGTGCGAAATAAACCACTTGTATAATAAAGGAACACAACAAGTAATCATCCCTCCATTGTGGGAATTCCTCAGATGAATAGAATGATAGGCATCCGCTAGCAAAGTAGGCATATGGTTCTTCCTCAAGAAGATTTTGATGGCATTGAGGTCCATAAAGTTTTCAAAGCTAGGGAAAAAAAAGATACCATAAATGAGTAAGGCAAGGATAGCCTCAAATGCGTCCATGCTCAAATGGTCGGCGTAATATTGAGCTTTCCCAATTAAAAACTCCACACTCAAGCCAACCCCCCCCCCCCCCCCTTTTGTAGTAATATTATTTTGAATATCAACCAATCCCAAATGTGTGGCCTTAGCAATATCCTGCTCCTTAGGGTCTTTCTCTAAGATAGGAAAAGAAGACTCATCAAGAATAGGCAAACCAACCAGATAGGTGTATTCTTTCAGTGTAGGTACGAGCTGATAGTCAGGAAAACTGAAACAATAGTAGACTGGATTGTAGAACTGAAGTAGTGTGAAGGGGAGTCCCTTATCCATCTTCATCTTCAATAATAACAACAGTTTCCCATATTTGCTCTTGAACCTTTCTGGATCTGTCACCAAGATACCCAACCTCCTAAGGTCGTCCAAGTTAAGACTCTTGTAAGTGTACTTCGAGGTTTTCTTCCTTTCACTGTCCAAAATAACCCTGATGTTTACAAACAAAAGTCTAAGTTCCACAAAACTTTTATAGTATGATGCTCATGAATGCAAGTATGCACAAACACAGGTAAACAAGGATTCACATATACACATATAAACAGGTAAGCAGACAAGGCCTAAGTTTAAAGAACACGAGCCTGGAGGCATGGTCTACCCATCCCAAAAGGTGTGTATTAAAGGTTTATGATCTGCAGAACAGGGTTCTAAGAGGTTCCCAAAATCAAAAACCCATCTTTTGGATATTATCAATTTCCTAAATTACTCGGTAGTCAATAATATTCTCAAGAGATTCTCGTCTAAGTGTAGCATCGCGTATCAACTATTTCTGGACTACTCCCTCATATTCATCGCATTACGTCCTAATAAGGCCAAAGTGGGGTGAAAATATAACTAAAGGTTCTCAGTATCACGGGCTCCTTGGTCGAAAGTAGTAATGTTTTCATGAATACTTGTTCAACAAAACTACTCCCAATAGGGCCTCCACTGAGCGGTGGTTTCTCAAGTCAGCTTGGTCGGGAATCAACTCCCTATAAGCCTTCTTGAATATACCATCTTCCTATCATAGGTACACTAAAGTCTGAGTATATGGCTTATCTCACCACTCAAGGTAACAACCCCGCATACAGAAGAACCCAAGCACAACAGATATATACACATATATTTACAAATATACAGATATACAAGCAAGCAAACATAAAACAAACACAAATACAAATAAGGTGGGCTTAACCCTCTTAGGGGTCTGTCCCAGTGAAGTCGCCATTTCTGTTGTGGTGAGAATCGGATATCGAGCTATTAATTAACTTGAATCAAAAATCTGTGAAGTTCACCACCGAGCTTTGATTTATCCAAAGGAAAGGGTAAAGATTGAAGAAAACCCTAAGTGCGCTACGTAACAACGAAGCTAACAGATCTAAGGTTCGGGGGTTGGTTATACCTAGGGAAGGTGTTATCATCTTAAGTATCTATAGTACTCTACAGGAACCTCTTGTTAGTATTTGTGTTATTACTAATGTTTGCTTGCTAATGGTTAAAAAGGTGCTAAGGTAAAAACCTAGGGTATGTACTCTAAGTATGCTCGCCAAGACATTACATCTCGTGCCTACGTATCCTGACTAGGATCGAATCAGAGCAACCGTAGTTCACCTAACTAGGGTTGAGGAACTCTAGATAAAAATCAATGTTCCAGAAGAGAAATAAGTATCAATAACCATGATGCTTACACAAAGTTAACCAACTCTCTAAGTCTAAGTTGAAAACTAACCTAACTAAGGTTGAATTTAAACAAAGTCAAAAGAGAAAGTGAGTATCCATAACCATGATACCCACATAGAGTTTACCAACTCTAACCTAATTCTAAGTTACAAAAGGACATGGCTCTTATAAGGCCAAGATAATGACTCTAACAAGGTCATAAGATATGGTAAGAAGATTCGACTATCCTAAAAGGGAGATGACATAGAAGTCCATAGATACCTCTTTCCTTTGGAAGCTGGAGAAGATGCCCACTTAAGCAAATAGATACATAATGTACAACAAAAATGAAACCCTAATCAAGTTACAAAATAGAATAAAAGAAAAAGACTTCAACATGATTACAATCAAGGGAGGGCAGCAAGTTCATCATAAAATGTCCAATGACATCAAAGATTATAAACAAAACTTATATCAAAACAAAGCCACAAACATGCATACAAACCTGCCTCAAAACAAATTAAATGAAAAGGGTCAAGTTCACATTATCAAACAAGTTTCCAAAAGGTATAATGATGTCTATACAACTCATATTTACAAACAAGAATTCAAGAAAAGCATCAAAAGAATCAAAAAGTATAACTTAAAACCCTAAATAAAACACCAACTTTGAACATACACAAGTGTAACCAAAAATAAATATTTTTGAGGTTTTCTTTTTAGGAATATAAAATATACATAAAAATGAGATCGTAGCAAAGATAATGGACTAAAAAGCCCTTGGGATCACACAGATATGGTGGTTTAAAGTTGTGAAGAAAAATGAGAAAATTAATGAGTAAAAAGAAAGGAAATGTATCTAGAGGGTTTGAACCCACACTGCTTCACTTACCAGCCAAAACCTTTACCAAGTCAGCCACTTCGCGCTTCAGTTAACATACGGCTCCAGGTTATTATATGTGAAAAATGAGTGAATAAAATGAAATAAAAAAACAAAAGGGTCTGGGGCGAGGGGGATTCGAACCACAGACCCCCAAGGCCATAACACGTTGCCTCTACCACTGGGTGGCTATACATCTATTGTATAATCCACCCACATGAAATATATATTTTGAAAACTCAAATAAAAGGCTAGCTCAGCAAAACCTTAACCACATCAGCTTCACCTTCCACATTCAACCTTTTTAGACTCACTCTCTCTCTCTCTCTCTCTCTCTCTCTCTCTCTCTCTCTCTCTCTCTCTCTCTTTCAAACCATCACCGCATAACAAAACATGTTCAAACCAACATATCTCACTCATTTTAGCATAAAAATAAAAACTATAAAAAGCAAACTTGATCCATTTTCCACTAGGAACACAAATATAACAAGATCATGCTTTAGAAATGAACACATATTTCACAAAATCTGGTCAAACCTGTGGGTACCAAACATGGCTCAAGTGAGAAAGTAACATATTTTCAAATCATACAATACATGTAGTAGTTTAAAAACGATGCAAATAACTCAAAGAACATTTCTTCTTCACAAAGCAAACGAAGATGACGTGAACATGAAGAGTTTGAAGAAGAAGAAAAATTACCTCTTGGAGCTGATCTAAGGTCTCTCTAATGGTGGTTATAAATTACAAATGAGATGATACTCGGCCTCCTTAGCTCCTAGAGAATGGTTGTGAAGGATTGGTTGACCTGGAAAACCCTTCCTTCCTCAAAACCGATTGTTGATGCTTCAATGGGGGACAAAAATAGTGAATGATGAAGGTGATGTTATAGCTTCTGTTTGAGGGTTGAAATGAGTTGGTAGTAATGTATAGTGAAGGTTTTTGAAGTTTGTTTCTGGTTTGCACAAAAGGAAATGGTGGTTGGAGAGGTTTTGCAAAAAATGAGGTTATGGTGTTCTTGCTCGAAGGTTAGGGTTTTTGTGTATTCTCTCCTCTCTTTTTTCTTTATTCTGACCTCCTCGCCCCTTTATCAAATAATATTCTAGGGTTTTTAGTTTGAAAAGATACTTTGGAGCCAAAGTGAGCAGTTGACCAAGATAGTGATTGCTCAGTTAGGAATTTTTCTCAGGTGGTTGGGCAGTGATATTCTTTGTTGTGTTATGATCAGAGGATCAACTTAAGAGGAGCAGAAATTAGATGGTCTAACCTACAATGTTTGTCTTGCATCTTTCTTGTGTTTGTGCCAAAAAATGCTTTTGGTAGGTCAAATAAAGAAGAGCTAAAAGAGGTAATGTTTGGGATTGAGACTTGCAGGGGTAGGTGCACAAGAAACAAAACTTTGGATACCGGGAAATGCTGGCAGGTTTTGATTTGAAACCTGGTCGTGGCTTAGCAAGGTAACAACGCATGGTTCAGAGCTGACTTTGGCACCATAGAACTCCATGGTTCTTGGTTCAAATGATGAGGTTTTGGGTTCTTTGGAAAGAGGATATATAGATGAACAAATTTGATGTTAAAATGATTTTGAGTTGAAGCTTGCAACATGATGAAAACTGGACATGAAAACTATTCAAAAACCTGGCCTAGGACTTGATACTCGTGTCCTGGTCATGCCTTAGGCAAGTTTCAACAAGTGTTGACACTCATATTTATCACATCATAACTTGAGTTCTAGAACTCCAATTGAAGAGTTCTTTAGATGTTTGGAAAACTGAGATGGAGGAGAACAACTTTGATGTTTTACACTTTTGGATTTGAAGCTTGGAACTATAAAAAATAAAGCTTGTAATTTGGGCAAAAACATGACTTGGAGGTGCCTTGACAACTAGGGCAAGTTGCCAAACTAGTGCCCAAAATCATCAAACTTTGTGATTCCATAACTTTTCACTTCTTGATCCAAATGAGGACTTCTTTATATACTTAGAAAGCTTAGATCAAGAGGAACAACATTCAGGTTGGATGAATTTTGATTTGAGGTCAAGAATCCTATGAGGCCTTGGCTTGAAGTTCTCTAAAAAATGCTTCCCTAGATTTTGCCCTACTTTGACCTCCACTTGAAAACATCGTAACTTGAGTTATAAAAATAAGAGTTCTTGGTATAAAAATAAATCTAAAGATATGATCTATAACTTTCATGTTAATGATCAATACAAATTACACTTGGAACCATCTTGAATTTGGCCTTGAAAATCACTTCAAATGTTGACTTTTTAACTTAGAAAGATTTCATCAAGAAACCCTAATTCTTCAAATCTCTAGATTTTATTGTTCTAACTTGACTTTTGATGATCCAACCATATGAGATCATAAATTAAAACTTGTAAATCTTATGGTTGACCATAACAACCAAGAGTTGACTTTTGTGATTCCTTAGTTGACTTTTGAATCAGATGATGTCAATGCCTTCACTATCCACTTAAGAAACTCTTGACTTGGATTTATTTGGACCAGATGACCTCTTAGAGACCCTTGAAAGGTGTGAGGAACTCCTTCGTTGATTTCGCACTCAACTCATGATTGATCAAAGCTTACTCCTCTTCTCCAAAAAACCCTAATTTCAACAAAATAAAACAAAACAAACAAAGCTTGATGATTTAGTTAGTGATGCAAGGATAAATGACCTATGATGCTCATGCAAATGTTTATGACATCTAAGGGGTAAAATTTGGGGTATGACACATCTCATTTCAATTCTCTCAACTTTTCTCTCATTTTCAAACCCTCACCAAAGTTCCATAGCCAAAAGCTTCACAAATTGTTCATTATAATTTGTGAATTCTTGAGCTAAACCTTCATTGCATATTCATCCTTGATTTAATTCTGGCATAGAAGTTCATTTGGATCTTGAATTAAGTTGTTGGAATCACTTTTGAATGAGCTTTTGCTTATTTGTCGATTCTTGCTTGGATCTTCAAGTTCTCTTGCTAGAGCTTTATAGATCCTAGGATTTCTTACTTGTATATGTTAATTGCAACTTAACAACATTCACCAAAGAAAATATCAACTTTGTAGGTTGGTAAATCCTAGATCTAGCTTTAATTTTGCTTTATCTTGCATTTCACAATTTAGATCCTTGGTCGTTTGGTGATATTTGATCCATTGCTTGTTTTGATCATTGATTTTGGTGTTTGTTGGATCCAATTGATGTTTGCTTGCTTTAATTTGGTATAATTTTCGTGCATATTTGATTTCTTAAGCATATGGATGGATACATAAGTGATTAATTACTGAAAAGTGCTTTTAAATTGGTGATTTTCTGCTACTGCATCAGTGTTAATCGATTAACCAGTTGCAGTGCAAAACTGGTTAATCGATTAACCAATTGTAGTGCAAAACTGGTTAGTCGATTAACCAATGTTAATTTCAGGATTTTTGTCTTTTCAAAGAGGGTTAATCGATTAACCATTTTTGCAAGAAAAATGGTTAATCGATTAACACTGATGCAGAATGTGGTTTTTGTGCATTTTCAAGTTTGTTTTGATAACTTTCCGTTTCTAATCTTCATCAATTGATATAATGCATATATGTGGACTATTTTTGAGCTGTTTCATCATACTTGATAGCATGCTTGTGATTCTTCGACGTGCGACTTTTGGTTTTTCTTGTGGAACATCTTTGATTGTTGTGTTGCATTCATGACGTGACGACCGTGTTGCATAATTGTTTATACCATAATCATTGATATTCATCTTGCTGGATTTGTGTTGCATGCTTATGTTCTTTTCTGATTCCGCAAGTGCATGTTTGTTTGGTTGATTAATTGTTGTTGAATATGCATGATATTCTTGATGAATGATTCGTTGTGCATCAAACATGCTTATGTTAGAACACAGATTTGTGTTTCTTATATCTCTATGTTATGATGATAACTTTTATGGAATTTTGTAGTAAGAAAATATACACTCTAAAATTTGTTCAAAGTATTATTGTTTCAGGTATAAAACTAAATACTCTTAAAGAAGCAAAATACATAAGTACAAGAAACTATGCAAAGCTCTGAAACATCAGATGCAAGACTATCAGAAGATTCTGAAGCGCTGCCAGAAGGATCTGAAGCAGAAGCTACAAAATGATCTGAAGCGTAAATGAAAGAAGTGTACAAAAGTTGAAAGCTCTGATCTAATCAGACTCTGAAGTTCTTTTCACTGCAAGTTCAGAAGCTTTGATAACCAGACTCTTATCATCAATATTCACGCTCAAGCACATATTGCTGCATACTCTGATGAAGACTCTAATCAAGATTGAGACTCTGATACATTAAGATCTGATCATCTATCAAGACTCTGAACTTCTCAATCATCTTAAGCTCTGATCATCTTAAAGCATTTCATACCTTTTAAGCTTGCTACAAATTTTGAAGTGCAGATTATGAAGACTTCATTCTGAAGGAAGCTTGTTGAAGAAGCTGTAAAACTTGATTAGACGTGGTGCTACTTCCAAAGTAACCAACGACTAATTTGTCCAAAGAAGTGACGTGGTGCAAATCCCAAGGCTTTTACAACCATACCTTTCTGCAGAAAGCATATCTCTGCCCATAGTTTTGGTGATGAAAAGTCATACAATCAAATATTATATTCAGCTGCACATCACTCAAAGCATTTGGAAAAAGCTATAAAAGGAGAACTACTTCAACATTTTGAGGTTGCTAATTCACTACTCACCATTTGCTCATTGCTAATTCACTCAGAAAGAAATACACGCGTGATTCATCAAATTGAAAATCTCACAAAGATCTTATTTATTTGATCTTTCATAAAACCATATAGTTTTTGTTGTACTTAATCTTAAGTGTAAACATCACAGTTGTGATACAGCTTACTAGAAGCATTCAAACACTTGTTAGTTTACATTAAGTTGTAAGAAGTTCCTTAAGAAGACCAAGGTGTGGTCAGTAGTTCTTGAGAAGACTAAGACAGTTGTTCTTAGTGCTTTCTATTGTAATCAGTTGATCAATAGTGGATTAAGTCCTTGCAGAGAAAGGCAAATCATCTTTGATAAGGTGGACTGGAGTAGTTGAGTTCAACGAACCAGGATAAAAATCTTGAGTTGTTTTTATTGCCATATTTCTTAAAACTCTTATTCAACCCCCCCCTTCTAAGTGTTTTTCTCACTTTCAGCTTATGCTTAATCGTTAATACATGTTCATCATTTGACTTTGCTTGATGCATGTTCACGATTGATCCTCATGATGTCATACGCCTTTGTTGAATGGTGGATACATAATCATGTGTTGTTCTTGGATGACTTGATCATATGCTAATTGTTGCTTAATCTTAGTTGATTGCAATCTTGATGCTTGGTTTAGCTTGTTATGCATGCTCGTTTATGATCATTGCTTTCTTGATGTGTTGTTTCATGGTTGATGTATGCTTGCTGCGTAGCCTTTTACACCTGCTGTTCTGGATTTTCACATGCTGTTAATTGTGCAACTATTCTGCTTGCTGCTTTTTACACCTGTTATGTGCTGAAACATGGGTTGTTAAATGTTGTTGTGCTACATGTTGTTTTTAGATAACTGTTCTGAAGCTGAAGCGTTGTTGTAGCTGCTATTTTTGGTTTGTTTTCCTTGTTTTGGTTTGTTCTTGCATGCTCCCTTAGGCCTTTCTAGTCCAACTTAATTTTCAATTAAGCTTGGAGTAGGATAGACACTAAGAGTTTAATCCATACATGATAACAATATGTTAGTCCCTTTTAACCTCAACCTTAGGTCCACTTTTTGCATGCTAACATTAGGATAGAATTTCCTTTCGCATCCCGACCTTAGGGCCATTTTACATGACAACATTAGGACCGAGTTTCCCCTTAGACCTTCAGTGTGTCTTTCTCTTCTCTCTCAAAACAACATCAAAACACTTAACAAAGATAATGTGCATTGTATGCCACGAGCCTTAAGTACATGGAAAATGTGAACAAATGAATTTCTAACCTCATCTTAGGATACTTTGTGCACGATATGCTTGGATCGTTAGCACGGAGTATTCGATCCTATGTCATAGAATTTAGTGCGATGCATATTCCAAATAAAGTCAATTCACTTCTCTAAAACTCACAAACAAATAAAAATCATTTTCATCCTTCGTGATTGTTTGTCAAATCATTTTCAGAAAGAGTACGTTATTTTTCCGTTCTACCACAAACATGCATCGACTCTAACTGCAGGAATGGGAACTTAACATCGCTCATAAAAAACACTAAGCAACTCGTGGTGAGCCGAACTACGACTACTCTGATTTCTCATACCAGATGAGGATATGTAGGCACAAGACGATGATATCTTGGCAAGCAACCTTCCTTCATCACCTGTAGTTCTCCGAACTACGTTGACTCTAACTTTCCCATTGCACGAGGGAATACGTAGGTCTAGGACGGCAAAGTCCTATCGAGTCTCCTTTTATTTTTCCCTTTTCATTCTCATTTCTGTTTAGAAGTAAGCATCAAATAAACGTACCCTTTGATTAGACAACAAGCAAGGATCCCGTTGAGTACAACAGACGCGAGGGGGTGCTAATACCTTCCTCTCGCGTAATCGACTCCCGAACCTAGGGTTTGGTTTCGATGACCATGTCTTCTCCCTTTATGAGGTTTTCTTCGATCATTCAATTTCCCCCATTGGGATAAATAACATTCGGTGACGACTCTTCTATTTTTTTCCACAGGTGTTTTTCGCAGTTGGGACAGCTGGCGACTCTGTTGGGGACTCTGGTTCCCTATGCGAGTCAATCCTAGCGCTTGTCTGTTTCTCGTCTTTGGGTGTTTAATTTTTATGCTTTTATATTACTGTTGTATATTATTGCATTTGTATTATATTGTTGCATTTGATTACTTTTATCGTATTGCTCTACTGCTGCTGTGCTATTGGGTGGGATTGTTTCATGAGAGATAAGCCTAGTACCCGTGCTTGAGTATACACATAGGATTAGAGTGGGGCTTGTGTTGGCATGCGTAGAGCTTAATACCTACTGTTGACATGAGATTCGCGTTCAGACGAGATTTTCTTGGGTTTAGAACTATTTAAGACTTTAATATGGATATTTTAGCTAAGAAGATTTAGAGGCTTTACACTAACCCTGACTCTATGGTGGCTAAAATCATAAAATCTAAGTACTATCCTAAGACTAATGTTCTCCAGGCTAAGTTATAAGGCATACCTAGTTACATATGAATAATTATTCATAGTAGAATTTGGGTCATAAATCAAGGTAGCTGCTAGGAGATAGTGAATGGAAATAACATTAGGATTTGGGAAGACAACTGGATCATAAAAATCCTTGGACACAAGGATGGTTGGAGTTAGGGACCTCATTAATATTGTAAAAGGTTGTTGGAACTTAGACCTAATAAAGGATACATTTATTATTATAGATGACAATACTATTCTTAACATCCCTCTTAATAACTTGGATGAGGAGGAGTGCCTCACTTGGAAAGCTAGAAAAGATGGACATTACTCGGTCAGGACAAGGTACTACAAAATCAAAGAATGGAAGAGAAAAAGTAGTTTGAAATGTTCAGACAATAACAATGAGAAGGAAGTATGGGAGATAGTCTAGGGAAGCAAAGTGACCCCATAACTCAATTCCTTCTCTGAATGAAGACTGCTTAATAAAATTCTTCTTGTTAAGAAGAAGTTGGCCAATAGAAGTGCTAGAACGAATTTACTCTTTCCTAGATGTAGCTCTAAGGTGCAGGATATATACCACTACATTAAAAAATGTTGGTGGTCTAGGTATGTTTTGATATGATCACAATTAAACATCAATTTCAACGACAATCACACAGGAAATCAAAATTTCATAGGTTGGACCCTAGATAACATCAGAAGAATGGATAACATTTCCCTATTTAGATTCATACATATGATTGATAGTATATGGACAGAGAGAAGTAAAATCATCTACGAAGGGAAAAACTTACATGCTATTGAAGCCTTTCAATTAGTAAACAAAAGCTTCCTATCTTACCAAAAGGTATGGAATTAAAACACACACGAGAAAGACACCAACAACTCTGTGCACACAAGGGAACATAGAAATTATGAAAACATATAGAAACTTCACGATAAGAATGAAGGAAGGAAGGATAATATGGAGAATCAAAATATCACTTATCTGGAGATGGAGAAACCCCAGAGAGAGAGAGGGTAAAAGCAGAAAAGAAACCATAGATACGCTCTACCTTGAGAGTAGTGATAACAACAAAAAGCAAAACACTTATCCTAGAATTCAAATCAAGGAAATAACAAGAAGATCAGAAGAGATATGGCTCATAATAAGAACTCTGAAAAATCCATAAAAACGATAGAGAAAATGGAAAATACATGGATAAAAAAAATTTTCAATAACATATCTTAGAGAACGATAACGAGATCGAAGGTAAGAAAGGTAATCAAAGCAGATACCTCCAGAACCACAAAAAAAAGTTTCGTACCTTATCACTCACAGTGATGAAGTAGATGTCAATAGTCATTGGCTCTAACACTGAGAAGAAGACATGAAAATAAATGGAAAAGGATGGAAAATAAATACGAAAATGAAGAACAGCTACATTTAAAGCCATAATCAGAAATATATGAACATTGTGAGTGATTAAATTCAAACAACTAACAAAGATACTAACACAAGCTTCTATAGTATTGAGCAAGAGAAGGCCTTTGAAGATTAAAAAAGTACCTGATAAATAAAAATGGGTTAGAGTAAACACTAATGCTAGCCTTGTTGAGAAAGTGATTTGGTGGATAAGTTTGATTGTCACGAGTCCGGAAATATGCATCATCATGAAAGAGGCGATCAGACGAATAGAAAATGACGACGCTCTTGGGGTGGAAGCGATGGCTCTTAAGATATCGATGGAAAAGTCATTAAAGCTTAATCTCAAGAGAGTAGATTTTGTCTAAGACAACTTGACGCTGGTGAAAATGATACAAGACAATGAGAATATCCCTCCAATGGGTGTGGGTATGATGTGTAAGACGATGAAGAAGTTGAAGGAAGTGTTTGAAGCAGTGAACTTTAAACATACTTCGAGAAATCAAATTGTGGCGGCTCATACACTAACTAAGTTTTCTTTGTGGAATAAGACTAAATGGACCATACATAATCCTTAATTTATTTCCAAAGCCCATTTGTAATGTTTGTTTTAATATACATGGTTTTATTATATAAAAAAATTATATTTTGTTTTATTTATATATATATATATATATATATATATATATATATATATATATATATATATATATATATATATATATATATATATATATATATTTATATATATATATATATATATATATATATATATATATATATATATATATATATATATATATATATATATATATATATATATATATATATATATATATATAAAAGTATTTTTACTCAAAATAAATAATAATTTTAGTCTCAGCCATAAAGATCGATGATTTGACTTGACTTCATATGTTTACCTTAGTTTAGTAGAAATTGTGTCAATAAAAGAATTAAAATTGTGTGGTTTTAATTAAATATTATATGAATGATGTAACTTTATGCTTTTTTAATTTTTTTTAATCGCGCCACTCTGTACTATATATTTATACAAAATTATGGGTGGGTTACCACCCACCATGTCATCTAAGTTCTAGACATGGAAATAAAATTCAAACTCGCCTAAAATAGATCAATCCTTGTCTCAAATTTAACAGAGAAGCATTAATTAAACTAATGATAGTAGCAGGTGTGAGAAAATTCCAAATTTTAAAAATGAGAGTTGGGACGAGAGTGGGGTGTTGATATCCATCCACCACTCACATCCGCCCCACCCAACCTATTCAAAATTACTAAATTATGTGTATTTATTAGTTTTATTACACATTTATCTTTAAAAATATAGTAAATTATTTTGATTATTTAATATTTTAGATTTGGATTTTAAAAATTTAAGTTTAATGATAAATTTATGTTTAATGATGCTATTTAATTGAAGTATAATTTTTTTATGCTATAATGTAATAAATTATGAAGATTCAAAAACATGTAAACATGTTCTACTCTAATTAAAACGTTACGGTTTATGAAAGCGGGGCGGGGAAATCCGGCTCTATTAGTGGCGGGAATGAATGTTCAATAAAAGTCTCCAATTGAGTTTGAAGATGGGTTGGGGTGGTATAGAGAGGCGGGGATGAATGTTCAATAAAAGTCTCCAACTGAGTTTGAAGATGGGTCGGGGTGGTATAGAGAGGTGGGGACGGGGATGGTTATGCTGAAAATCAGGCATGTTCCACCCTCATTGACATGCTTACTAAGTTTTCTTGTGTTGGAAAAAAAAAACATTTGTAATCTAGTTGGTTTCACTGAAAACATAAGATAGAGAGTAGAAACTCAACTACTTAAAAACATTTTATTTTTTTTTAAACATACAAGAATGTTTCATATTAAAGATATTATAAATATTTTTGAATGTTTACGATAGAATTGATTTTAGTTTACTTTTACATTAATATATATATATATATATATATATATATATATATATATATATATATATATATATATATATATATATATATATATATATATATATATATATATATATATATATATATATATATATATATATATATATATATATATATATATATGTGTGTGTGTGTGTGCGCGCGCGCGCGTGTGTGTGTATACGCGCATGTGTGTGTGTCCGTGTGTGTGTGCGCGTGTGCGTGTATGTGTGTGCGTGTGTGTAGGTGTGTGTGTGTGTGCGCGTGTGCGTGTGCGTGTGTGTGCGTGTGTGTAGATAGATAGATAGTGTCATACCTTAATTTTTTACCCTAAGATTCTGTTTTGCATCATCTGCATAGCATAACATGCACTTCATCTTGCATAGTGTCCGAAATGTCAGTTAGAATAAATTTGTTGGATTTACAAACAAACCGGTCTAAATTTATTTCAAAATCTGACCAAACGCTGTATTTTTCCAATATGTTTATTTCGTGCTGATTATTTTGAAATGCTCATTTTGTTTTTTCGAGCACTTTTCTGTCCGACTTTTTCTTTAATCATTTTTATTTAAATAATTATTTAATTTATTTTGATTTAATTAGATATTTAATATAAATTTTTATTTTTATTAATTAATTTTATTTTTAATTTGTTTATTAATATTTTTTAAAAAAAAATATATAAAAACATAATTTTTAATTCTTTTTATTCTTATCTTATTATAAAAAACACAAAAACATAATTTTTAATTCTTTTTATTTTTGTCTTATCATAAAAAACACAAAAACATGATTTTTAATTCTTTTTATTCTTGTCTTGTCATAAAAAAACACAAAAACATGATTTTTTATTCCTTTTATTCTTGCCTTATTATAAAAAAAACATCGTGTTAATTATTATTATCATTCTTGTCTATTTTCTATTCCTATATATATGCATTAGGAAAAAAAAACAAAGGGTACAAAAAAAAGAGAAAGAACAACAAGAAAAAGGCAGAAAAAAGTTCATAAATACACACACATATAAGAGATAGAAAAAACAGAGTAATAAGGAAAAATACAAACATTAAGAAGTTAGAGTTCGATATTCCCAACACGCACAAATCGTTTTCGACAACCGCCGCATTTTAAGTCAATACCCTCCTCCGCAAGATCTGTCGTGACTCTCCAATTGGTATATTTTCTTAGCTTTTCTTGCTTTTTCATGATTAGTTGTTGTGATAATTTATGTTATTCCTGATGTTGGATTTATGTGAAAAAAATGAGGATTTAATTTGTGAAGTGTTATTTTGTTGATTTGAGAATTGAGAGAGGGAGTAGAACTCAGTGTGAAGGAAATGAGTGTTTTTGTGTTTATATGTTCTAAAAAATAAGTTTTTTACTTTACTTTTGAAAGAGTCAATAATGCTTGCCACTTATTATTATACCAATTATTTTAATTATTATTATTAAATTAATTTAGAGAAATTGATGTGGCCCCATGTGAGTTTCATTTGTGAGAAAAATAGAAAAACCTGTACACTCTTACATTTCTACATATACCTTTCCTAGTTCATGCATTTTGTTTATTCTCCTTCCATTTATTACTTTATTTATTATTATTATTATTATTATTATTATTATTATTATTATTATTATTATTATTATTATTATTATTATTATTATTATTATTATTATTATTATTTTGGTTAAGATGATTATTAATAATTGATGAAATGAAGCTCATTAATTCTTTCTTCCTACACACCTTGAACTATTATATGCGTCTTTGAGTTTATTTATTTTATTTGTCTGAGTTTTTTATTATGGCTATTTTTTTCATATTATAGAAATATAAAAAAGAAAATAAATAATTGATATTTTAGTTTAAGACCATATTAAGACAAATTATGGATTATTAGGGAAATTAGGGACTAATCCTTGTTAGGACAATTAGGTTCACAATTCATAAATAAAAATCCAAAAATACGTTAATTATTTCTAACCTCGTTTCAAAAACTAAAAAAACACCTCACACATCTCAAGCCATTTTTCCACTTTGACTTTTCAACTTTAAACCCTTTTCAAACAGAATTAGACACTAGTCATCCTTAGTTGAGATGTAATTCTCGTACCCCATGACATAGTTGAGAAAGATGTTGATTCTTTTCTACTTGAGAGAGGTATGTGGCATACTCGTCGATTCTATATTCGAGTTAGAGCCCTTTTTTAATGTGAAGCAAAGATTCATCTTTCACATATTTGTGGTGGTTTAAGTTGAGTATTCTCCTTAAGATGATAACTTGTCTCTTCTCCTAAATCAATCAACAAACCTCTCCCTTTAGAACCTTAACCACAGTCAAGAGTTCCTTACCCTTTTGAAGGGAACTACGAATGTTCTGATTCTACTTCCATCAGGATACGTATGCACGAGATGCCATGTCTTGGTTGATCGCGACTTTCTATGTCTAATACAACTTAACTGCAAGTGCACAGTCTATCGTGTAGTAATAAAAGATATCGATCCCACAGGGACTCGTAATCAAACTAGTGTTCTCGGGAGTTACTATGTTTAGCTAGGTAGATAATGTTTAAGGGAATAATTTTTGTCACTAAAGGGAACTAAAGACGTTACTTGAATTATAATTACGTGAATCGATATGCAGAAATTATGTTCTTCGGGGATTTGACCAGTTACCAGTGTATGAAATATTTTTCAGAATTTATTTAAGCAGAAAATAGTGATCTGAAGACTTTCGTCTCACGACGGTTGTTGACGCTAGTCATAATTCTAAGGGCCAAATGTACGCTTTCGTGTCCCATTCGGGGTTAAAACTATTTTTTAGAAATCTCTAAGTTCTAATTCATTTTAAAGTGCTTTCGCTGTTATTAAAACAAATGACTAGTGTTTACTATCTGGTCTTACCGCAGCTTTCGCTTGTTGGTTCGTACCTTAATTAATTTCCCACTTTCGTGGCAAAACTACTTTTAAATAAGTTCTCGCTTTCGCGACGAAGTTTATTCAGTAAATAAATTTAAACACTCAGACCATAAACAACTTTTGAAAAGGAAAGTTTTCAACCGGTTATTATCAAATCCCGTCTGAATTATTATTACATATCGATTACTCTGATTTAGCTAGACATGGATTTGGGAAAGGTAAAACATAAATAAAAACAGTAATTAATAACATGCATCATAATGAAAACTGAAATTACGATTAAAATTTAGAACCTGTAAATATTCCAATTGGCCTTTGGGCAGATCCTCCACAAATGTTGGCAGGATTCTGGTCTTTGTGCCAATTGATCGTACAAGGGAAATAGGAATTACAAAATATCAAAGAAATGCAGAGAAAGAAAAGAGAAACAAATAAGAATAAAATAATGGAAAGGATGCTCTGAAGATAAATTGGCAGCACTTCGTTGTCTGAATGCGGCTCCCTTTCTCAGCTCCCCTCCTTCCCCTTTTATAGAAATAGAATTCTAACGATTGTAATTTGAAGAAGGTGGACTTAGAGGCAGAAATATCAGGAAGTAGTGGTCCACTATTTGGGACTTTGAACTATATTATGCACGTTCATTTGAAGTTGGGCGTTTTTGCCTGCATGACGGTCGTCACGGTGTGTGACGGTCGTCACCCGTGTGACGGTCGTCATGGAGCTGTGACGGTCGTCACAGCAGCAAAATATGCATTCTGCGTTTTTCATGTTGTTTTCATCCGGTTTTCGTCCATATTTCATCTGTAATTGCTTCTTTTCTTCATATTGCTTTGTTTAGACGTGATCATCGAATACCTGCAAAATATCAGACAAATAACACGGAAAGAACCCGAAATCGGATCGAAAACAGTCAAACATCAGTTGAATTATGCATCAATATATATATATATATATATATATATATATATATATATATATATATATATATATATATATATATATATATATATATATATATATATATATATATATATATATATATATATATATATATATATATATATATATATATATATATATATATATATATATATATATATATATATATATATATATATATATATATATATATATATATATATATATATATACGATTTCGTGTTATCAAATTCCCCTAAGCTTGAATCTTTGCTTGTCCTCAAGTAAAACAGGGAAAAGTCGGCAAGCACGAGGCAGCTTCCTCATTCACCAAGTTGGGAAAAAACCGGTATTCTTAGTAGGAACAAAATGAGTACGGTGACGACACTGGACTATAAGTCTTCGGAGGTCTCCTTCTTATGCAAATCGGTCCCAGTCATGCTACTGTAGCTTGGTATCAAGGTTCTCTCGTCAGGTTCACCCTGTTTGTTCTAGCGCAATCACATTAAGCCCGTTGTCCATACACTTTCATGGCAAGTCGACCTGTTAGTGAATATGATCTCCTTTCTGTTTTGATCTTTTCATTGCTCATAAGCTTATACCATTGATTTTTCAATGAGTTTTCGTACCGTTGGGTTAAATGCTCGGGTTAGGAGCACCTAACTTAGAGGGAACGCGTCTTTATATTTTGGCTAAATGGCTTTCTTTTCATGATTTTTCATCTTTTTGGAGATCATACACTTATTTGCATTGGTCGCTCGCTTAGAAGTGTTTTAGGATGGTGCTGACTGCTAGTATAAACTACTTAGGGCTGAGTTTGCGTAGACACTTGAAACTTAGGTACACGTAGGTAGTGAAACCGACTCGCATAAACTGGAGATCTAGGGTGTCAGGACTGTACTGGTTTTGTTAGAATTGTCGTCTCGGAGTTTCAAAACTTGGTTTGAACTTGGGCGCATTCTCGTGATGCTTTTGCTTTTGAGGAACGAACGAAAAATATTTGTTTACGTCGAATAAAGTGGGGATGTTTGCGTAACGGGAAAAAGATATATAAAAGAGCTTTTATTTGCTAAAACGTGAAAATGTTCGAATAGAAATTACGGAATTAAAAGTACAAGGGAATGGGAAATAAACGCTCCGCTCCCACACTATCTTAATCAGTGTCCCCACTGATTTGAAAGAATGCGAGAGGGAAATACAAGGGAAATGAAAATATAAAGAAACTGAAAATATAGTAAACAAATAAGGAAAATAGTAACTAATCACGGCCTCTGCCTCGGTCACGTCCTCGCTCGCGTCCTCTGGCTCTGACTTGGTCGGCTCGGTCCTCAAAGCTCATTGCTCCGGTATGATAGACATAGTCGCGGAGTCCTTCGAACTGCAAGTTCAGATTCGCCAAGTTCTCAGTGATGGTTTCTTGGCCGGTTTGGAGTTGTTGCATTTGGGTCCGATGCCAAGCTTCGAACTACTCTGCTCGCTGATTCTGCTGCTGCATCATAGCGAGTATCTGGGCCTGCTGGTCGAGAGATCGACGGAGGTCTTCTTCAAAGTAGTCGGGCTCTGGACGATGGCGGCGGCGGCGGTAGGATGTACCTTCGGAAGGAAGTGGTTGCGATGCCTCCGATTGCTCAGGTCTGTCCAACTCATCTTGGATTTCGTCACCAGAATCTTGGGTGTGAGTCTGAGTTGGAGCAGCGGCAGCAGCAGGGGCATTGAGGTCAAATAGCCCGTTGGCACGATCCTCTAGGTGCATCCGGGTGCGTGATGGTAGGATGATACTTCTGACGGTTTTGCCACGCACGACCGGGTGGTACTTGCCATCGGCTCTGGAACGGATGAGGTGAGAGGCTCTGCAGTGGTCGGTGTCGAGGAACACCGAGGGGATGGCATGGAGATGCTGGAGGCGGTCACCGAGGTTCAGCCCAAGTGCAATGGCAGTAACAATCCCGCCAAAGTAAAATGGCTTAGAGCCACGGTTACAGTTGGCCTGAATGTGGGCCAGGAGGAACGGAGCGGCGTTAATGGGATCGTTGTTGAAGACACAGCGGAGAAAGAAGAGCTCTTTCGAGTTCACTTTATGGTTGCTATCCCGGGCGAAGATGGTGTTGCTCAGTGCTCGGTGGAAGTACCGGATGGTCGGGTTGTGGATATGCGTTGCGTGCAGAGAATCCCAACCATCGGCATTGATGCCGGTTAACTGGTACCAGAGCGCGAAGGCTTCGTGCTGGAACTGTTCGGTGAGGCGGGGGTGAGCATTGTCGCCGCGAGGGAACTGTAAGATGGTGGCAATCTGGTTCTGGTTCAGTTGATAGTTCGTGCCGAACATCCGGAAGCATGCGGCACCGGAGTGTTGGCTGAGGTCGCCACTAGAAGTGAAGTAGGTGAACGAACTGAGGAACTCGAGGGTGAGTTGTTCGTATGTCGGCTGCGGATTTGTGCAGAGGTTCCAGATGCCGGCTCTTTGGAGCACCCAAGTGACGCTGTCAAGGAGTCCGAGCTCCGTGAGGGATGGGCTATGCGGGTAGTGGGTCGGCTGTAACGACCGTTGATGGAAGGCGATATAGTTGGCTCGCTGTTTGTCTCCAGAGTCGCCGTCGTTGAACACGATACTGCTGAGGTCTGGGGTTTCGTTGTTTCTCGCCATTGTTGGAGGATGCTGAGAAATGTGGATGGAGTTGGTTCTGTGGAGTGAAAAAATGGTACAAAAGTGTATTAGGAAGTTGAGATGGGAGTTGGAATATATGGAGCAAGGTGGGGAAAACAAAAATTGGGAGTGGGGTGTGAGTTTTTTATGATTGGGAGTTGAAAGGATATGAGTGGGAGAGAAAACGCAACCCCTGTTATAGCAGATAACAGTTTTGGGCTCGTGACGGTCGTCACGTATCTGTGACGGTCGTCACCCGTGTGACGAGCGTCAGGCTTCTGTGACGGTCGTCACACCAGCAAAATCTGCAGAACGCAGAATTTTGCTATGGGGGTGTTCTTGCAATGGTTTGGAGGCCTATTATTGATATGGCAATGCTTTATATCGGCCAAGAAACATAGGATAACATAAAAACAGAATAAATGAATATAGAATATAATTGAAATAACAAGTAATTAGAATGATTGTAATGTATTACATAAGGAAATTAACAATGCAAAAATCAAAATAATTGAAAACGGACGGAAAGTAGAAAAACTAAACTAAACTAAAGCTAATATCTAGTCTTTTCGTGCCTTCAATTCATCAAACTTCCGGGCGTAGTAGTCGAGCTGGTCACAGACTAAGTCCATGAAGACTACGAGTTCGCTGTGTATGCTTGTGATGTCGTCTTTTACAGTAGTCAGAGCTGCGCCAACGTTGTCCAAGCGGTGCAGAACAATATCCATTTTGTCAGTGGTTTCCTCAGGAATGGGCTCAGGATAGGTGTTGTAATACGGAGGGGTCGTAGGGTCTACCTCAGCTTCTGATACAGCATCCTCATAGTACATATAATCGTGTGCTTCAGAGATGTGACCACTATCGTACATGTAGTTTTGTGGTGTTGATTGAGGTGAAGGAGGTCCCATAGGCTAATCCAATTCATAAAGCCAGTTGTCCTTGTTATGGATACTTGTCATCTGATGATTTGACAATGTGAATAGCTGGACAGGTTTGTCATTGATGAGGTACTCGTAAGGTCCAGGTCCCATAGTTCTTAAAATGCGCCTGTTAAAGCAAAACTGGATATTCATGGGTCGGATGGTGCCAAAACTAGTGCTTGCATTTAAGTGGAATCTAAGGCCAAGCTCGTGGGAAATCATTGTCACGAGGCCTCCTATTAGAATAGGTGATTGTGGGTCCTGAGTGAGGCGTCGGAAGGATCTCATCATAAAAGGTATTGCATTCACTGTACGTCCCTGAGAAGCACAGAACATGATGAATAACTCTTCTTTAGATACTGTAGTAATATTTTCTTCTTTACCGAAAAGGGTGTGAGCTAGTATCTTATGAAAGTATCTGAAAGCTGGGTTATGAATCTCATCATTATACATGCTGTTTGGGTCAGGGTGATAGTCGCCTGTGATTCTACCCCAGAACTGGTTGAGTTCAAAATCTAGATCGTAATCTTCGGCACTGATGAACATATGTGGTCCGTTAGGAAATCCTAGGAGGTTAGCTAATGACATCCGGCTATGGGTTTGGTCCATTCCAAACATCCTAAAGGTGATCAGTTCTGTGTTGGATCCAAAACCATATTTGGGTAAGTACCTGAAGGAACTAAGGAATTCGTAGGTGAGGTCCTTATAGGTAGCAAAACGGATTTTCAAAGCAGTGTTCTCCCAGCCTAGTTGATTGAACAGGTATTGGATGCTATTAGTGATTCCTAGTTTCTCCATGGTAGACTTATCATAATACAGCGTTAAGGCTATTTCTCTTTCAGTTAATGCTTCAAATCTTGCCTTTTGAGCTAATACTCGAAAATGAACCTTTGTGAAGTCGTACGCGGCCATACTTGCAGGTAAGTCGGAGAAAAACAGGAGGAAGGTTTTGAAGACTTTTAAAATCCTGAAAAGTTTAAAACAGAAATTTGAAGTCAGGATTTTTAAAAACAAAAAGCGGTAAAAAAAACAAAAATAAAAGAGAAAAATAAAATAAAATAATTAAAATAAAAGAAGGTAAAAATAGTAGCAATTTTAAGTTTAGAATTTTTGTTAAAGTTTCAAAGTAGAATTTTAAATAAAAATGAGAATGAAATACAGTAACGAGGAAAATGCGGGAAAATTAGGTTGCCTCCCAGTAAGCGTTGTTTTTAACGTCTAAAGCCTGACGATAGCTTGGTGACAAGCTATTCGGGTGTTTGAGCTGGAGGCTCAAGCAATGCTATACTGTAGACTTGAGGGCTGTTTTCGTTCTTATTATAATGTTTTAGACGTTGCCCGTTTACGATAAACGGTACATTCGTCCTATCGGTAATTTCAACAGCTCCACTCTGAAGTACTTTAGTCACTTCATAAGGTCCGGACCATCTAGATTTTAGTTTACCTGGGAAGAGTTTTAATCTTGAATTAAATAGCAATACGATGTCTCCCACACTGAATTGTTTCTTGACTGAACGTTTATCATGCCACTTTTTAGTTCGTTCTTTGTAGATACGGGCATTTTCGTAAGCATCCAATCGAAGTTCTTCTAATTCATGTAAGTTCAAGATTCGTTTTTCTCCTGCCTCGGTGTAGTTGAAATTGAGTGTCTTAATGGCCCAGAAGGCCTTATGCTCTAATTCTACAGGGAGATGACAGGATTTATCGTAAACTAATTTGTAGGGTGTAGTACCTATTGGTGTCTTGAAAGCGGTCCTATAAGCCCATAAAGCTTCATTTAGCTTTGATGACCAATCTTTCCTTGAGGTAGCGACAGTCTTTTCCAATATCTATTTTATTTCCCTGTTCGAGACCTCTACTTGGCCGCTAGTTTGCGGATGATAGGGTGTAGCTACGCGGTGTCGGACTCCATATTTAGAAAGAAGTTTATCAAAGATTCGCGATATGAAGTGTGATCCGCCGTCACTAATGACGAGTCTAGGTACACCGAATCTAGGAAAGATTGTGTTTTTGAAGAGTTTGATTACTACTCGTGCGTCATTTGTTGGAGCAGCAATGACTTCTATCCATTTAGACACATAGTCTACCGCGACGAGTATGTAGTTATTACCAAAAGAAGGCGGGAATGGTCCCATGAAATCTATTCCCCATACGTCAAAGATTTCTACCTATAAGATTCCTTTCTGAGGCATTTCATCGCGTCGTGAGATGTTGCCAGTTCGTTGGCATCGATCACATTTTAGCACAGCGATGTGAACGTCTTTCCAGAGGTTAGGCCAAAATAAGCCGGCTTGGAGAATCTTAGCACACGTCTTGGATGTACTAGCATGACCACCATATGGTGCTGAATGGCATTGGGAAATGATATTTTCTATTTCTTCCTCTGGGACACAGCGACGGTATATGTTGTCGGCCCCTCTCTTGAAGAGTAGAGGTTCGTCCCAATAATAGTGTTTCAGATCGTGGAAGAATTTCTTCTTTTGCTGATAAGTGAGATCCGGTGGAAGCACGCCTGCAGCTAGGTAATTAACGATGTCAGCATACCAAGGTAATGTGACTTGGGCATAGACGGCTTCTACGGTTTTTTCGAGTTCTGGACCTTCCGAGATTAAGTTGGGCATGTCACTTTCTAATTTGGCTATCAGATGTTCGTACGGGAAATTGTCATTTATCGGTACTGGTTCATGTTTGATGCCTTCTATTCGGGATAAGTGATCTGCAACAACGTTCTCGGTTCCTTTCTTATCTTTGATTTCTAAGTCAAACTCTTGTAATAACAGGATCCATCTCAATAATCTAGGTTTGACATCCTTTTTGCTTATTAGGTACCTAATGGCAGCGTGGTCTGTGTATATGATAATTTTTGCTCCTACTAAGTAAGAACGGAATTTGTCAAGCGCAAATATAACGGCTAGAAGTTCCTTTTCTGTTGTAGCGTAGTTCATTTGGGCAGGATCTAAGGTTCTACTGGCATAGTAGATGGCATGGAGTTTCTTGTCCTTCCTTTGTCCTAGAACTGCGCCTACGGCATAATCACTCGCATCGCACATGATTTCGAACGGTAGTCGCCAATCAGATGGTTGCATAATCGGTGTGGTGATAAAGGCTGATTTTAATGTTTCGAATGCTTTTAGACAGTCGTCGTCAAAGACGAACTCAACATCTTTCATCAACAGGCCGGTCAGAGGTTTTGTGATTTTTGAAAAATCTTTTATAAATCTTCGGTAGAAACCGGCATGTCCTAGAAAACTCCGTATTTCTCGTACGGATTTTGGAGGTTGGAGATCTTTTATAATCTCTATTTTAGCTTTGTCGACCTCAATTCCTTTATTTGATATGACATGTCCTAGAACTATTCCTTGTCGGACCATAAAATGGCATTTTTCCCAATTTAGGACGAGGTTCACTTTTACACAACGTTCTAATACCATTTTTAAGTTTTGTAGGCATCCTTCGAAACTTTGTCCACATACCGAGAAATCTTCCATAAATACTTCCAGGATGTCGTCTATGAAATTTGCGAAGATTGCCATCATGCATCTCTGGAAGGTTGCTGGAGCATTACAAAGTCCGAACGGCATTCGGCGGTAAGCAAAAGTACCATAAGGGCATGTGAATGTAGTCTTTTCTTGGTCATCAGGATGAATGGGAATTTGGAAAAATCTTGAATAACCATCTAGATAGCAGAAATATGAATGTTTGGCTAATCTTTCCAACATTTGGTCTATGAATGGTAACGAGAAGTGATCCTTTCATGTGGCTTTGTTAAGCTTCCTATAATCAATGCACATCCTGCTTCCAGTCACGACTCTTTTTGTTATTGATTCGCCTTTTTCGTTCTTAACTACTGTTACTCCTCCTTTCTTTGGTACGACATGAACTGGGCTAACCCATTCACTATCGAAGATTGGATAGATGATTCCTGCGTCTAGCAATTTCTTTACTTCATCTCTGACTACAGTGCTTAGGATGGGGTTCAGTCTTCTCTGATGCTCTCTAGAGGTTTTACAGTCTTCCTCTATTGTAATTCGATGCATACAGATTGAAGGGCTTATACCTTTTAGATCGCTTATGTTATAGCCTAACGCGGTGGGGTACTTCTTTAGGACTTCTAATAGCTTTACGGTTTCTAGTTGTCCTAAGTTGGTGTTGACTATCACTGGTCTTTTTAGTTCATCGTCTAGGAATTCATATCTAAGATTTTTGGGTAGTGTTTTAAGTTCTAAAGATGGGTTCTTCGGACCTGGCATATGGTTTGGGGTCAGTGCTAAGCTTTCGCTTAGGCTGTCGTCTTTATACGGTTTACGCCAATCATCGTCTTCAGAAATATCGGGTATTTGAATCTTTATTATTTCTGAATACGTGGTCTCTTCATTTTCAAGTTCTCTTATGCATTCGTCAATTTCATCTACTAAATAGCAGGTATCGTCTATGGCTGGTGCTTGCAAGAACTTGGTGAGAATGAACTCTATCTTTTCTTCTCCTACTTCGAATGTTAGCCTTCCTTTCTTCACGTCTATAATAGCTCCGGCTGTAGCTAGGAACGGTCTTCCTAGGATAATTGGGGTAACAGAGTCCTCTTTGATGTCCATGATTATGAGGTCGGTTGAGATGTAGAATTGTCCTATGCGTACTGGAACGTTTTCCAGTATTCCGACGGGGTATTTTACTGATCGGTCAGCTAATTGTACGGACATTTTGGTTGGTCTTAGGTCTCCCATATTCAGCTTTTTGCATATAGATAAAGGTATAACACTAATACTGGCTCCTAAATCGCATAGAGCTTTGTCTATTACGAACTTTCCTATGACGCAGGGTATGGAAAAACTACCTGGGTCTTTTAATTTAGGAGGCATGCGGTTTTGAATAATTGCGTTACACTCTGAAGTAAGTGTAACTGTTTCGTTATCCTCGATCTTTCTCTTATTTGACAGGATTTCTTTGAGAAATTTAGCGTATGACGGCATTTGAGTTATTGCTTCTGTAAAAGGAATAGTGATATTCAACTATTTAAGGAGCTCTACAAATTTCTTAAACTGTCCTGAAGTTTTGGAGTTTATTAATCTTTGAGGATAAGGGATAGGTGGTTTATATGGCGCTAGAGGTGCTTGCGTTTTTTCACTTGCGGTATCCTCCTTCTCGTTGCCTTCCTTCTTCTCTAACTCGGATTCCTTTTCTGCTTGTTCAGTTGGTTTTTGTTGCATGGCTGAGTTTTCGGTCCTCGGATCGTTTGGTTCGTCCAATTTTTTTCCACTTCTTAATATGACAGCATTTGCTTGGCCTTTTGGATTCTGTTCGGGTTGTCCAGGAAATGTGCCAGCGGGTGCGGCAGCAGAGACTTGTTGTTGAGCCACTTGTGATATCTGTGTTTCTAACATTTTATTGTGGGTGGCTAAAGCGTCTACTTTTCCGGTCAACTGTTTAATTTGCTCGCTAGTGTGTACGTTTTGATTCAGGAATTCTTTGTTTGTTTGAGCTTGAGTAGCTATGAATTTTTCCATCATCAACTCGAGGTTTGATTTCCTAGGTGCAGTCTGAGCAGCAGCTGGTTTCTGATATCCTGGCGGAGCAGTAGGCATTTGCAATGCATTATCGCTTTTGTAAGAAAAATTTGGATGATTTCGCCAACCTAGGTTATAGGTATTTGCGTAAGGATTTCCTTGAGCATAATTTACTTGGTCTGGTGGGATTCCGGCTAGCAATGGGCATTCGGGCGCATTATGAGTGGTGCTTCTGCATAACTCGCAGTTTGGAGTTACGGCAGCGACGGTTGCAGTGGGGTTAACGGTCAGACTGTCAATTTTCTGTGCTAGAGCATCTAATTTAGCGTTGAACTTTTCAAGGCTGCTGATCTCGTACATCCCATCTTTCGCTGCGGGTTTCTCTGTTGGAGTGCGTTCACCTCCCCATTGGCAGTGGTTCTGAGACATGTTTTCGATTAGTTGATAGGCTTCGTCGTATGGCTTATCCATAAGTGGACCGCCCGCGGCGGCGTCTACCGTTAATATGGTATTGTATAAAAGCCCATTATAGAAAGTATGGATTGTCACCCAGTCTTCTAGACCGTGGTGAGTACATGTTCTCATCATATCTTTGAATCGTTCCCATGCTTCGTAAAGAGATTCAGTATCTTTTTGTCGAAATCCGTTGATTTGAGCTCTAAGCATAGCAGTTTTGCTTGGCGAAAAATATCTCGCTAAGAAGACGTTCTTCAACTGTTCCCACGTCGTAACGGAGTTGGATGGTAAGGATTGTAACCATGTCCACGCTCTATCTCTAAGAGAGAAAGGGAAAAGACGAAGTCTTATTGCGTCTGGAGTTACTCCATTTGCTTTCACTGTGTCTGTGTATTGTACAAACTTTGTTAAATGTTCGTTTGGATCCTCAGTTGCATTTCCTGAGAATTGGTTTTGTTGTACAGCTGACAACAATGATGGTTTCAGCTCAAAATCGTTTCGAGTAATAGCTGGGGCAGCAATGCTACTTCTAGGCTCCATCTGAGAGGGTGTAGCGTATGTCTTCAACGGTTTGTTTTGAGGTAATTCAGCCATCTTCGATTCTTCTTCGGATTAGGGAATGGGAGTGAGAGGATTGGGAATGTTATGTTTGAGTTGGTACTCAATGATGCGACTTCTTAAATGTAAGAAGCTCTCTAGTTCTGTGACTGAAGGTTTTAAAATATCGCCTTGTGGGCGATTACTTGGCATACAATCGACAGAACTAGTAAAGGAAAAATGAGAATAGTTAACCTAGTCTATACGGCGTAACAGAAGGTTACACTATTGACTAAACGGGTCCCCGACAACGGCGCCAAAAACTTGATCGCGACTTTCTATGTCTAATACAACTTAACTGCAAGTGCACAGTCTATCGTGTAGTAATAAAAGATATCGATCCCACAGGGACTCGTAATCAAACTAGTGTTCTCGGGAGTTACTATGTTTAGCTAGGTAGATAATGTTTAAGGGAATAATTTTTGTCACTAAAGGGAACTAAAGACGTTACTTGAATTATAATTACGTGAATCGATATACAGTAATTATGTTCTTCGGGGATTTGACCAGTTACCGGTGTATGAAATATTTTTCAGAATTTATTTAAGCAGAAAATAGTGATCTGAAGACTTTCGTCTCACGATGGTTGTTGACGCTAGTCATAATTCTAAGGGACAAATGTACGCTTTCGTGTCCCATTCGGGGTTAAAACTATTTTTTGGAAATCTCTAAGTTCTAATTCATTTTAAAGTGCTTTCGCTGTTATTAAAACAAATGACTAGTGTTTACTATCTGGTCTTACCGCAGCTTTCGCTTGTTGGTTCGTACCTTAATTAATTTCCCACTTTCGTGGCAAAACTACTTTTAAATAAGTTCTCGCTTTCGCGACGAAGTTTATTCAGTAAATAAATTTAAACACTCAGACCATAAACAACTTTTGAAAAGGAAAGTTTTCAACCGGTTATTATCAAATCCCGTCTGAATTATTATTACATATCAATTACTCTGATTTAGCTAGACATGGATTTGGGAAAGGTAAAACATAAATAAAAACAGTAATTAATAACATGCATCATAATGAAAACTGAAATTACGATTAAAATTTAGAACCTGTAAATATTTCAATTGGCCTTTGGGCAGATCCTCCACAAATGTTGGCAGGATTCTGGTCTTTGTGCCAATTGATCGTACAAGGGAAATAGGAATTACAAAATATCAAAGAAATGCAGAGAAAGAAAAGAGAAACAAATAAGAATAAAATAATGGAAAGGTTGCTCTGAAGATAAATTGGCAGCACTTCGTTGTCTGAATGCGGCTCCCTTTCTCAGCTCCCTTCCTTCCCCTTTTATAGAAATAGAATTCTAACGGTTGTAATTTGAAGAAGGTGGACTTAGAGGCGGAAATATCAGGGAGTAGTGGTCCACTATTTGGGACTTGGAACTGTATTATGCACGTTCATTTGAAGTTGGACGTTTTTGCCTGCATAACGGTCGTCACCCGTGTGACGGTCGTCATGGAGCTGTGACGGTCGTCACAGCAGCAAAATATGCGTTCTGCGTTTTTCATGTTGTTTTCATCCAGTTTTCGTCCATATTTCATCTGTAATTGCTTCTTTTCTTCATATTGCTTTGTTTAGACGTGATCATCGAATACCTGCAAAATATCAGACAAATAACACGGAAAGAACCCGAAATCGGATCGAAAACAGTCAAACATCAGTTGAATTATGCATCAATATATATATACGATTTCGTGTTATCATTGGCGAGCATACTTAGGAATAACACCTTAGGTCTCCTTTTTCTTTTAACCCTTTAGCAGACAAAATAACAAATAACACATTAAAACAAGAGGTTCCTGTAGAGTACTACAGATACTTTGGATGCTAGCACCTTCCCTAGGTATAACCAACCCCTGAACCTTATATTCTCTTATGCTTTGCATTGTATTGCATATTTTGGGTTATTCGCTCGTTTTCCCTTCCCTTGGATAAATTAAAGATCAGTGGTGAATAATGACTTGTGATTCAAGTTAATCAATAACTTGATATCCAATTCTCACTGCAACAGAAATGGAGACTTCATTGGGGACAAAGAGAGTTCCTCCTAACTTGTTTATCTGTGTTATTATTGTGTATATATGTATATGTTTATCTATATATTTTTTTATACTTTGGGTTATCATCTCTGTGTGGTGAGAAAAGTCCTACACCCGGACTTGAGTGTACTTATGATAGGAAGGTGATATATTTGAGGAGGCTTATAGGGAGTTGATTCCCGACCAAGCTGATTTAAGAAATCATCACTCAGTTGAGGCCCTCTTGAGAATAGTATTGTTGAAGGAGTATTCATGAAAACACTTACTATTTCCGACCTAGGAGTCCGTGACACTGAGAACCTTTAGTTACCATTAACTCAACTTGGCTTACTTAGGACGTAGTGCGATGACTATGAGGGAGTATTCCCAAAATAGTTGATACGCGATACTACCGAGTATTCGGGGAGTTGATAATATTAGAAAGATGGACTAATGACTTTGGGAACCTTTTAGAACCCTTGTTCTGCAGGTACTTTGAACCCTTAGTCCACACCACTTGGGATGGGTAGACCGTTACTTCATGCTCGCTGATGTTTAAACCTGGATTTGTGTTCATTTGAATGTATATATCTATATATGTGGATCTGTGTATACCTATGCTTGAACATACACGCACTCATAAGCATCATGTTCATAAAAGTTACATGGAATTCAAAGCTTTTGTTTACAAACATCATAGGTTTTACCATTGGATTATGAGATTATACCCTATTTTTAATAAAATGAGATTTTCAGTTATCAAAAGTATAGTCCACTTTGTGGTGTTTGCAAACATAACCTTTGAGTTCCTTGAAACCTATATGCATTGGTGCATTTGCATTCTTCATTAGCATTACATTCTTTGCATCTCAGGTTCTCACTTTTGCTTTTTCCTTCAAAGAGGAGGCAAACTAATTCATCAGTATGATACTCGGGCCAGTCAAAGAAATAAAATGAAGAACATTGAGCAATAAAACCATAAACTTCGTAAGGAGGTGACTACTTTGAGGGATGGTGTGGAAATGCTCTCTGCTTTGGTTGAAACTCTGGTTGCTACTCAAAGTCAACCTTCTCCTCATTTTTCTCAAACTCCGCTTCAAAGGACCGTGATTTCTAAAATCATGTCAATGCCCATTCCTATGACTCCCATTAGCGCTTCTAACAACTCTAAGAAGCTTGTGGAAGGTTTACCCAAGGAGAAGGATCAAGCTGTTAATGCTATTTTACGAGAGAAACATGGAAGATCTCGTAACAAAAGTAAACAACATGTGGATAAGTTTGACCTGGTCTTAATGGCTTATTCTGAATTATATCCTGCTTTAGAAGAGAAGAATTTGGTGCAAACAAAGATTCTGCCGACCATCCCAAAGAATCTACCATGGTGGTTTAAGTATGATCGTTTTTGTCCATTTCATCAAGGGGCATCCAGTCATGATATTGAACATTGTTTTGCTTTGAAGGCCGAAATACAAAAGTTAGTGCAAAGCGGTATTTTGTATTTTGAAGATTCTGGATCCGGTGTCTCAACAAGTTTGTTACCCAAGTATGGAAACATGGAGGAAGGATATCTCAGAGAATATTGTATCTCTGATGTGAATTCAATGAAAATATCTTTAGTAGATATGCACGCCAATTTATGTAGGTTTACCCATTATGAGCATAATCACGCTTCTTGCAAAATTTGTTCAAAGAATTCTCGCGGATGTTATATAGTGAAGAGGGATCTCCAAGATATGTTGGATCAGAAACTGCTTCATATCGCTAGAGAAAGGGTGAATGTCATAATTCTGCATTTTAATATGCCAGAGCCAGTGGTGATTACTTGCAACAGTAAAAAGTCTTCTCCTGTGCCTTGTGGATATGATGCTACCACGCTAGAAGGTGATAAGAAAGTTCATGTTGATGTTTCTCCTATCGCTCGAGTAATTCTGAATTGTCAATCACAGCTTCGTTAGAGAACGCATCATAGTCATGCTCAAAAGAAGTTTGACCCAATCCCAATGGCTTATAGTCAATTTTTGCCCTATTTTACCCGAAACTCGATAATGGCACCCAGAAAGACCATAGCCATGAAATCACACCCTTTTTGGTTAAATCCATATACTGGTTGTCCATTTCATAATGGAGCAGTGGGGCATCTGGTTGAAGAGTGCAAGGTTTTCCAAGAAAAGGTTCAAGAGATGATCAACGATGAGGTGTTGACTTTCAAGGGAGGAAGCTCATCTGTGAATGAAACACCTTTATGCTGATGGATATGAAGGGTCAAGAGAGTCCTTTCGAGTTGGTGAAATCAGGAGAAGAACTCATTCCGAAGATCATCAGGTTATTTGTTTGTTTTCTTGCATTTGTTATTATTTCTTTGATTATAAAAGCATGATTTGCATGTAAAAACTTGTTTGTTTTGAATGATTAATGCAATAAACATGTTTGTCTTGAAGAAATCCATTTGTATTTACTCAAAAAATGATTTTTCATGTTTTATAATACCAATTTTACCCAATCTCTTGCTTTGCTAGAGAATTGGGAGCAGGATGACGAAATAAAAAATGCAAGATCTCTTGTCGCATGCTTTTGAATAAAACTCGGCTGATAATGTAAGGCATTGTTTCAAATCCCAAACACCGGAGATATAAGGGAGATAAACAATTATTAACCTTTTGAGCCTTGAAGTAGGAGTTTTATTTTTCAAATTAAAAAAAAAAACTCAAACTTTACCTAGGGCAGGGTAGTTCCCAGTTAAGCTGATCGAGCGTCCAGACTTTTAAAAAAAGGGAGGAGTGAACATTCGAGAATCCATTCCTCACATACTAGGAGGATGGAAGTCAAATCCATAATAATTATCCCTCGACTATCTAAAGAGTGAGATAGTCACAATCCTTTCAAAAGGGTCAAAATGACTTAGAGTCACACGACTTGTTCATAAATCACAAAAAAATAAAATAAAATATAAATAAAGAAAAAAGTCTGCTAAGTCAAAACCTATGAAGAAGATTTAAGCAAAACCGGGACATCCCGCTGGACTCCAAAGTCAAATCCAAAAGACTCAGTCTGGGAAAAAGTTAGGAAATAAAAAATGAGAAAAGCGAAAACAAAGGATTACACAGAAAAATCCTCAACAAAGGACAAAGTCGTGTGATCAAACACCAAAAGCAAAAAGGTAAGTGACTGCCATGTCCAAAGCCTCAATGGTTTCTCAACCATATCAGAATCCTCTTGAGAGATGAGTGCTCGCGTCAATTAGCTGAATGTAGGGCTGAAGAACATAACAAAGAATGGGTGGGTACAAATAAACTTTGAGCCTTTATCCTTTATTTCTTAAACTGTGAACCAAGCCACGATACAACCCTCAAAAGACCTAATTGAAGCAGGGTTTATTTTGAAAGCATACTCAATAAGATAACGTTTCCTAACTCCTATGAGCTATGCTCAAATTTGTGTTGGCTTTGTAAAATAAATCAATTTTATATCCTAACTAGTGATTCGGTCACAAGTTATTGTGATGTATTTTCAATAAAAACTTCAAGACTAACATGTGTGTTGCATTAGCAATTTCAGGATTAACATTTTTCTGCTTGCTAACACTTCTTGACATCATAGAAGTTTGCATACGAACAACAATGATGAGCTTAATCTTTTGAGACTTGAGAATTTGATGATGAATGGCGAATTATTTCAAAAGGATTATCATATCCAGGGGCATATTGCCTGGAGACTCTACTGAATAGGGGAAAGTTGTTTCTCGGTTGTTGTTTTCACAGTCTGACCATTACTGAGGGGAAAGTTTGAAGACCCGGTTATGCATAATACAGTCAATCCGAGGTAGTTATGTCGAGATTCGAAAAATTTCTCCAGGAGTTGGAAGACATTGGAACATCTTGGATGCCAAGTTTTTTGTAAAATCCTCTTGGAATGACTTCTTCTCATAAACCATGTGATCTGGGGCATTTGAGAATTGAAGACTTTCATCCATTCAAAAAAATTGTTGTTCGAAATGGCGACCACCATGCAGTTTATCAATCCAGAACTACTTTATTCTCACAACATTCTTCACCCATGTCCCCAGTAAGTCTCTACTTCAGATGGTCTTGACAATTCCCCGATGAAAATCTACTTCAAGCAGTTATGGCAAGATTGATGCAAAAAAAATTCCTAGTTTGGTGATCTAAGAATTCCCAGTGAATGTCCTTGGCTTCAAACCTTCCCAGTGAAGTATATGTTCATTTCCCTCCTCAACGAATTTCTTACGACTTTAATCTTCCCCAGCGAAATGGATGTTTATTTCATCCCCCATGGCGTCTCAATTATGACATCTACAACTAGGACTTTAATCTTCCCCAGCGAAGTGGATGTTTATTTCATCCCCCATGGAGTCTCAACTCTGACACGTGCAACTACGACTTTGATCCGAGTTTCCCCAATGAAGCGGATATTTATTTTATCCTCTATGAAGTCTCTCCAATCATGAGTTTGACCCTTAAGTGAAGTCATGATGTTCATCCTCAAATGGAGTGCTCTCTTTTCCCCAAAGAATTTTGAAACCTTGAAGCAAGATTGTGATTCCATGTGTGGCTTTCCATTCACCCTAGTTATGCTTCTATCTTGTGAAGATTGACCAAGTATCCGTGTCGAGATGTTTATTTTATCTCCAGTCTTCTTCTCTTGTTTGTTTTTCCAGCATAAGCATAACACGTCATACATTCATTCATATAGATATACATGGCATATGTGTATTTTACCTTTTTGTTCTTTCACTTTGGCTGTGTTTATCCCCAAAGTGACTGGGTTTGTCTTCTCCCTCCAAGTAGAGTCGTCAACCCTAGGCAGAAAAAGCACAACATTTCTAAATTCCCCACTGAGTTCGATCCTCGTGGGAGATGGTTGCTTTAGTTTTCTTTTCCATTCTTGGATAAAGATAAACCCCAATTAAGTTCATTCCTCAATGGATAGAGTCTTGTTTGACCATTCCTCTTCGATTACTTCCTGAATTGAGCTTTGGCCCCTGACAATTACAATTTTGGATATCTCCATGCTTTTGAACCTGGATTGAGCGTGCATTTATTTTGCACTTTGACTCCCCAGGAAGAATCTGTTTGAAGATCATCATTGAAGACAAAATATCTATCCAAAAATGTTACAACATTCTCTTAGCAATTTATACCCAGACAATAAGTGATAGATCTTTATTTAAGCAGTTTGTTTCATTCTCATGTTTTCTATTTAGATGGCAGATGACAGTCTCCTTAAGACAGTTTGTCTATCCCCAATGATTCTATCAAAATCACCAATTTATCCTCCATCGAATGGCATCTCTCTAGAAATCCGTCAGAGAAGTTTGTTGAAGACTTTACAAGTGTTTCTCTTTATTTGAGAATTCCTGATACAAGGACTCCATTTACTTCAATGCAACTTCAAATTACAGAAATATTGCTCCTCAGTGATGTTCTCCCCAGTTAGTCCATTACTCAATTTGTTTCCATCAAAGGGCATCTCTCTGAGAATTTTGATGAAGATTCAAATGATTTTTCTCTTTATTTGAGAAGACATGTTTTACAAATCAATCGGCCTACATCTCTTTTGAAGATCCTCGGTGAAACTTCCTAATCTCCAACAAATTATGGATTCCCGTTGAAGTCATAGATCTCCAATGAAATTCCAATTCCCTATGAAAATACTTTCCCATAAGTATTCACCTTTCCAGGAAGAAACTGAGACCCGTTCATGGCATACAACCTTGAAGAGTGGGGAGGTTTATTTTTACCCTTTTCAAGTGAAGACTTGATAAAAGAAGAACTGAGACCCGTGGCATACAACCTTAAAGCATGGGGAGGTTTATTTTTACCCTTTTCAAGTGAAGACTTGATTAAAGAAGAACTGAGACCCGTTCATGGTATACAACCTTGAAGCGTGGGGAGGTTTATTTTTACCCTTTTCAAGTGAAGACTTGATTAAAGAAGAACTGAGACCCGCTCACGACATACAACCTTGAGGCGAGGGGAGGTTTATTTTACCCTTTTCAAGTGGAATACTTGATTAAAGAAGAAACTGAGACCCGTTTACGACATACAACCTTGAAGCGAGGGGAGGTTTATTTTACCCTTTTCAAGTGGAATACTTGATTAAAGAAAAAACCGAGACCTGTTCATGGCATACAACCTTGAAGCGAGGGGAGATTTATTTTACCCTTTTCAAGTGGAATACTTGATTAAAGAAGAAACTGAGACTCGTTCATAGCATACAACCTTGAAACATTAGGGAAGTTTATTTTATCTTTTATGGATCATTTAGTTAAAGAAGAAGTTGAATCAATTTTGATCATGGAAGTTTATTTCAGGTTATTACCTTTGCTTAGGCTATCATGTACCTGATAATAGGTAATATACGTTCCTTTATTTCAATTGGATACCTTTGCTTAGGCTACCATCTGTTGGTAGTAGGTTATCCTTCCTTTCAAGTTTCTTGCTTGTTGCTCAGGCTACCATATGTCTGGTAGTAGGCAATACACATTTTTATTCTATTTGGAGATACCATGTGTTAAAGTTACCTTGTGATCATCATTTTGTAAGTCTCCTCTCTAATGGAGTTAAGTCTTATCCCCAGTGGAGTCAGATCTTTCCCCCGTGGAGTCTTGTTTGCTAAGTTGTTCCTCGTCGGGCCTTCCTTTATTTAACTATGTTTCAGTGTTTTCTGTATGCTGTTATCCCCTGTGACGTCATTCCTCACAAGATTTCTGTCTTGCATATCATATCATATCATAAGCATTTTGTGGCGTCTTAGGGCCAAAATTTGTGCATGTTTGTATTTAAGTCTCTCCTATCACGTTGAGACGAATATTTCAATCTCCGCATCTCCGGATAGAAGAAACTTAAATAGGGGCATCTGTCATACCCTAATTTTGTACCCTAACATTTTGTTTTGCATCATCTGCATAACATAGCATGCATTTCATCTTGCATAGTGTCCGAAATGTCAGTCAGAATAAATTTGTTGGATTTACAAACAAACCGGTCTAAATTTATTTCAAAATCTGAGAAAACACTGTATTTTTCCAATATGTTTATTTCACGCTGATTATATTGTGCCTTCATTTTGTTTTTTCGAGCACTTTTCTGCCAGACTTTTTATTTTGTTTTAAATCATTTTTACTTAAATAATCATTTAATTAGATATTTAATATAAATTTTTATTTTTATTAATTAATTTTATTTTTAATTTGTTTATTAATATTTTTTTAAAAAAAAACATAAAAACATGATTTTTAATTCTTTTTATTCTTGTCTTATTATAAAAAATACAAAAACATAATTTTTAATTCTTTTTGTTTTTGTCTTATCATAAAAAAACACAAAAAAAACATGATTTTTTAATTCTTTTTATTCTTGTATTGTCATAAAAAATACAAAAACATGATTTTTAATTCCTTTTATTCTTGACTTATTATAAAAAAATAAAAAATATTGTGTTAATTATTATTATCATTTTTGTCTATTTTCTAGTCATATATATATGCATTAGAAAAAACAAAGGGTACAAAAAAAAAGAGAAAAAACAACAAGGAAAAGGCAAAAAAAAAAGTTTAGAAATACACACACATACAAGAGATAGAAAAAGCAGAGTAATAAGGGAAAAGACTAACACTAAGAAGTTGAAGTTAGATATTCCCGACACACAAACCGTTTTCGATAACCGCCGCATCTGAAGTCGACAGCCTCCTTCGCAAGATTTGTCGTGACTCCCCAATTGATAAATTTTCTTAGCTTTTCTTGCTTTTTCATGATTAGTTGTTGCAATAATTTATGTTATTCCTAATGTTGAATTTATGTGAAAAAATGAGGATGTAATTTGTGAAGTGTTATTTTGTTGATTTGAGAATTGAGAGAGGGAGAAGAACTGAGTGTGAAGAAAATGAGTGTTCTTGTGTTTATATGTTCTAAAAAGTAAGTTTTTTTACTTTAATTTTGAAAGAGTCAATAATGCTTTCCACTTATTATTATACCAATTATTTTTATTATTTGGGTAATGCTAGGGGTGTTCATGGGTGCGGGTCGACCCGCAAACCCGCCTACCCAAACCGAATCAACCCACTAATTACCCGGACCCATTCATTTACGGGTATACCCGACCCAACCCGTAACAACCCGTATAGATTTGGTTCGGGTATTGGGTTTTAGTTTCTAAACCCATGAACCCGTTGAACCAACCCGTTGATATATACTGTATATTATTATATATTTGTTTTACATATGTTGATATATATTTGTAATGGATAACATTTGAGTATCAAAATAACTAATAAATTTTTATAAATTAAGGTATATTAATGAAAATATATAAATAATTAATGGTGTATATGTATCTTAATATTTTTTATGACAAAGAAAATACATTTCAAAATTTTAATTGTTATATTTTTAATTATTCTATTTTATATGTAGGATTTGTCTCCACTACGTAAATAATTTAATTGTTTGAAATATGCAAAATTATATTGAATTGTGTTATAGATTTTTTAAATTGAAAATAATAATTATTATATACACAACTCGTGGACCCAACCCTACCCAACCCGTAAATATCCGGGTTGATTCGGGTCGGTTTTTAAAGTAGAATTACGGGTTTGATGATAAACTCAACCCATTGAAAGTTGAACGGGTTGGGTAACGGGTTAAGGCGAACCCGGTCCAACCCAACCCGCGTACACCCCTAGGTAATGCTAACTTGTGCCCCAAGGACACAAGTTAAGTGACTAATATAGTAAAAATTTATTGGAAATTGTGTATTAAATTTAATATAAGTTTAACATTAATGATTTTATTTCTTTTTCCAATACTTATTTTCTATTTGTGGATTTTTTAACATGTGTCCCAAGGGCACAAGTTAGCATTACCCTTATTATTATTATTAAATTAATTTAGAAAAATTGATGTGGCCCCATGTGAGTTTCATTTGTGAGAAAAATGGAAAAACATGTACGTTCTTACATTTCTACATATACCTTTCCTAGTCCATGCATTTTGTTTTTTCTCCTTCTATTTATTACTTTATATTATTATTATTATTATTATTATTATTATTTTATTATTATTATTATTATTATTATTATTATTATTATTATTATTATTATTATTATTATTATTATTATTATTATTATTATTATGGTTAAGATGATTATTAATAGTTGATGAAATGAAGCCCATTAATTCTTTCTTCCTGGGCACCTTGAACTATTATATGCGTCTTTGAGTTTATTTATTTTATTTGCCTGAGTTGTTTATTATATGCGTCTTTGACTTTTTTTTTCATATTATAAATATATAAAAAAAACAAATAAATAATTGATATTTTAGGTTAAGACTATATTAGGACAAATTATGAATTATTAGGGAAATTAGGGACTAATCCTTGTTAGGAGAATTAGGGTTCACAATTCATAAATAAAAATCTAAAAATACGTTAACTATTTCTAACCTCTTTTCAAAAACTAAAAAAACACCTAACACGTCTCAAGCCATTTTTCCACTTTGACTTTTCAACTTTAAACCCTTTTTCAAACAGAATTAGACTTTAGTCATCTTTAGTTGAGTTGTAATTCACCTACCCCATGACATAGTTGAGAAAAATGTTGATTATTTTCCACTTGAGAGAGGTATATGGCATACTCGTCGATTCTATATCCGAGTTAGAGCTCTTCTCTTAATATGAAGCAAAGATCCATCTTCCACATGTTTGTGGTGGTTTAAGTTGAGTATTCTCCTTAAGATGATAACTTGTCTCTTCTCCTAAATCAATAAACAAACCTCTCCCTCTAGAACCTTGACCACAGTCAAGAGTTCCTTACTCTTTTGAGGGGAACTACGAATGTTCTGATTTTACTTCCGTCAGGATACGTAGGTACGAGATGCGATATCTTGGCAAGCATACTTAGGAATAACACCTTAGGTCTCCCTTTTCTTTTAACCCTTTAGCAGACAAAATAACAAATAACACATTAAAACAAGAGGTTCCTGTAGAGTACTACAAATACTTAGGATGCTAGCACCTTCCCTAGGTATAACCAACCCCCGAACCTTAGATTCTCTTATGCTTTGCATTGCATTGCATATTTTGGATAATTCTCACTACAACAGATAGATAGATAGATAGATAGATAGATAGATAGATAGATAGATGGATAGAGAGAGAGAGAGAGAGATTGCAACATGATTTATAAAAGTCTGACCGATCTCTTAGCTTACTCCTCTCCTCGAGAAAAAACATTCCTGAGAGTTTCACTAATAATATCTTTTGAGCTTTTACCAAGTTATGCTCAAGAAAATTATTACAATCGACGGAGATTTTAATAGGCCGATCCCTCAAACTAAGTGGAGATTTTCACAAGTTAAGCTCACGAACCAAGAACATGATTTTGACTAGATGATCTCGAAAAATAAAAAATGATTTTATTGGGATAATCTCAATTACCAACCAAGAGAAACTTCAAGAAAATCACATTCTTAATAAATTAGTTAAACGCAAGTATAACTAAAATCGCATAAATATATTTCACTCACAAAGACACTAAGGTAACTTTTAATGAAAGAAAAAAAATAGGAGAAAGAGTTTAGAATATGAAAAAGATGCTTTGAATCCGAATTTTGGTGTGAGGAAGTGCCCTCCTTATATAGGAAAAAATATAACTCAAACGAAAATGATTTATAGGATTTTTTATGTTCGTAATTGATTACGTCATAGGATAATTGATTACGCCATATGGATAATCGATTATGTAGTGTAAATATGGAAAAGTTTACTAATCGATTATAAGCCCTAATAATCAATTATAAGGTGTTTCAAAAGAAATAATCGAATAACCCTAATTTCTAATCAGTTATTTAGTTTAACTTTCACTCATAAGGGACTATTTGAGCTACTAACCAACTAGCTACCAGTGTAAAACTTTTTTTTGCTGATTTTATCAAAATAAGAGGGTCCTTAAAAAAATTTACGAGTCTGTGAGAGTTATCTTAGTAACTTATGAGTTAATTTAACACTTTTACAAAACTTTTATCACTCAAACACTGCACTAAGTGCATGACCAACCAGGAAAACTTTCACATTTCCTCTCTTTCACTACTTTGAAGCTTCAATTTTCTTTTACGTTATCTTTGAATTCAACACGTTATTGGAACCTTGAATCTTCTCTCTGATGAGGCTTGAGATAAATTCAGGATTAACGTCATCATCAGAGACTATTAGAAAGATATCATCAGAGATCAACATGATCAAGCAATAAGATTTCACCGAATATCGGAGTCATCATTAATACCACCATGATAATAAAAAATCAACTATAGTTTGTAGTACCTACATGCACATAGATCCGTATCTTCGTAAAAATTGATGCACCATCAAGCTCATCTAATAATTCATTAATGATGGAGATGAGAAATCTATCTTTTATTATTATAGTGATGAAGGCCCTATAATCCACACAAATATGCCAAGTTCCATTTTTTACTAACAAGACTATGGAGGGGAAATGTGTGTTACTTGGGATAATGATACCTTCTCTTAATATATCATTTATGATGGAGGTCATAGCCACTTTTTAGGAGTGAGAATAACAATAAAACTTGGGATAATGATACCTTCTCTTAACATATCCTTTATGGTGGAGGTCATAGCCACTTTTTGGGAGTGAGAATAACACTAAGTTTACATTTATAGGTGGTGTATTTTGGAGGAGAGGAATATGGTGGTCATGTGGTCTCGAGGGTGGGAGCTCATGTGTACCCTTAAAAACAATTAGTTTATTGTTAATAAGGGTAGAAATATCAAATTGAAAGGCAGGGACAGTCGACTCGATAGGTTTTGTTGCAGATTCAATGCTTTGAAAAGTCATGAGGTGTAAGGAAACAACAAAGTTGATGTCACTTTTTTGATTGTATATGTGTCTTCCTCAACCAAAAATAGTAGAAATCTACTAGAAGCACATTTGTGGTCAGGGATAAATTTTTTATCACAATTATAACAAAAACCTTGAGCATGTTGGAAATTCACCTCACACCCTATGAAGAATTTCCTTCAATCTTGATCTCAAAATTGATGAACAAACCCACAATATGATAACAATGGTGATAACAAGTAAAGAGTTATCAAGAACAGCAAAAGAGAAGAAGAATATGAAACAAACAGCAAGAAAGAGAAGAATGAAAGAAGAAATATTTGGAGAAAATTATGTTACCCACAAACTGTGGGATTTCTGATTACTATTGAACTTTCACTTGCTAAACTCTGCAACTGTGAAATCTGTTATGTATTTGATTACAAAGCAAGGCACCTATTCATAGTTTTAGGTTTACAAAAAGCCCAAAACATAAAAGGCCCAAAATATTCAAAATCAAATCTAATCTAAATCATATCAAATCTCATCAAAACAAATATGTGTCAAAACAAACTGTTTCGACACACTATGAATTACATTTAACACACCACCTAATTCATTGTGTCTAAACTGTCTACATTCATCATGGCTCTTAGTCTTCTAAAGGATTCGACATGCACTCCCTTCGTCATGATATTTGCAATCTGATTCTCAGTTATGCAGTGTTCCAACTTCATCTTCCCTTCTGCTACCTGCTCTCGTAGATAATGGAACCTCATTTCGATGTGCTTGCTTCGACCATGAGCTATTGGATTCTTCGCCAAGTTGATAGCTGACATGTTGTCTATCTTCATGGTAATTGCTCCATGATTCTTCCCTGTGATTTCTGTGACCAAATTCACCATCCAAGTTTCTTGACATGCATAAAGAGAAGCAGTTATATATTCTGCTTCACATGATGACAATGCCACTACTGGTTCCTTTCTCGAATTCCAAGCAACTGGTGCACCACCTAACATAAACACATACCCAGCTGTTTGTGCAACATAAACTTCTTCGTCTAAGGGGCCATTAAGGAATTCACACTTCACGTCCATCTGACATGTGTGCTAGTTGTTCATATTTGCTAGACCAACAACCAACCTGATTGTTTCGATTCTAGCAACAAGTGTGAATACTTCATCAAAGTCGATTCCTTCCTTCTGAAGAAATCCTTTCGCCACAAGTCTCGCCTTGTGTCGAGTTACTTCTCCTTTAGGATTTAACTTCACCTTGTAAACCCACTTCACATCAATTTCCTTCTTGCCTTGCGGCAATTCGACAAGTGACCAGGTATCATTGACTTCGATGGACTCTAACTCTTCAGTCATTGCTTTCACCCACTTTGAATCTTTCAATGCCTCAGCTGCATTGACTGGTTCGACATTTGCGTAGAAAGCATAATATACCAGCTCACCCTATTCATCAACTACATCATCTGATGTAATTACACATTCTTGCAACCTTGCAGGCATGTGTCTTGTTCATCGAGGTCTGCTTAAACATGCTTCATTTGCAACTGGTTCCTATCGAACTTCTATTTTGACTTTAGTGGCTGGTTCTTCACAAGATATTCTCACTAAATCCTTCTTGGCATTCTTTGTCCAATCCCATTCTTTAAGCTCATCTATGATCACGTCCCTGCTGATCACTATCTACTTATTCACTGGGTCGAACAACTTGTAACCTTCTGTCGAATGATATCCTATCAAGATCATCTTATTCGACTTATCATCAAGCTTCCTTCTCAACTGATCTGGCACATGTCTATGTGCTATAGATCCAAACACTTTCAAGTGACTGAGACTAGGCTTAACACCAGACCAACATTCTTCTGGTGTGATTCCTTCAAGCTTCTTCGTTGGACATCTGTTCAATATATATGTTGCTGCCGAAACTGCTTCTCCCCATAATTCTTTGGGTAGATGCTTTCCATTCAACATACTTCTCACCATATTCATGACGGTTCTGTTCTTGCGTTCTGCAATCCCATTTTTCTGTGGAGTGTAAGGTGGCACCACCTCATGCACAATCCCTTCTTTTACACATAGTGTACCGAACTCTTTCGACACATACTCTCCACCACCATCAGTCCTTAGAATTTTCAGCTTTCGACCACTCTGTCTTTCGACCATGGACTTGAATATGGAAAATACCTCAATCACATCACTTTTCTTCTTGATGAGGTAAGTCCATAACTTTCGACTGTAATCATCTATAAACGTGACAAAGTATCTATTGCCACCAATCGGATCCACCTGGATTGGACCACATACATCAGAGTATATGACTTCAAGTATTGCCTTCGAGTTCCTTCTTGCATCCTTGCTGAAGCTATTCTTGTGTTGTTTCGACTGAACACACTTTTCACAGACTTCCCTTGGAATGTCGATTTCTGGTAATCCTGAAACCATATTTCTTCTCTTCATTTCTCTGATGTCATTAAAGTTGAGATGACCTAGTCGAAAATCCCATAACCACTCATCTCTGCTGGTTATAGTTGCTAGACACTTGTGCTCCATCACATTGAGTTCAATCTTGAAGGTCCTATTCTGAGACATTGGAGCCTTCAAGATTAATCTACCACCTGCGTCGAGAACTCTCATCATCTTGTCTTCGACAACTACCTTGCAGTTCTTTTCGACAAGCTGCCATATACTGAGCAAATTACTCTTCATGCCTGGTATGTACAACACATTGGAAACTATTAACCTTTTGCCATCTTTCCTCATAATCAGAACATCACCAACACCTTCAGTTGCTAGAGTGTTGTCATTTGCAAACTTCATTGTGTTCTTCGACGAGGGCTTCATGTTGACAAACCAATCTTTCCTTCCAGTCATGTGTGATGAGCATCCTGAGTCCAAGTACCACTAATCTTGGAATCTTTCTTCATCTTTTGTTGTGACCATTAGCAACGTTTCTTCTTCTTCATGTTTTGTCAGCTTTGCATCAGTCTCTTGATTTCTCTTCCTTTTTGCAAAATCACTAACATAATGACCATACTTCTGGCAATTGAAACATTGAATGTGGCTTTTGTCTGTCTTTCGACCACCACCTCTTCCTTTACCTGCAGCACCACCTCTTTGGTTGCCTTGGTTCCAAGGTGTCTTCTGATTCGACTGGTTTCCTCCTTTGTTGCCATTCCAGCTACCTTTTCCTTTTCTTTCCTTTTCTGACTGCGCCTGCAAAGCCATATCTTTCGACTTTCCTGCAGCTCTCTCAGCCATCCTCTGTTCATGAGACTCAAGAGTCCATTGAAGCTCTTCCTTCGTCAACACTGACAGATCTTTCGACTCTTCTATGGAAACTACCACGTGGTCGAATTTTGGAGCCAACGATCTCAAAATCTTTGATACTAATGCTTTCGTCGTCAGCGCTTCTCCACATACTTTGATTTGATTCACCGACTTTGTAACTCTGGTGAAGAAATCTATAATGCTTTCGTTGTCTTCCATCTGAAGCAACTCATAGGTTCTTTTGTGAGTTTGTAACCTCACCTCTTTCACCTTCTTTGCGCCTCCAAACGACTTTTCAAGAATCTCCCATACTTCTTTTGCTGAATCAACATCACTAACATTTTCAAAGTTATCAGGATCAACACACTGATGAATTATAAAGAGTGTTTTATAATCCTTCTTCTTCAATTCTTTGTGCGCAGCCTTTTCCGCCTCCGTTGCGTTCTCCACAAGCGATATTACTTCGTCCTTCACAAGATCCCAAAGATCTTGATAATAGAAAATCACCTTAATTTGCTTGCACCAATTCTCATAATTGTCTTTCTTGAGAATTGGCAGGGTCGCCGGAAAGTTGTCGTTCGGATAGTTCATCGCCATCACTATCTTCCTTCCTTGAATCTCTCAACCGGAGCTCTAATACCAGATGTTGGAAATTCACCTCACACCCTATGAAGAATTCCCTTCAATCTTGATCTCAAGATTGATGAACAAACCCACAATATGATAGTAATGGTGATAACAAGTAAAGAGTTATCAAGAACAGTCAAAGAGAAGAAGAATAACAAACAAACAACAAGAAAGACAAGAATGAGAGAAGAAATATTTGGAGAAAATTGTGTTACCCACAAACTGTGGGATTTCTTATTACTATTGAACTTTCACTTGCTAAACTCTGCAACTGTGAAATCTGTTTGTATTTGATTACCAAGCAAGACACTTATTTATAGTTTTAGGTTTACAAAAACCCAAAACATAAAAGAACTAAAATATTCAAAATCAAATCAAATCTAAATCATATCAAATCTCATCAAAACAAATATGTGTCAAAACAAACTGTTTCGACAAACTATGAATTACATTTAACAGAGCATGACTTTCTTGTAATTTAGATTGTCAAAAATGTCTTGTAGGTAGTTTATGTCATTCTTAATTGTTTTATTTCTAGATTAAATCCGCCACTTGATTTTCCAATTCTCAAATTTAAATTAATAATCAACAACTGAACTCTCTTGTCTTAATTTAAATAATTTTGCTTGGTGATTTTCATATAAAGATGGCTAAAACATAATTTTAGGGCTTTTGTGAATGAGAACAAATCTAACTATTGATGATTCTAGTGTATCCACTTAAACCATCTCATAAGAATTCCCTTCATATAAAAAAAAGTTAATAATAACATATTATCGGATAATAATTGGTAGAAATTAAAAAATTATTTTTATTAAAATAACTATTCTAATGATTCAGAACCATTAAACACAACAAGTTCTAATATAAGAGTTCTAAAGACTCTTTTGATCTTTAATATTTGTCCATTAATAGTTAATATGGTTGATAACCTTAGTAGAACATAATCACAAATACCATTAAGATCTTACTCATTCTCATTGTGCACAAAACTCCTAACAAGTTGAACCAACTCATATGCTTGAATATTAACTAAAGTTTGATCAACTAAATGAGACAGGTGTGGCACCTAATGATATAACTCGAAGTTAAGATGTAACACATTGCAAATTATTTGTCATAGATGATTCTTGAGAACCTCTTGTGATAATAATATCCTTCCAAAAAATCAACATTACAAATGCAAAAGATAATCTAATGTTAAAGTAAGCCAATGTGCTAACATATATCAAGTGAGTAGATTGATTGTCAGATACGAAGTGAGTAGATTGATTGTCAGATCATCTCTAAAGAGTGTGCACTCTATTTAGAAATTATTGGTATTAGAACTAAATTTATAATAATAAAAAATTAAAAACTCAATTGTAAGTTTTACTCATTATAATGCGGTTGTATACCAAATAAATTATAAACTAAATAAAATGCAAGACCATTCCCATTCCTAACACATGTTCTCAACAATGCATGTGAGATGAAACCAAAGAAAGGAAAATGATATATGACCAAACTTCAACAATGGATTACTATTACATTTAGTGGGGAATTGAAACAACAACTCATAAATACCCCAAAATATCCCTAATCTTAAGGAAAAATTCCTCATCAACTACTCCAAAATATCCCTATTTTTAAGGGCAATTAAGGGTCAAGGACAAAGCCCATGCCTAAGTAGTTAAAGAGCATCAAGGGTAGACCCTAAGGACCCCACACCTTCTAACCAAAACAAGATTAGTGACTTCATCAATACAAAAAAATTATAATAAAACCAATAAGTGGACCCAAAATAATTAATATATTAATCCTATTTAAGTGACCAAAAACAAAACACACCCATAATGCCAAGGATTGGAAGACATAACACGTTGTCTCTAATACCATAATACACTTTGTTATTATTTAAATATTTTTTGATTTTATCATTACTTTAGTAATAAAGTAATAATTAATTTATAGATCTACTTGCCTTAAAGGGAAAGAGCATGCCAACATTCCCAACAACACATCATTCATTTGGATTACTATAAATTAATTAAAAAATAAACTAGTACAATAAAGTGTAGCTAGTTAGATTATACTATAATATTAAATATTTTAAATGAGATTATGTTTAAAATTAGTAGGATTAAGATTCTTAAAGTAATCATAGGACATAGCTATATTTGTAAAAACGGCTGCATAATCATAGAGAGAATATAATTAAATTTGTAAATAAGGTTACTTTTGGAATCATATGGTCACATAATTCTCAAAGTACATTATTATTCTTCCCTTATCGGTTACATAATCATTTTAACCAAATTTAATAATAAAATTGTAGTAAAGTACATCCAAATTCTACTATAACAAGATTTGTTTATGTTCATTGATTTGATTTTTTTTTAATATAATTAAAGTTTGCATGGAGATAGGAATAGAATATCAATTCAACACCGCCCTTAGTAATAGAAGTTATTAATAAATTATAAAATCTACGTTGCAACACTTTCTGCCTCTATTTTTCGGACACAATATATGAAAGAAAATTTCATAATTATTATATTATTCCATGTCCGACCAGAGACTCGTGAAAAAAAATATAGAGAATGCTTCACAATCATGTTTCAATAAAAATAAAAACAACAAATAGTTTGAGCTTGGAGAAGAAGCCAAATAAAAATGTCAAAGGAGTTAAAAAATTATATTTTAAATTAAAAGATATAATAAAGAAATAAATAACTTTATTAAATTATCACTATTAGTCATTAATATATTTAAGTGTTAATTTATTATAAATAAGAAAGGAAAATAATAGTTTGAAAGTAATGTAAATTTTATTAATTAAATATTTCAATTTTTAATTAAAACTACATTAAAAATGAAAGTGACATTTTTATGATAGGTTATTTTCTCCTTAATTAAAGATTTATTAAGGGATAGAGGAAGCAGTTAATATAACATAAATAAGAACATGGGTTGGTGTAATTAAGACACAAGTAGTAATCAGTTTATGATGCTACTAATTTTTTACATAATAATAATATTTTATATATCTCAAATTTTGTTTTCACTGTTAAAATTATTTTATTTTTAATATTAAAATTGTTTAAAGTTATCGTTAATTTAATCGCTAATTAATAAATAACATTTCGTTCTATTGTTGTAAATATTGTTGTTAAATTATAAGAAGGGTAAACAGAAGGAATTAAAAATGTAGATAAAAAGTTTTAGAATAACAATTCATTGAAAAAATATTTTAAAATATTAAAAATGAAATTTACAATAATAATAATAATAATAATAATAATAATAATAATAATAATAATAATAATTTAATTGTCATAATTTAACACAACAGCAAAACAGGAATATCATATTAAGAACCCAGAAAATAAATGCCCTCCTAGGCTTAAACTAATTAAAAAAACTAAGCAAATAAATTGAAAAATTAAAATGTTATCCAAGAAGTTGATCATCATAATAATCTAATTAATTAACAAAAACTAAACAATTAAATTGAAAATAGAAAAATTAAAAGAAAAAAAAACAACTAAATTAACTAGTACCAACTCTTAATTACTCTATAATATAATCTAAACATATCAATTATTACTATTATTATTCCCTCATTTTTTTTAATCTCTCAAAAAAAAAATCAAGAAGAAGAAGAAGATCCATTAGTAGCACAAGCAGCAACATTAATCCCATCATTATCATTCTCATGAGCACCAAAATCGCCACCGGAGACACCGTCTACGGCGGATCTTACGGCGACGCCGTCACCATTACCATGATCTGACAATTTTCTTCCCAAAGTGTTCTTATTGTTATGCATCCAAACTTTGAGAACACTTCTATCAACACCAACTTCATTGCAAAATCCATTAACCATTTCTTCATCTCTCTTCTGCATCTTCCAGCCAACTCTCTCGGCGAATTCATGCATCTTATCCTTCTGCTCTTGAGTGAATTTCGTTCTGAATCTTTTTCTACTAGCTCCCATCGGAGAACCAAGGTTTAACGGCGCTGCTGTGTTTTCCGGCGGGATCGAAAGTCCGGCACCAGAGAGTGCTAAGAGCATATGTGGAGCTGATGGGTATGACGAGATCGGCGGTGGAGACGGGGAGCTTGGTGAACGGGACTGAAACAACGGAGGCGGTGGTGGGTGGTGGCGGTGGTGAGGTTGATATTCAAAAACGGTGGAAATCGGTTCTTCTGGTTCACGGCGGTGGAAATTCCGGTGACATCCACAAGCGGCGCATTTTATGGAAGCGGGGTCGTCGGAGGTGGCGGTTGGTGACGGCATGAACTCACAACAGCCGTCTAGTGCGTGACCACCTAAAGTGGCCACGTGGTTTTTGAGACATTCTTTGTAAGTAACAGCAACAACGTTGTTGTTGTTGCTGTGGTGGTTGTGAGTGTTGGGGTGGTGGCGTTTAAGAACCCCATTTGAAAAAGACAAAGGCTTTGTTATGTTTGAGGTTGTTGTTGTTGTGTTAATGGGTTGGATTCGGGTCGGGTTTTCTGAATCCGGTTCTGATTGTTTTGAAATTGTTGTTAAAGGAGTAGTGTTTGTGGCGGTTGTTGTTGTTGTTGTTAAAACCTCCATCATGATAAATCTAACATGTAATTTTAAAACATTAAAATTAAAAACTTACCTTTGCTTCAATTATACACTATAGTGTCCTAGAAGAAGCTGTGGAATTGAAAGGAAACTAAAAGAAAGAGGAGAAATGTTGGAGGAGGAAAAGTGGTGGTGGTGATGGAGGAGGAAAGTGGTGGTGGTGGTGGTGGTGATGGAGGAGGAAGAGGGAGAGAATATTGAGAAAGTGGAGGTGATGTTATGTGACGACTGTTGATAATTGAAATCCGGGTTATGTGGTTGTCCCTTCTTAACAACTTGTGCTTTTTAACTCTAGTTCTAATCTATGGTTAAGTTATTGACCTTACTTGGGGTTAGATGTGAGTAATAAATATACCCTCTTATAATTTATTGCTACCATTTTTAATTAATTTTTTTATTGTTAAATTTTATTTTATTTAATGTATATATTCTATTCGTTTCATAATATTTGTTGAATTTTTCACGTTATAAATATATTTAATTAAAATAATTATTTATATTAATTATTATAAATATAATAGAGAATAATAATTTAAGAGAAAGGTATGTAATATTAATAAATACATTTAAAAAGTTTGAAATTAAATTCATATTTTAAAAATTAAAACTATTTGCATGTAATAAATACTGTGAAACAGAAAGGGAAATATTCTTTATGATAATTTATTCTTTCTATGTCATAAAAAATTATTCATTTGACTATTTCATATATATATATATATATATATATATATATATATATATATATATATATATATATATATATATATATATATATATATATATATATATATATATATATATATATATATATATATATATATATATATATATATATATATATATATATATATATATATATATATATATATATATATATATATATATATATATATATATATATATATATATATATATATATATATATATATATATATATATATATATATATATATATATATATATATATATATATATATATATATATATAATTATTTTTATTAAATTGTGAAATATTTATGCATTATCATAAATGCAAAGAATGGTATTAATTTAAAATTAATTAAATCATATTAATTTTTTTTGTATGAGAATTAAAATTGATATTGATTGACAATATTAAAATCTTAAAGCGATGATGTTGATTTTTGATACGGTATTTTAAAATGGATCAATAAAATTAACACTATAACTTTTAAATCAGTCACAGAATTTTAAATGAGGAATACGAAAAATAGATATTAAAAAAATATATCTTACCTTTCAATTATGTTGATTATATATATTGAATAATTTTTGCTAGGCTATACATGGGGTGAATCTCTTGTATTGGACTTTTGACCGTCTGAAACATTAACTATTTTTTCTCATAATGAATACACATTTGACTATTTCATATAATATATTAAAAAATGAAAAATATTGTCTTATTAAAGTAACTCAGTTATTTAAAAATATTTGAATAAGATGATAAAAATCTCTTTGAACGTAATTAGAGACTATGAATTCAAACTCATTCTCGAGTATGCAACAATATTAAATTTAATTGATAATTATACATAAACATTAGATTGAATGAGTGTCACCACATATCACAATTAAATTATTTTTACAAAATTAAAAATGCTAACAAATATGTTTAAAAAGACTTTAAAATCTTAAAATGGTTTGTTTTTATAAAAACTTATATATTTAATTCATTGAAAATTTAAATATTTAATTTTAAAAAAAAATATATTTTTTATTAAAAATATTTAACAATATATATATTTAAGACATTAGTTAGTGAAACTCATAATAAACATATAAGAGAAGAAAAAAAAATTAAATTAAACTTCATTATCACAAATCGACATATTTTCATTATTCTAAATAGAAAGTTGATGAAGTTGGATTAAAAGTAATTAGATGTGTTCTAAGTCGACTAGAAGGCTCAATAGCTATGGCTTAAAAAAACAGGTCAGTTATGTTGAAGCACAAGGTTGAACATGAAGAAGATGGAAGAGAGAGAATTTTTGTTACTAACTTGGCTTTGAAAATGAAAAAGAGTTACAAAGTGAAATTCGGTTACAAACAGAGCTAAACTTTAGCTTTTATACAAGCCCAAACTAAATGCAATTTAAATGCAAACCAAACTGAATCCAAATTACAACTAACATCATCCCTTAATTCATATTTAGCTAATTAAAATCAACAAAACCAATTTTATCCCTCAAATGGATAAAGTGTTCAGTCTTGATTGCTTTGGTCAGAATATCTGCAAGTTGATTCTGAGTGCTATAGTGAACAACTTCAAGCACTTCATTCTAAACCTGATTATGCAGAAAATGGAACTTCGTGTTAATGTTTTTGCTCCTTTCATGCAACATTGAATTCTTGGCAAGATTTATAGCTGATTTATTGTCAATCATCAGCCTCACAAGCTTGTTCACCTTGATCTTCAGATCCTACAATAAGTTTAGAATCCAAATAACTTGACAAGCAGATAAAGCACCTACAATGTACTCAGCTTCATAGGTTGACAATACAACCACTGGTTTCTTCTTAGAGCACCAAGAAATGGGACCTCCCAGATACTTGAAGAAATATCCAGAAGTACTTCTTTTGTCAACTCTGTCTCCACACCAATTAGAGTCTGAATAACATATCAGCTCTGAATCAGATTTAGCACCAGAAGGGAACAAAACTTCATACCTTAGAGTCCTTTTATATACCTTAGTATCCTCACAACAACTTAGTAATATGACCACTTTGGTTTTTCATAAACCTACTCACCATTCCAACTGCATAGCAGTGTCAGGTCTAGTGTTACAGAGATATCTCAATGAGCCCATCAACTTTTTAAAAGTTATAAGATCTACATCATCACCCTTAACATCAGAATCTAGCTTGTGATATGTTTCAACAAGTGTGATTGCAGAATTACAATTTATAAGCTCATATCTCTTAAGAAGCTCAAGTTCATACTTCAGCTGGTGCAAAATTATCCCCTTATAAGAGTACAAAATCTTCATCCCTATAAAATATACCATATTTCATAAATTAGTTATCTTAAACCCATTCATCATCACCTTCTTGAACTTAGATATCTCATCTGAACACTCCTTGTTAGCAATATGTCATCAACATAGAGATACACCAAAATCATATTGTTATCAGATGTATGTTAAACATAAACACCATATTCCATCTCAAATTTTCTGAATCCATGGATCTTGAAAAATAAATCAATTTTTAGATTCCAAGCTCTAGGAGTTTGTTTCAGTCCGTAAAAGGATTTATGCAACTTATTAATCATCTCTTCCTGATTCCTTTTCATAAATCCAGGAGGTTATGACACATAAATTTCCTCTTGTAAAGGACCGTTTAAAAACGCATATTTCACATCTAAATGCATCATAGCCCAATTTCTATTAGCAACTATAGCAATTACCAATTTAATTGTTTCATGTCTAGCTACAAGCGCAAACACCTCAAAATAATTTAATCCATATTTCTGTACAAATCCTTTAGATACTAACCTTGCTTTGTGTTTGCCAACTGATCCATCCAGCTTTACTTTCACTTTGTAAAGTTGTTTCACGCTGATGATTTTCTTGTTCTTTAGAAACTCAGTCAAATCTCAAGTCTTGTTTCTTTCTATAGCCTCGTGTTCTTCTTTCATGGCCTTCAGCCACACTTTCTTCTTGAGAGCTTCTTCAATACTAACTGATTCATAGTCTACCAACATAGCACACTGGATAACTTCCCCTTCAAATTCTATCTTAGTATCTTGCAACATATCAAAATCTACAAGTTTGCTTGGTAATTGTCAAATTCTTTGTGGTCTCTGAACTTATCCATAATCTTCTTAATATGCTATAACAGTATCAGATGTTGAACTACCTTCAGAGGTTGGACCATCTTCAGAGGATGGACCACCTTCATAGGCATGACCACCTTCAGAGGCAATATTACCTTTAGAGGCATGATTACCACCAGATTCTAGATCATTGTAGCACCCTAATTTTCGACCTTAAGATCCCACCTCCTTGTGCATTATCTTACATGATATATTTTTACTTTTGTGTGCGTGTTTATTACGGCTAACCAGTTTGTGCAAGTGCAGTAATGTCAAGTGTAGATCCTTATAGTCAAGTACTTCAAGGTGTGACCGTTGGATTATGGAGATCCTGGGATTATTCTATTGGTCATTTCCTCAAGGCTTCTCATGAGTTTCATTGTTTTCCCCAGAGGTTTAAGTTGTTAATGTTATTAGTTTTAAGCATAAGCATTTGAGGCCTATTACGACTTTCGTAGGGAGCTGCATCACAAGTTATGTCATTATTTTCAAAGGAGTTCTCAGGGCATAGTTCGCATACCAGGTTTCATCATTGTCTAAATCTTTGACTGTACGAGCATTAGATGTCAACAAGTTTGATTTTATTCTTGGAATTAGACTGTCACGTAAGAGGAAAGGTTTGGAAGTTCCTTATTGGTAGGCGTGAGTGGTATGTTGGGAGTCATAGGCTTCTTTGAATCAAGACTTGGAAAAACGTTTTAAGGGAAAAACCCACGGCTGTTGCTCTTACGAAATTCATTTGTTCCACCATGTTTTCTATAGGGCCAAAGGTTACAGTAGGCAGAATTTTGTGAATATTGGCAAGGAGTAGGTCCACCGTTTATTCAAGGAATTTTGTGTAATTTACAAACTCAGGGTCTAGAATTATAAGACTCCCAAAGTCAAGAGTGTTTCAAATCTATTCGCAAGGCAATAATACAAGTCAAGGAGGTACAAGACGAGGCTATAGGTTCATGGTAGTTGAACTCCACTATTTCTCATGCAAGGGAGCTCAGATTCAGTATTGAAGTTTGCTAAGTGACTAGGATGTGCGTCTTGGCCCATGGTTTTCTTATGACATTAAGTTTTGATTTCATTTGTTTTGAATTCATTTGACTCGATTTAAATGGGTCACAAACTGAGCACTAAAGAATTTATGTTTTTAGAAATCACATTTCGAGTTTTAACCACAATTAAATTCCAAGATATCCACATTTTCCACAAAGTCAAACGAGAAGGGCATAGTTCAGATCAACATCCTAACTGTGGTCGTAAACCAAAGCCATTCCGCGTGACCACATCTTAGGTTTATCAGGAAGAGTCAAGTTCACATTACTATTTCATGAATTTAAGCCCATTTATATTCATAGCATGAACTGCTTGCTACAAATTCATTAAGAGAATGACCCAATTATGTGTTATACAAAGTGCAATCACAAATGAATACAGGCATGAATTTGTCTCCCTACCTTTTGATTCAAATGGCAGTAGGCTCATCAATTCTTTATATTAATGAGAAAATTCTTGTTGAATAATAAAAATCTTTCTATTTCAAATCAAACATGTTTATAACATGTTTAGATCTTCCTTCTTCAACTCATTAAGTTACAATCCCGTATTTGGAAATTATTTGGATATTGTGTGAACATGTTTCGATTATGTCTTGATATTTTCGATGTTGATGATTAATTGTGTTTGAGTGTTCTTGATTCTTTCTTTGCTTTTGTCTATTGTGATAAATGCTTGTGCTTTGCTATGCAGGAAGCAGTATGACATTACATGGTATCCTCCTAGTAATTGTTCGTGGCAACTTTGTTATAGCATTTACTGGGGAGTTAAAAGCCGGCTACAACAGATCTTGAACGTGCCCTGTTGTTAAAATGGGACCCAACCTTCAGTCACAGATTTTCAGAACATTCATTTTTTTTTCATTTTTTTTCCACCAACATAGAAGACAACAACATAATTGTTATAGTCTTTCATAAGTTGATATATGTTTCTTTCCATGTACTTAACAACAAAAGTACATAGTGAATAGATTCCTTTAACTTTGTGAGATTCATAAAGCTTTCTTCCAATGTGTTAGAGATTGTGGAGAGCCTCGAATGCGTTACCGCATCTTCTTAGTCCTTGCAGAAACTTTTTCTTGTTTGACTTGTAAAAGGTCTTCAAATCTTGTATGTCTTGAAAGAAGGATTGGTGTAACTTGGATGAACTTGTAAAACATTCCTTGAACACTTTTGAATTTTGTAAATCTTTCAATCCTTTTATTTTGCAAAAGGACTTCGAAACTTATAGAAATTAAAATGAGCCTTGTGACTTGAATCATAATGAACCTTTGTGCCCCTCTTTATTCTACTTTGAACTTGACAATATTAGAATTTAAGCCTTTATCTAAAACCTAAACTCCATGATAACTTTGAATTTGAGTTTCGATTCTTGAATCTTGTCATGAATTGGACTATGGAATTGGAACTTTTAATTTTAGGACTTATCTTGGACTTTTGAAATTAATTGAATTTGAATTTCTTTGAACACTTTGAACAAGTTCCTAACTTCTTGAATAACTTCAACCTTATACTTTGTAAATTGAAACTCGAATTAATCCCTTTGATGATATGAATTGAAATTTTTTTAAAAGAGTTTGATTCGCAAGGGGATTTTGAATACTTTGAATCTTGGAATAATGTCTTGATTTTGAATTTGGATTTTGAACCGTTACTTGTATCTTTGCATAAACCCATAGATTTAAAGATAGAAAAATCTTGCCATTTGAATCATATTGGCTTTGAACTTTATAGAAAAATAATAAATCAATAAATTTTTGCAAAGAACATATTCTTGAATTTCTTCTTAGAAGTTCCTTGCTAAAATCTGATTCAAGATGTTTATCCAATATTTCGCCATTTTAAAGCATATTGATCTCCCACGAGAAACTTCAATCCCATTTGTTATGCCGCACACCACAAAATCTAATCAGCCTTCCAATGACCAAAGTTCAAGATCTATGGATAGAAATACCCTAATTGAATCTTAATCCTCCCTGGAGAAACCTATGAGAAATCTTTGGAGGAACATTGACCTTGTGTTGACCATTAGATCAATGAGGATGAAGGCCAATCCTTTATTCATCTCTACAAGAACTCAACAAAACTTGCGGAGAACTAGAACACACATAAAGCTTCCATGATCTTTGATTTTGTTTAGCAGCAACTCTAACTTCACAAATGCAGACAAACAAACAGAGTCTAGTAAATTGGTTAGCTATGCATGGATGATTGACCTAGGATGAGGTGCAAAGGATCAAGGAATCTAAGGATAAAATTTGGGGTATGATAGTTGCCCCTGTTTAAATATCTTTACCGGATGACATGAACGATGAAAATCTTTTTGAAATCATGGTGAAAGGTATTTAAATTTAGATAATCGAAATATTTTCCCTTAGATGCAATGACATCCAACGCTATGGACAAAAGAGACTATCCTACAAATGCTGATATTCAATGAACTCTAATATGATGAAAATGATGGAATGATAAATGTAAAATGTAGACGAAAACGAAAGTAAACAAGGATAAATCCCACACAATGAGTAACCATACACTGGGGGTGACAATGCACTAGGGAACCAAGATAAACTGAGGAAATCTAAAGTGATGGATCAACAGGTTCAGGCATGACCAGCTGACACTTTAGAAAGAAAGACAACAAAAGATCCTTATTAGAGATAGAACCGAAAAGGCGGTCTCCAGTAGGAAATATCCAGAGTAGTTGAGCAACAACTTCAAGCATGACCGGTTGACACTATAGGACAAAAGATAAAGCAATATCCACATAGCAGTAGGATCATGCAAACAAATGTTAGAGTTTTCAAATGAAGGAATAACATCTAAGCCTCTGGTAATTCCTTAAACGAAGAGATCAAACAGGATCTTTAGGAAACATCAGGAAAGATACAACGTAATTAAACTTTTCTGTACGCAAAAATAATTGGACTTCACGGGAAAATACCCTGATAAGCTTCTCAAAAGAGATTATCACTTATTGTTGAAAGGGACTTACACACCACCAAGAAAGGATAAGTTTCTCAAAGAGACTGCCACTTATCATTGAAAAAGGATAAAAATGATAAGCTTTTCAAGAGAGACTGCCACTTATCGGAAAAGGACAAAGGAAACAAGCTTCTCTAGAGAGATTGCCACTTGTTATTGGAAATAACGAAATGATAAGCTTCTCACATGAGACTGCCACTTATCTGACAAACAAAGAAATGATAAGCTTCTCAAGTGAGACTGCCACTTACGAAAAAAGGTAAAAATGATAAGCTTCTGAGGTGAGACTGCCACTTATCAGAAAAGGGATAAAAAATGATAAGCTTCTCGGGAGATACTGCCACTTATCCGACAATAAAGATTTGTAAAAGATTCCTCTTTGAGAGACATAGTGTAAAATAAATGCACACTCAAGCTAGGTTCGACGACCTAATTGGGTTTAAACATAATCTCCAGGGACCAAAGTTTAATCTAGGAAACAAATTAGCAAGAAACGGTCAAACAACACTCTAACCATCAAGGAATGAACTCGATTGGGGATTCATCTTATCCAAGCATGGAAAAAATAAATGAAATAACCATTATTCACGAGGGTCGAACTCTATGGTAAATTTAGAAAGGGATGGTACTTTCTGCCTAGAATTGACGACTCTACTTGGAGAGAAAAAACAAACCCAGTTACTCTATGTGCTAATGTATGTTTATATGAATGAAATGTAAGTCATGCTTATGCTTATGCTGACAAAAATAAGTTAGGGAGGTAAACTGGAAATGAAATAAACATCTCGACAAGGATACCCGGCCAACCTCTGCAAGAAGGATACATCTATCAAAAGATCGATAGAAAGACATAGGCAGAACCATAGTCTTACTTTGTGTTTCAAACTTCTCTAGGGAAAAAGAGTATTCCACTTGGAGATATAACATCATGACTTCACCTGAGGGATTACATCATGAATCTGATTTCTTTGTCAAAGAAGAAAATATCCACTGGAAAGAGTCATTCATGAATTGAGACTTCATAGGGGATAAAATAAATATCCACTTCATCAGAGAAGTATGGACCAATGTAGCTTACTGGAGAAAATTGAGTAACTTCAGTGGGGAACAAAGATGACTCCACTGGAGAGCGAAGCCTCAACAACAATAAACATGTATCACATGGTGGATATTAGGGAGATTCTCTGTTGTCTTGAAAATCACTTATGATCACAGGATCGGCCCAAGAGTGTTGTCAGCTTATACTTCAATGGGAATTTTTGCTGAAAAATGGTCTAAAAGTGCTTCTGCAACATTAAGACTTCTAGGGGAACAATGATTTCTTTCAGATCTTTCCACAAGTCAAAGCAATTTTATATTCTTTTCAATGTGTTTTCAAAAAACGGTTTTAAATTTGAAACTTTTCACTTTCAAAATTATTATTAACATATAACATTTTGCATAACAAGGAAAAGTAGAGAAAGCGTAAAAATGGCAAAAATTGAAAGGTAAGAGTATGATTTTATTCAAGAATGGTAGCTTGCTAATGGTAAAGCTCCATTGAGTATTACAATTGAGATTGACAATAGGGAAAGGTTACATTGAATCCAACGACACATACTAACCCTAATAACTAAAATTGCCCAAAATCCTGCTTCTGACAAGAGCTGTTGAATTGGACTTCTGCTTTGATCTTTTGTAATGATGAACTCTATCTGATACAGTGAAATGCCTTTTGTCCCTAACTTTTTCCTGGATTGCCCTTTCAGGTTTTCAATCCAACGGGACGCTCATTTTTGCCTAAGCCGCCCTTTCGATTTTTTAGCTTAGCAAGCTCTCATATTTTTTATTTTCATCCCTAACTTTTTCCTGGATCTCCTTCATAGATTTTGATCCCTCGGGATACCCATTGTTGCCTAAGTCGCCTTTTCAGGTTTTCGACTTAGTGAGCTCTTTTAGGCATAATATTTTTGGACTGCATCAGAGTTCATAGGATGTGCAAGCTCTTCACCATCCATTATTGTAAGAATTAATGACCCTCTTGAGAAAACGATTTTCACAACAAATGGGTCTTCATAGTTAGGCATCCATTTCCCACGCATGTCTTTATAAACTGGAAAAATCTTCTTAAGTACAAGCTCTCCTTCTCAGAATTTTCGGATTTAGAGTTTCTTGTCAAATGCCCTCTTCATTCGTTTCTAGTACAATTGACTATGACACAACAGTCATGCACTTGTCGTCTATAAGGTTCAGTTGGTCAAATCTTTCTTGGATCCATTATGTTTCATCAAGCTTGGTTTCCATCAATACCCTCAAGGATGGTATCTCTACTTCAAAAGGAAGGACCGCATCCATTCCATACACCAATGAAAAAGGGGTTGCCCCTGTTGAAGTTCGCACTGAGGTTCTGTATCCATGCAAGGAAAATAGTAGCATTTCATGCCAATCTTTATAAGTCTTCACCATCTTTTGCAGGATTTTCTTGATTTTTTTATTCGCGGCTTCAATAGCTCCATTCATTTTAGGGCGATAAGGAGAAGAGTTATGGTGCACAATCTTGAAACTTTCACACAACTCCTTCATGGTTTTATTGTTCAAATTAGTCCCACTATCTATTATGATCCAGCTTGGAATTCCATAACGGTAGATAATTTCTTTCTTAAGGAAGCGAGTAACCACCTGCTTGGTTACATTGGCATAAGAAGTGGCTTCTACCCATTTTGTGAAATAGTCAATGACCACTAAGATGAATCGGTGTCTGTTGGAAGCTTTAGGTTCGATTGCCCCAATCATGTCAATGCCTCAAATTGAGAAAGGCCACGGTGATTATAAAACATTCAACAGTGCTGGAGGCACGTGCACCTTATCAGCATAAATTTGACATTTATGGCATTTTCTGGCATATTGGATGCAATCAGATTCCATGGTTAACCAATAATACCCAACTCTCAAAATTTTCTTAGACATAGCATAACCATTGGCATGAGTTCCAAACGTTCCCTCATGAATTTATTGAAGTAACATGTCTACTTCGCGTCTGTCAACACATCTAAGCAAAACCATGTCGTGGCTTCTATTATACAACACATAATTACTGAGGAAGAACTTGGGTGCTAATCTTCTCAGAGTCTTTTTGTCAAGAGTTGTGGCACTGACAGGATATTCTTGGTTTTACAGATAATTTTTAATGTCCTGGAACCATAGTTTTGTCATCAGTTTCTTCTTCAACTAGTTGAAAGTAGGCGGGCTTAGTCTTGTACTCAATTCGAATGAGTAGTGCTTCATTAACGAGTATGACTTTCCACATCGAGGCTAGCATGGCTAAAGCCTCAGCAATATGGTTTTCTAACCTCGGGACATGTTTGAAAGTGATCTCATCGAAGTATTCGATCATTTCAACAATGTAAGCTCTGTATGGGATTAACTTCTCATCTCTGGTCTCCCATTCACCCTTGAATTGGTAGACCATCCAAGCTGAATCTCCGCTCACTTCAAGAATTTTGATTCGGAGGTCAATAGTTGCTTCAAGGCCTATAATGCATGCCTCATACTCGACAACATTGTTTGTACATTCAAAATCTAACCTTGTTGTGAAAGGGGTATAACCGCCATTATGATTCATCAAAATAACACCAATTTCATGCCCACTGTAGTTAGAGGAACCATCAAACATAATTTTCCAATGGGAATCTGGCTCGGGACCTTCATCAGAACCTGGTTCTTCATAGTCTTTCTTCACTAACATAATGTCTTCGTTAGAAAAGTCAAACTTTAGAGGCTCATAATCTTCAACCGGTTGGTCTGCAAGGTAATTTGACAAGATACTTCTTTTAATAGCCTTTTGAGTCACATACTGAATGTCGTATTCTGATAACAACATATGCCGACGGGAAAGTCTCCCAGTCTGAGAAGGTTTCTCAAAAATATACTTTATTGGATCCATTTTCGAGATTAACAAGGTAGTGTGACATATCATGTATTGCCTCAAACATTTATCAGCCCATGCTAAAGCACAACAAGTCTTTTTTAGAAATGAATACCGAATTTCACAATCAACAAACTTCTTGCTCAAATAGTAGATATCGTGTTCTTTTCTTCCAGTCTCATCGTGTTGACCCAATACGCAACCTATAAACTTCTCAAGAACACTAAGATACATGAAGAATGGTCTTTTAGGAACAAGAAGGATCAAGATATAAGGATCTTACAAATAACCCTTGATCTTCTCAAATGCTTGTTGACAATCAGAATTCCAGTCAATAATCTGACCCTTGCAGAGTAACTTGAATATTGGCTCACAAGTAGCAGTCATATTAGAAATGAATATGGAAATATAATTCAAGCATCCAAGAAAACCTATGACTTGTGTTTCATTTTGTGGAGCGGGAATTTCTTAAATGGTTCGGACTTTATTAGGGACTACTTCGATTCCTCGTTGGCTAATGATAAATCCAAGTAACTTTCCAGATCTAACACCAAAAGTACACTTAGCAAGATTCAATTTCAACTGGTACTTCCTGAGTCATTCAAATAATTTTAGCAAATGATCCAAATGGTCCTCCTCACTTTGGGTCATGACAATCATATCATCAACGTACACCTTAATCTCTTTATGCATCATGTCATGAAAGAGAGCGACCATCACTCTTTGATATGTTTCCCCTGCGTTCTTCAGGCCAAAGGGCATAACTTTATAATAATAGGTTCCCCAAGGAGTAATGAATGTAGTCTTTTCCCTATCAGTAGGGTCCATCTTAATCTGATTATAACTGGAGAAGCCATCCATAAAAGAGAAAACTGCGAAACTGGATGTATTATCCATAAGTGTATCAATATGCGGTAGAGGGAAATCATCCTTTGCGCTTGCTTTGTTCAAATCCCTATAGTCTACACACATTCTGACCTTTTCATCCTTTTTGGATATTGGCACAATGTTGGCTACCCATTTGGGGTACTTTGCAACTGCTAGGAAACCTGTATCAAGTTGTTTCTTAACCTCATCTCGAATCTTCAAAGCCATGTTAGGTCTGGTTCTTCGAAGATTCTTCTTTACAAGTGGACACTCTGGTTTAAGCGGCAACTTGTGAACAACAATATCAGTGTCTAAACCGGGCATATCTTGATACGATCATGCAAACACAACAACATCTTCCTCTAAAAGCTTGACCAACCTCTGTTTGACATCATCCCCAAGTGTTGTACCAATCTTGACCTCTTTCTTTTCTTCATCGGCGCCAATATTAATCAAATCCACTTGCTCTTGTGCGGTTCCAATTTAGTGTACTCGTACTCAATCAATCTTGTCAATTCAGCGGGAACTTTGAAATCTTCCTCACCCTCATCTTCAGCTTGGTAAATGGGCGAATCAAAGTTAGGAGTGAAAACAGGGTCATCGGATTCAAAATGGTTTGGGATTATTCTGCATGTTCGAAATGACTTATTTTATTAAATGCACACACAAAAATGCGAGAGAAGATGTTCTTTTCTGGTTTTGAAAGATTGCCAATTTCTTTTAAAGGTAAAAGAAAAAAAACAGTAAATGAAACAATGAGAATTTAACAAAATGCATTTATTGATAATCATTTGAAAGTAAAAAGGTGGCCCTACCAAATAATCCAATAGCTTTGGGCATATCTATGGAATTTTATTTTTTGAAAACAAACAAAAGACAAATAAGTTACTTTGACGAAGGAAAAATCAATGGGATCTCTACTACTTGCCAGTTGTCCAAAGCTGCATCACACTTGAATACCAGATTTCTCAAGTCTTCGTCCTCCTTATCGTCTTCAACATCATTGATTTGAAAACATCCGCTGACGAACACTTCTTGGATAGTCTTCGTACGACCTTTGGAAGATGTCAATGCTCCATCTTTAGTTAGTTTTTAACCTAACGCATGGTGATCCATCTTTGTCTTGACATTTATCACTTCTCCCCAACCTTCGGATACACCTCCTTCAATTGTTGATCTGGTACTCTTGAAAGATGCGAAAGATGGATTACTCTTGCCCATTGTTTCTTCAACTTCCAACAAGGCATCATTGGCTATCTCGAGCGCTTAGAAAGAAGTTTCCAGAGCGTCTTCGTCAGCCTCTATATAACGGAATGAAGATAAGTTACTTACCATCAAGTCCTCTTCACCTTCCACAGTTACCAACTTATCATCAATCACAAATTTCACTTTCTAATGTAATGTTGAAGTTACAGGACCAGCAGTATGGATCCATGGCTTCCAAGTAGAGAACTATAAGTAGGATTTATATCCAGCACTTGGAATGTGAAGTCAAATACATGCGGACCAATTAAGATCGGTAGCTCCACTTCTTCAATTACAGTTCTGTGGGAACCGTCAAAAGCCTTGACTATCAAAGAAGTAGGCCTCATCTTAGTCTCTTTGTAATCCAACTTTGTAAGAGTCCTCTTAGGTAAAACATTTAAAGAGGAACCGGTATCCACAAACACCCTTGATCAAGTATCTTTCTGACATTTCACGGACACGTGTAAGGCACGATTGTGATTCTGACCTTCTCGTGGTAACTCCTCATTACTGAAGCTAAGGGTATTATAGGCAGTAATATTCGCAATTACCCTGTCAAACTGACCAGTAGTAATATCTTGGGCGACATGAGCTTGAGCCAATAACTTTTGCAATGTAGCTCAATGAGCAGGTGAGCTCATCAAAAGGGGCAAGATTGAGATCTTAGAGGAGTTTGGTGAAGCTGATCAATGACTTTGTAATCACTTTTTCTAATAATTCTTTAAAACTTAGCACCTTCATCATTTGTAGCCACTTCTTTCTCTTTGTCTTTGGCAGGCACAATGGTAGAAGTTTGCTTAGGAGGAGCCTCATTGAAACAGGGAGTATAAATACGACCACTGCGTGTCATTTTGCTTTCCCCAGCTATATTAGTCACATCTTTACTAGCACTCTTCAATTCTTCTCTCGGAATAACCTTCCCAGATTCTTTGTCAATCATTGTCACATCATATTTCCAAGGTATTACTTTGGAGTCTCTGAAATGAAAAGGACTTGGCTTTTGAATAATTACTGGCTTTGGTGGATTAACTGCAGAAGCAACAACAGACTCTGGTATGTTGAACATAGGTTTTGGTGCATTGAAAATAGGTATTGCAAAACTTGATTTTGGCAAATTAAAAATGGGCATTTTATAGCCTGGTTCTGGCAAGTTGAAAATGGGCTCAATCACGACAACTTCATCCTTCTTCACTTTGTTAATCACTTGTAGAAAACCATCATTGATCAAATTCTGAATATTATTCTGAACCAACATACATCCTTTGGCGCTGGCATCACACATTTTACAATCATCATGGCAAACATTCACTAAACCTGCCTTAAACAACTTTAAATGAAAGACTCAGAGAGGCGTTTTAATCTCAGAAACATCAAGAATTAAACTCTTTTCAGATACCCCATCAATAGCATGAACCGAACCATGAGTGGACAAAGGATTACTCTTAACATTAGGCTGAGAATCACCAAAAGACAGTATCTTCTTCTCTATTAATTCTCTTACAAGGTGCTTGAGAGCATAACAACTTTCTAAATCATGGCCAGGTGCACCTTCGTGAAATAAGCAATGAGCATTTGGATTGTAATCAGGTGGAAGTGGGTTAGGAGGTGGACCCTAAGCCCTTTTAGTTATCAAACCTTATTTCACCAATTAAGGGTACAACTCGGTATAGGTCATTGTAATAGGAGGAACTAAAGGCTTATAGTGTCTTCTATTGGGAACATTCTAGCGAGGTACTTGATTCTTTGGTTGTTGGTAAGCAGGAGCATTAGGCGCTCATTGATGATTGGATGGAGCTTGGACAAGCTGATAAACTGGAGGAGGTTAATAGACAGAAGGTTGATAAGCAGGAGCCAGTTGCACAAACTGATATGTAGGAACTTGTTAATTGAAAGCGAGTGTAACAACAGTCACATACGATTGTTGAGCAACCTGAACAGGGTAACCTTGTTATTGACCATAGCTTTGGCGATGTTGCCAAGGTTGACTTCTTCTTCTGCTTGACATTACGACATTAGTGTCACCCTCTTTTTTCTTGTGAGAACTAAATGAAGGCTTCTTAGCATAGTCTTTGTTGGAGCTTGAACTACTAGCAGTACTTGACATTTTTCCACTTTTCAAACCCAATTCTACCTTCACGCCTACAACAACAATATCAGAAAAATTTGCAGTCACACTTCCAACCAATCTTTCATAAAACTCAGGATGAATAGTGTGGATGAACCAATCAGCCAATTCTTTTTCAGTCAAAAGAGGTTCCACTTGCAAAGCAGTCTCTCTCCATCTCTGAGCGTATTCCTTGAATGACTCAGAACTCTTCAGGGACATACTCAATAGTTGCCTTTGGTCAGGAGCCAAGTCCATGTTGTATTTATAATGTTTGATGAAAGCATCAGATAAATCTTAGAAACTCTTAAAGCGAGACTGATCCAGGCTTAAATACCACTTCAACGAAGCACCCTTCAAACTGTCTTAGAAACAGCGAATCATCAGCTTATCATTATCAACATGAGCGGCCATGTTTTGGTAATACATGATCAGATGGATCTTTGGGCATGTAGCTCCTTCATAGTGATCAAAGCTAGGAGTTTTGAATTTTGGAGGGTTAACCAGACCAGATACAAGACACACTTCTCTGCCAGCAACACCAAATATTTGATCTCTTTCCATCACTCCTAACCTTTTATCAATAATTTCCACATTCTCTCTGAGTTTTTCATGACGTTCATTTTCATCTTCCTTCATGTCAAGGACATCATATAAAGGTTGATGGTCATTGAAGTATGGTTGCACATGGGTATGCACATCAGCTGGTGCAAAAGTTGGAATCACATGAGGAGCTTCAGTAGCCAAAGGAACAACTTGTTGAACAATGGGAATTGCAGTAGGTGCAGGCACAAAACCTGGTCCTGAATTCTGATGTGTTGTGTACCCTGGCGTTGCTTTGCTTTTCATTTCAAATTCGTTTCGTATGCGGTTTTGTCTGCTGTTGTCGTATTATTCTGAATTTCTTTTCTTTATATGAGCCTCTTTATGTGTATGTATGTGAATGGTTTTCTAAATTGGATAAAGAAGCTTTTTGTGTGTGGTATTGTGGTGAACTCTTTTTCTGAAACTATGCGAATATTGTGATGTTGTGAAATGTTGTTGTGAAGTTTTTCTTCTTGATTTTTTTTACTCGTACCTGTTATGCCCTATGAATTCCCCTTATATAGGCTCATCAATTATTTATTTTAATGAGAACATTCTTGCTGAATAATAAAAATCTTTCTATTTCAAATCAAACATGTTTGCAACATGTTTAAATCTTCCTTCTTCAACTCATTAAGTTACAATTCTGTATTTGGAAATTATTTGGATATTGTGTGAACATGTTTCGATTATGTATTGATATTGTTGATGCTGATGATTAATTGTGTTTGAGTATTCTTGATTCTTTCTTTGCTTTTGTCTATTGTGATAAATGCTTTGGTTTTCATTTCTTTGCTATGTAGGAAGCAGTATGACATTACATGGTACCCTCCTATCAATTGTTCGTGGGAGCTTTGTTATAGCATTGATTGGGGAGTTAAAAGCCTGCTGCAACACATCTTAAACGTGTCATGTTGTAAAAATGGGACCCCACCCTTCGTTCACAGATTTTCAGAACATTGGTTTTTTTTTCACCAACGTAGAAGACAACAACATATTGGTTTTAGTCTTTCATAAGTTAATATATGTTTCTTTCCATGTATTTAACAACAAAAGTACATAGCGAATAACTTCCTTTAATTTTGTGTGATTCATAAAGCTTTCGTCCAATGTGTTAGAGATTGTGGATCTTTCAATCCTTTCATTTTGCAAAAGGACTTTGAAACTTATAGAAATTAAAATGAGCCTTGTGACTTGAATCATAATGAACCTTTATGCCCCTCTTTAATCTACTTTGAAGTTGACATTATTAGAATTTAAGCCTTTATCAAAACCTAAACTCCATGGTAACTTTGAATTTGAGTTTCGGTTCTTGAATCTTGTCATGAATTGGACTATGGAATTGGAATTTTTAATTTTAGGACTTATCTTGGACTTTTGAAATTAATTGAATTTGAATTTCTTTGAACACTTTGAACATGTTCCTAATTTCTTGAATAACTTCAACCTTATACTTTGTAAATTGAAACTCGAATTAATCCCTTTGATGATATGAATTGAAATTTTTTCAAAAGAGCTTGATTCGCAAGGGGATTTTGAATACTTTGAATCTTGGAATAATGTCTTGATTTTGAATTTGGAATTTGAACCGTTACTTGTATCTTTTCATAAACTCATGGATTTAAAGATAGAAAAATCTTGCCATTTGAATCATCCTGGCTTTGAAATTTGTAGAAAAATAATAAATCAATGATTTTTTGCAAAGAACATATTCTTGAATTTCTTCTTAGGAGTTCAATGCTAAAATATGATTTAAGATGTTTATCCAATACTTCACTATTTTAAAGCATACTGTTCTCCCACTAGAAACTTCAATCCCATTTATAATGCCGCACACCACAAAATCCAACCAGTCTTTCAATGACCAAAGTTCCAGATCCATGGACAGAAATACCCTAATCAAATCTTAATCCTCCCTGGGGAAACCTATGAAAAATCTTTGGAGGAACATTGACCTTGTGTTGACCATTAGATCAATGAGGATGAAGGTCTATCCCTTATTCAACTCTACAAGAACTCAACACAACTTGCGGAGAATTAGAACACACACAAAGCTTCCATGACCTTTGAATCTTTTTTAGCAGCAATCCTAACTTAAAAAATGCAAACAAACAAACAAAGTCTAGTAAATTGGTTCGCTATGCATGGATGACTGGCCTAGGATGAGGTGCAAAGGATCAAGGAATCTAAGTGTAAATATTGGGGTATGACAGAGTGCAATGTTTCAACGTACTATTGAACAGTGTTTACAACATGGTTTGGCAGTAAATTTGCAAGTAGTAGAGAAAAGGTTACTCTGTCTAGAAGAATGCTTGCATAATGTGAATCTGAAAGGAAACATGATGTAGGAGGTTATTTCCTAAAAGAGTCATACCATCATCCCTGAACCGGCAGCATCCCTCCAGGATGCAACTCCGAGATCTCCAAGTCATCTAAGAATCCAAATACATTATACTCCTCCCCCGAAGGTCGAGAAAATAACACCCCTAAGGTTTTTCGCCCTTACAAGGAAGAGGAATGGGTGGAGAAGCCTTTGGTTAGTAATCGATATAAACATCCTCCTTTTGCTCGTATTCTCAATCATTGGATACAAAAATCACTATAGAAGCCTCCAAAGCTAAATATTTATGATAGAAAGGGAGATCTGTAACGCCCCGATTCCGATTTCCTTTATTCTGAGTCCTTTTAATTTAATTGATTGAATTATTATTTTAAATATAGGATTTATGTGTTTAATATGTTGTGTGTGCATATTGTTTTGGGCAAAATAGGTTGGAGGGTATTTTGGGCATTAGTGATTATGCTAAGTGGATATTTTTATGAGAATTGATTAATTAGTGTGTGGAAAGAATTTGAGAGGAAAGAAATAGAATTATGAGATAAGAGAGGAAAAGAGAAAAGATAGTAACATAAAAAGAAAAACAAGAGAAAGAAAGAGGAGAAGAGAAAGTGGAGAGAAAAGGAGAGGAAAACCTAGAACTTCAAGAAATCATCACCAAAGCTTTCGATTGATCGGGTAAGGGTGTGAAAATTTATTATTCTATCAATGTGTATAATCATGTATGATTTTGTTGGTAGTTTTTCTACACTTTCCATTTTAGGTTGAATTTGGTTTAATTGGGAGGAATCGTTGTTTAACGGTTAGAATCGTGATTAGATGATGTAGGTTAGACGATATATGTTAGACTAAGGCTACTGGAACAAAATTTGGATTTAATCGGGTGATTTCGGTGAGTTTGGAGGTGCTGGAGCAGAACTGAATGTTGCGGTTCGCAGGCGAGTCGCTAGCAGCTCGCTAGGCGAGCACACATCGAACTCTCGCTAGCAGTTCGCTAGGCGAGCGTGCAGCGAACGGTCCCAGACTTAAGACAGTGAGATCCTGATGTCCCTCGCTGGCAGCGAAGGGAGTAGCGAGGAGCTCGCTGGAGGTTCGCTGTGGCGAACGGGGTAGCAAACGAGGTTTGTAGCCTCTGTTCTTGCTCGCTAGCAGTTTGCTAGGCGAGGAGGTAGCGAACGCTCGCTAGCAGCTCGCTAGGCGAGCGTGTAACGAACGTAGCAGGATGAATTTTCCCTATTGCGTGGTGCTGTCGTGGCTTGGGGTTTCGGTTGCGATCGACCCTTCTTTGATTTAATAGCTTATATGCTGGTTTATGATGTATTGTGGGTAGCCGTATGACGTGAATCCTAAATTATGATTTGTGTCCGTTTGGGCACTTATGTGCATTGTTTAGCTTGATTAAAAATCTATGATGCTTGTATGAATATATGCGATGAATGTGTAGAATGCATGAGTATGTTTGCAAACATGTGTGCATTTCAAGAGTGTCATGAGTCATGTTGCATGTGAAGCATCATGGTATGCATTTCTTGTGTCGATTGATTCCTCGGTGAATCTGCAGAACCTCGTGTGCCCTTGTGGGGTGTGAGCGATGGTTAATTATTGATCCCTCGGTGGATTTGCAGAACCTCGTATGTTGTGATGGTTATTTTGATTCCGCGTAGAATCTGCAGAACCTCGTGTGCCCATGTGGGGTGTGAGCGATGGTTATTTGGTTCTTCAATTGAACTTGCTGAAATGAGTCGGTACCGCATTTGCATCTGTATAGAGTCGTGTGTCGGTCTCTATGAGTTGCATGTTGACATCTTGCATGGTGTATGGTGAATAAACATAATTGTAAATGTTTATATGAATTATTGATGATTGGCATGATTGGTATGCTTGAAGACACATGTATGTGTGAATATATGTATATGTATGTTTTGTGTGTTTACGAACCGATATAAACACTGTTGACGCATATTATATATGCATGGTGTTCTAATTGTAAATAGATAATGTGAATACATTGCGATGTACGGTATGACGAGGTGAGTGGCAGTGAGAATGCGAAAGACGTGTATTGGATATTATGTATATATATATATATATATATATATATATATATATATATATATATATATATATATATATATATATATATATATATATATATATATATGTTTATATGCATTGTTTTTATGATATCGTTTCTCACCCTTCTGTGGTTTCTTTTAATGCTCTATGAGGCATTGCAGATTAGATTGCTGGAGGTATTTTTGTGAAGCGTGGCTTCTTCCCTTTTTAGTCGGTCGGCTCTGATATGTAGCACCGGGTAGATAGGAATTATTTTGATATTTTTTTTGTGATACATCTGTGTATGTATCTGCTGATGATATGTTTTGTAAACATGATGAATGAATATTTGTATATATGAGCATATGTCTTGGAGAATTATGGAATATTTGGATATTTCCGCCTTGTTCTAAATATTTCTTGTGGGTGCTACCCTGTTGTTGCATATCCGTTTGAGTAGGTGTTGTATGTGTTGGAATTTTTCTGATAATGTGATATTTCCCTTTTATGCCACGTTGCAAATGTACTCTGATGAAATATTTGAGCTTGTGCCTAAATGATTTAATTGTTTATTTTGGGGGTATAGAAAGGGGGTGTTACATTAAGTGGTATCAGAGCCAGTGTTGAGTCAGTTGTATCTGTCTCGCTGTTTTGTTGGTTGAACGATTGTTTGACCTTGTTGTTATTTTTGGGAATAATCAAAATATGGCTGGTCGTAATGACAACACAATGGCTGCAGCATTGGAAGCTATGGCTCGAGCGGTGCAGGGTGCGCCGAATGTGAATGCTAACGATGAGTTTAGAAAGAATCAGTCGCCGGTGTTCAAAGGAAGGTTTGATCCGGACGGTGCTCAGATTTGGCTGAAGGAGGTCGAGAGGATCTTCAGAGTTATGAATTGCGCTGAGGGGAACAAGGTGAGACTTGGATCTCACATGCTGAGAGAAGAAGCCGATGACTGGTGGGTCGGCATAAGACAAATTCTTGAAGTTGATGATGAGGAAATAACTTGGGATTTGTTCCGCACTGAATTTTTGAGGAAGTATTATCCGGAGAGTGTGAAGGGAAAGAAGGAAATGGAGTTTCTAGAATTGAAACAAGGGAACATGTCCGTGGTTGACTACACGACTAAGTTTACGGAGTTGGTGAAATTCCATCCTCACTATGATGCAGTGACGGCGGAATTTTCCAAGTGTACTAAGTACGAGAACGGCTTGCGCCCGGAGATCAAGCAAGCTGTGGGATATCAGAGGATTCGAAGATTTTCGGACTTAACCGAATGCTGTAGAATTTTCGAAGAAGATAGTAGAGCTCGTTCTACTCACTATAAGAGTTTGAATGAGAAGCGAGGGAAGCAACCAGTAAGGAGTGGGCCTTATGTGACGCCTGCTGATAAAGGCAAGCATAGGGAACACTTTATCAAGAAATCCGGAGGAGGAAGTTCTGGTCCCGTTAAGTGCTATAGGTGCGGCGAAGTGGGGCACAAGTCTTTTGAGTGTAAGAAGGCTGGGGAAAAGTGTGCTAACTGTGGTGGTCTCGGTCATGCTACAACTGAATGTAGAAGGAATGTGATTAAGTGTTTTAACTGTGGGGAGGTTGGTCATATTAGTGCAAAGTGTACTAAGGCAAAGCAAGCTCCGTCAAGCGGAAAGGTATTTGCATTAGCGGGTGCAAACACTACTAATGCAGATCAGTTGATTAAAGGTACATGCTTTATTAATAATATGCCTTTAGTTGCTATTATTGATACCGGAGCGACTCATTCATTTATTTCTTTCGAGTGCGCTAAGCGTTTGGATTTGTGTTTTTCTTCTTGTGATGGTGATATGGTTATTGAGACGCCCGCTTCGGGGTTGGTAACTACGTCTTCGGTATGTTTGAGTTGTCCCTTGACCATGTATGGTAAGGACTTTATTATGGACTTGGTGTGTTTGCCATTAGAAGGACTAGATGTGATTTTAGGTATGAATTGGTTGCAGTATAATAGAGTTCGTATTGATTGTTATCACAAGTTGGTGAGGTTTCCATCTTTGAGAGATGAGGAGGAAGAGAGTTTCCTATCCGCTAAAGAGTTGAAGAAACTTTTGGCGGATGAAGCTCAAGTGTTCTGTTTGTTTGCGTCGTTGTCGGTAGAGAATAAGGTTGAATTGGATTTGGTTCCGGTGGTATGTGACTTTCCAGAAGTATTTCCGGAGGACATTACGGATGTACCGCCGGAAAGGGAAGTTGAGTTTTCGATTGATCTAGTTCCCGGTATTAGACCGATTTCGATGGCACCGTATCGTATGTCGGCATCGGAGTTGGTAGAGTTGAAGAAACAATTGAATGATTTATTGGAAAAGAGATTTGTTAGGCCGAGTGTTTCTCCTTGGGGTGCGCCGGTATTGTTGGTAAAGAAGAAAGATGCGAGCATGCGGTTGTGTATTGGTTATCGGCAGTTGAATAAGGTGACTATTAAGAATAAGTATCCGCTTCCCAGAATTGATGATTTGATGGACCAATTGGTTGGTGCCCGTGTTTTTAGTAAGATTGATTTGAGGTCAGGTTATCACCAGATTCGTGTTAAAGAAGAAGATATTCAAAAGACGGCTTTTAGGACACGGTATGGTCATTATGAATTTTCTGTGATGCCATTCGGAGTTTCTAATGCGCCGGGTGTGTTTATGGAATATATGAATCGTATCTTTCATGAGCAGTTGGATCGTTTCGTAGTTGTGTTTATTGACGACATTTTGATTTACTCTAAGTCTCAAGAAGAACATGAAGAGCATCTGCGAGTTGTGTTGCAAGTTTTGAAGGAGAAGCAATTGTATGCTAAGTTATCCAAGTGCGAGTTTTGGTTATCGGAAGTGAGTTTTCTTGGGCATGTTATTTCTGGTAATGGTATTTGTGTTGATCCGTCCAAGATTGATGCGGTAATGCAATGGGAGGCTCCTAAGTCGGTTACGGAAATCCGAAGCTTTTTGGGCTTGGCCGGTTATTATCGGAGGTTTATTGAGGGATTTTCGAAGTTGGCACTTCCGTTGACTCAGTTGACTTGTAAGGGAAAGACTTTTGTTTGGGACATTAATTGTGAGAAGAGTTTTGTTGAACTTAAGAGACGGTTGACAACGGCGCCGGTTTTAATTTTGCCAAATCCGACGGAATCGTTTGTGGTTTATTGTGATGCTTCTTTGTCTGGTTTGGGTGGTGTTTTGATGCAAGACGGTAAAATTGTGGCTTATGCTTCAAGGCAATTGAGAGTGCATGAGAAGAATTATCCTACGCATGATTTGGAATTGGCGGCCGTGGTCTTTGTTTTGAAAATTTGGAGGCATTATCTCTATGGTGCGAGATTTGAAGTTCTTAGCGACCACAAGAGTTTGAAGTATTTATTTGAAAAAAAGGAATTGAATATGAGGCAAAGGAGGTGGTTAGAGTTTTTGAAGGATTATGAATTTGGTTTGAATTACCATCCGGGTAAGGCAAATATTATGGTCGATGCTTTGAGCCGGAAGTTAGTGCATATGTCTACATTGATGGTGAGAGAATGAGAACTTTTAGAGAATTTTAGAGATTTGAGTTTGGTTTGTGAAATGACGCCGAGAAATGTGAAACTTGGTATGTTGCATGTTACGAATGATTTTCTTGCTACCGTTCGTGAAAAGTAAAAGTTGGATTTGAAATTTGTGGATTTGATGATGAATGGGAATGAGGACTTTAAAGTTGATAATTTTGGAGTCTTGAGATTCTGTGGTCGTATTTGTATTCCCGACGATATGGATTTGAGAAAGATGATATTGGAGGAAGGACACCGGAGTAATTTGAGTATTCATCCGGGTGCGAATAAGATGTATCAAGATTTGAAGAAAATATTTTGGTGGTCCGGATTGAAGAGGGATGTAGCTCGGTTTGTGTATTCGTGTTTGACTTGCCAGAAGTCTAAGGTGGAACATCAGAAGCCTAGCGGTTTGATGCAACCGTTGGATATTCCGGAATGGAAATGGGATAGTATATCAATGGATTTTGTTACGGGTTTACCAAATACGCAAAGAGGTCACAATGCTATTTGGGTGATTGTTGATAGGCTTACTAAATCTGCTCACTTTATTCCGATTGATATTGGTTATCCTTTGGAAAAGTTAGCCGAGATTTACATTCGGGTGATTGTGAAGTTGCATGGAGTTCCCACGAGTATCGTGTCGGATAGATATCCTAGATTTACTTCGAGATTTTGGGAAGGTTTGCAAGAGGCTTTAGGTTCTAAGTTGAGATTGAGTTCGGCGTATCATCCACAGACGGATGGCCAAACTGAGAGGACGATTCAATTGTTGGAGGACTTGTTGCGTGCTTGTGTGCTCGAGCAAGGTGGTGTTTGGGATAGCTTTTTGGCATTGATTGAGTTCACTTACAACAACAATTTTCATGCAAGTATTGGTATGGCACCATTTGAGGCTTTGTATGGTCGGAGATGTCGAACACCTTTGTGTTGGCATGAAACCGGAGAAAGATCGGTAGTTGGACCGGAAATGGTACAACGAACGATGGAGAAGGTGAAGTTTATTCGGGAGAAGATGAAAGCTTCTCAGAATAGGCAAAAGAGTTATCATGACAAGAGAAGGAAGGATCTTGAATTTCAAGAAGGTGACCATGTGTTTTTGAGAGTTACACCGGTTACGGGTGTGGGTCGTGCTTTGAAGTTGAAGAAGTTGACTTCTCGTTTTATCGGTCCGTATCAAATTATTGCACGAGTTGGTGCGGTGGCTTATCGTGTGGCGTTGCCTCCGAATCTTTCGAATTTGCATGATGTGTTCCATGTTTCGCAACTTCGGAAGTATGTTCCAGATCCGTTACATGTGATTCCTATGGATGAAGTGGAGGTAAGAGATAATCTTACGGTTGAGGTTTTACCGGTTATGATTTTGGACCGCGAAGTTAAGAACCTAAGAGGCAAGGATATTTCGCTTGTAAAAGTAGCATGGGGAGGTGCTGCAGAAGGCAATATGACTTGGGAATTGGAGAGTAAGATGCGTGAGACGCATCCTGAGCTGTTCGAATCAGGTAATATTTTCGAGGACGAAAATTCCTAAGTGGGGGAGAGTTGTAACGCCCCGATTCCGATTTCCTTTATTCTGAGTCCTTTTAATTTAATTGATTGAATTATTATTTTAAATATAGGATTTATGTGTTTAATATGTTGTGTGTGCATATTGTTTTGGGCAAAATAGGTTGGAGGGTATTTTGGGCATTAGTGATTATGCTAAGTGGATATTTTTATGAGAATTGATTAATTAGTGTGTGGAAAGAATTTGAGAGGAAAGAAATAGAATTATGAGATAAGAGAGGAAAAGAGAAAAGATAGTAACATAAAAAGAAAAACAAGAGAAAGAAAGAGGAGAAGAGAAAGTGGAGAGAAAAGAAGAGGAAAACCTAGAACTTCAAGAAATCATCACCAAAGCTTTCGATTGATCGGGTAAGGGTGTGAAACTTTATTATTCTATCAATGTGTATAATCATGTATGATTTTGTTGGATTGTTTTGAATTGTTGGTAGTTTTTCTACACTTTCCATTTTAGGTTGAATTTGGTTTAATCGGGAGGAATCGTTGTTTAACAGTTAGAATCGTGATTAGATGATGTAGGTTAGACGATATATGTTAGAATAAGGCTACTGGAACAAACTTTGGATTTAATCGGGTGATTTTGGTGAGTTTGGAGGTGCTGGAGCAGAACTGAATATTGCTGTTCGCAGGCGACTCGCTAGCAGCTCGCTAGGCGAGCACGCCGCGAACTCTCGCTAGTAGTTCGCTAGGCGAGCGTGCAGCGAACGGTCCCAGACTTGGGACAGTGAGATCCTGATGTCCCTTGCTGGCAGCGAAGGGAGTAGCGAGGAGCTCGCTGGAGGTTCGCTGTGGCGAACGGGGTAGCGAACGAGGTCTGTAGCCTCTGTTCTTGCTCGCTAGCAGTTCGCTAGGCGAGGAGGTAGCGAACGCTCGCTAGCAGCTCGCTAGGCGAGCGTGTAGTGAACGTAGCAGGACGAATTTTCCCTATTGCGTGGTGCTGTCGTGGCTTGGGGTTTCGGTTGCGATCGACCCTTCTTTGATTTAATAGCTTATATGCTGGTTTGTGATGTATTGTGGGTAGCCGTATGGCGTGAATCCTAGATTATGATTTGTGGCCGTTTGGGCACTTATGTGCATTGTTTAGCTTGATTAAAAATCTATGATGCTTGTATGAATATATGCGATGAATGTGTAGAATGCATGAGTATGTTTGCAAACATGTGTGCATTTCAAGAGTGTCATGAGTCATGTTGCATGTGAAGCATCATGGTATGCATTTCTTGTGTCGATTGATTCCTCGGTGAATCTGCAGAACCTCGTGTGCCCTTGTGGGGTGTGAGCGATGGTTAATTATTGATCCCTCGGTGGATTCGCAGAACCTCGTATGTTGCGATGGTTATTTTGATTCCGCGTAGAATCTGCAGAACCTCGTGTGCCCATGTGGGGTGTGAGCGATGGTTATTTGGTTCTTCAATTGAACTTGCTGAAATGAGTCGGTACCGCATTTGCATCTGTATAGAGTCGTGTGTCGGTCTCTATGAGTTGCATGTTGACATCTTGCATGGTGTATGGTGAATAAACATAATTGTAAATGTTTATATGAATTATTGATGATTTGCATGATTGGTATGCTTGAAGACACATGTATGTGTGAATATATGTATATGTATGTTTTGTGTGTTTACGAACCGATATAAACACTGTTGACGCATATTATATATGCATGGTGTTCTAATTGTAAATAGATAATGTGAATACATTGCGATGTACGGTATGGCGAGGTGAGTGGCGGTGAGAATGCGGAAGACGTATATTGGATATTATGTATATATATGTTTATATGCATTGTTTTTATGATATCGTTTCTCACCCTTCTGTGGTTTCTTTTAATGCTCTATGAGGCATTGCAGATTAGATTGCTGGAGGTATTTTTGTGAAGCGTGGCTTCTTCCCTTTTTAGTCGGTCGGCTCTGATATGTAGCACCGGGTAGATAGGAATTATTTTGATATTTTTTTTGTGATACATCTGTGTATGTATCTGCTGATGATATGTTTTGTAAACATGATGAATGAATATTTGTATATGTGAGCATATGTCTTGGAGAATTATGGAATATTTGGATATTTCCGCCTTGTTCTAAATATTTCTTGTGGGTGCTACCCTGTTGTTGCATATCCGTTTGAGCAGGTGTTGTATGTGTTGGAATTTTTATGATAATGTGATATTCCCCTTTTATGCCACGTTGCAAATGTACTGATGAAATATTTGAGCTTATGCCTAAATGATTTAATTGTTTATTTTGGGGGTATAGAAAGGGGGTGTTACAAGATCCATATGAAAATGTCCCACATGTTGATGATTACCGGAACTACTATCATGTAGATGATGAGGCAAAGTGCAAGCTTTTTATACTAACTTTGACTGCATCAGCTATGATCTGGTTCAAATCTATTTCTGATGAAATCATCGACTCGTGGACCGATCTATGTGAAAAAATTCATTGCTCTCATCACTGTCTAGAATAGGAAACTAACAATGATTGCTGCTCTCAACAAAACTACTCTAGAGAAAGAATGACAATTTACGATCATATATCGATAATTTTACATAGGTTGCAAAAGAAGTGGGAGGCTCTGACGAGAGCCTCAAATGTTAGATTTTTAAAAATGGTTCAAATCATGACAACTCCTTCAGGGATAAGCTAAAGTGCAATGAGGCCCATGGTTTTAAAGATCTACTAAACATATGTCCATATATTTACATTTCTCCTACATGTGTTGAATCTGATTGGTGATGTAAAAGGAAAAGTTGCAGTAATGGTGGATGATTTTATTGGCAGTGATGGTTTTTTGAGGGAGCTCTTAGGTAGTTGATACTAATTTCTTTGGATGTTTAAGAAACCTTAATTGGTTTGTTGTTAGTTTGGTGAATTGAATGAATGAATGATTGAGAACTCTTTTTAAAGGTTGTGAAGGCACTTGAATCTGTTTCTAAATTTCAATTATAGTATAATTATTAGGTTGATTAATAACTTTTGAGGTACATGAAATTTCTAAAAGCCATGTTTGAAGTTCTTTTTTATATTCTGCATCTGGTGAGAGACTACTTGACTAGTTTCTACATCAAGAAATGGTAATGTTCAATAGATTAAGAGGCCTTGTTGAAATATAACCCCCACCTTTCAATTCAACATTTGTAATTCATAATTCTCCTTTGTATTACTCTGTAACTCATGGTCACCGTGAGGTATATACTTAAAATTTAAAGCTATTCATTTTCTTGTATCATGTTTTTTTTTTCAATTCGTTGCAACATACGTTGTGTTGTGTATTTATGTAGATAATGTATCGCTTGCTTGAGTCAGACTTTGATATTAGTCTTAAAAACTATCTTGGTGACCTAATTCAATACTATTGTTTCAATTTAATAGTAGTTAGGTGATGGAAAGGAAGATTGAAAACTGAATTTTAATATATATATATATATATATATATATATATATATATATATATATATATATATATATATATATATATATATATATATATATATATATATATATATATATATATATATATATATATATATATATATATATATATATATATATATATATATATATATATATATATATATATATATATATATATATATATATAGGTATTGGTGGGAAATTCTGATACATTCAAGTTCTAGTGGAGGAATCGTGGTTTACATAGAGAATAACAAGTGACTAAATAAAAAAAAAACGTTGCATTTTGTTAATATTTTTTATAATTCATGTAAGTCTATTTTATTTATAGCACTTAATTTTATTTATACTATAAATAATATGGTAGCGTTCAATCCTACATACAAAAGATGTGTGAAGATATAAGAGAATGTTACCTTACTCCTTATTTTAATAATAATATTTTTATTCTTAATATAGTCAATCACTTAGAATTGGTAGAAATTTATTTAGAAATATGTATGAAAAAAAAACAACTTGTTAGGTCAGTTAAATATATCTAATTTAAGAAAGAAACTCCTGAAGTCAGGTGCAAATGGCATTAATGTTTTTTGAAAGCATAAATTTATTAAGTTGGGCATTGTTTAACTGACCTAATAACCTTTTCTTAAGTCAGGTCCAAATCTCACTTAAGAAGTCAAAACTTCTTATGTTGGAAAGTCTTAGGCCAGACTAGGAATCATTAAAACAAGTCATTTTTGACCAACTTAACAAGAATTTTTCTACTATTAAGAGGCCTTCTGGTTGAATACACCAAATATGCAAAACGAGAGCGAGAGGATTCCTCGAAGAAAAAGTCCCCGACCAAGACGACTGATGTCGTGACCGCTGGTAAATAGGAAAGTAACGAAGAAGTAAATGCGCATAAGGGGAAGCGTTAGCACATTGTGACCATCACATGAGATACCCCGCAGGAAAATCCTTCGTCCAAGGGGGCAATGAAGAGGAATATCATAGAGCTAATATCCATTAGCAAGAAAGGCAGAAGTACCTCGACCAAGGGCTCAGGGAGATCGATGCTCGACTTTTAGGATAGTGGAAAGGATAGAGGAATCCCAAATAATATATACCCATTGTCCATAATTGCCACAATCGGTGACTTTGATGTGTCCCAGATACTGATTGATGGTTGCAGCTCTTGTAACATAATATACTCGGAGTTGTTCGAGAAGACGGGCTTAAAGAAGGAAAACTCGTGGCTAAAAAAGGGATCCAATTTGTAGGCATTCGACAACACAACAATCCATCCTTGGGGGTTCATTGAATTGATGATTACTGTGGGGAAGGGGAAAGATGTTAGCACTGTCAAATCGTAGTTACTAGCTCCCTCTACAAGAGCGTTTACATTTACATCCTTGATGAACCCTTCGTGATAGCCCTAGATGCTATAGCATCCAAGGTTTACCTCAAGCTGAAGTTCCACAAAATTCATGGTGAACCAGTCACAATCATTACCAACCTTGTTGGAGCCAAAAGAGCCTACCAGGCATTGCAACAAGATTAGAAGGAAGGATAATGCAAAGCCATGGAAATCAATTTAGCCTCCCTCACCATCTAGCTAAGATACATAAGTGTTCATCCCCCTACAGGTAAAACAAATTATGTTAACAAGCAAAGAAAAATGGCTAACTCCAGTAAATGGCGAATAGTTGGGTGAATAAATGGTGGCAAATCGACCTGATTAAGTTAATGGTTTTATTATGTTAATGATTTTATGTAAAACTGAATCATATCATTACGATGTATTACAATCATTTGATTTGAAGAAATAAGAATACCCTTAAAAGATATATCTTTTCTTTATGACTCTGAAAGGTAACAGTGAGTCAGGGGTATGATATAAGAAATCAAAGTCTCGCCACAATGACTCAAAAGTGTTTTCATAAATGCCGCAGGTGTACGACAAAGAAATCAACCTTGGTTCTAATATATTGTTGAGCTATTGACCTTACTTGGGGTTTAGATGAGAGTAATAAATATCCCTTCATATAATTTATTGCTAGCATTTTTTTTTTATTTCTATAACTTTTTATTGTTAAATTTTAATATAATATTTGTTGTCTTAAATCAGGTCATAAATATATTTAATTTAAATAATTATTTATATTAATTTTAATATATTTTAAATATAAAGTAGAGACTAATAATAAAATAAAAGACATATAATATTAATTATAAAATACAATTGAGAGAATTAATTTTTTATTGTAATAAATATTGTGAGATAGAAAGAGTAATATTCTTTATATGAACATTTATTTTGTCTATTACATAAAAAGTTATTCATTTGAATATTTCATATATATATATATAACTAGGCTGGCACACTAGTGGGCTTACGGCTCAACCCACACATTTTTTTGCGGGCCTAAGATAGAGCGGGCTTAAGGCGAGGCGATATGAACAGGTAGGCATGCATAAAATTCCAATTCAACCCGCCATTTTTTGGCGGGTGCGCAGACCGACTCGACATGCCATAACCCTTTTTGTCAACCCTACTTAGGAATGCGCTCCTCTCAAAAGTCTCAAGTTTGAGCTCTGCTATGTGCAAATTTCTTATAAAAAAATTATATTAACTATTTTCTTTATTCCATAATGGGAGCATGTTTTACCATTTTATACAATATATGAAAATGTGAAAATATTATCTTTAACTTAATTAGAGATTTTGAGTTTAAACCTAGTCACAGACATGTAACATGTTAAATTTCTTGAACAAGAGTTTTGCCGTTAATTGTGGTCATTTGCAACTTGATGGATTATTCAATGTAGTGCTAGTTGCACATGAACATCATATTGCATGAACGCGACAACTCGTCACTTTCTCAACTTTAAGAGTTGAAATTCTTTTCATTAGATTACTAGACAAAAAATTGAAAAATGCTAACAAATGATATAAAAACACTTTAATGTCTTAAAATGATAGTGTTTATAGAAACTTATATATTTAGTGCATTGAAATTTAAAGTATTTAATTTAAAAAAAAATTGTTTAGATAGTATAACATTTTGGTTCAAGTGAGAGTGGTTAAATTTCACATCACTTATGAGTAGATGAAATGATGGATTTATAAGAGAGGTGATTCATATACTTAATGTATTAAGGTATTAGATGGATATATGAATGCCTTTAAAAGTTACATAGAGCCTGGACTTCAAATCTTGAAAAGTAGTAGTTTCAAGTAGGTTGCTTAGAGTATTTATTATTTGGTTAGCATCATGAACATGTTGTATGAGAAGATTTTTGGACACCACTCTTTCATGAACAAAGTGAATATCCAATTCTATGTGCTTGGTGCATGCATCTAATATAGGATTATGTGAAAGTAAAATAGCACTCAAGTTATCACACAATAGTGTTGGAGTATAGAAACAAATTCCAAGTGCATCCAAGAGAGGTTATAACCATAGAAGTTTAAATGTAGAATGTTCTAGAGCATAACATATTGCTTTTGTGATTGAAAAAGCTACTTGAGGCTATTTCTTAGAATTCTATGAAAAAAAATTTGGACCCAAAAAATATACAACTATCAGATGTTGATCTTCTATCATCTAGGTTACTAACCCAGTTTGAATCATTATAATCCCTTAATGAAAACATATGAGCATAAATAGAAGGGACTAAAAACAGACCATGAGTCATTGTCCCATTGAGATATCTCATTATTCTTCTAAAACAACCAAATGATAATCTAAAGGGGGAAGACATAAACTGACAAACTTTGTTGACACGGTCTGGTTAGAGTCACATATTATAAAACTCTTACTATACACCTATAAAGTTGAGGATCATAGAAAATACTTGATCCATGTTTGATAAACTTAAAAGTACTAAGCATGGGTGTTGGGACTCTATTAGCATTATGTAGTACCCCAAAATTTGTCTCATCGTTTCTTGATCTACTGGCTTTGTTTCTCTACATTTTTGCACTTTCTGCATATCATAGCGTTGGTTCTCGAGACATGGGATCAAGGTATTTATGTGGCTCGGGATTCCTTTTCATCACAAGGTATTTCATGATATTTATCCATGATTGGTGTTTGTTCATGATTAATTGCATTCTTACATGCTTGATGCCCTGCTTTTCGCAGCTGTTCTTATTCTGAATTTTGCATGTTGTCTTTGCCTTGCTTGCTGCCTGCCTGCCTTTTACACCTGTTTTTGTGCTGAAACATGTGCTGTTATAGGTTGTCTTGCTTGTGTGCTGGATTTTACTGCTGTCTTGTGCAGGAGGCATTGTTGTAGCTGCTGTTTTAGCCTTGTTTCCTTGCTTTGTGCTTTGTCTTTTCATGCTCCCTTAGGATTCTTATTTGAATTTAATTCTGATTAAATTTGGAGTAAGATAGACATTAAGAGTTTAATCCATGCATGATAACATAACCGTAGGTCCATCTTTTGCATGCTAACATTAGGATAGAATCTCCTTTCGCATCCTAACTTTAGGACCATTTTGCATGACAACGTTAGGATCGAGTTTCCCCTTAGACCTTTTGTGCGTCTCTCTTCTCATCTCAAAATACCTTCTAACTCATCTAATAAATACAATGAACGATGTATGCTACGAGCCTTAAGCACATGGGAAATGATGAGTGGGGGGTCTCCTCTCGCTTGTCTAGAGTGTTTAGTGTACATCCCGTCTGGGGGAGATATGTGACGCATTCGTTCCTATATCACAGTATTTAGTGCAACGTGAATCACCAAACAAATTTAATTCATTTCACTAAAACTAACAAACCAAATTCAAACCTTTTTATCCTTCGGGATTGTTTTTCAAATCATTTTTAGAAAAGAGTACGTTACTTTTTCGTTCTACTCAAACAAGCATAGAACCTAACTGCTGGAATGGTAACTTAGCGTTACTCATAAAAAACAGTTAACCAACATGTGGTTTCGATTTCTCGAACTACGTTTGCTCTGATTTCTCATACCAGATTGTCGCATCGCTGCGAAAAAGGGGAAGCTGGAAAAGACAAAAGAGTCGCCACCGAACGTTATTTATCCCAAAGAGAGGGAAAGGAAACAATAGAAGAAAACCTGATGAAAAGGGAAAAGATAAGGTCATCGCAACCAAATCTCGGGTTCGGGAGTCGGTTACGCAAGGGGAAGGTATGAGCACCCCTCACGTCCGTTGCACTCAACGGGATCCACACTTGTTGTCTAATCTATGGGTGAACACTATCTAAAGCTGCTAAACGGGGGTAAAAGGAAAGAACTGACTCAATAGGACATTGCCGCCCTATGCCTACGTATTCCCTCGTGCAATGGGAAAGTCAGAGTCAACGTAGTCCGGGAAACTACAGGTGAATTGGGAAAGGTTTCTCGCCAAGACATTGTCGTTTTGTGCCTACATATCCTCATCTGGTATGAAAAATCATAGCAAACATAGTTCGGGCTGACACGACCACTGGTTTATTCAAGTGTTTTAATGAGTAGGGTTAAATCTTCGTTCTAGCAGTTAAGGACGACGCCTGTTTGTGGTAGAACCAAAAATTAACACACTCTTTCTGAAAATCATTAAGTTTGAAAACAATCCCGAAGGACAAAAAGGTTTGATGTTTTGTTTTGTGTTTTTTATGAGAAGAAGTGAATTGAGTTAGATTTGAAACTCATGTTGGACTAAAGACTATGACTTGAGAGCGAGTGTGTCACATATCTCCCAAAAGGCATACGCTAAACACTCTAGACAGTGTGAGAGGAGGCCCCCTACCTATCATTCCTCATGCACTTAAGGCTCGTAGCGTACAACAATTGTCAACCTTTATTAAGTGTCTTAAGAAGTTATGAGATGAGAAGAGAAGACACAAGACTCTAAGGGGAATTGATCAACCCTAATGTTATCATGCAAAGTATTCCTAAAGTTGGGATTGAAAAGGGAACTACCTAATGTTATCATGCAAAGGATTGAAAGCATAATGTCTCTCCTACTCCCATCTTAAACAGAGGGACTAGGAATCCTAAGGGATCATGGCAAAAGAGCTCAAGTAAACACATAGCAATTCAATCACAGATGAAAAGAAAAGAAGGATGAAAATGACTTAAACAAACCAGTGCAATAAGAGATGCAAACATGAAATGCAAACACAAATGCAAGTATGAAGTGCAAACAAGACTCAACAACACAAGGGACTCAACACAAGAGAATGACTTAAACAAGTCAAGAGGGATGAGATGAAATGGGAGAAGTAAACTCCTACAACCATATACCATCAATCATCAAGAGAGGATAATGCTATCCTAAGATGCACACACAAAGAAAAGTGGGAGGAAAAAAGTGTGGGGCATCCACCACCACATGCACATCTCAACCATACAGTTCTTGAAATACAAGTAAAACAAATGCAAACAAGCAATGCAAAACAAATCAACAATGTTCATGGCAAACTCAAAGTGTACATAAAGACACCGAATCATCATAAACAAAGGTAAAACCACAAGGGCAGAAGTAAAACACCAAGAGGAAAACCTCAAATCAAACTTAAAATAAGAGGCAAGGCATAAGTATGATCATATGAAGTGAAAGAACCAAAGTTCTAACACAATCTCAACACTTAAGACAAGTGGAGAAACATGATTCCAAGGTAACTTGTGATGCAAGCAACACATGTAAATGACCCAAGACAAGAAAAACAACAACTTAAGCATGTTAGAATTATGTAACAAGGCTCACAAGATGCATATGAGATCACTCAAGATCATATCCCAAAGAACTAGGTCAAACTAGCATGTGTAAACAACCATAAAAGTAACTTGACTTGCAAGATTCACGAAAAATAGAAGGAAAGCTCAATAATTGCCAAATAAAATGCTCAAACTAAGCTTGATAAATCTAGAAACAGCATGTAAAACCTCATGAGCAAAATCAACTCAAGGCACCACCAAATAATTCCAAGAATGTATGGTGTTCCACCTTATTGAGCATGTGTCGAGGCTCAACAAAAGTCTAATCAAAACCAAATGAAAATTGATCAACAATGAATCAAATCAACCTTCAAGGATATTTCAATCCATCACCTAAATGATGGAGAAGAATTAGTCATAGGGGATTTAACAATAGGGTTCAAATGTTCAAGTTCAAACTAGGTAGGAACCATAAAACACATTACATTATAAATTCCAAATAAAATAAGAAAATAAATGGAAAATGAAAATTAAAAATTTGGAAAATTAAATAACATGTCAAACTGTTAAGAAAATATTTTTATGTATTTTTGTGAATTAAAGAACTAATTTAAAATAATTAAAACAAAAACTAAAATTAAAATGAAATAAAATAAAGAAACAAGCATGAGGGGGTATGAACAACAACCCAAAAATGAGCTGAAATGCTTGAAAACACGCTTGGGCTCAAAAAGAGGTGGGGTGTGTATAGCAAGCAAGGCCCATGAACCCAGAGTTTAATGAAACTCTCTGTTTCATTAAACTGAGGTGGAGTCAAATGCACGCGTGGCTAGGTCAAGCGAATCAGAGTGAGACAACGCACATGGTCAAACATTCAACGCAAAGCCATATCAGACTGGCCTAAAACACAACCAGACGCCGGAGCTAAGGCTCCAGTCATCGTCTCCGGCCAGCTCTCCGGAGACCAGGCCTGACAACTCAATAAAAATGGTGGAATCTTGTACCATTCAAAAGCTATTTTCACAAGGAACCTAAATCTACCAACCATTTCTTAAAAAGGTTCTTAAACAAGCTGGAAAATGGATCACAATTTTGAGATGCACAAACTGAAACCTCATTAAACAAGCAAGTAAAGGATTCAAACATTGCCTATGATGTATAGGACTTTAAATGCAAACCAACATGGCCCTAATGCAAGTCTAGAATGAGAGAAAAAGTTGAAGAAAACCTACCAAACGGAGCAGTTCCGTTGACTCTTCAAACCTCAAGCAAGCTTCAGTTTTACACCTCCAATCTCCCCCTTGATCTTCACTGATGATGACTGGTACCAAAATTTGATGGAATATCTCAAGAATAACCAGATTCGAAAAAATGAATTTTTTTGTGAAATTTCAAACTCTCTCTCCTCTCTCATGCAACAACCTTATTTCTCAGCATTAGGGCAAGTTGTTTGGCTTTTATATGATGGATTCTTCATGACCATGCAGGCCCATAATAGCTGCATTATGTGATTTCAGATTTTGCGAAAAATATTACACTTTCACATACACACGGGTTAGGCACTCTTCAACTAACATTGGGTCAGTAAAATGAAATACATGTGGTGTGGAAATGAATTGCATTGTTTTGGTTCATGTAGTAAAGGTTTGTACCAAGTTTAAATTCATGATCTTTTTGGTATGGATTTTGAAAATATGGCATGTAACTTGCATTCATATTTGTACAATTGTGGTAAAGAATAGAAATACTAATAGATGATGAGATCATGATGTGAAAAAGCTCAAAACAAAGTCATTTGGTGACTTGTAAATGAAGAAAACCAAAATCATGACTAAAAGTTCAATTTCTTCTTTCCAAATGGTTCAAATGATCACATAACCTAACAATCCTTATGAATTTTGAGCCCATTGTGAAGCTAAGGCAATTAGACACAAGTTTCATGTTGGTTGAAAATGGACTAGAGGCCTTGAAGTGCATGAAAAGGGTCATTGAAATGAATGACCTATAATGAAGTTTCCAAAAATACCCTTGCCTTGTGAAGACCATAACTTGAGTTTCACTTAAAAGAATGATGACTTCTAGGACTTTTTGGAAAGCTAAGATCGTGAGGAATAACTTTTATGTTCACCTAAAAGTAAGGAGAAGCTTGATTCCATGAGAAACATGCCTTGGAAGTGAGTTGATTTTGTGTTGACCATAATTCTTTTCATCTGACGTACAAACCCAATGGATGACTTTTTGTACTCAAAATAAAGCTTGAAAGATGATGAAAAAGTATCATGTTTATGGAAAAATGAGATTGAACTTGCATCATAGGGAAAGTTGTCCTTGAAGTTAGGCACTAAAGAAGGGGATTTTACACTGAAATCATCTGAAACCCTAATTTAGTAACTTCTTGAACTCATGAATCTCCTTGATTTGATCTTACCATGACATCCTAGATGCTTTGGGATGACTTCCCATGTCTTAATGACCTAGAACCAAGTCTTGAACCCTCTCAAGTCCACAATTGACTCGTGGTTGACCAAGTAAAAACCCTAGTTCCACATCCTTTGAATGAGGCTCTTATAGATGAAATGTATGACCATACAAACTTCATAAAGACCTCTAAAGACATCCATTGATCTTTTTAACCATGCTTCATCCAAGTAAGTGACCTCAGGAACCTCTGATGATCCTCAAGATAGGAGATGACACCCACACACAAACTTCTTCTCTCAAGGAGCTTTGAATCCCAATCTTGATCTTAATGAAACCCTGATGGCTTACAAATGATACCCCTGCTTGAACTTGAAAAAAAAGCTCTCCTCTTGAATGGAAAACACAACTCTTGATCCCCTGTTAAGAACCAATGATATGCAAAATGCAAGTGCTAAATGAAAATGAAACATAAGCCAAGTCAAAAGAAAAAGGTTGGTCAAATTTTGGGGTACAACAGCTGCCCATATTCAAACGACTTGGACCTGAAGGGATGAAAAGCGAACGGCTTTCAAATATTCATGGTAAAAAGGTGGTTGAATACAACAGAACCCAGAAATTTGCCAACCGCAAAAAAAAGTAAATTGCAGAAATGGTCCACTGGAATAGAAATAGAATCACTAGAGTAACTGTATCTGATAATTGTAAGGAAATGAGCTAATTCACCACCAATTAGAAAGCATCGACACGCAGTCGGAAGAAACATCTGCTAACACGCAAACATCTATTAAACAAACCAGACATCGAACCCGAAGGCCGACTCAACACGAAGTTGAGAATATCTGCTAATCCAAGCAGGCATCCGTTAACTAAAACAGGCATCGAACCCGAAGGCAGGCTCAACACAAAGTTGAGAACATTTGCTAATCCAAGCAGGAATCCGTTAATTAAAACAGGCATCAAACCCGAAGGCCGGCTCAACACGAAGTTGAGAACATCTGTTAATCCAAGCAGGCATCCGTTAATTAAAACAAGCATCGAAACTGAAGGTCGGCTCAACACGAAGTTGAGAAGAGAATACGCCGATTCACAATCTGGAAGAAGAATTCCGCTGGGGAAGAACAAACTTAAATAAGGGAGTAAGTGATAAGATGAACGCATCTATCAATAATTCTTGCCGGGGTCTGGATACCACATAGGCTCAAGAAAAACATCAATATTCGTCGGGGTCTAGATACCACACAGGCTCATGAAATATACCGATATCTGTCGGAGATAAAATAAGATGAACACATCTATCAATAACTCTTGCCGGGGGCTGGATACTACGCAAGCTCAAGAGAATACATTGTTGTCTGCTGGAGATACATCTGAAAACAAGAGGTAACAACCTGGCTTATGTTTCGAATGCATATGTTTGAATAATGGCGTAATGCTCCATACGAAATGGAAATGCTACGCGTTTGGGAGGATGCTATGCACAATGAAAATGCAAAGGAACCAATCCAGCAAAATAAATGCTGAAGAGAAGAAGCCAACTCCGTTGGGGAGGACCGGGCGTGCCAAGTACGAATTGACTTATGCTGGGAAAACAAGCCCTGGATGGCCTCCAAGAAAAGAACTCTCCTATGTAAACTGCTCTGCTGAGAACAAGATCCACCCCGCTGGGGATCAAATCAACTCCGCTGAGGAAAACGTCCTGAATGGCCTTCTAGAATACAACTCTTCTGGGGGAACGAAACACTCGACTGGGGAAAAAATCCAATCTGCTAGGGATTATGAATAAGATTTATTGGGAGGTCATCAACCTCTGATTAGGGAAATGAGACTCATCGACACCAACCTCTACATGGGGAATAAGCCAAAGACCTGTGGGGAAACAATACTAAGCCTTGTTCTACTGCCGGGGAGGACACTCCCATATCTATCTGTCAAGGGGTAGGTGCAAACCACTGCTGGGGAATCTCAGTTTCGACCCTCTGGGGGTAACTTAGGTCTTAACCTGCTAGGGGATAAGTGCAATCTCGACCTGCTGGGAAAAAACTAGTCCCGACTTGCTGAGGATAAATGCAACCTACTGCTGATGAGTGCACACTAGCGCTGGTGAGATACTTCCAATCTGACATCTTCACCTTGTGGAGATAGAGATATGGTGACTTCATTGGGGATACACCTCTGAAACAGTCTCAACAATGAGAACCCTGCAAACAACAAACAAGCAAATGTGTCCTGTGTACAATAAAGGCTATCTCGGTCATCGTCCCCGACATTATTCAAGCAAATCAATGTTTCAATTACGATTAGCAAAACCCACGAGTTTATGTATGCAAAATTTTATCAAAAACATTAGGCGTCTTTTGCAAACAAAACAGTAAAAAGCTAAAACAAGAAAAAAAGATTTCTGAATAATATACTTCATTGATTGAAAATGGCCTGTAAATAGGCAGATTTACATAAGATGCAACTCCTGAAAATAGAAAGTTACGTAGAAAGCACAGAAAATGCAACAGATATATAAAATGTCAGTAATGTGGTACAGACAACCACCATGTGTCGATTCGACTATGACTCGGATGACTTCGATGCTTTATCCAATGCTTCATCCTCTGAAAAGACTGACCTGCTAACCCTCGGGTTCTCCCATAATCCATTGTGCTCATAGGATCATACGCAAACCGTAGTCGTTTGCTTTTTTAAATCCCTAAGTTTTTCCTGAATCGCCCTTTCGGGTTTTCGATTCACCGGGATACCCATTTTTGCCAAAGTCACCTTTTCAGGTTTTCAACTTTGCGGGTTTACATTGTTTCCTTTTTATCCCTAAATTTTGCCCGAACCCATTCTTTTTATGGTTCGCCGGGATGCCCTATTTTTCCTGAATTTTCTTTTTTTTCTTTCCAGCAGGTCTCTTTAAGCAAAGTATTTTTTAACTGCGTCTGTGTTCACAGGGGACGTGAAATCTTCACCATCCATAGTTGAAAGTAGTAAGGCTCCTCCAGAGAAGACTTTCCTTACTACATATGGACCTTCGTAGTTGGGAGTCCATTTTCCCCTGTGATCTGTCTGTGGAGGGAGAATCTGCTTCAACACTAAGTCACCTACCTGAAAGCTTCAAGGGTGCACCTTCTGATCAAAAGCTTTCTTCATTCTTCTCTGATATAATCGACCATGGGCGATAGTTGCCAATCTCTTCTCGTCAATTAAGCTAAGTTGATTCAATCTGGCTTTCACCCATTCCGCCTCATCAAGGTTCACATCAACCATCACCGTAAGGGAAGGAATCTCGACCTCCAATGCTAGGACAACTTCCATACCATACACTAGCGAGAAAAAAGTTGCCCCAGTTGAAGTGCATACTGAAGTACGATATCCGTGTAATGCAAAGGGCAACATCTAGTGCCAATCTTTGTAGGTAACCACCATCTTCTGCACAATCTTCTTAATGTTCTTATTGGATGCCTCAACAACACCATTCATCTTTGGACGATACGGAGAAGAGTTGCGATGTTCAATCTTGAAACTTTGGCACAGTTCCTTCATTAGCTTGTTGTTCAAATTCGAACCATTATCAGTCATGATTCGTTCGGACACTCCATAACGACAGATGATGTCCTTCTTGATGAACCGAGCCACAATCTTCTTGGTTACGTTGGCGAAAGAAGTTGCTTCAACCCACTTAGTGAAATAGTCAATTGCCACTAAGATGAAGCAATGTTCGTTGGATGTGGTCGGTTCAATCTTACTAATCATATAAATGCCTCACATAGCAAAGGGCCAAGGAGACGCCATGACATTCAGAGGACTTGGCGGCACATGCATCTTGTCAACATAAATCTGGCAAGTATGGCACTTTCTGGCGTATTTGAAACAATCAGACTCCATGGTCATCCAATAGTAGCTTGCTCTCAACAGTTTTCGAGACATTGCATGTCCGGCTGGATGCGTATCGAAAGAACCCTCGCAGACTTCTTCCATTAGCAACTTTGCTTCATCTTTGTCCATAAATCTCAACAACACTAAGTTGAAGTTTCTTCTATAAAGCACATCGTCTTTGTTCAAGTAGAAGTTTCCAGACAATCTTCTCAAGGTCTTCTTATCCCGGCTCGATGCCTCAGGCGGATATTCCTGATTCTAGAGAAAGTTTCTGATATCATGATACAACATCTTCCTATCTGATGCCTCCTCCACGGCAAATATGAAATTCGGCCTATCGAGGCACGAGATGACGATCCTCGGAGAATCGTTCCAATAATTCACCTTGTACATCGAGGATAAGGTCGCCAAAGCGTTTGCCATCTGATTCTCGGTCCTTGGCATGTGATGAAACTCTACTCTGTCAAAGAAAGGTAACAACCTTCTGGCATAATTCATGTAAGGAATCAGGTTAGGTTGACGAGTCTCTTATTCTCCTTTTATCTGATTAATGACCAAAGCTGAATCACCATATACATCAAGGTTTTTGATTCTCAAATTAATGGCTTCCTCAATACCGATGATGCATGCTTCATATTCGGCTTCGTTTTTAGTGCAGGTGAACGTTAACCGAGCGGTAAATGGTATGTGGGAACCGTGGGGAGTTGTGATGATTGCCCCAATTCTGCTGCCATAAGAGTTAACAGCACCGTCAAAAATCATCTTCCACTAAGAGCCTGCCTCAAGACCTTCATCGGGTAGCGACTCATCACAATCTTCCATTTTCAGAAACATGATGTCTTCGTTAGGAATTTCAAACTTCATCGATTGGTAATCATCAATCGGCTGCTCTATGAGATATTCTGACAAAACACTTCCCTTAATGGCCTTTTGGGAAACATACTGAATATCGTATTCTGTCGGAACCATCTACCACCTAGGGATTCTTCCTGAAAGTGCTTACTTCTCGAACACGTACTTAATCGGATCCATCTTCGAGATCAACATGGTTGTGTGATTCAACATGTACTACCTTAGGCGTTTGGCTGCCCAAGCGAGTGCATAACACGTCTTTTCTAACATTGAGTATCTGGACTCACAATCTGTGAACTTCTTACTCAAGTAATAGATAGCATGTTCTTTTCTTCCCGTCTCGTCGTGTTAACCGAGAACATAGCCCATGGAGTTCTCAAGAACTGTCAAGTACATTATCAAAGGTCTTCCCGCCACTAGAAGCATCAGTATTGGAGGCTCCTACAAGTATTCTTTTATCCTTTCGAATGCCCTTTGGAAATTTTCATTCCAGACAACCGCCTGATCTTTCTGAAATTCTGGTATGCAGATCTCAGATGTCCTAAGAGATGCTAAGAACATTGATCTCTGCTAAAATAGAACAAGGACAAAACATGACCCTTTTAAATCCCTTTAAAAATTAACAGTGTCATGAAATCTGTTGTAACATCTGCAGACTGACAGAACTATTCTAGTGTCAGATAGTCCATGTTATATCGGATGTTATGACATCTGCTTATGAACAGATTATTAAACTTAGTAGTAAACAAGTAACGAAAACAGTAAAGAACATAATGAATTGTTAACCCAGTTCGGTGCAACATCACCTACATCTGGGGGCTACCAATCCAGGAAGGAAATCCACTATTAGCAGAATTAATTTAGAGCTAAACTCCAAGTTTACAACTCCTCACTCAATCTCTACCCAATGCAATTTCTACTTAGAACCCACTAGACAAGAGACACCTCTCACTCCCTACAATCACAATAGTGATAACAATTCAATGCAAAAAGAAAGACTTTAGAAGACACTCTTTAAAGTCACAATACTTGATTTTGCTTAACAACTTCAATCAAGAACAATACACTATTGCTTAAAAGCTTTGAGTGAACAATTAACTATTAACACATAACAGCCTAAATATGTCTACCACGATACTTCCAAAGATACAAAGGATGACTTACAAAGTCACACACAAAAGACTCTCAAAACCCTAAAACAAAAACACACGTGAAGATTAAGTTACATCAACAGAATTCTTCACGACACAATCTCTCTGTCTTCAATCAGGATTGCCACTCCTTTATTTATATGCAGCGCATGGACCTTGGGCCTAAGGAACATAAGTTAGGTTTAACCAAGTTAAACCACTTTCCATAACTCAAGGTTCTATCAAATAGGTTATAGGCGTTTCATGTTATGCTCAGCACTGCCTAGAATCTCACATGAGATAACTAAGGAACCATAACAGGTTTCTTGAATTTTAGCCTGAGATAAATCAGGAACCATAACAGAAAAAACAAACAGCGCCCTTGCTGACAGCTACCTGATGTCATTAACATTCAGCATGACATCCAATACACTATGTTATTAGCTAACCAAACTTACCCTACAGTACACTTCTGCAGAATCTTCTTCATAACAGTAGAAACAAATATGTTATAGTTTCCTAAAAAGTCTCAAGGATCCTTTTTATGAACACCAATTAAATCTGCACTTTGTTCATAATAAATCTCTTTGACTTGAGCATGCATATGAGGTATATCCAATAGGATCTCATCAAACCAAAACACCTCTGTCAAGAGATATAAAATAGAAGCTCCTGCTGTACCAGACACAGATGTCAAGACATTTGTCTTGACATCTTGATTAAAACACATGACAACAACTCTATCACCACAGCAGATGGATGTCACGACATCTGTCTTGACATCTTGATTAAAACACATGACAACAGTTCTGTCACCACAACAGATGGAGATGTTATAGCATCTTGCTTAACATCAGTGCAGAATCATGTTTTACCAAAATTTAGCCAATCATAGAACCATGGAACTAACAATATCCCCATTTGGCACATTTTGGATAAAACAACCAAACAAACTTATCAGGGCAGCAACAATAGTAGTTTCCTCAAAACAGCCAGCCTCACACACTTTTATGCTCCCCCTTAATAGTTGCATTCAGCAAGTAACAACATAACAGACAGTAACACTTTACACCCCCTTGGTTTAGCCAAAAATTGACAACACCAAATTTTTAAGACACCAACCACATGACTTATCATTTCCACAGTAATCCATACACATGATAATCACAAACACCAGACCATCATAGAGAGAAATAAACTCTCATAAAGCTTCCTCATAGACAAGATGTTCATACATCCTGTCTGACATTACAAATACAGTAATTATTCTTGAGCACCTTAAGAATTAATTCCTTCATCAAACAATCAGACTACAAGCACCAAGTCAAGGACATGAGCCAATTCTCCTTTTGCTCTGCTGCCCTTTTGCACAGATCCATCAAAAAACGATTCTTCACCATGACCATCATACACCATACTTCATGATGAGAAACAACCTCCACAGTAAAAACTCCACATATCTTTAACCCATGAACATTTCCATTGAATCTTGAGTTCTTGCCTTGTCTGAAGCTGCACCTTCAAGAGTGACACCTTTGACATCACCAATTCAAGGATAATCAATTAAATACTTGCCACAAGTAACAATTGATTTTAAATCCCCAATTTGAGACACACATATATTCTGCAGAGAAAAATAAATTCTCCCAGACAATAACCAATGTTGTTTCATATGTCATTCATAAGAAGTAAGCATAGTCCTAATTCAAACCATCAGCCAGACCCATAAACACATTGTTAAGACAAAAAGTACACCAGCTAGCACAATGTCAAGACATCTTGTCTGACATTACAACCTCATCAGTGGTCCAAGAACACAAGCTAGCCTGAGAACCAGCAAACTTTGCACAGGCTACAACAATGCAGTTGCACATCAGACAGGTACATAGCTCCCCCTGCCATGCGTAATCAGTACTCCCCCTAAAAGAGAGAATCCAAACACATGAAGACTTACTTCAACATCTTCATATTCACACACTGGAAACACATGAAACTTTACACCCCTTGATTCACACACCACACTAGAATGAATAGCAGAAGTAGTTGCAGGATAAACATAACTATCTGATAGATTACTCAGATTCATCTTTGAAGACCTAGAAAAATCTCCAGGATATCAGGATGAAAATCCTTCTATATGCACAAAATCAAAGCTGATGATGTCTTGATCTTCATCTTCACTTAGTCATACTACTACTACAAGACAAAACACTTGGAGATAGGCCCAAAAACTTGATTTGAACCATTGATACCCAATGACAGAACCAAAAACAATACAATGTCAAGTTCACCATGAGCTAGAACAGCAACACACTGTCACAACATCTTGTTTGAAATTTCACCCTCATGGAGACATACAATCACAAACTTCTAGAAACCACAAACAATCTTGAAAAATACTGTAATATTGCAGCAACAGATCATAGATAGAAGTATAACTCCCCATAGTTCTCTTTTTCGTGAATGGAAAACATAAGACTCATCTTCATGTCTTCAAGAGCTCACTCTTTGTTCAGTACACCTACTGAATGCATTCACTCACTGTCTGAACCACAGGCAACTAGTACACCCATCAAACAGAAACTATCCCCCTCTCTTTTATAAAAGATGCTCCAAGATCACCATAATATCTCAAAACCAACCTCATGCTCATACAGTGAGAAGGTACCAAACTGCTCCACTTCTTACTAAAGTTACCCCTTCTCCCCAAGAATTCTGGCCTGAGTCAGAGAACAAGATAGACACCCCATAATCCAAGCCATTCTTTCCTCATCATTCTCCCATATGATAAGTTAGAACACTTCTGATTCGACAAGTGAATATCAGCTTCCATATAACACATCAGAATCCAATCAACCAATGATCCATTACAATTTTATACAATACCTTCACATAATACTCCAAGACAATCCCTTTACCTCATCATTCTCCCGTATGATAAGATAGAATACTTCTTAGTCAAGATGTGAATCACAAGTTCCACAACTGATCTTCAAGTCCAGCAAACAAAATGATGTTTTGAAATTAGTTAGGACATTATATCACAGACATCATGCATTAACCACTTGGACTTACTATCTGAACATTAATCCAATCTGAGGATCTTCAGAGAGCACAACTCCACCAGCATGATCAAATATATTTCCAAAAGAAGGTAATCTTCCATAAGCCACTTAGGGCTTCTACCACAAGCTCCAATATATGAACAGAACCAGAACCTTCTTTGATCTTCAACCAACTACTCTTCTGCACAAGAGCAATTAGTTCCAAGTTCACTGCTTGAAATCACATTATAGACCAACCAAATGCCACTGTTTGGTTAACTCAGCTTCTTTCAGAGCCCTAGAAAATCTAAGCAAACTTGATCTTCATACCCTACATGCTCCAAGGCAACTTAGATACACCAAGACTTGGACCTGTAACATCAACTCCTTCACACAGCTCCCGCAAACTGCATGAGATAGTATTAATTCCATTCATACCCGAGAATATCAACCTATCTAACAATGATGTGCCACAACATCAATTAAGGCCCTGAAGTTTGCTTGATGTCACAACATCTGATAAGACATCCTGCTGGTGAATTCAGTCCTTCATTATGCCATTTAGAAGAACCTCATCAAGATTTCCATGTTCATATAGACTTGATTAGACAACCTTCATCCTGCTTTACAATAAATCCCTTGAAATGCATTTGCTTTAGAAACTCCTCTTTAGAGAACCCAAACATGCCAAATCTTGATTCTTCAGAGAGGAGGGGTCACAAAAATCTTTACACAAGGAATCTCGCTTTCCTTAAGTAGAGACTTCTTCAGGAAGTCAAAGATAACCACCACTTATCCTTGACACCTACTGCACTTCATTACAAAATAAATTGATCCAAGGAGTGATATCACCAACACCATCTTTTAGACAAGTTTCTTGCCAGGAAACTTTCTAGATAAAGATCAGATGCTTCTAGTAGAAACTAGAACACACCTGCTGCATTCCAATACTCATAGATTAGAAATAAACAGATCTAAGAAAAATGTCTTCATCTTCACTTCCATCAGCACTACATTCTAGCCTTAGTTTCTTGCCAAGAACCTTACTAGAATAAGGACAGATCCAGCTATATCTCATATAGTCTAGTGATTCACTCCTTCATCATAATCTCTGCTGATGGAATGTCTCAACATCTGGTTGAACATCAGATCCTTGAAGTAGACCAACCAAATTAGGGGCCTGACACTTGTGCTACAATTGATATGACAACTTGATCATTAACTAAGGATAATCCATTAAATATTCAAGAATATCTCAATTAGAAATGAATCTTAAATCCTTACAACTTGTTGAGAAGACCATCTGATAGATATTTACACTTCACTAATACCAAAAGTATTCTTTAGTATAAGTATCTCTAATGTTGAAACATCAAGTCTGACACCCTTGACTCAACCTGCCTATGACTTCCTCTTGACAATAGATCCCTTGCAAGTCATGAGTGGTGAAAATAAATCGCCTCCCACTATCTTCTCTAAACAACCTTTATCAACTTGTAATACAAAACAGAACAGTCCAAGCACACAAGCAACAACCTAGGCACTCAAACAACACATCTACAACTTTCAGCAGTCTGTAGAACAAAAATTAGAGCAGCCCAAACAAAACAGCATCCAGCAGGATCAACCTCATGTCAGACCAAGCAGAGTAGCAACAAGCACCATCTTCCAACTATCTACACACCTACCACAACCATACATCAAATTGTATATAAGCCAATCTTCTCCCAGGGCTACCAGAGTTCTTTTAAAAAAATTATGCAGCAGAACCACCAAAAGAACATCTTCAACATGCCCTAAGATGTCAGAACATCTTATAGGACATCATACAGAAGCAACTATATCAGAGAGTACAGCAGCAGATATACAGAATCCTTCAACAACAAGAGTAAACATAAACTCCACTTAAACTCCATAAGCAACAACTCAAACATTTAGCAAGATCAGCAAAACAGCTACCACTTCTCCTTGCTTAAAACACTAGAAAGTATGTCCCAGGATCTCATCCAGAACAAACAGGATGCCTGCTTTGATACCAATTGAAATTCTGGTATGCAGATCTCAGATGTCCTAAGAGATGCTAAGAATATTGATCTCTGCTAAAACAGAACAAGGACAGAACATCACCATTTTAAATCCCTTTAAAAATTAACAGTGTCATGACATCTGTTGTAACATCTACAGACTAAAAGAACTATTCTAGTGTCAGACAGTCGATGTTATATCGGATGTTATGACATCCGCTTCTGAATATATTATTAAACTTAGCAGTAAACAATTAACGAAAATAGTAAAGAACACATAGAATTGTTAACCCAGTTTGGTGCAACATCACCTACATCTGGGGGCTACCAAGCCAGGAAGGAAATCCACTATTAGCAGAATCAATTCAGAGCTAAACTCCCAATTTACAACTCCTCACTTAATCTCTACCCAATGCAATTTCTGCCTAGAACCCACTAGATTAGAGACACTTCTCACTCCCCACAATCACAACAGTGATAACAATTCAATGTAAAAAGAAAGACTTTAGAAGACACTCTTCAAAGTCACAATACTTGATTTTGCTTAACAGCTTAAATAAAGAACAATACACTCTTGCTTAAAAGCTTTGAGTGAACAATTAACTATTAACACATAATAGCCTAAATATGTCTACCACGATGCATCCAAAGATACAAAGGGTGACTTACAAAGTCACACACAAAAGACTCTCAAAACCCTAAAACAAAAACACACGTGAAGATTAAGTTACATCAACAGAATTCTTCACGACACAATCTCTCTGTCTTCAATCAGGATTGCCACTCCTTTATTTATATGCAGCACATAGACCTTGGGCCTAAGGAACATAAATTAGGTTTAACCAATTTAAACCACTTTCCAAAATTTAAGGTGCTATCAAATAGGTTATAGGTGTTTCATGTTATGCTCAGCACTGCCTAGAATCTCGCATGAGATAACTAAGGAACCATAACAGGTTTCTTGAATTTTAGCCTGAGATAAATCAGGAACCATAACAGAAAAAACAAACAGCGCCCTTGCTGGTAGCTACCTGATGTCATAACATTCAGCATGACATCCAATACACTTTATTATTAGCTAACCAAACTTACCCTACAGTACACTCCTGCAGAATCTTCTTCATAATAGTAGAAACAAATATATTATAGTTTCCTAAAAAGTCTCAAGTATCCTTTTTATGAACACCAATTAAATCTGCACTCTGTTTCTAATAAGTCTCTTTGACCTGCACATACATATGAGGTATATCCAACAGGATCTCATCAAACCAAAACACCTCTGTCAAGAGATATAAAATAGCAGCTCCTGCTATACCAGACACAGATGTCAAGACATCTGTCTTGACATCTTAATTAAAACACATGATAACAGTTATGTCACCACAACAGATGGATGTCACGACATCTATCTTGACATCTTGATTAAAACACATGACAACAGTTCTGTCACCACAGCAGATGGAGATGTTATAACATCTTGCTTAACATCAATGCAGAATCATGTTTTACCAAAATTTAGCCAATCATAAAACCATGGAACTAACACTTTCTTTAACATCTTGAACAATGGTTCACAAGTGGCTGTAAGGTGAGATATGAACCTTGTAATGTAGTTCAATCTACCTAGAAAACCATGAATCTCGTTTTCTGTTTTCGGCGCTGGCATTTCTTGTATTTCTTTTATTTTCGCAGGATCGACCTCAATTCCTTTTTCACTAACTATAAACCCCAACAGTTTTCCTGACCGTACACCAAAAGTGCATTTGTTCAGATTCAACCTTAATCTGAATTTCCTCAACCTTTCAAACAACTTCAAAAGATTAACCAGATGTTCCTCCTCTGTCTGTGACCTTGCGATCATGTCATCAACATAAACCTCAATCTCATGATGAATCATATCATGAAACAAAGTCACCATCGCCCGTTGATAAGTTGCCCCCTGCATTTTTCAATCCAAAAGGCATCACGTTATAGGAAAAAGTCACCCATGGCGTGATAAAGGTTGGTTTCTCCATGTCTTCCGGGGCCATCTTTATCTGGTTGTACCTGGAGAAACCGTCCATGAAGGAAAACACAAAATGTTGAGCAGTGTTATCAACTAACACGTCAATGTGGCGGAACGGGAAATCGTCTTTCGGGCTCGCTCTGTTTAGATCATGGTAATCCACACACATCCTTACCTTACCGTCCTTCTTAGGCACCGACATAATGTTAGCGACCAACGAAGGATAATTCATAATAGCAATAAAACCGGCGTCCAACTGCTTCTGGACCTCCTCTTTAATCTTAACTGCCATATTCGGTCTAGCTCTTCTCAGTTTCTGCTTTACAGGCGAACATTCCTCTCGGAGAGGTAAACGGTGAACCACTATATTTGTATCCAATCCTGGCATGTCCTCATATGACCAAGCGAAGACATCTTTGTACTCTCAGAGCATCTCTATCAGTCTTCTCTAGACATCATCTTCTAAAACAACCCCAATTCTGACCTCTTTCTTGTCATCCTCTGTACCTAGGTTGACGACTTCAATCTCTTCTTGATGAGGCAGAATGACCTTCTATTCCTGTCTCAGCAGCCTGGAAAGCTCTTCAGGAAGGTCTTCGTCTTCATCAATCTCTTCTTCGGCTTGAAAGATTGGATTGTCAAAGTCATACCGAGTCATAGACGAGTCTGGAGCGGTGGCATCTGGAATGTGAAACCTGCTGATGATGATTGATGCTTAAAATGATATGCAAACAAGCACAAACCACATTGCCATTTTATTGTTAAAAGTAAAATAAGAAAGACAGGGAGCAAAACATTTGAATGCATAAAGACGCCTTTTGATTAATGATAAAAGCAAATGTTCAAACATAAACAAGTTAAGGCCCTACAAATGAAAACCACTACGTCCTGGGCGGAACGCAGGCCACACACAATCAAAACAGATAAATTACTCTTCAAATGAAACTTGGACGACTTCCTCGATGGTCCAATTGCATAGGCTTTGGCCAGGAACACACGACTGAATCCACGCGTCCATGTCACAATCACTGTCCCCCTTTGTCTTCAGATACGACATTGATTCTGTCAAAGATCACTCCACCACTAGTAAACTGCACTGGTCCTCTATAACATGGAGAATTCTGTAAGGAAGAAGATGACGGGTTGTACCTCAATCCGAACGTATCCTGCTTGTTGGGAATACTAAGCACTTGACCCCATCTTTGGAAGGAACCGGACTCCACCACAACACGAGCTTCTTTATAATAGGACATTGAAATCTCGAGAGTTCTATCCACCACAGAAGGCTTCTCTCTGACCTGAACAGCTTCAAACGCTTGGCAAAAGTGTCACAACTACGAAAAATAACCGGCGGAAAACAGAAGAGTCGCCACCTTTCGTTATTTATCCCAAAGAGAGGGAAAGGAAACGATCAGAAAAACCTGACGAAAAGGGAAAAGACGAGGTCATCACAACCAAGTCCTGGGTTCAGGAGTCGGTTACACAAGGGGAAGGTATTAGCACCCCTCACGTAGGGACAAAGCTTGTTTGTGGTAGAACCGAAGCTTAACAACACTCTTTTCTGAAAAAAGAAGTTTGATTAATCCCGAAGGAAAAAGGTTTGAATTTGTTTTGTGTTTTTTATCGGAGAAGAAGTGTTTTGAATTTGAGTGTTTATAATGTATGTTGTACTAAAGTCTAAAACCTAGGATCGAATGCGTCGCATATCGTCCTAAGGACGTATACTAAACACTTTAGGTAATTTAGGAGAGGCCCCTCAATCACCATTTCCCAAGTATAAGGCTCATGGAACAATATCCATTATCGTTATTAAGTATGTTAGGATTGTATGAAGATGAGAAGAGAAGACGCACGGAAGGTCTAAGGGAAACTCGGCCCTAATGTTGTCATGAAAAGTGATCTTAGAGTTTGGATTCAAAGGGAAACATCTACCCTAATGTTAGCATACTTGGATTGAACGCCTAATGTCTCTCCTACTCCCGTCCTAAACGGAGGGACTAGGAATCCTATGGGGATCATGGCAAGAAAGCACAAGAAGAAAAAAGGAAGAATCAATCACAAGTAGAGAAATGCAAACACGAAAATGCACAATTAGAATGGTGGGAGGGAGGAAAATGTGTGGGGAAGCAGCCGCCACAAGCGCGTCTCGACCTCAACAGCGATGCAAGAATGATGCAAACATGTGGAGAAAAGCGAGCAATGCAAGCAATTAAACATGCAAACGAATGATCGATTCGAACCACATACACAAGCATGTAACAAATGGAAAATGATCATACATATCAACAGCATCATGATTAACCAACCACAAACAGTGGCAATTAGCCAAAACAATTCAATCCTAATGCATCATACTGATCTATGATGATTCGAATTGAATCGGTATGCGAACATGCAAACAAAACAGCAAACATGGCATTCTGGTACAGTGTTAATCGGTTAACACATACTATTAATCGGTTAACCTATGTAAAACAAGTGAAAATCTGGAAATTCGTAGGTGTTAATCGGTTAACACTAGGCGTTAACCGGTTAACACCCTGAAAACTTTGAAAAATGTGAATATTTGAATTGGTTAACCGGTTAACCATATACGTTAACCGGTTAACACTGTACCAGAAGCCAAAAACAACAGTAGAAAATCACTTAATGCACAAAATCACTTAATCAAGTGATCCAAGAGATCAGCTTATCAATTAAGCACGAAATTAACAACAGAAAACAAATATCCAACAACATGGAAACAGATTATCACAGTCGATTCACAGATTACATGGATTAAATCAACACAAATTCAATCAAAAATGAATATTGACATGATTAAAGCAAATAAGCCAAAAACAGATTCAGATCCAACCTTCGGAGCAGAGATTTGCTCCGGTTAGTGTTGATTTGCTTTGAATTGAATAGATCAAATACTAGAAGTCCAGAAAACTTCAAGATCCAAGCCAATTGTTGTTGTATGAATGAAGATCAAACACTTTTAAGCCAAATTACTCCAAATAAGCACTTCCAACTCAAGCTCCAAAATCAGATCTCAATTTGCACGAAAATTGATTATGAAAAATGATCCAACGATGATGGTAAATGGAGGTTTATGCTTAAGAATTCATTGATTCCAATGAAGAATCAAGAATTCCAATGACAAAGAGCTTTTGGTGAAGGTTTTGGTTATGGAGGGAATTTGAAGAATTGAGAAAGAATGGAGTGAATTCTGAAAAATTAATGTGAGAAATGAAAATTGGATCCTTTTGGTTTGGAGTAGATCACTTAAATACCATCTAGGTTTGGACCCCAAAGGTGGGGTTGGGACTTTGGATTGGAAAGTTGGTTTGGAGCTAGGCATGGGAATTTGGACGGAAAATTAAAATAACCAACTTTCAAGAACATTCTAGATCCTTCTTTTTGGTAAAAATGAGTTTCAATGTGATCAAAATTGGACCCCAAGTGCAAATGGCTTGCAAAATCACGTACAGGGCAAAATCTGCTATGGTTAACCGGTTAACCATATGCGTTAACCGGTTAACACTGTTAAAACTTCAATTCTGAGCTGATTCACCAATGGTTAATCGGTTAACCATATGTGTTAACCGATTAACACCTTCAAAATTTTGAATTTGGCGCCTTTTGGAGGGAAACCTGCCCGTTTGCCTGTTTCTCGCCGTTTTGAGCTCTGCTAAACTTTTGACACTTGCTCTTGAATACTGTGACTGTAATAATGTTGGATATAGATTGAATGTTTCCTCCTGATCTTAGCACACCCTGAAAAATAAAATCCGCCGCTCGACCGCTGGGCAAAATAAATGTCGTCTCTTCTGATGCTTGCTGCTCAATTGCTTGCATGGGAATGAAACTTGAGCCACGGGAACCTTGATCCCCTGCCTCGAGAACCAATGCTATGCAAAATGTGGATGCCATGAAATGCAATGAAACAAAAGCCAGTTGCAAAAAATAGGTTGGGAAAATTTTGGGGTGCAACAACTGCCCCTATTCAAACGACTTGGACCTGACTGGGTGAAAAGCGAACGGCTTTCAGAAAATCAAGGTAGAAGACTGTTGAATACCAAAGAAACTTGGAAATTTTCCAACCTGCAGAAATAAACTGCACAAACCGCTCGGGGAAAACGCCTCTGAAAACTGAATACAGTTGCAACTGCAACAAGCTGACTGTTCATATGATAGAGAACACCTGACTTCACCGCCAGTCACCTGTGTAACGCCACAGGCACTAATCCCACAGGCCGGATCAACATGCACTTGATATTTTCGCATTGTCTAAGGATAGACATCCAATACTCACGTCGTCTAAAGAAAGACGGAAAGACTCCAATACTCACATCGTCTAAAGAAAGACGAAAAGACTTCAATACTCACATCGTCTAAAGAAATACGGAAAGACTCCAATACTCACATCGTCTAAAGAAAGACAGAAAGACTCAAATACTCACATCGTCTAAAGAAAGACGGAAAGACTCCAAAACTGTATATCATGCCAATGAACTTCAAACCCATTCAGCAAACTTCAGAATCCTTTCGTTATCGGAGTTGAATGAAAGAATATATCTTCAAAGGGCCACATCATCAATAATGATTGACAGAAAGAACCACCTTCAAAGAGTCATATCGTCAATAGCAATTGACAACACAAACCAAACCTTTCAAAAGAGCCACGACGTCAATATGAATCGACAGCACGAAGAAAACCCTTTTGAAATGTCATCCCATCTAATAACCGGAAAGAAAACCATGTCCAAATCTCGCATCGTCTAAGAATAGATGGAGAGAAAACCATATCTCGATCTCATATCCAGAGTGCAAATCGTCGAACAGAAGATCATCTTCAAAACTCCTATCGTCTAAGAGTAGACGGAGAGCACACCAAATCTAAGTCTCGCATCGTCTAAGAATAGACGGAGAGAAAACCTGCTGAAGAGACATATCCAACTCTCGCATCGTCCAAGGATAGACGGAGAGAAAACTTGTTGGGGAAACTTATCGTCAATAGAGATTGATAACAAGAATCTGTTGAGATGTCGTCATCAGAGGACTGATAGACAAAGAAAATTTGTTTGGAGAAGTCATCCTCAACGGGCCGATGAATAGAGAAAATATGACGTACGATCTGGAACCCGGTTAAACTGATGAGTTATCTGAACACAACTGTTGAATAAATGCCGTTGTATTCATTGCAGAGATGATTCACATTGTCGCGGAAGGCTGATAGAAAACTGGCTTATGTCTCGTATGCATATGCTCGAATGTTTCTATGGCGTAATGCTCCATACGAAATGGAAATGCTACGCATTTGAGGATAAAATGCAAAGATGATGCAAATATGATGATTATATGCAAAATGCAAATGCAGGCCCGGGCTGCTGGAGAAAGCTGGATACAACAGGACCGCTCCAGCAAAATAAATGCTGAAGACGAAGCCAACTCCGCTGGGGATAACCGGATGTGCCAAGTACAATTGGACTTTGATGGGGAAAACAGGCGAAGTTTTCCTGTGTACCAATGAGAATTGGACTTTGGAATGGTGCGCCAATACGGATTGGGCTTCCTGCCGGTTGTCTGCAAAGGGTCACGTACGACTGACGCTGGAAGATATCCTGTCTGAATTCAAGGTTTTTGGTTGAAGGGTCAAGGGATAGTAACACGACTTCCCGACATTCGTCTTTAACTGGAATGTTGATTGAACCTGCTTGAACAACTCTAATGATATAGAGAGGAACAATTCCTACGCTTCCAATTTTGCCCCAGCCTGTGGGATCTCTGTGGGGATGTTCCTCGAAAGGAAATCTGAAATCTCCGTACCCTGATGGTTTGATATGAACTGCCTTAGCATCTTGAATCTCGTAGGGGTGCCTCAAATAGATTGTCCTCTGGATAAGGATAACCCTTGCGCTCTTATGGTGGCCTGCCCCAGCCTGAAACGATTTTGCCCCTGATTGGCGACTTCACTAGGGATGATACCTATAACTATGAGATATCCACCGGATCTCAACCCCGATTTCCCCTATTGACTTTATTTTGGCTAGCTGGCTCCCATGCTGTGATCATTTGATATACTGCCCCGGTTCGACGGAGTATTCAGGCATTCCGCATTCTATCCTGATCAAACTTTCCATCGTGGAAACTTTCCCGCTGTCAAGCGCTTACTCGCAAGTAAAACAAACTGTTCTGCATAAAAGACATATCAAATGCAATACATATGTGATCGCGACTTTCTATGTCTAACTGAACTAACTGCAAGTGCATAGTCTATCGCGTAGTAATATAAGATATATATCCCACAGGGACTCGTAATCAAGCTAGTATTCTTAGTTGTTACTATGTTTAGCTAGGTCGGTATGGTTTTAAGGGAATACAAGCAAAAGAAGTGTGTCTAATAAAGAGAAACTAAAAACGTTACTTAAGGTATAAATGCGTGAATCGATATGCAATATATTGGTTCTTCAAGGATTCGACAAGTTACCGGTGTTTTGGGTGTTTTCAAAAATAGTTTAAGAAGAAAATGACGGTTTAAAGACCTTTGTCTCACGATGGTTGTTGACGCTAGTCGCAACTCTAAGGCGGAACGTATGCTGTCGCTATTCCGTTCAGGGTTAAAATCACTTTGAAAACCATTAAGTTCTAATCCTTTTTAAAGCGTTGTCGCTGTTTTTAAAACGAATGCTTAGTTTTTTACTATCTGGTCTTAACCTCAGCTATCGCTTATTGGTTCATACCTTTATGAATTTCCCACTGTCGTGGCAAAACTACTTTTAAATAAGCTCTCGCTGTCGTGACGAACATTTATTTAGAAAAATCGATTTAAAAACTAAAGCCATAAATAAGTTTGAAAAGGAAAGAATACACCGGTTATTATCGAATCCCATCTGACTACCTATTACATACCGATTACTTTAATTTAGCCAGCCATGGAATATAAACTAAGAACGCGTAAACAATGGTAGAATATATAAATATGCATCATAATGGAAAATAAAATTCAATTAACGATTATAATAAGAACCTATAAATAATTCAATTGGCCTTTGGGAAATCCTCCACTATGTCGGCAGGATTTAATCTTGGTGCCAATTACTCGTACAGAATAGAATTGAAAAGTAAAATACAATTGCAAGGAAAGGAAAAGGAAACAATAAATAAATCAGAAACTCAAATTCGCTCTGTGGCAGCACTTCGTGTCTTCAATGCAGCTCTCCTTCTCTGGTCTCAGCTTCCTCCTTTTATAGATGGAATTTCCAACGGTTAGTTGCTTCAGGAAGTGGGATTGATGTCATAGAAAGTAGGAGCTAGTGGTCCACTCTTTTTGGTCTTTGAGGGCACTTACAGCACGTGCACATTTTCTGCATTTTTTGTCTGCATGACAGTCGTCATGGGTTGTGACGGTCGTAACACATATGATGATCGTAATGGTCATGTGACGACCGTCATATAAGCAAAATCCGTATCTGCTGTTTTTCATCTGGTTTTCATCTGAAATTGCTTGTTTTCTCCATCTTGCTCCATTTGAACATGAACTTTGAATACCTGCAAAATACTAGACAAATAACGTGGAAAACCCGAAATCAGAGTGAAACCAGTCATAGATTAGTTAAAATGTATGTCATTATATATATACGATTTCGCGTTATCAAACTCCCCTAAACTTGAATCTTTGCTTGTCCTCAAGTAAGGGTAGGAAAAATTTAGCAAGCACGCGGCACGCTCTTCTTTCGAAAAGACTTCTCAGGCGTCAAGTTAGGAGACCGGGAGTCCAATGGAAACAAAACGTATACGGCGATGACACTGAACTATAAGTCTTCGAAGGCCTTTCTTTTATGCAAGCCAGTCCCAATCATGCTACTGCAGATCGGCGTCAAGTTTCTTGCAATAAGTTTTACCCGGTTTAATTCTGGTGCAATCACATTAAGCCCGTTGTCCATACACATTCATGGCAAGTAAACCTGTTAATGACTATGATCTCTTTGCTAATTCGATTTTCTTCTTCGCACATATGTTTATTCTGCTATTGATCTTAAAGAGTTTCGTACCGTTGGGTTAAATGCTCGGGTGAGGAGCACCTAACTTAGAAGGAACATGTCTCTATATTAAAGCTATATGGCTTTTCTTTTTCATGATTTTTCATTTCATACTAGAGATCACGCACTTATTTGCATCGGTTTCTTGCTTAGAAGTGTTTAAGATGGTGCTGACTGCTCGTATAAACTACTGGTGGCTCTGTTTGAGTCGAAACTTGAGGCTTTGGTACAAGTAAGTAGTGAAACTGACTCGCATAAACCGGAGGTCTAAGGTGTCATGACGGTAGCGGTTTTGTTAGAATTTTCTTCTCGGGAATTCCAAACTTGGTTAAGCTTTGGTGTATCACGTGATGCTTTGAGGAGGATAAAAGTTTTTGTATATGTCGAATAAAGTATGGGGAGTTCATGTAACGGAGAGAGATATATAAATGAGCTTTATTTGCCAAAATTAAAATACTTTTAAATTGAAAATTTGAATGAAAGTACAAGCGGAATAGGAAATAACAGGGAAATAGGGAAATAACGCTCCGCTCCCACACTATCTCAATCAGTGTCCTCACTGATTTGAAAAAAATGCGGAAGGGAAAGTACAATGGAAAGAAAAACGAAATACAAGAAATGAAAAATACTACTAGTCCCTTCCTTTGCCTCTGCCTCGGCCTCTACCTCTGGCTCTTCCGTCGCGTGCGTCGAGGTTCAAAGCTCCGGTGTGGTATATGTAGTCTCGGAGGCCGTCGACTCGCACCGTGAGATTGGCCATGTCATCGATCAGGCCGGCTTGGCCGTCTTGGAGCTGCTGCATGGAGGTCCTCATTTGATCAAGTTGTGCTCTCTACCAAGCTTCAAACTGTTCAGCCCGTCAGTTTTGTTGTTCCATCATAATCATCATCTAATTCTGTTGTTTGATGGAGCGGAGGAGATCCGCGTTTGTGAAGTCAGCTTCAGGACGGCGGCGACGACGTGAGGATGGACCTTCGGCAGGAGGTGGTTGTGATGGCTCAGCATGGTCAGCTCTGTCCAACTCTTCTTGAACTTCATCCATGGGCCCTTGGGCATTTTATTAAGTTGGGGCAATAGTAGCAGCATGGGCATTCGGATCAAAGAGCCAGTTGGCTCTATCCTGAGGATGCATTCGGGTACGAGAGGGCATGATAATGCTTTGGATAGTGCGGCCTCGTACTACCGGATGATAGTTGCCATCTGCTCAGGATCTGATTAGGTGAGAAGCGTGGCAGTGGTTGGTGTCGAGAAAAACCGGAGGCATCGAGCGGAGGTTCTGGAGATGGTTGCCAAGGCCGAGGCCTAAGGCGATGGAAGTGATTATGCCACCAAAATAGAACGGTTTTGAGTCGCGGTTGCAGTTGGCTTGAATGTGAGCCAAGAGGAACGGTGCGGCGTCAACGGGTTCCGAAGCAAACATGCAATGGAGAAAGAACAACTCCTTCGAATTGACTTTGTGGTTACTATCACGGGCGAAGATAGTGTTGCTCAGCACCCGATGGAAGTATCTGATGGTTGAATTATGGATGTGGGTGGCATTCAGAGTCTCCCAACTGTCAGCTGTGGTGCCGGTCAGTTGGTTCCAAAGAGTGAAGGCTTAATGGTGGAACTGATCGGAGGGGCGTCGATGAGCATCGTCGCCGTGAGGAAACTGCAACATGTCGGCGATTCGATTCTGGTTGATTTGGTATTCGGTGACGAACATGTGGAAGCAAGCGGCGCCGGTAAGCTGATTTGTATCGCCGGGTGAAGTCACGTATGTGAAGGAACTGAGGACCTCCAATGTGAGTGACTCGTAGGTAGGTTGAGGGGTTGTGCAGAGATGCCAAATGCCGGCCCTCTGCAGCATCCAGGTGACACCATCCAGAATTCCAAGCTCTATTAAAGATTCAATGTGAGCATAGCGGGTCGGTTGAAGCGACCGTTGATGAAAAGACATGTAATTGGTCCTTTTCTTTCTCCTGACTCGCCTTCTCTGAAGAGGAGGTTGCTCAGATTGGGGATTTCACGGTTTTGCCTTGCCATTTTCGTGAGAGGTTCGGAGAGGGAAGGTAGTGAGGGTTCTGTGAATGGAGAACAGAGATATGGGAAGGTTGATTTATAGGGGTGAAATGGAAGTTGGAAGGAGTGGCTGAGTAATGGAGGATTTGGAACGTGGTAGTGGGGTTTGAATGTGAGAAAATGGAAAGTTAAGAGAGTGGAGGGGGTGTTGCACCCCAAAATTTGCCCAACATTTTCTCTACCTAGCTTGTGTTTCATTTCATTCACATTAGCATTATCATTTGCATTTCGTTGACATGTGTGTAGGAGATCAAGAGGTATGATTACCAATTAAGAGCTATACAAGACTATGAAGCTAGCTAAGAAGGTTATTCTAGTGTTCAAGGGTTGATATCCTTGTCAGAGAAGTTGAAAGAGCCTTAGAAAGAGTGGTTGAAACCAAGTGTGTAGGTCTCCTAACTTGAGAGTTGTGGAAAGCCATCAGATGATTCTGAGGCCACGAGGATGGACTGGAGGTCTTGAGAGAGATCATGAGAAGTGTTGAAGATCACTTTGAGGCCTATACAGGTCATTGTGCAAGATTAAGAAGGCTCAGCCATGAGTGGTGCAACTAGGGTTTGACTAGGTCAACTGATGATTTGAGGAAGGTTGAGACCTAATCCAAAAGCCATGTGATCATGGATTGATGCATTAAGATGTTCTAAGGATGATTCCAAGTTCAACACATCATGATTGAAGAGTTTGAGAAGTTTCAGGCTAGGGTTTCCAAGACTTGGCAGTGTAAAATCCCCTAGTTTGACCCCTGACTTCCAGGCCATTTAACTCAAGATATGATTGTCATCTCATCTTGACCCCAACATGATTGTTGTAGAGAATGAGCTTAGCTTTAATTTGAGTACTATAAGTCCTTGATAGGATCCACATAACTCAAGTTATGAACCAGACAAGTTACAAGTCATCTGAGGCATGTGAATTTGGAGCTTGAAAGTTACCCAACTTGCATGAAACTTTTTCCCTAGAAGGATGATTCCTATGAACTTTTGGTTAACATGAATGTTGTTCCTTATTCTCTTAGCTTTCTAAAGAGTACTAGAAGTCCATGATTGGATGTATAGAACTCAAGTTTTGGCTTTGACAAGTCAAGGGTATTTCGGGTATTTGGACATAACAGGTCATTTTGAATCATAAGTCAATTTCACCATCTTGCAAGCCTCAAATGGATTTTTGTTCAACATGAAAGTTTCTCAAAATGATGTTTTTAGCTTGGCCAAGTATCAAGAGTCCATTGATATGGATTATATCAAGCATTGGTTGAAGAAAATTCACATAAAGGCCATTTTAATGAATTAAAAGGTGAAAATTCAAAACAATTGGTAATTGAATGATTTCAAGCCAAATTTGTACTCATTTTGATTGAAAATGATATTCTAAACACTTTGGCATTATTAGAATTTTCATTTGGGGCTTGATTCATGGTGTTCCAATTTGTGACTTCATGAATAAGCTACACATCCCAAAATCATACCATTAAGCTCCAAACCAATTTTCACAAGGCAAAGTCTAAACCTACCTTGGGATCTAAGCCTAAGGAGTACTTAAGGGATCTACTCCAAACCAAAAATAAAAAAACTCCTCACAATTTTCATTTTTCATTTTCAAGAATTCTCTCACTCTCTCAATTCTCTCAATTTTCTTCATTCTCCAAACCCTCACCCATAGCTCCTTGTCATTGGATCCATTGATTTTTCATTGAAATCAATGGAACTTGAGCATAAACCTCCACTCATCATCATTATCGGATCAAGATTCATAATCAATTTTCGTGCAAATTGAAGTTGGATATTGGAGTGTAAGTTAGAAGCACTTACTCGGAGCAATTCGGATTCGAAGTGTTCGATCTTCATCTTCTTGCAAGAATTATTGTGGATCTTGAAGTTTTCCATATAATCTTGTTTGGATCTTTGCAAATTCACTTGATCAACGATCACCGGATCAAATCTCCGATCCGTAGGTTGGTTTTCCGATTTAATTTAACCATTTGATTGTTGTTTTTTAATGGTATTAAAATTCTGTTTTGTGTGCTGTTTGATTTTAATTCATATAAAATAGAAAAAATGCTTAGAAAAATATGAGAAAATTCTGGGATGATCCTTATCATGTCTATGATATTTGTGCGCAATTGGATTTTAGTTTCGTTTAATTTTCAATTTGATTTTGTTTTTCTCCTTTAGTTGGATAATAAAATGTCAAAAACTGCATAGTTTCTTGCTGATTTTTGTTCTGGAGTTTGGTATAGAATTTGGACTTAATTATTTGCTGGTTTTTTATAGACATATTAAGGAACTCCCAGAAATTTTTAGGGTAATTTTTAGGTAGCTTTAGGTTTTGTTTTGAACTAGATCTTTAGAGGCTTCCCTACTTGATTTCCCTTTTGACCACTTTTGGTGTGTGATTTCTTTAGTGCCTTTAAGCATAGTTTTAGGCTCTGGTTTTTATACTATAGATACCTAACATGCTTAGGTTCCCTTAGAAATGTTTTTAGGATTTTAGAATTAGTTTTGGTTTTTTAGATTGAATTAATACTTAGGCTAGTCTTAACATGTTCATAACATAGCCTTTCCTTTTGATTGATTTCATTGATGACTTTTAGCATGAGATAAACTTTTAATTCCTTTTGATTGTTGTTATATGCGTATTGATGTTGCGTTGTGATTTTTATCATGATTTTTAAATGATTTTAAATATGCTTTTAGTATAGTTGTTTATGTGTGATTATTGGTGGATCTCTTTAGTGATACCTTTCAACTTAGAATTTTATTGAAGGACTTAGAGATTGAATTAGGTCCTGATTTTTTAACTATAGGTTATTAGTGAATGCATGTTACCATATAAAAATAATCAGATTTTTAGAATGTGTTTTGGTATTTTTGATAGAATATTCTACTTGTTTGTTCATTTAGTATTTCAATTTTGGTGATTGATGTGGAATGGACTCAAAGTTGGGCTTCCTTGCATAGTGGGCTTCTGGATCTCATTGGAAGATATCATGGACATGATGAGGCTTGTGTGAAGTGGATGGTGGAGCTTAGATTGGAGTTTTCCCTTCCTTTTTGTTAGCTTTGTGTAGCTTAGGAAATTAGGGCTTTAGGAGAGAGCTTTAGAAATAGATATTTCTTCAAGTAATGGTTGGTTTTGTTCCCATTCCATTCTCATCCTATGATTCAAAGTCCTCATCTTAAAGTCTCATATCTCCTTTGGAGGGATGTGTGACATTTACAATGATTAGAACTTTTGAGGATGCCTTTCTCTGATGACTGGTTGAGTGTCAGATAGGATTCCTTTGGTTTCCTGTCTGCTTCCCATTATCAAACAATCATCTTATTGATTCTCTTCATTCTTGGTGGAGCCTATTGAAGATTGAAGCTTGAAGATGGAGTACCTTTCATTCTCTTGAGAAGGATATACTTGAAGAGCAGTTACAGACTGAGGACTAAACTGCTGTCAGAGGACTGCTTTGCTGTGAAGCTGTGGAAGCTGTTGATTTGCTTTCTTTCTTGTCTGTCTGCTTTCTGTGCAACTGTATTGATGTGACTTGTTTGATTTTCTTGATGCATTAGAATAAGTTCATGTTTAGATTGTGTTAAGCTTGGAGCATGATTGCACTAGAGGTTGAGTTGCTCCCTCTGCTTGTATTTTTACTGTATGGCTTTGCTTGCTGGTATTCGGTAGAGCCCTGCTCCCTTGCCTATGTGGTTTGTGATTTGCTTGATGGCATTTTATTCTTTCTATATGATTTCAGTTATTCATATCTTGGCTTGAGGTTGAGATGAGCTTGTGGAGGCTGATTCCCCACACACCTTTCCTCCCTCACTTGCATTGCATGCATTTTATAGTCGTTTACTGTTTACTGTTTAAGCTGATGTTTTATCTGTTTCTGTTTATCATTGGCATGATCCCCTAGGAATATCACTTCCTTTGATAAGGAAGTGATGATTAGAAATTTAGGTTGAAACCTATGCATGATAACTTCTAGGAGTTCCCTGTTTCAAACCTCAACCATACGATGAATCCTTGGCATGACAATATTAGGACTTGATAGTCTCCCCATAGAGTTCGTTCTCTTCTCATCTCAAGCAACAGTAAAAAAACGTAATAAAGGCAAGTTAGTATAAGCGTGTTACGAGCCTTAATCTACTTGGGTAATTATGATTGAGCGGCCTCCTCTCAATCATCTAGAATGTTTAGTATACGTCCTTTGGACGATATGCGACACATTTGTTCCCAGGTCATAGTCTCTAGTGCTGTACGAACTACAGACAACTAAAAAAACAATTCTTCCGTAAAAGACAGAAAACAAACTTCAAACCTTTTGCCCCGTGGGCCCATAATTCAAAGGAAAGCTTTTCTGAAGAAAAGAGTGTCGTTAACTCCCAGTTCTACCGCAAACAGTAACGCCTAAGTCTCCAAGGGTCGAGCTGCATACACCAAACTGCTGGAACTGTTTGTTAACCCTACTCGAAAAATAGATGAATCTGAATTCCCGTAATCTGAATTGTCCCGAACTACGTAAGCTCTGATTTCTCATACCTGTTGAGAGTACGTAGGCACAATACTGACGTATTGGCGAGCCACCTTCCCTGTAACCCGTAGTTAGCCGAACTACGTTGACTCTGATTTCTCATTCTCTGATGAGAATACGTAGGCATAAAGCACGACGCTTTGCCGAGTCATTTTCTTTTCTTTTTTAAGCCAGCCTTGATAGGTAGATAGATATAACCAACCCGTCAGATAAACACAACGAGCGTGGATCCCATCGAGTACGATGGACGTGAGGGGTGCTAATACCTTCCCCTTGCGTAACCGACTCCCGAACCCAGATAATGGTTGCGATGACCTTGTCTTATACCTTTTCGTCAGGTTTTTCCGATCGTTTCCTTTCCCGTTCTGAGGGATAAATAACGAAAGATGGCGACTCTTCTGTTTTGCCGGCACCTTATTTTCGCGGTAGCGACAGGGGGAAAGGTTTGTAACCCCTGTTTTTGACAGAAGTTGGGTTCTGTATGCGTGACGACCGTTACAGAATGTTACGGTCATAATACGCGTGACGACCGTCAGGGATGTGTGACGACCGTCACATCAGCAAATTCTGCAGAATTGCAGAATTTTACATATGGGGCGTTTTTCACAGTTTTAAATGGCGATTCTTGTGTTATTGCAGTATAAGAGATCAGATAAAAATGGAAATTAACGAAACAACCAAGATTAAAGTAATACCGAAACGAAAATGAAATAACATTAATTTAAATACTTATTTAATGTAGTACAATAAACAAAGAAAATAACTGCGAAATTTAAAAATGGGAAATAACGCGAAATGCAGTAAACTAGACTAAAAAGAAACTAAAACATCAATCCTTTGGTTGCTTCAATTTGTTGATCTGCTGAATAACGTCATCAAACTGGTGCTAACTACATCCATAAAAGTAATGACATCCATGTGAAGTTGTGTTAGTTCATCTTTTACAGTGGTTAATTCCAGTTTGAAATCGTCCATAGTTTTCAGAACATTGTCCAACTTGTCTGTGCGTTGTTCAGGAGTAGGATCAGGAAAGTTATGGTAATTAGGAGGGGTCTCAGGATCTGTCTCCACGTCGGACACATAATCTTTGTAGTACATATAGTCATGTGCTTCTGATATGTGATCACTGTCATACATGTAAGCCTGGGGTGTGGATTGAGGTGATGGAGGTCCCATAGGTTCGTCCAATTCATAAAGCCAATTGTTTTTGTTGTGGATACTCGTCAGCTCATGGTTAGGCAATGTGAAAAGGTGGACAGGTCGATCAATGATAAGGTATTCGTAGGCTCCTGGTCCTAAGTTACCTAAGATACGTCTGTTGAAGCAAAATTGAATGTCCATTGGTCTGATGGTGCCAAAACGAATGGCTCCATTCAGGTGGTACCTAAGGCCAATTTCATGGGTAATCATGGTGACTAAGCCTCCTATTAAGATGGGTGAATATGGTTCCTGATTAAGGCGTGTGAATGACCTCATCATAAAAGGTACAGCATTGACAGGACGGCCTTGTAAAGCACAGAAAAGGATGAATAACTCTTCCTTAGAAACTGTAGTAATGTTTTCCTCCTTCCCAAAGAGGGTATGGGCTAAAATCCTATGAAAGTAACGGAGTGCTGGATTATGTATCTCGTTATTGTGCATGTCATTAGGTTCAGGGTGATAGTTGCCTGTGATGGTACCCCAAAATTGTTCTAACTCGATATCAAAATCCTCTTCGGTGTTGGTAAACACATAAGGTCCGCTAGGGAATCCTAGGATGTTAGCTAACGACGTACGGTTGTGGGTGTGGTTTATTCCAAACATTCTAAAGGTTATCAGCTCTTTGGTGGATCCATAGCCATATTCGGGTAAGTAGCTTAAGGAGCTAAGGAATTCGAACGTGAGTTCGCGGTAGGTAGCAAATCGGGTCTTTAGAGCAGTTTGCTCCCAGCCTAATTGGTTAAATAGATACTGGATGCTATCCTGGATTCCTAGCTTATCCATGATGGATCTATCATGGTACAAAGTCGAAGCGATGCTTCTCCGAGTCAATGCCTCAAATCTGGCCTTGTGAGCTAGTCCTCTAAATACAACGGCCGTAACGTCGATGTCAGCCATACTCAGAAGTTAGTCAGATATAAATATACGAAAGGTAGGAAGTCTTTAAAATCTTGGAAAAGTTGAAATCACATTTACTCAGATTAGATTTTTAAGAAGCAAAAAGGTGATAACAATAAGAAAGATAGTAGAAAATAAGAAAATAGAATTTTATGCAAAATTATAAATTAAAATGAAAACATAGTTTCAAAGAATTAAAAGGGAAAAACGGGGAAAATTGGGTTGCCTCCCAATCAGCGCTGTGTTTAACGTCTAAAGCCTGATGATAGCTTGGTGACAAGCTATTCGGGGGTTTGAGCGGGAAGCTCGAGCAATTGCACACTGCTCACGTGGTGGCTGTTTTCGTTTTGATTATAATGCTTTAAACGCTGTCCGTTTACTATAAACGGTGCATTGGTTTTATCGCTGATTTCAACAGCTCCACTTTTAAGGATTTTGGTTACCTCAAAAGGTCCAGACCATCTAGATTTTAATTTTCCTGGGAAAAGTTTCAATCTTGAGTTGAATAGGAGCACGACATCTCCCACACTGAATTGTTTCTAGACTGAACGTTTGTCATGCCATTTCTTGGTTCTTTCTTTGTAGATACGGGCATTCTCATATGCGTCCAATCTGAGTTCTTCTAATTCATGAAGATTCAAGATTCGTTTTTCCCCTGCCTCAGTGTAGTTGAAGTTCAGCATCTTAATAGCCCAAAAGGCTTTATGCTCTAATTCCACTGGCAGGTGACATGATTTTCCGTAAACCAATTTAAATGGTGTGGTACCTATTGGTGTCTTAAAAGCGGTCCTATAGGCCCATAAAGCTTCGTTCAGTTTCGCTGACCAATCTTTCCTGGAGGTTGCGATAGTCTTTTCCAATATTTGTTTTATTTCTCTGTTCAAAACCTCCACTTGTCCACTAGTTTGCGGATGATACAGTGTAGCTACGCAGTGTTTGACTCCATATTTAGATAGGAGTTTGTCAAAGATTCGCGATATGAAGTGTGAACCACCGTCACTAATGACGAGTCTAGGTACACCGAATCTAGGAAAGATTGTGTTTCTAAAGAGTTTGACGACTACTCGCGCATCATTTGTTGGAGCGGCAACGGCCTCTATCCATTTGGATACATTATCGACAACGACGAGTATATATTTGTTTCCAAAAGAAGACGGGAAAGGTCCCATGAAGTCTATTCCCCATACGTCAAAAATTTCTACTTCTAAAATTCCTTTCTGAGGCATTTCATTGCGTCGTGAGATGTTACCAGTGCGTTGGCACCGGTCGCATTTGAGTACAGCGATATGGACATCCTTCCAGAGGCTGGGCCAGAATAGGCCAAATTGTAGAATTTTAGCGCACGCCTTTAAAGTACTAGCATGACCACCATAAGGTGCTGAATGGCATTGGGAAATGATGTCTTCTATTTCTTCCTCTGGGACACAGTGACGGTATATGTTGTCGGCGCCTCGTTTGAAGAGTAGAGGTTCGTCCCAATAGTAATGCTTTAAGTCGTGGAACAATTTCTTCTTTTGTTGATAAGTTAGGTCCGGTGAAAGCACGCCTGTGGCTAAGTAATTAACGATGTCGGCATACCAAGGCAAATTGGCCTGGGCATAGACAGCTTCCACGTGTAACACCTCCTTTCTATACCCCCAAATAAAACAAATAATCATTTAGGCATAAATTCATAATTTCATCAGAGTATATTTATGTTATGGCATAAAAGGGGCATATCACATTATACTAAAAATTCAACACATACAACACCTGCTCAACAGATATGCAACGTTGGGGCAACACCCACAAGAAAATATTTAGAACAAAGGTGGAAACATCTAAATATTTCATAACTTCCAAAATATGTAATCAGATACATGAACATCATTCAAGTTGTTTTACAACATCATCGATATTCAACCAGCATGTTTACATAAACATTCGTCAGCAGATACAAACATAGATGTATCACAAAAGAATCAAAATAATCCCTAGCTACCCAGTGCTACATATCAGAGCCGACCGACCAAAAAGGGATGAAGTCACGCTTCACAAAAATACTTCCAGCCAACTAATCTGCAATGCCTCATAGATCATTATAAAACAACAGAAGGGTGAGAAACAATATCATAATACATAATGCACACACACACACACACACACACACACACACACACACACACACACACACACACACACACACACACACACACACACACACACACACACACATACACACACACACACACACACACACACACACACACACACACACACACACACACACACACACACACACACACACACATATATATATATATATATATATATATATATATATATATATATATATATATATATATATATATATATATATATATATATACATACATATAACATCCAATAACATCGTTCGCGTTCTCACCACAACGCATCTCACTACACCGTACATCGCAATGTGTTCAAAATATCTATTCACAAATAGAACACTGAGCATACACAATATGCATCATCAATGTTTATATTAATTCATAAACATACACACATATACAGATATACTCACACATACATGTATCTTCAAACATTCCATTCATGCCAAATATCAACAACTTACATAAACATCTACAATCATGTTTATTCACCATACATCATGCAAAGATGATAAATGCAAATCATAGATGCCAACTCGCTACTCTACGCAAACGTAATACGATACCGACTTAATCGTCCATCAGATTCTCCTAAGAATCAATTCACTCACGCCCCTCACAGGTATACTATAATTCATCAGATTCTCCTAGGAATCACATTGCTCATCAGATTCTCCGAGGAATCACATCGCTCATCACATTCTCCGAGGAATCACATCGTTCATCATATTCTCTGAGGAATCACATTGTTCACCAGATTCTCCGAGGAATCACACTGTTCATCAGATTCTCTGAGGAATCACATTGTTCATCAGATTCTCCGAGGAATCACATCACTCATCGGACTCTCCTAGGAATCCTATCACTCATCAGATTCTCCTAGGAATCACATTACTCATCGGACTCTCCTAGGAATCCTATCACTCATCAGACTCTCCTAGGAATCACATTACTCACCGGACTCTCCTAGGAATCCTCTCACTCATCAGACTCTCCTAGGAATCACATTACTCACCGGACTCTCCTAGGAATCCTATCACTCATCAGACTCTCCTAGGAATCAACAGCATAAAAATGTACTTGATAATGCTTCACATGCAAAATGACTCCATACACTTCTTGAAATGCATACATGTTTACAAACATACTCATGCATTCTTCACATTCATCGCATATATTCATTATGCATTCACAATATATATATATATATATATATATATATATATATATATATATATATATATATATATATATATATATATATATATATATATATATATATATATATATATATATATATATATATATATATATATATATACATATCACAATACATATATACATATTCATCATTCGATCTCAACATGCATTTCTATTCAATTCAAGTAAATATACCAAATTGCCAAACGGCCACATTCCACACTTCACGAATCACAAACTAGGATTCACGCCATACGGCCACCCACAGCACATATAATAGCATATAATTAGTCATCTCAGACAAGGAATGATCGCAACCAAACCACACAAACAATCCACGAATGGAAAACACAAGAAAAGAAAATATGCTGCTGTGTTCGCTAACCTTCGCTTGGCGAAGCCTCTGGCGAACCTTCGCTACTTCGTTTGCCTGGCGAACTTGCCAATAAAGACCACTGGAATTTATTCTGGAATTACTCGCTAGAACTCACTAGCTCACTCTCCTGGCAAACCTTCGCCACTCTCATTCGCATGGCAAACTTGCCAGCAAAGACAGGGTGGATACTACTGACTTGGTTCGCTGCTGCTCGCAGGGCTTCGCCCGGCGAAGCTTCGCTGCCATTCGCTTGGCGAACCTGCAAACTTAGAACTCCCATGGCTGTCCAAAAGCCCAAACCTCACAAACCGACCGATTTAATCCAAATCAGTTCCAGTAGTACAACCCACTCATCACCCGACTATATTACACCGTCTATTCCAAATTCTAACCGATAAAACTCAGTTTCTACCGTTTAAATCAACTTCCGACCTAGAAATGGAAACATAGAAAACAATCCAACAAATACAATCTAGCACATACATGATCATATACATTATCAAGATGATAAAACTTCTCACCCTTACCTGATTAATTACAAGCTAGGGTTCGATCTTGATGTTTTCCAAAGTTTCCTCTTCTTTCTCTCCTCTTTCTCTTCTCCTTCTTTCTTTCTCCTTTCTTTTCTTCCTTTCTTACTATCTTTCTTTCTCTTCTATTTCCTCTTTAATATCTTCCTATTATTTTTCCTAAAACATCTACTAACTCAATATCTCATAAACTATCCAACTTATCATTTAAATAGGAAATGTCCAAAATACCCTCCAACTATTTTCTCCGAAAACTCCCAAAATCAGGTAAAATAGAATAATATGTAAACATAACATATTTCCACGAAAATTCCACATCAAAATAATATTCTCCCAATTAAAATCAAAAAGGACTTAACGAAAAAGGGATAATCGAAATCGGGGAGTTACAACTCTCCCCCACTTTAGAAATTTTCGTCCTCGAAAATATTACCTGGTCCAAAATAACTCTGAATGCGACTCACGCATCTTACTCCCCAATTCCCAAAGTCGTACACGATCGCACGCATGCACACTTCATACCGCAATCATAGCTATGCCATGTGGCTCCTATAAAACCTTCAATTCGCAACAATCTCCATTGGAGATTATGGCACACCGCCCGTACCCCACCAGGAATAACATCTCAGTCATTCTACCCTGGTGATCGTCTCACTAGGAATGACACATAGTCATTCTACCCAAGTGATTACAACTATACCGCTTATACCTTATTAGGAACGACATACTAGTCATTCTACCCCAATGAGACCGAACCTTGGACATATACATATTCCAGTATCATCATCTTGAAGTCTCCCTTCTTATCACCATCAAATCCATGGACTTCAAATCCAATTCCTCTTCCCGACGGTACATCCTTAATATCCTTCCAGAAGCACCTCTAAAAAGTCACGCACCACTGGGAACACATCCAGTTCAGCCTTACTCTCCGCTGACAATGATGCAAACAACTGAACACTTGAGTTCCGTCCCCCAATAGTTTCTTCAACTCTTTCGGGAATAAGAAACGCTCATCCTTTCCATCTTTCATAGAAGAAATCCTCACCAACGGGAAATAACAATCTATACTAACTCTATCATACTGCAATCAGCTCATACCCAAGATTACATATAATCTTTCTAATGGTAAACATACTAAGTCCATAATAAACTATTTACCATACATGGTCAAGGAACAACTTAAACATACTAAAGATGTAGTTACCGACCCCAAAGCGGGTGTCTCAATAACCATACCACCCTCACAAGAGTACAACACAATTCCAAACGCTTAGTGTCCTCAAAAGAAAAGAACGAATGAGTCGTTCCGATATTAATAATAGCAATTAAAAGCATATTATTAATAAAGCACATACCTCAAATCAAACGATCCACATTAGTAGTGTCTGATCCTGCCAATGCAAATACTTTTCCACTTGTTGGAGCTTGCTTAGGTTTAGGACACTTAGCACTGATGTGACCTTCTTTTCCATAATTGTAGCACTTCACTACACCCTTTCTACAATCCGTAGCATCATGCCCAATAACTCTGCAGTTAGAGCACTTAACTTTGGGTTTTCCACACATAAAAGACTTATGACCCATATCACCACACTTGTAGCATTTAATGGATCCAGAACTCCCTCCTCCAGGCCTCTTAACAAAGTCCTCCCTATGCTTGCCCTTATCAGTAGGCGTCACATAAGGTCCACTTCTTACCTGTTGCCTTTCTTTCTCCTCCTTCAAACTCTTGTAGTGAGTAGAACGAGTTTTACTATCCTCTTCAAAAATTCGACAACATTCGGTCAAGTCCGAAAATCTCCTTATCCTCTGATAGCCCACCGCTTGCTTGATCTCAGGACGCAAGCTGTTCTCATACTTAACACACTTAGAAAATTCTGCCGTCACCGCATCATAGTGAGGATGAAATTTTACTAACTCTGTGAACTTAGCCGTGTAGTCTACCACAGACATATTGCCTTGCTTCAATTCCAGGAATTCCATTTCTTTTCTTCCCTTTACACTCTCAGGATAGTACTTCCTCAGAAATTCCACACGAAATAAATCCCAAGTTATTTCCTCGTCATCCACTTCAAGGACTTGTCGCATACCGATCCATCAGTCATTGGCTTCTTATCGCAACATGTGAGATCCAAGTCTCACCTTGTTCCCTTCAGCACAATTCATAACTCTAAAGATTCTCTCGATTTCCTTCAACCAAATCTGAGCATCGTCCGGATCAAACCTTCCTTTGAACACCGACGACCGATTCTTTCTGAACTCATCATTAGCATTCACATTCAGTGCACCCTGCACCGCTCTAGCCATTGTCTCCAATGCCGCAGCCAACGCATTTTCATTACGACCAACCATATTCTGATTATTCCCAAAAATAACAACAAGGTTAAACAACCATTCAACCAATAAAACAACGAGACAGACACAACCGACTCAACACTGGCTCTGATACCACTTAATGTAACACCCCCTTTCTATACCCCCAAATAAAACAAATAATCATTTAGGCATAAATTCATAATTTCATCAGAGTATATTTATGTTATGGCATAAAAGGGGCATATCACATTATACTAAAAATTCAACACATACAACACCTGCTCAACAAATATGCAACATCGGGGCAACACCCACAAGAAAATATTTAGAACAAAGGCGGAAACATCTAAATATTTCATAACTTCCAAAATATGTAATCACATACATGTACATCATTCAAGTTGTTTTACAACATCATCGATATTCAACCAGCATGTTTACATAAACATTCGTCAGCAGATACAAACATAGATGTATCATAAAAGAATCAAAATAATCCCTAACTACCCGGTGCTACATATCAGAGTCGACCGACCAAAAAGGGATGAAGTCACGCTTCACAAAAATACCTCCAGCCAACTAATCTGCAATGCCTCATAGAGCATTATAAAACAACAGAAGGGTGAGAAACAATATCATAATACATAATGCACATAAACATATATATATATATATATATATATATATATATATATATATATATATATATATATATATATATATATATATATATATATATATATATATATATATATATATATATATGTATATGTATATATATATACATATACATATAACATCCAATAACATCGTTCGCGTTCTCACCACAACTCATCTCACTACACCGTACATCACAATGTGTTTAAAATATCTATTCACAAATAGAACACTGAGCATACACAATATGCATCATCAATGTTTATATTAATTCATAAACATACACACATATACAGATATACTCACACATACATGTATCTTTAAACATTCCATTCATGCCAATTATCAACAACTTACATAAACATCTACAATTATGTTTATTCATCATACATCATGCAAAGATGATAAATGCAAATCATAGAGGCCAACTCGCTACGCTACGCAAACGTAATACGATACCGACTTAATCGTCCATCAGATTCTCCTAAGAATCAATTCACTCACGCCCCTTACAGGTACACTATAACTCATCAGATTCTCCTAGGAATCACATTGCTCATCAGATTCTCCGAGGAATCACATCGCTCATCATATTCTCCGAGGAATCACATCATTCATCAGATTCTCCGAGGAATCACATCGCTCATTATATTCTCCGAGGAATCACATCATTCATCAGATTCTCTGAGGAATCACATTGTTCATCAGATTCTCCGAGGAATCACATTGTTCATCAGATTCTCCGAGGAATCACATCACTCATCGGACTCTCCTAGGAATCCTATCACTCATCAGATTCTCCTAGGAATCACATTACTCACCGGACTCTCCTAGGAATCTTATCACTCATCAGACTCTCCTAGGAATCACATTACTTACCGGACTCTCCTAGGAATCCTATAACTCATCAGACTCTCCTAGGAATCACATTACTCACCGGACTCTCCTAGGAATCCTATCACTCATCAGACTCTCCTAGGAATCAACAACATAAAAATGTACTTCATGATGCTTCACATGCAAAATAACTCCATGCACTTCTTGAAATGCATACATGTTTACAAACATACTCATGCATTCTTCACATTCATCGCATATATTCATTATGCATTCACAATATATATACATATATATATATATATATATATATATATATATATATATATATATATATATATATATATATATATATATATATATATATATATATATATATATATATATATATATATATATATATATATATATATATATATATATATATATATATATATATATATATATATATATATATATATATATATATATATATATATATATATATATATATATATATATATATATATATATATATATATGACAATACATATATACATATTCATCATTCGATCTCAACATACATTTCTATTAAATTCAAGTAAATGTACCAAATTTCCAAACGGCCACATTTCACACTTCACGAATCACAAACTAGGATTCACGCCATACGACCACCCACGACACATATAACAACATATAATTAGTCATCTCAGACAAGGAATGATCGCAACCAAACCACACAAACAATCCACGAATGGAAAACACAAGAAAAGAAAATATGTTGCTGTGTTCGCTAACCTTCACCTGGCGAAGCCTCTGGCGAACCTTCGCTACTTCGTTCGCCTGGCGAACTTGCCAGCAAAGACCACTGGGATTTATTCTGAAATTACTCGCTAGCACTCGCTAGCACACTCGCCTGGCAAACCTTCGCCACTCTCATTCTCCTGGCGAAATTGCCAGCAAAGACAGGGTGGATACTACTGATTTGGTTCGCTGCTGCTCGCTGGGCTTCACCCGGCGAAGCTTCGCTGCCATTCGCCTGGTGAACCTGCAAACTCATAACTCCCATGGCTGTCCAAAAGCCCAAACCTCACAAATCGACCGATTTAATCCAAATCAGTTCCAGTAGTACAACTCACTCATCACCCGACTATATTACACCATCTATTCAAAATTCTAATCGATAAAACTCAGTTTCTATCGATTAAATCAACTTCCGACCTAGAAATGGAAACATAGAAAACAATCCAACAAATACAATCTAGCACATACATGATCATATACATTATCAAGATGATAAAACTTCTCACCCTTACCTGATTAATCGCAAGCTAGGGTTTGATCTTGATGTTTTCCAAAGTTTCCTCTTCTTTCTCTCCTCTTTCTCTTCTCCTTCTTTCTTTCTCTTTTCTTTTCTTCCTTTCTTACTATCTTTCTTTCTCTTCTATTTCCTCTTTAATATCTTCCTATTATTTTTCCTAAAACATCTTCTAACTCAATATCTCATAAAATATCCAACTTATCATTTAAATAGGAAATGTCCAAAATACCCTCCAACTATTTTCTCCGAAAACTCCCAAAATCGGGTAAAATAGAATAATATGTAAACATAACATATTTCCACGAAAATTCCACATCAAAATAATATTCGCCGAATTAAAATCAAAAAGGACTTAACGAAAAAGGGATAATCGAAATCGGGGTGTTACACCACGTCTTTTTCAAGTTCTGGTTCTTCCGAGGTTAAGTTGGACATATCGCTTTCCAATTTGGCTATCAGACGTTCGTAGGGAAAATCGTCATTGATAGGCACTGATTCTTGTTTAATGCCTTCTATTCGGGATAAGTGATCTACAACTACGTTCTCGGTTCCTTTCTTATCTTTAATTTCTAAGTCGAACTCTTGTAATAATAGGATCCATCTCAATAATCTTGGTTTGGCATCCTTTTTGCTTATTAGGTACCTAATGGTAGCGTGATCTGTGTATATGATTATTTTGGCTCCCACCAAGTAGGAACAAAATTTGTCAAGTGCAAACACAACTGCTAGAAGTTCCTTCTCCGTTGTGGCGTAGTTCATTTGGGCAGAGTCTAAAGTTCTACTGGCGTAGTAGATTGCATGAAGCTTCTTGTCTTTCCTTTGTCCTAGAACTGCGCCTACAACATAATCACTCGCATCGCACATGATTTCGAATGGTAGTCGCCAGTCTGGGGGTTGCATGATTGGTGTGGAAATGAGTGTTGTCTTTAGAGTTTCGAATGCCTCCAAGCACTCTTTGTCGAAAACGAACTCGACATCTTTCATCAACAAACCTGTTAGAGGTTTTGTGATTTTCGAGAAATCCTTTATGAATCTTCGGTAGAATCCAGCGTGTCCTAAAAAGCTTCATATTTCTCGTATTGTTTTTGGAGGTTGAAGATCCTTTATGATCTCTATTTTATCTTTGTCAACCTCAATCCCCTTTTCAGATATGACGTGTCCTAAAACGATGCCTTGTCGGACCATGAAATGGCATTTCTCCCAATTGAGAACAAGGTTCACTTTAGCGCATCTTTTGAGTACCATTTCTAAGTTTGAAAGGCAGCCTTCAAAGCTTTTTCCGCATAAAGAGAAGTCATCCATGAACACTTCCATGATGTCGTCTATGTAATCCGCAAAAATTGCCATCATGCATCTTTGGAAGGTTGCTGGAGCATTACATAGTCCGAACAACATTCGACGATAAGCAAAAGTGCCATAAGGATAGGTGAATGTTGTCTTTTCTTGGTCATCAGGGTGAATAGGAATTTGGAAGAATCCCGAATAACCATCTAGATAGCAGAAGTACGAATGTTTCCGAGTTGCCTTATTCAGTTTTCTGTAATCGATACACATCCTGCTTCCAATCACAACTCTTTGGGTTATCGATTCACCTTTCGCATTCTTTACTACAGTAGCGCCTCCTTTCTTTGGCACTACGTGCACTGGGCTGACCCATTGGCTGTCGGAGATCGGGTATATGATTCCTGCGTCTAGTCACTTTTTCACCTCGTCTTTGACTACAGTGCTTAGGATCGGATTTATTCTTCTCTGATGTTCTCTTGAAGTTTTGCAGTCTTCCTCTAGCATGATTCGATGCATACAGATGGAGGGACTTATGCCTTTAAGATCGCTTATGTTATAGCCTAACGCAGTTGGGTATTTCCTTAGGACTTCTAGTAATTGCTCAGTTTCTGACTGTCCTAAATTTGCATTGACTATTACTGGTCTTTTGAATTCTGTGTCTAAGAATTCGTACCTGAGGGTTTTAGGTAGCTCTTTAAGTTCTAAAAATGGGTTTTTCGGACCTGGCATGTGATTTGGAGTTAGTGCTAAGATCTCGCTCAGACTATCATCTTTATATGGCGCACACCAGTTGTCATCTTCATGAATAGCGGGGATTTGGATCTTCATGATTTCATAATATTTAGTTTCTTCCTTCTCCAGTTATTGTATGCATTCGTCAATGACATCTACTATATATCATGTGTCATCTATGGCTGGTACCTTCAAGAACTTAGTAAGGATGAACTCTATCTTTTCTTCTCCTACTTCGAATGTTAGCCTTCCTTTCTTTACGTCTATGATAGCTCCGGTTGTTTCTAGGAAGGGTCTTCCTAAGATAATTGGGGTAACAGAGTCCTCTTTGATGTCCATGATTATAAAGTCGGTTGGAATATAGAATTGACCTATGCGTACTGGAACGTTTTCCAACACACCGACGAGATATTTGACTGATCGGTCAGCCAATTGCACAGACATTTTAGTTGGTCTTAGTTCTCCCATGTTCAGCTTTTTGCATATAGATAAGGGCATAACACTTATATTGTCTCCTAGATCGCATAAAACTTTGTCTATGACGAACTTTCCTATGACGCATGGTATGGAGAAACTACCTGGGTCTTTTAGTTTAAGAGGCATGTTATTTTGAATGATTGCGCTACATTCGACAGTAAGTGTAACTATTTCGTTATCCTCGATTTTCCTTTTGTTGGACAAGATTTCTTTAAGAAACTTAGCGTATGATGGAATTTGAGTTATCGCTTATGTGAAAGGAATAGTGATATTTAGTTGTTTCAGAAGTTCAACGAATTTCTTAAATTGTCTTGAAGTTTTGGAATTTATGAATCTTTGAGGATAAGGAATCAGTGGTTTATATGGCGGTGGAGGCACATATGAGTTTTCATATTTGGCGGCCTCTTGCTCGTGACCTTCCTTCTTTTCGGTTTCAGACTCCTTTTCTGTTGGTTTATCAGATTTCTGATGCATGGCTGAGCCTTCATGCCTAGGATCTGTTGGGCCTTCCAATTCTTTTCCAGTTCTCAATATGACAGCGTTTGCATGACCTTTAGGATTAGGTTCTGGCTGACCTGGAAACGTCCCAGCTGGTGCGCCTGCAGAGGCTTGTTGTTGAGCCACTTGTGATATCTGCGTTTCAAGCATTTTATGATGGGTGGCTAAAGCGTCTACTTTTCTGGTCATCTGTTTAATCTGCTCGCTAGTGTGTTTGTTTTGATTCAGGAATTCTTTATTTGTTTGAACTTGAGTAGCTATGAATTTTTCCATCATCACTTCGAGATTTGATTTCCTAGGGGCAGTCTGGGCAGCTACGGCTGGTTTCTGATATCCTGGCGGAGCAGCCAGTGCTTGCAAGGCATTATCGCTTTTGTAGGAAAAGTTTGGGTGGTTCCTCCATCCTGGGTTGTAAGTATTAGCGTAAGGGTTACCTTGAGCGTAGTTTACTTGGTCTGGTGGAATTCTTGCCAATAATGGGCACTCGGGCGCATTGTGAGTGGCGATTCCACATAACTCGCAGTTTGGAGTTACATCAGCTACAATTGCAGGTGGTGTTACAGTTAGACTGTCAATTTTCTGCGCTAGAGCATCCACCTTAGCGTTGAACTTTTCAAGACTGCTGATCTCGTACATCCCACCTTTCGCTGCGGGTTTCTCTGTTGGAGTTCTTTCACCTCCCCATTGGTAGTGGTTCTGAGACATGTTTTCGATAAGTTGATAGGCTTCATCGTATGGCTTATCCATAAGTGCACCGCATGCGGTGGCGTCTACCGTTAATCTGGTGTTATATAGAAGCCCATTGTAGAAAGTATGGATCGTCACCCAGTCTTCTAAACCGTGGTGAGGACATGCTCTCATCATATCCTTAAATCTTTCCCATGCTTCATAGAGAGATTCAGCATCTTTCTGTCGAAATTCTTTGATTTGAGCTCTAAGCATAGCAGTTTTGCTTGACGGAAAGTATCTTGCTAAGAAAACGTTCTTCAACTGTTCCCACGTCGTAACGGAGTTGGATGGTAAGGATTGTAACCATGTCCAAGCTCTATCCCTAAGAGAGAAAGGAAAGAGACGAAGTCTTATTGCATCTGGAGTTACTCCATTTGCCTTCACTGTGTCCGCGTATTGCACAAACTTCGTTAAGTGTTCATTCGGATCCTCAGTAGCATTTCTTGAGAATTGATGTTGTTCTACAATTGACAGCAATGACGGTTTCAGCTCGAAATCGTTCCAGTTAATAACGGGAGCAACAATGCTACTTCGAGGCTCCAGCTGAGATGGGGTAGCGTAGTCCTTTAGCGGTTTGTTCTAAGGTCCTTCAGCCATCTTCGATTCTTCAACAGGAGTATGAGCTAGAAGATCAGGAATATTGTGTTTTCATTGATATTCGAGGATGCGCCTTCTTAAGTGTAAGAAGCGCTCTAGTTCGGCGATTTTAGGTTGTAAGATGTCACCTTGTGAGCGACTACTTGGCATACAACCGACGAACGAGTAGAGGGAGAGAGAATAGTTAACCTAGTCTATACTGTATAACAAAGGATTACACTATTGACTAAACGGGTCCCCAGCAACGGCGCCAAAAACTTGATCGCGACTTTCTATGTCTAACTGAACTAACTGCAAGTGCACAGTCTATCGCGTAGTAATATAAGATATCGATCCCACAGGGACTCATAATCAAGCTAGTATTCTCGGGTGTTACTATGTTTAGCTAGGTCGGTATGGTTTTAAGGGAATAAAAGCAAAAGAAGTGTGTCTAATAAAGGGAAACTAAAAACGTTACTTAAGGTATAAATGCGTGAATCGGTATGCAATATACTGGTTCTTCAAGGATTCGACAAGTTACCGGTGTTTTGGGTGTTTTCAAAAATAGTTTAAGAAGAAAATGACGGTTTAAAGACCTTTGTCTCACGATGGTTGTTGACGCTAGTCGCAACTCTAAGGCGGAATGTATGTTGTCGCTATTCTGTTCGGGGTTAACCTCAGTTGTCGCTTATTGGTTCATACCTTTATGAATTTCCCACTGTCGTGGCAAAACTACTTTTAAATAAGTTCCCGCTGTCGCGACAAACATTTATTTAGAAAAATCGATTTAAAAACTAAAGCCAGAAATAAGTTTGAAAAGGAAAGAATACACCAGTTATTATTGAATCCCATCTGACTACCTATTACATACCGATTACTTTAATTTAGCCAGACATGGAATACAAACTAAGAACGCGTAAACAATGGTAGAATATATAAACATGCATCATAATGGAAAATAAAATTTAATTAACGATTATAATAAGAACCTGTAAATAATTCAATTGGCCTTTGGGAAATCCTCCACTATGTCGGCAGGATTCAGTCTTGGTGCCAATTACTCGTACAAAATAGAATTGAAAAGTAAAACACAATTGCAAGGAAAGGAAAAGGAAACAATAAAGAAATCTGAAACTCAAATTCACTCTGAAAATAATTTGGCAGCACTTCGTGTCTTCAATGCAGCTCTCCTTCTCTAGTCTCAGCTTCCTCCTTTTATAGATGGAATTTCCAACGGTTAGTTGCTTCAGGAAGTGGGATTGATGTCAGAGAAAGTAGGAGCTAGTGGTCCACTCTTTTTGGTCTTTGAGGACACTTACAGCACGTGCACGTTTTCTGCATTTTTTGTCTGCATGACGGTCGTCATGGGTTGTGACGGTCGTACCACGTATGACGGTCGTAATGGTCATGTGATGACCGTCATATCAGCAAAATCCGTATCTGCTGTTTTTCATATGTTTTTCATCTGGTTTTCATCTGAAATTGCTTGTTTTCTCCATCTTGCTCCATTTGAACATGAACTTTGAATACCTGCAAAATACTAGACAAATAACATGGAAAAACCCGAAATCGGAGTGAAACCAGTCATAGATTAGTTAAAATGTATGTCATTATATATATACGATTTCGCGTTATCAATATGACAGTTTTGAAAATCTAGTTTGGTTCATTGGAAAAAAGTTTTATGACATATAATGAATCAATCAGTCATCAACATGTCAACATTACTACAACACTGTAAAAGGAATCCTTTTAGGAGTCAGTTTCGATGCGATCTTTACCGAAGTATGCTTTCGAAACAAATCTGCTTCAATTAGGACTTTTCCAGGTTGTAACGTGGTCAGGTTCACGGTTAAAGAAGGAAAGGATATAGACTCAAGATTCATTTTAACCCACCCATTCTCCGTGATGTTCTCTAATCCTACGTTCAACTAGTTTGACACAAGCGCTCATCTCTCAAAGGTTGTAAGATAGAGGTGATAGTTTAGGAAATCACACTTTTTTTTTGAAGTGACAGTCACTCACTTTTTCTTCTTTGGGGACCTGGAGTCACACGACTTGTACTTGAGGATTTTTCTTTCGAAATCCTTTTTGCTTTTCTTTTTTCACTTTCCCCTTACTTTTTCCTGGACTAACTCTTTTGAGATTTTCTCGATTTTGCAGTCCAGCAGGGTGCCCTAATTTTTGCATAAGTCGCTTGCTTGCAAGGTTCGACTTAGCGAGCTTTTCTTTTGCTCTTTTTTTTCTTTTTCGAACAAATCGTGCGACACTGGCTTGACTGACTTGTTAAAAGCTCGTGACTGTTTCACTCCTTATCGGCAAGGTTTAACCATTGTGGCTTTTTAGGTACGACCTATATAGGTGTGACTTATCGTGAATAGTAACACTCCTTTCGCAATTTGGACGCTCGGTCAAATTAGCTAACACCTAGCCTGCCCCGGGTTAAGATTGAGGGTTTTTCCGCTTTCAGAAAGAAACTCCTACTACTAAGCTCAAAGGGGTTAACAAGGGATTATCTTCCTTATATCTCCGGTGTTTATGGATTGAAGCAAAGCCAGTACATCATCAGCAGGTTTTATTCAAAATCATACATTCGGAAGCTTGCGCGTCTTTCAATTTCGTCATCCTCCCTCAGATTCCACTTAAGCAAGCTTTGGAAATAAATGAAAGCAATAGAGTGAACACGAACGGTTTTATTCAAAAACATGCATATTTATTTCATTTATCAATATCAATTGAAAACAACAAGTTTTACAAACGAAAATTGCATATAAACAGGAAAGAAACTACGAATGCAAAGAAATAACAGAACAAAACGAAAATTGCCAGCCTTCAGGAACTGGGCTTTCACATTGATTTACGGCTGAGGGGAGCGACCCTTGAAGTCTTCAGACTCAATCAGAAGAGCGGTGTACAACCAACTTTCCTCTCGGAAAGGATATGCACCTTCTATCCATCAACTGTTGCACTTTGGCTTGAAAAGCTTCGCAATCCTCAGTCGAATGCCCCATGGATCCCCCATGATATCCACATCGAGCATTGGGATCATACCCGGGAGACCGGTTTGAGAGCTTTGCGCTCCACCAAAGAGTTCTGAATTAGGTGCGGCAGAAGATAACTGTACGACATAGGCACAAGATGCAGATGAGCATTCCTTCTTTTCAAATTGTTGTGAGGCATGTGCTGAATCTGGCGCTGATAGTCTTGCTGTTGAGGAGCATTAAACTGCTGGTATTGGTCAAGACAATCCTTAGGCTCAGGCACTGTCATTCTCAAATTTGGCCCAGGAATAGGCACTTGCTGTGGGCAAGGAGATTCTGACACCAAAGATTACGGGATATACTCCTGATCTTTCTCAGCTTCATGTGAGGGAATGGGAACACCCATTTCTTTTTTATGATAAGGGATGAATTTTCCTGATGCCTTCATGCCGCCCGACACGAATTCAATTGCTTTCAAATCAATCAAGTCTTGAACCTTATGCTTAAAAGATTTACAGTTTGCTACATCATGCCCCGGTGATCCAGAGTGGAAGTTGCAACGGGCATCTACATTATATCCTGGTGGTGGTATGCCAGTCAACAGAGCCAAAGTCCGAGGTTCAACCAACTGAAATTAGAGCAAGAGTTGCACCAACTGAGTATAATCCATAGGGATCTCATCGAAGGTTCTATTGCATGGTCTCGTCTTTTGCCCGTATTTCCTAATCCTGGGATTACTTTGAGGAACAGGAGGTAGCTGCTGATGGAAAAATTCTTGAGCCTCAGACTGTGCAAAGGGTCTCGGAGGCCTATATTCCTTGGTACAGGTTCCACAGACAAAAGTGGAGCAAACATCTTTGCTGCAGCCTCGGGCACTTGATCACCTTCTTTTCTGAGCACATTCCTTACCACTTCCATGATCAAACCCACCTGGGTCTTCAGCTGATGGTTCTCCTTTCTGAGCATTTAGATGTCCCTCATGAACTGCCCCATCTGGCCTCGAATCTCACTCAGCTCTGCTCGTACCTGTTCCATAGCCTTGTGGGGATTTCTGTAAACTTCCTGATCAGATATCCTGCAACAAACTATTGAAGCACAGGGAGTAAGATCAATGGTTCTGAGGTACCTGTTATGCACAAATATCAAAGTTATGCAGAATGCAAACACATATGTATGCAACAGGGAAATCCTCTGGTTTTATTGCTGCAACAGCAGCAAGACAATGGAAACTCAATGTCCCAAGCACAGAAAGCAAACTGAAATGCCAATATAGGCATCATACAGGAGTGACTGAGTACAACCAAAGTAACCTCAGTCAACAAGCTTGGCGATGGTCAGCATTCTGTAATGAATAAAAGCTACACGAGAATACAGCCCTCAACTGAGTCTTCAGTTTGATACTCTTCTGAACAACTGCTCTCGGCGGATTCTTCCATGACATGAACTGATATACCCGCCTAGCTGGATGAAGGAAGATCATTGATTTGAATACCCTGAGACGTGATTGAAAACCTGTTGGAATCCAGCAGAGTCTGAACTTGGCTTCTAAGCACCTTACAATCTTCAGTTGAATGCCCCTGTGCCCCAACATGGTACTCACAGCGGGCGTTGATATCAAAACCTGGCGGGTATGGTGGAATCGCATGATTAATTTCTTTTGGCACAATCAATCCCCTCTTGATCAAATCCGACAAGAATTGACTATATGATACTGGCAACTGAGTAAACTGTCTCTCTGGCTTCCTCAGCCTTCGTCTGGCGTGTTGACGCGGTTGACGACGATATGATTGTTGACTTTGAATACTTGAAGCGTCTGAAAGCTGACCTTGAAGTACTGGAGATTCTGAGACACCATCACTTCCTCTGTCTCCTTCTTCTTGAGAACTGACAACTGATTTACTTTTAGAAACTGAAGTATAAGGAATGTCTCTAATCTTTCCATTCTTGAGTCCGCTCTCGACAAGTTCCCCTATTATCACCAAGTCAACAAAGTTCGACGCTCTGCCACTGATTAGCTTGTCAAAGTAATGGCCTTTCAAGGTACCCAAGAATATACCAACCAACTCTCTGTCCTGAAGTGGGGGTTGGACACGAGCAGCTAACTCTCTCCATCTCTGCACATACCCTCTGAAGGATTCATTGTCCGCCTGAGATAATTCTTGCAACTGCGTACGGCTAGGAGCCATGTTAAGATTGTAGTTGTACTACTTCACGAAGGCATTGGCTAGATCTGACCATGATTGAATACAACCACTTTCCAACTGCATATACCAACTCAAAGATGCTCCACTCAAACTGTCCTGAAAGCAGTGAATCACAATCTGATCATTGGAGACATATAAAGTCATTTTTCTGCAGAACATTACCAAATGTAGCTTCAGACAACTATCCCCATATACTTCTCAAAATTTGGCATCTTAAATTTCGGAGGCATCATAAGACCTGGCACCAAAGACATGCTCGAAGCATTCAAATCAAGAGTATTCTGACTCATTATGGTATCAAGCTTTTCCTCCAACAACTGACATTTTCTCATAAATTCAGCAGTCTGTGGGTTCTCAGCATTAACCTTTGGGACAACCCTCTGAAAATCAGGCACATGGAAAATAAAATTCTGATAATCTGCATCATGGAGAGAAGAGGCATCTTTATCTCCGATAGGAATCTGCATATTCTAGGCTTGAGCAACATTATTCAACGGGATCCTCTGATCATTGTCCTCATCTCTAGTTATAATTGTCACAGCTTCCATGAATTGACTTAACTGATCCTTCAACAGTTCAAACTCTGCCCTTGTAACAACCAAGTTCTGCTCCTTTGACCCCATGATTCCTGAAGCTGATTCAAGTCCAATGCGATTATCGGGAAATCAACTGACAAAGCAGGCAAATGATGGATGAGCTCCCTGCTCCGGTTGAGGATGGATATGCAAAATGAGACGCAAATGCAATACAATGCAAAATGCTAATGCACACACAAAGGATCAAGATAGTTGTGCTTGTTGACTGAGAAGAAATTAAAGTACTGCCTTGACAAGAACATAGCACTACTCTGATAGGAACCAACGGATACCAATAATTCTGATTCAAACTGTAGAGAAAACCGGGTAATCTGGAGGTAAAGGTTTCCTACATAACCCCAGTCCCACTCACAGGTATGAACCTAATTCACTGATAAAGGTATGACATCCTATGCATTCCTCAGTGTCACCGACTTTCACGAAATGATGATACGTTCACCATTTCTAGTTTGGCATCACCATTCCCTGAAGAGGCCTCACTTAGCTGAGTCACAAATGATCGGTTCCTAGAGTCGACAATCCTCAGATCCAAGATCAGTTTTAATCCTAAGGACCAGAAAAGAAATCATCAAAGAGGATCTCGTCTGAGTGTGAATTTTATGGGAACTGGTGTTTGCTAAGCAAACAGGTCCTCCACTAATCTCCACTCTAATGCTATGTTTGCTCTCAAGCCTGGGTCTTGCTTTTCACTCATCAGAACTTCCCTCCCCACAACAGCACAATAATAATGATAATGCTGAAAATAAAATGCGGGAAAATAAAGTGCGGAAGTAAATAAAGTACAACACGTATGTACAAAACCCAAAAAGATAAACCAAACAAGCGCTAGGATTGACTCGCATAGGGAACCAGAGATTCTGGGAGCTATCCCCAGCATAGTCGCCAGCTGCTGGGGAGTTCCAGACAGCCAGGAAAAAAACAAGGCGAGACTGCAACTGACGCCCCCAGTAGAGTCGCCAGCTGTCGGGACTACGAAAAACAATCGGCAGGAAACAGAAGAGTCACCACCTTTCGTTATTTATCCCAAAGAGAAGGAAAGGAAACGATCGGAAAAACTTGACGAAAAGGGAAAAGACGAGGTCATCACAACCAAGTCCTGGGTTCGGGAGTCGGTTACGCAAGGGGAAGGTATTAACACCCCTCACGTCCGTCGTACTCGACGGGATCCACGCTTGTTTGCTATCTAAAAGGGTTGCTTATCTATCTACGCTATAGGTTTCAGGATAAAAAGAAAAGAAAGAGACTCGGCAGAGCATCGCCGCTCCGTGCCTACATATTCCCTCGTGCAATGGGAAAGTCAGAGTCAACGTAGTTCGGCTAACTACGGGAGAGAAGGGGAAGGTTGCTCGCCAAGACATCGTGTCTTGTGCCTACGTACTTTCATCTGGTATGAAAGATCAGAGCGAACGTAGTTCGGGCGGACACGAAACCACGGGTTGATTAAGTGTTTTATCCGAGTAGGGTTAAACATCCATTCCAGCAGTTAGGGACAAAGCTTGTTTGCGGTAGAACCGAAGCTTAACAACACTCTTTTCAGAAAAAAAAAGTTTGATTAATCCCGAAGGAAAAAGGTTTGAATTTGTTTTGTGTTTTTTATCGGAGAAGAAGTGTTTTGAATTTGAGTGTTTATAATGTATGTTGTACTAAAGTCTAAAACCTAGGATCGAATGCGTCGCATATCGTCCTAAGGACGTATACTAAACACTTTAGGTAATTGAGGAGAGGCCCCTCAATCACCATTTCCCATGTATAAGGCTCATGGAACAATATCCATTATCGTTATTAAGTATGTTAGGATTGTATGAAGATGAGAAGAGAAGACGCACGGAAGGTCTAAGGGAAACTCGACCCTAACGTTGTCATGCAAAGTGATCTTAGAGTTTGGATTCAAAGGGAAACATCTACCCTAATGTTAGCATACTTAGATTGAACGCCTAATGTCTCTCCTACTCCCATCCTAAACAGAGGGACTAGGAATCCTATGGGGATCATGGCAAGAAAGCACAAGAAAAACAAAGGAAGAACCAATCACAAGTAGAGAAATGCAAACACGAAAATGCACAATTAGAATGGTGGGAGGGAGGAAAATGTGTGGGGAAGCAGTCGCCACAAGCGCGTCTCGACCTCAACAGCGATGCAAGAATGATGCAAATATGTGGAGAAAAGCGAGCAATGCAAGCAATTAAACATGCAAACGAATGATCGATTCGAACCACATACACAAGCATGTAACAAATGGAAAATGATCATACATATCAACAACATCATGATTAACAAATCACAAACAGTGGCAATTAGCCAAAACAATTCAATCCTAATGCATCATACTGATCTATGATGATTCGAATCGAATCGGTATGCGAACATGCAAACAAAATAGCAAACATGGCATTCCGGTACAGTGTTAATCGGTTAACACATACTGTTAATCGATTAACCTGTGTAAAACAAGTGAAAATCTGGAAATTCGTAGGTGTTAATCGGTTAACACCAGGCGTTAACCGGTTAACACCCTGAAAACTTTGAAAATGTGAATATTTGAATTGGTTAACCGGTTAACCATATACGTTAACTGGTTAACACTGTACCAGAAGCCAAAAACAGCAGCACAAAATCACTTAATGCACAAAATCACTTAATCAAGTGATCCAACAGATCAGCTTATCAATTAAGCACAAAATTAACAACAGAAAACAGATATCCAACAGCATGGAACAGATTATCACAGTCGATTCACAGATCACATGGATTAAATCAACACAAATTCAATCAAAAATGAATATCAACATGATTAAAGCAAATAAGCCAAAAACAGATTCAGATCCAACCTTCGGAGCGGAGATTTGCTCCGATTAGTGTTGATTTGCTTTGAATTGAATAGATCCAATACTAGAAGCCCGGAAAACTTCAAGATCCAAGCCAATTGTTGTTGTATGAATGAAGATCAAACACTTTTAAGCCAAATTACTCCAAATAAGCACTTCCAACTCAAGCTCCAAAATCAGATCTCAATTTGCACGAAAATTGATTATGAAAAATGATCCAATGATGATGGTAAATGGAGGTTTATGCTCAAGAGTTCATTGATTCCAATGAAGAATCAAGAATTCCAATGAAAAAGAGCTTTTGGTGAAGGTTTTGATTATGGAGGGAATTTGAAGAATTGAGAGAGAATGGAGTGAATTCTGAAAAATGAATGTAAGAAATGAAAATTGGATCCTTTTGGTTTGGAGTAGATCACTTAAATACCATCTAGGTTTAGATCCCAAAGGTGGGGTTTGGACTTTGTATTGGAAAGTTTGTTTGGAGCTAGGCATGGGAATTTGGAGGGAAAATTGAAATAACCAACTTTCAAGAACATTCTAGATCCTTCTTTTTGGTAAAAATGAGTTTCAATGTGATCAAAATTGGACCCCAAGTGCAAATGGTTTGCAAAATCACGTACAGGGCAAAATCTGCTATGGTTAACTGGTTAACCATATGCGTTAACCGGTTAACACTGTTAAAACTTCAATTCTGGGCTGATTCACCAATGGTTAACCGGTTAACCATATGTGTTAATCGATTAACACCTTCAAAAATTTAAACTTGGTGCCTTTTGGAGGGAAACCTGCCTGTTTGCCTGTTTCTCGCCGTTTTGAGCTCTGCTAAGCTTTTGACACTTGCTCTTGAATACAGTGACTGTAATAATGCTGGATATAGCTTTTGATCTGAGCATACCCTACAAAATAAAATCGGCCGCTCGACCGCTGGGCAAAATAAATGTCGTCTCTTCTGATGCTCGCTGCTCAGTTGCTTGCATGGGAATGAAACTTGAGCCACGAGAACCTTGATCCCCTGCCTCGAGAACCAATGCTATGCAAAATGCGGATGCCATGAAATGCAATGAAACAAAAGCTAGTTGTAGAAAATAGGATGACCCAGTATCCACCAAGACATGTGACAAGACCGTTCCTCTGCATTCAATAGAGATGTGTAAGGCATGGTTATGATTTCTTCCCTTAGGAGTCAGGTCTAAATCCGTAAACCCCAAGCCATTACCAGCATTCACGTGGGCTATAACCCCCTCAAGCTGGTTTATAGAAATTTCCTGTGGGACATACGCTGTGTTCAGAATCCTCAAAAGGGAATTCCTGTATGCCTCTGAGCACAATAACAAAGATAGAATTGAAATTTTGGAAGGAGTCTGTTGCAGATGATCAGCAATTTTATAATCGCTTTTTTGAATAAGATGCATGAACTCCTCGGCGTCTTTCACCAGAGACTCTTTCTTTCCTTGTTGTGAAATTTCTTCTACTACAACCTTTCCTTTACCTTTGTCAGGTCTCTCCACATTAGCTTCTGGCGGTGAAAACACCCTACCACTTCTTGTTATACCACCAGCTCCTACCATATTATCAACAGATGAACTATCAGACGATGTTCCCATCAACTCTTGTTTCTGGCCATTACAAAATACCTCCGCCCCATAATTCCATGGGATGGCTTTAGTACTTTTGTACGACACTAGTCCTGCTTTGGTGATTATAACAATAGTCGGCCTCGGCGGCACTGATATATTAATCATTCTGAAAGGGATCGAGATTGTAGCAACCTCATCCTGCTCCTGATTAACCACCTCCATATCTTTTCCTTCTTTAATCCTATCAAACTGTAAGACCCCTTCATTCATCAAGCACTGAACATGATTCTTCAAATCTTCACAACCTTCGGGATGCACTGCACACCCTTTACAATTTTCCCCGCAACCTGGAAAAACTCCGCCTTTCAACATCTTGCTTTTAACAAAGCTCAACGGCGTTTTCAATTCGGCTACATCAATTACCAAATTCAGCTCTTCTTCTTCAATAATAGCATTGACACCGGCCGCTCCATCATTGGGCATCGGGTTCTGAACAACATTAGGCGCATCATTAGTGAACTTAATTGCCTTGCTATCAATAAGGTTTTGCACCTTATGCTTGAAAGCCTTGCAATTATCGATACTGTGACCTGGAGCGCCTGAATGAAAGTCATATTTGGCGTTTGCATCATAACCCGGAGGTGGCGCACCAGTCATAGGTGCCAATGTTCTCTTTTAAATCAGTTGGAGTTGAAGCAAATGCTGTAAAAGTTGTGAATACGACATAGGTGGAGCGTCAAACTTCCTATTCATTGTTCTTCCACGGTCTTGAAACCGTCGTGGTGCATAGTTCTGTTGTTGTTGTTGTCGTTGCTGTTGAGGTTGTTGCTGAGGTGCTGCAGGAATAGTGATACTTGCAACTTGTGGCTATTGCTGATATTGTTGTTGGCGTGGAGCCCTATTCCTGTTTTTGTTTCTGTACCCTAACGATGCATTTGTTTCACCTTCCCTCTTCTTGTTATTGCCAAAAGTTTTTCTTCCCCCACCAGATGTGGATCCTTCTCCTGCTTGAATTTTACCCAGCTTAATACCATTCTCAACTCTCTCACCAGTAATAATCAAATCTGAGAAACTGCCTGACATGTTTCCAATCAGCTTTTCATAATATATCCCTAGCAACGTTGCCACAAACATATCAATGAGTTCTCTCTCAACCATTGGTGGTTGGACCTTCGCAGCTAATTCACGCCACCTTTAGGCATACTCTTTGAATCCTTCATTGCTCCTTTAAGAAAGATTATGAAGTTGGACTCTATTTGGCGCCAAGTCACTATTGTACTAATAGTGATGGATGAATGCCTCCCCAAGGTCTCTCCAGCTTATAATGTTGGTCCCCTCAAGGCCCAGGTACCATTCCAAAGGCGGTCCAGAAAAACTGTCTTGGAAGAAGTGCATTAACAACTTTTCATCATCAGAATATGCAGACATCGTCCCTTTGTACTTGTTAAAGTCAGGAACTTTGAACTTCGGCAGAATCTTCAAACCAGGGATCAGCCCCAAGTTAGACATATCGAGACCAAGAGAATTATGATTCTCCAGACTCTTCATCTTCTCCTCTATCATTCTAAACCTCTTGCCCGCATCAGACTACAGGCCTACACCCATATCTCCCATAGAAAAGACATCATCATGTTCGTCATCCTCCCACTGAGGACCAACATTACCATGTACAGTGCCCGCTGCACCTGGAATATGATCTCCTGGTTAATTACCTCCTCCCGGAGGAATAACAACTGTTGGAATAACATTGGCTTGAGGAGTGCCATCAACCCTAGCAATCAAAGGTTGAAGAAGCGTTCTCAACTGCTCTTGGCCGTTAGCAACCCCTTGCATGAGATCCATGAACTGCGCCATGCGATCTCTGAACTCTTGTAACTCAAGTTGAATCTGATCCATTGCTTTCTGTTGATTTCCCCTAGTCGAGTAATGGTGAATTGTCCGATCTGCAATCCTGAAACACTGCTAAGAGAAAAACCATAGAGAGAATAAGGTTAACAGAACCAGAACACCTGCAATGCAATATGATAAATGATGCAAAATGCAAGCATGTAAATATGTTTCACATAAATTTTCCCCTTGATTCTAGTTCAATAGAAGAACAGGAGAATGAAGAGTCAACATATGGAGCCATAAAATCCCTCTCATAAATAAAATGAGGATCTGAGTCAGCATACAATACATCACCAAGGAAATACAACGGAGTCAAAACGACCTCATCCAACAATCCTGGTGATGGTCGGAATACAAAAGAACAGAAAGGAAAACTGCATCAAGCACGACAGCGAGTCTGGAACTCTTCTAATAATTCCTTCATATCGGAGTGATCAGGTCGGGCAACTAATTAACTCTTGAATAAGAAACTCTCTCCTGTTGATGACAACCTGCAAGCCTTGAGCATAGTCCTCCCAAGCGCCCTCTCCAAATGCATCTTCAAGTTTAGGCTTCTTCACTTCTGGTCTCAACTTGTATTCCTCCAACGTTGCAAGAGCTTCTCGTAGCTTGCGGTCGCTCTCGTATTGGCGAGAGGATTCTCCTGAAGTTTTTTCCTCTTTGATTCGGAGCTGAGTCTTTAACCTGACAATCTGCTGACGAAGCTCATCTTCTCTCTCTTTGTTGTTGGTCAGAATTGCATTCCATTGAGCGTTAAACTTTGATATCCCTAGGCGCGCTTTCTCTAGCTTCTTCTTCTTGTCTTTGAGGATATTGCTAGCACTCTTCAAGTCTTGACCTACTCGCTCTCGGGCGCGGATCTCTTCAGTCAATTCTCTTTCCATTTTATTCAGGGTCTCTATCTTCATCTTGGACACGTAAGCAGTTTCATTCTTTTCACTTCTAAGATGAATAATCTCTTTCTCCAACTCTTTATTCACTTTGTGTAGTTCTTCCTTTTCAGCCCACAGTTGATTGTACTTATGAATGTCAACTGTTGTTGGTTCTTCAACTACCAAAGGATATAAAGGCTCTCGGACCGGGAATGGTAACAACAAACTCTCAAGCATCTCTTGGATCCATTCAACATATGGTCCATAAGCTTTGCAATCACCTTTGCCCAAAGAAGATCTTCCTTTGCGGTGAATTCTACCCCAAGCTTTTTCCAATCTGGTTAAAGTCTCATCGTCAACTAATCCGGTGAAATACAGAGATTCATGTATTTCCTCCTTCCTTGGGGGTCCCTTCAGGGCATAACCAACTTGTCTAATAGCGAGAGCGGGATTATAATTGATCCCACCTATTCGCCCAATCAAAGGAACATTGGGAAAGTCCCCACAGCTGTAGACAATCTCCATACCCAAAAGGTCTCTGTTAAACCAAACGATATTCTCTGATGTTAAGCCCATAAGCCTCTCTGACCAATCAACAGTATCTGAGATGTCAACAAAAGGTCCAACCTTGGGAAGATGATCCATAAACCATCTGTACAGGAGAGGTGCACAGCAGGAGACATTCTTCCCTCTCCTGTTCTCATTCTTGTAGTGGATAGAATGATAAACATCTCCTAAGAGTGTTGGCATATGATTCTTAGAAGCAAAGATATGGAAGGCGTCCAAATCAAAAAAAATCTAGGATATTGGGAAATAATACTGTTAGAACACAAATTGGTGTTTCTTATATCTCTATGTTTTGATGATAACTTTTATGGAATTTTGTAATGAGCAATTATACACTCTAAAATTTGTTCAAGTGTTATTGTTTCAGGTATAAAATTAAATACTCTTAAAAGAAGCAAATAAGTACAAAGAAACTATGCAAAGATCTGGAAGCATTAGATGCAAGACTATCAGAAGATTCTGAAGCGCTGCCAGAAGGATCTAAAGCAAAAGCTACAGAATGATCTAAAGCGTTACTAAAAGAAGTATACAAAAGCTGAAAGCTCTGATCTTATCAGACTCTGAAGTTCTTTTCACTACAAACTCAGAGGCCTTTATAACCAGACTCTTATCATTAATATTCACGCTCAAAGCACATACTGCTGCATACTCTGATGAAGACTCTGATCAAGACTGAGACTCTGATACATTAAAGATCTGATCATCCATCAAGACTCTGAACTTATCATTCATCTTAAACTCTGAACATCTTAAAGCATTCCATACCTTTTAAGCTTACTACAAGTTCTGAAGTGCAGATTGTGAAGACTTCATCTTGAAGGAAGCTTGTTGAAGAAGCTGTAAACTTGATTAGACGTGGTGCTACTTCCAAAGTAACCAACGACTAATTTGTCCAAAGAAGTGACATGGTGCAAATCCCAAGGCTTCTACAACCATACCTTTTTGCATAAAGCATATCTCTGCCCATACTTTTGGTGATGAAAACTCATACAATCAAAATATTATATTCAGATGCATATCACTCAAGGCATTTGAAAAAGCTATAAAAGGAGAACTACTTCAACATTTTGAAGCTGCTAATTCACTACTCATCTTTTGCTCATTGCTAGATCATTCAGAAAGTAATACACTCTTGATTCATAAATAAAAAAAATCACAAGATCTTACTCATTTGATCTTTCATAAAACCACATAGTTATTGTTGTACTTAATCTTAAGTGTAAACATCACAGTTGTGATACAACTTACTAGAAGCATTCAAACACTTGTTAGTTTACATTAAATTGTAAGAAGTTCCTTAAGAAGACCAAGGTGTGGTCAGTAGTTCTTGAGAAGACTAAGACAGTTGTTCTTAGTGCTTTCTATTGTAATCAGTTGATCAATAGTAGATTAAGTCTTTGTAGAGAAAGGCAAATCATCTTTGATAAGGTGGACTGGAGTACTTGAGTTCAACGAACCAGGATAAAAATCTTGAGTTGTTTTTATTGCCATATTTCTTAAAACTCTTATTCAACCCCCCCCCCCCCCCCCCCCCCCCCCCCCCCCCGCTTTTAAGTGTTTTTCTCACCTTCAGTTGGCATCAGAGCTTCGGTTCTGTTTATGCTTTCACTTAACCATGACCAAAAAAGATCTAGTGAGAAAAAAAACTATTGATACTCTTGGTTGATATACATTATGGCTGCTGAAACTCAAACACTCAACAACAACAAATATGAAGAAAGAGTCAGCACAAAACCTCCCATGTTTGATGGAGAAAAATTTGATTATTGGAAAGATAGACTGGAAAGTTTCTTTCTAGGATTTGATGCTGATCTTTGGGACTTAGTTATTGATGGATATGTTCATCCCACTGATGGGAATGGCAAAAAAGTTGACAGAAAATCAATGACTGAGGAGCAAAAGAAGGAATTCAGAAATCACCACAAGGCCAGAACTATATTGCTAAATGCTATATCTCATACTGAATATGAGAAAATAACCAACAAAGAAACTGCCTTTGATATATTTGAATCCCTGAAGATGACTCATGAAGGGAACTCTCAAGTCCAAGAAACCAAGGCTCTGGCGCTGATCCAGAAGTATGAAGCTTTCAAGATGGAAGAATCTGAATCTATTGAAGCAATGTTTTCCAGATTCCAGATTCTCACTAATGGCCTAAAGGTTCTGGACACGGGTTACTCTACAGCTGATCATGTCAAGAAAATAATCAGAAGCTTTCCAACCAGATGGAGACCCATGGTCACTGCTCTGAAGCTGGCAAAGGATCTGAACAAGATTACACTGGAGGAACTAAGCAGTTCTCTAAGGAGTCATGAGATTGAACTAGAGGAAGATGAGCCTCTAAAGAAAGGTAAGTCAATTGCGTTAAAATCTAATAAAGTTGTTAAAGTATTGCAGGTATTAGAAGAAAGCTCTGAAGAGTCTGCTTCTGAAGATGAAGAAGAATTATCCTTGCTATCCAGAAGAATCAATAAACTCTGGAAGAATAAGCAAAGGAAGTTCAAGAACTTTAGAAAACCAGATCAACACAAAGAATCTTCTGGGAACAGAAGATCTGGAGAACATTCTGGATACAGAAGATCTGAAGAATCCTCTAGACACAGACGATCTGGAAAAGGAGAGGTTGTTTGCTATGAATGCAAATAACCTGGGCACTACAAGAGTGATTGTCCAAAGCTTCAGAAGGAGAACCCAAAAAGAAAGTCATACCATAAAAAGAAAGTTCTGATGGCTACCTGGGATGACTCAGATGCATCTGATTCGTCATCAGAGTCAAAAAAAGAATGTGCAAATGTAACATTCATGGCTGACATTGAGGACATTGCTGAATCATCTGGATCAGAATCAGAATCTGATTCTGAGGAGGTATTTGCTGAACTTTCTAGACAGGAACTTGTTGAAAGTTTATCTGATATTCTTGAAAACTATAGTAAAGTTAAACTCAAATACAAAACGCTTCAAAAGCATTTTGAATTTGAGAGTAACAAGTTTGAATAAGAAATAGCTGAACTAAAAGCTAAAAATCTTCAATTGAAAAATAATTTAGAGTCTGCTCAATTAAACTCTGATTCAAAATCTGAATCATGCTCTAAAAATATTTTACAAGAATATGACTATAGTTTCAGGAAGTTTCTAACTAAAAGCCTAGATAGAAGCAAAATGGCTTCAATGGTCTATGGTATTAGTAGAAACTATAGAAAAGGTGTTGGATATAAATCTTTCTCTTAGGAAGATTCAAATCCAAAATTTGTAGATAAACTGGATATCAAGTATCCTCCTTTATATTCTCAATTTACATTTGGTCACTTGAATGATATTAAACACACAAGTTCTAATCAGAACAAACACGTGTTTAATAAATCTAAAGCTAATCAGAACAAGTCTTATGTTGAAAGACAGAAGTTCAGAAAAAGCTTTAAGGCAACTAACCAAAAAGGACCCAAGAAAATATGGGTACCTAAGGACAAAATAATCTATGTTGCAGACATCCTTAGCAGCAAAGTCAAGACTCCGGTCATGGTACCTGGACTCTGGATGCTCACGACATATGACGGGAAAAAGGTCTATGTTCCAAAGTCTGGAGCTTAGATCTGGAGGAGATGTCAAGTTTGGAGGGAATCAGAAGGGCAAAATAATTGACTCTGGAACCATAGGCAATGGTAAATTTCCTTCCATAACTATTGTTTTGCTTGTTGAAGGGTTAGCTCATAATCTATTGTCCATAAGTCAATTAAGTGACAATGGTTATGACATTATCTTTAATCAAAAGTGTTGTAAAGTTGTTAGTCAAAAGGATGGCTCAATCCTCTTTAATGGTAAAAGGAAAAACAACATTTATAAAATTAGTATTTCAGAACTTAAGGTTCAGAATGTTAAATGCCTTATGTCTGTTAATGAGGAGCAATGGGTCTAGCACAGAAGATTGGGTCATATTAATATGAGACGTATATCTCAGATTAATAAGCTTAATTTGGTCAGAGGACTTCCTAATCTGAAGTTCAACTCAGATGCTTTTTGTGAAGCATGTCAGAAAGGAAAATTTTCAAAATCATCTTTTAAATCCAAAAGTGTTGTTTCAACTTCAAAACCATTAGAGTTACTTCACATTGATCTGTTTGGACCAGTGAAAACTGCATCCATCAGAGGCAAGAAGTATGGATTAGTCATTTTTGATGACTACAGCAGATAGACATGGGTAAAATTCCTAAAACACAAGGATGAGTCACACTCTGTGTTCTTTGATTTCTGCAAACAAATTAAAACTGAAAAAGATTTCAAAATTGTCAAAGTCAGAAGTGATCATGGTGGTGAATTTGAAAACAAGCATTTTGAAAAATATTTTAATGAAAATGGCATTGCTCATGATTTCTCCTGTCCTAGAACTCCACAACAAAATGGAGTTGTAGAAAGGAAAAATAGAACTTTGCAAGAGATGGCCAGAACCATGATCAATGAGACTAACATGGCAAAACATTTTTGGGCAGAGGCAATTAACACAGCATGTTACATTCAAAACAGAGTGTCAATTAGACCTCTTCTAGAAAAGACTCCTTATGAATTGTGGAGGAATAGAAAGCCAAACATTTCTTATTTCCATCCTTTTGGATGTATTTGTTTTATACTAAACACTAAAGAGAATCTTAACAAGTTTGATTCTAAAGCACAAAAGTGTTTCATGCTTGGATATTCTGAACGCTCTAAAGGCTACAGAGTATACAATACTGAGACACAGATTGTGGAGGAATCTATACATGTTAGATTTGATGATAAGCTTGGCAATCAAAAGCCAAAGTAGATTGAAAACTCTGGAGATGGAGAAGTTATTCTCATAGAGTCTGAGAAACCAGAAGTAGAGAAAGCTCAAGAAGAAGCTACGCCAGATGCAACTCCATTAGCTGCTCAGATGAATAATATGAATATTTTTGAAGAATCAACAATTAAAGGATCATCCAGAATCAAGGCTTCTCATCCAGAAGAAATGATTATTGGAAAGAAAGATAACCCTATAAGAACAAGGTCATTTATCAGATCATCTGGAACATCACTTCTTGGGTTGGTATCTATTATTGAACCAACATCTGTGGATGAAGCTCTAAGTGACAATGATTGGATACTTGCAATGCAAGATGAGCTGAATCAATTTACAAGAAATGAGGTGTGGGATCTGGTACCTAGACCAAAAGGTTTCAACATTATTGGAACAAAGTGGGTATTCAGAAATAAACTAAATGAGCAAGGAGAAGTTGTAAGGAACAAGGCAAGGCTGGTAGCTCAAGGGTACAGTCAATAGGAAGGTATTGATTACACTGAAACTTATGCTCCAGTGGCAAGGTTAGAATCTATACGCCTTCTTATTTCGTTTGTTGCACAACATAACATCACTCTATATCAGATGGATGTTAAGAGTGCCTTCTTAAATGGTATTATAGAAGAAGAAGTTTATGTCCATCAACCTCCTGGTTTTGAAAGTGATAAATTTCCATATCATGTTTTCAAACTTAAAAAATCTCTTTATGGTTTGAAACAAGCTCCCAGAGCTTGGTATGAAAGATTAAGTAATTTTCTTCTGGAAAAGAACTTTATCAGAGGCAAAGTGGACACAACTCTTTTCTGTAAAACAATTAAGAAAGATTTATTAGTTTGTCAAATTTATGTGGATGATATTATTTTTGGATCTACCAATATTATGCTAGGAAAGGAGTTTGCTTTGTCTATGCAGGCTGAATTTGAAATGAGCATGATGGGAGAACTTAGATTCTTTCTGGGAATCCAAGTAAATCAGACTCCAGAATGTACATATATTCACCAGACTAAATATGTCAAAGAGCTTCTGAAGAAATTCAATCTGAATGAAAGCAAATTGGCTAAGACTCCAATGCATCCTACAAGCACACTTGGTAAGGAAGAGGTAAGTAAGAAAGTTGATCAAAAACTTTACAGAGGTATGATTGGATCTCTCTTATATTTGGCTGCTTCAAGACCTGATATTTTATTCAGTGTGTGTCTGTGTGCTAGATTCCAATCAGATCCCAGAGAATCACACTTAACAGTTGTTAAGAGGATTCTAAGGTATCTGAAAGGTACTACTAATGTGGGTCTGTGTTACAGAAGATCTGATGAGTATAAATTAGTTGGATTCTGTGATGCTGACTATGCTGGAGACAGAGTAGAACGTAAAAGTACTTCTGGAAGTTGTCAATTTCTTGGAAGTCATCTGATCTCTTGGTTCAGCAAGAAGCAACCCACAATTGCACTTTCAACAACAGAGGCAGAATATATTGTTGCTGCTGGATGTAGCACTCAGATGCTCTAAATGAAAAGTCAACTAGAAGATTATCAGATCTTTGAGAGTAACATTTCTATCTTCTGTGATAATACTTCTACTATATGCTTATCTAAAAACCCCATTTTACATTCTAAAGCTAAGCATATAGAGATTAAACATCATTTCATCAGAGACTATGTTCAGAAGGGAATTATCAATTTAAACTTTGTAGATACAGATCATCAGTGGGCTGATATCTTTACAAAACCCCTTGCTGAAGATAGATTTAGATTTATTCTGAAAAATATCAGTATGGACTTCTGTCCAGAATAGAATATTCATCAGATGAAATTTCTTTCAGATGATAAATGTCTAAACTCTGAAGTATTTTGTTTGTTGAATTTTGTGTTTATTTCTTTGTGTGTAAATCTGAACTAACAAGACTCAGAGGATATGAACTTTGCCTAACGTATCATTTCTCAAAGACTTTCAGAGGCACATGCAAGCAAACACGTGTAGCTCAGAATCTGGAAAGGTAGAGTGCACCATACTGAAGTGACATTTGAGGTATTGCTTTGAAAATCCAAAATCTCTTGATTTCCCCCCTTCTGTCAGAATCTTAAATGTTTGATATGATTTTATTCTTTGCATTAATTGCTTGATTTGATTATGGTTCACCTCATTAAATGTTTGTGCACGCTTGAGTGTGTATGTCTTTTTGCATACCCTAAAAATTTTCTCTTATAAATTCTCTCAACTCTTCTCAAATCACACTTTACACTTATCATCTCTCATATGCATTTCTGCCTTCTCTATTGTTTCCATCTTATTTCAAAACCCAAAAATCCTCGTAAACCCAGACACATCTCAAGAACTTCAATGGCTTCACCTTCATCAACACCTGCTCAGATGAAAACTTCAACTGTTGCTGCATTATCTCCAAATGCTACTGGTTCATCCCAAACTGCTGTTGTGTACAAAGCACCAGTAAGAACTCTTCTCACTTCAATCAAAGAACTTGAGGTTCTGTGTGAGAACTTTATGGATTTTGAATCCATCAAAGAAAATGGTTTTGATCTTCTTTCAACTATCAAAGCTCAGAACTGGGAAAAATATTTAGACAGGATGATGGGTCCTGTTTATCCAGCTTTGGTAAAAGAATTCTGGATACACGCTCAAGTATGCCCTAAGTTTATTCATTCATCTGTTATTGGAAAGGAAATTGTCATTACTGAAAAATTAATCAGACAACTACTTGAGTATAAGGAAACTGATGGAATCACAAGTATGGCTATTGATCATGTGGATTTGGCTGACATTTTTCAAGAAGTTTGTGTTTCTGGGGAACCATCTAACAAGGTCAGGGATCTGAAACCTATTTACAGAATCTGGGCTAAGATCTTCATGAGTTCAATCTTTCATAGGAAATCTTCTAACTCACCAGATTATGTAAATTCAGAACAAATGTACTTCATGTACTGTATGAGGAAAGAAAAGAAGGTGGATTTACCTTATCTTCTGTTCAGTCATCTTCTGAACCATATCAAAGAAACAAGAGAAGAAGTTAGGGTTAAAGCTGGAAAAATCAGAAATTGGATCCCTATGGGAAGACTGATATCAGACATTCTAACAGAGAATGGTCTTGTGAAACATCTGTTTGATGCTGGGGTGACAGAGGATTTGTCCTATGTAATAGGATCTGTCATAAATGGGAACACTCTGAAGAGAATGAAGGTTTTTTCAGAGCTTGCTGGAAAACCCAAGAAATTTCAATCTGAAGACGTCAGCAGAAGGAGAATTCCTCTAGCAGATTTTCCTATGTTCAGTGCTGATGAACCTAGGCACATCATTCTGACATTCATTGCTGAATGTTTAAGAGATGGTATTCCTCTGCCTTCTAACATAGTACAGAAGGAAGGAGAAGTATTGCCAAATCTTATGAGAGAAAGGCGCAGGAAAAGAAAGGCTGAGGAAGGATCTTTTGCACAGCCCAAGAGGAAAGCCTCTGATGCTGGTGACAAGCCTGAAAAGGACAAGAAGCAAAATGAAAATCCTCCAGAAGCTACTGTGGAAGAAATCAGAGAAACAATTCACCAGGTATTAACATCTGATCACAAACCTTATGTACCTTCATCCTCACCTTCACCTCCACCATATCCTTTTAAACCATCTGAACCCATTTCATCTCCTAACAAACATACTCAACCATCTTCTGTTCAACTACCATCTGAAACCCCTCAACTAATATCGTCTGAACATCAACCTCTTCAACCAAACAAATCTGAAACACAACAACAACCATCATCATCTCAATCACAAAAACAACAATCCTCTGAACAACAAACACAAGAAGAACCAACAGAAGAACCAACCATCAAAAATCCTCAACCATCTGTCCAACAACCATCTGAAAACATTCTGGATATATCACCACTTGCAACCTTGTATGTCCTCTCTTCAACTTCATGTCATTCAACTGAATCATTTGATTCTGATGACTCTGAAGTCCCCTCTCCAACTAGCTTACAAATTCCTGATCCCTATAAACCACTATCATCTGATCTACCTGCATATGAAAACCCTCTTCGTTTCAAATTCAACTTCATAGATTTTATGTCATCCTCATCTGATGTTGTTATATCAACACCATCTGATACTGACACCTCCATTCCTCAAATTACCGTACCACAAACATCCATACCCCAAACTCAAACACCATCTGAACGTCCATCATCTGATCACCCACATCCTGAACTAATTCAAACACCTCCTGAACCATCACAACCTGTCACCATAGAAGACTTTCTCAACACAAAACCCAGATCAGATGTTTCTACTCTGTTCAAAAATTTCAAGAAGGAACTACGTAAAGGAATTGCTTCTGTAGAGAAAGAGTGCATGGCTAGTTTAGATCCTGCAAAATCTGAAGCCTCTTGGAACAGATTCATATCAAAATTCAACTCTGTTGCATTTGACCTCAGAACACTCTGTGTTGATGATGCAAAGGCTAAGTTTGCTGAAATGGTCAGACAAACTCTGCTGAACATTATCACAACTCCAGTGCTTCTTCTAGAAGATGCTCCTGCTGAAAATTCTGCAACGATAGAAGATACTCCCGCATCTGACATGGAGATTGATCATCCAATGGCAACTGCATCTGCTTCTGAACCTTCTGCATCTGAGATGAAGACTGAGATTCCAGATGTTGTCCAAGAAGTCAAGGAAATTAGAACATGGATGATAAAACATGAATAGACTACTGAAGAAATCAAGACTTGGATGGCCAAGCAAGAAGAGTCCACTGCTAAGATTACGGATCTTCTGACGCTGATTGCTTCTCGCCAGCCCTAGTTTTTTTTTCATGTCTTTGCATTCTCGTGTTTGCACGTGTTTTCTACTTTTTTTTATCATCTGCTCTACGAACTTCGTATGCTTTGTGATTTTCTGATCTGATTAAATCTGGCTATTTTGTCTTCCATTCGTGTGTTTTTTTTCTCTCTTCTTCTGTTATCTTTTCTGTCTTTAAAGTTCTTTTTTATTATGACAAAAAAGGGGAGAAAGAGAAAAGAGATTTGATTGTTCAACATAAGCAAATGCTAAAAATGAAATTTATACATTGTTTTAATCTAACATTGAATCTTAAGACTTTCAGATCTCATTATCTCATCTAACAAAATGATCTGAAGTTACCCTGAGAATTATCCAATCAGGCTCTAATCCTTGAAAACGCTCTGATCCTTGAAAACAAATTCTGGAGAGCAAGTAGGATTCCTACCAGGTTCTGAAATATATTCAAGAAAAAAGGGAAGTGTTCTCTTCTATTAGAGTACTCATTTCAGGGGGAGATTCTTAATCTCAGGGGGAGTTATTTATTTTATTTCTTTTCATTGAACAAAATTCCCTATGTTTTGTCATCATCAAAAAGGGGGAGATTGTTAGAACACAGATTGGTGTTTCTTATATCTCTATGTTTTGATGATAACTTTTATGGAATTTTGTAATGAGCAATTATACACTCTAAAATTTGTTCAAGTGTTATTGTTTCAAGTATAAAATTAAATACTCTTAAAAGAAGCAAATAAGTACAAAGAAACTATGCAAAGATCTGGAAGCATCAGATGTAAGACTGATAACACGAAATCGTATATATATTTTGATGCATAATTCAACTAAAGTTTAACCGTTTTCGATCCGATTTCGGGTTATTGCCGTGTTTTTTGTCTGATGTTTTGCAGGTATTCAACGATCACGTCTAAACAAGGCAACATGAAGAAAATAAGCAATCTCAGATGAAATATGGACGAAAAAGGAGTGAAAACATCATGAAAAGCGCAGAAGGTTGTTTTTGCTGATGTGACGACCGTCACAGCTCCATGACGACCGTCATGCAGGCAAAAACGCCCCACTTCAATTACACGTTAAAGAAGCAGTTCCAAGTCCCAAATAGTGGACCACTACTCCCTGAATTATCTGCCTCAAAGTCCACTCTCTCCAGCAGTAACCGTTAGAATTCCATCTCTATAAAAGGGGAAGAAGGGGACCTCAGAAAGGGAGCCGCATTCTTACAACGAAGTGCTGCCAAATTTATTTCCAGAGCAAACCTTTCCAGTTTAATATTCTTATTTGTTTCTCTTTACTTTCTCTATATTCCATTTTCATTCTTCTGTAATTTCTACTTTTATTGTACGATCAATTTGGCATAAAGACCAGAATCCTGCCAACATCTGTGGAGGATCTGCCCAAAGGCCAATTGGAATATTTATAGGTTTCTCATTTCAATCGTAATTCGAGTTTTATTATAATGCAAATTATTATTTATTGTTTTTATTTATGTTTTACCTTTCCCAAATCCATGTCTAGCTAAACTTAGGCAATCGATATGTAGTAATAATTCGAATGGGATTTGATAATAACTGGTTGAAAATTCTCTTTTCAAAAGTAATTTATGGTCTGAGTGTTTAAAATTGATTTACTGAATAAACTTCGTCGCGAAAGCGAGAACTTATTTAAAAGTAGTTTTGCCACGAAAGTGGGAAATTAATTAAGATACGAACCAACAAGCGAAAGCTGCGGTAAGGTCAGATAGTAAACACTGGTCATCCATTTTAATAACAGCGAAAGCACTTTAAAATGAATTAGAACTTAGAGATTTCCAAAAAATAATTTTAACCCCGAACGGGATACGAAAGTGTACGTTTGGCCCTTAGAATTATGATTAGCGTCAATAACCATCGTGAGGCGAGAGTCTTTAAATCACCATTTTTTGCTTAAATAAACTCTAAAAACTATTTCATACACCGGTAACTTGTCAAATCCCTGAAGAACATAATTACTGCATATCGATTCAATCAATTATAATCTAAGTAGCATTCTTAGTTCCCTTTTAGTGACAATCTTATTCCCTTAAACATATTCTACCTAGCTAAACATAGTAACTCCCGAGAACACTAGTTTGATTACGAGTCCCTATGGGATCGATATCTATTATTTCTACGCGATAGATTGTGCACTTGCAGTTAGGTTGTATTAGACATAGAAAGTCGCGATCAAGTTTTTGGCGCCGTTGCCGGGGACCCGTTTAGTCAATAGTGTAACCTTATGTTACGCCGTATAGACTAGGTTAACAATTTTCATTTTTCCTTTACTAGTGCTGTTGATTGTATGCCAAGTAATCGCTCACAAGGCGATATCTTGAAACGTTTAGTCGCAGAACTAGAACGCTTCTTACATCTAAGAAGCCGAATCATTGAGTACCAACTCAAACATAACATTCCCGATCCTCTCACTCCCATTCCCAAATCCGAAGAAGGAACAAACATGGCTGAAGGACCTCCAAACAAACCGCTGAAGGCATACGCTACACCCTCGCAGATGGAGCCTTGAAGTAGCATTGCTGCCCCAGCAATTACCCGAAATGATTTTGAGCTGAACCCGTCATTGCTGTCAGCTGTACAACAAAACCAATTCTCAGGAAACGCAACTGAGGATCCGAACGAACATCTAATAAAGTTTGTACAATACGCGGACACAGTGAAAGCAAATTGAGTAACTCCAGACGCGATAAGACTTCGTCTTTTCCCATTCTCTCTTAGAGACAGAGCGTGGACATGGTTACAATCTTTACCGTCCAACTCCGTTATGACGTGGGAACAATTGAAGAACGTCTTCTTAGCGAGATATTTTCCGCCAAGCAAAACTGCTATGCTTAGAGCTCAAATCAACGGATTTCGACAAAAAGATACTGAATCTCTTTACGAAGCATGGGAACGATTCAAAGATATGATGAGAACATGTCCTCACCACGGTCTAGAAGACTAGGTGACAATCCATACTTTCTATAATGGGCTTCTATACAATACTAGATTGACAATAGACGCTGCCGCGGGCGGTGCACTTATGGATAAGCCATACGACGAAGCCTATCAATTAATCGAAAACATGTCACAAAACCATTGCCAATGGGGAGGTGAACGCACTCCAACAGAGAAAACCACAGCGAAAGGTGGGATGTACGAGATCAGCAGCCTTGAAAAGTTCAACACTAAAGTAGATTCTCTAGCACAGAAGATTGATAGTCTGACCGTTAACCCCACTGCAACCGTCGCTGCCGTAACTCCAAATTGCGAGTTATGTGGAAGCACCACTCATAATGCACCCGAATGCCCATTGCTAGCCGGAATCCCACCAGACCAGGTGAGTTATGCTCAAGGAAATCCTTACGCAAATACCTATAACCCAGGTTGGCGAAATCATCCAAACTTTTCTTACAAAAGCGAAAATGCATTGCAAATGCCTACTGCTCCGCCAGGATATCAGAAACCAGCTGCTGCTCAGAATGCACCTAGGAAATCCAACCTCGAATTGATGATGGAAAAATTCATAGCTACTCAAGCTCATTCAAACAAAGAATTCCTGAATCAAAACATACACACTAGCGAGCAAATTAAACAGTTGACCGGAAAAGTAGACGCTTTAGCCACCCACAACAAAATGTTAGAAACACAGATATCAGAAGTGGCTCAACAACAAGCCTCTGCTGCTGCACCTGCTGGCACATTTCCTGGACAACCCGAACAGAATCCAAAAGTCCAAGCAAATGCTGTAATACTAAGAAGTGGAAAAGAATTGGACGAACCGATCGATCCGAGGACCGAAAACTCAGCCATGCAACAAAAACCAACTGAACAAGCAGAAAAGGAATCCGAGTTAGAGAAGAAGGAAGACAACGAGAAGGAGGATACCGCAAGTGAAAAAACTCAAGCACCTCCAGCGCCATATAAACCACCTATCCCTTATCCTCAAAGATTAATAAACTCCAAAACTTCAGGACAGTTTAAGAAATTTGTAGAGCTCCTTAAACAGCTGAATATTACTATTCCTTTTACAGAAGCGATAACTCAAATGCCGTCATACGCTAAATTTCTCAAAGAAATCCTATCGAATAAGAGAAAGATCGAGGATAACGAAACAGTTACACTTACTGCAGAGTGTAGCGCCATTATTCAAAACCGCATGCCTCCTAAATTAAAAGACCCAGGTAGTTTCTCCATACCCTGCGTCATAGGAAAGTTCGTAATAGACAAAGCTCTATGCGATTTAGGAGCCAGTATCAGTGTTATGCCTTTATCTATATGCAAAAGGCTGAATATGGGGGACCTTAGACCAACCAAAATGTCCGTTCAATTAGCTGACCGATCAGTAAAATACCCAGTCGGAATACTGGAAATCGTTCCAGTACGCATAGGACAATTCTACATTCCAACCGACTTCATAATCATGGACATCAAGGAAGATACTGTAACCCCAATTATCCTAGGAAGACCGTTCCTAGCTACAGCCGGAGCGATTATAGACGTGAAGAAAGGAAGGCTAACATTCGAAGTAGGAGAAGAAAAGATAGAGCTCATTATCACCAAGTTCTTACAAGCACCAGCCATAGACGATACCTGCTATTTAGTAGACGAAATTGACGAATGCATAAGAGAACTTGAAAACGAAGAGACCACGTATTCAGAAATAATAAAGATTCAAATACCTGATATTTCTGAAGACGACGATTGGCGTAAACCGTATAAAGACGACAGCCTAAGCGAAAGCTTAGCACTGACTCCAAACCACATGCCAGGTCCAAAGAACCCATCTTTAGAACTTAAAACACTACCCAAAAACCTTAGATATGAATTTCTAGACGATAAACTAAAAAGACCAGTGATAGTCAACGCCGACTTAGGACAACCAGAAACCGAAAAGCTATTAGAAGTCCTAAAGAAGTACCCCACCGCGTTAGGCTATAACATAAGCGATCTAAAAGGTATAAGCCCTTCGATCTGTATGCATCGAATTACAATAGAGGAAGACTCTAAAACCTCTCGAGAGCATCAGAGAAGACTGAACCTCATCCTGAGCACTGTAGTCAGAGATGAAGTAAAGAAATTGCTAGATGCAGGAATCATCTATCCGATCTCCGATAGTGAATGGGTCAGCCCAGTTCATGTCGTACCGAAGAAAGGAGGAGTCACAGTAGTTAAAAACGAAAAAGGCGAATCAATAACAAAAAGAGTCGTGACCAGAAGCAGGATGTGCATTGATTATAGGAAGCTTAACAAGGCTACATGCAAAGATCATTTCTCGTTACCCTTCATAGACCAAATGTTGGAAAGATTAGCCAAACATTCATATTTCTGCTATCTAGATGGTTATTCAGGATTCTTCCAAATTCCCATTCATCCTGATGACCAAGAAAAGACTACATTCACCTGTCCCTATGGTACTTTTGCTTACCGCCGAATGCCGTTCGGACTCTGTAATGCTCCAGCAACCTTCCAAAGATGCATGATGGCAATCTTCGCAGATTTCATAGACGACATCATGGAGGTATTTATGGACGATTTTTCGGTATGTGGACAAAGTTTCGAAGGATGCCTACAAAACTTAGAAATGGTTTTAGAACGTTGCGTAAAAGTAAACCTCGTCCTAAATTGGGAAACATGCCATTTTATGGTCCGACAAGGAATAGTTCTAGGACATGTCATATCAGATAAAGGAATTGAGGTAGATAAAGCTAAAATAGAGATTATAAAAGATCTCCAACCTCCAAAATCCGTACGAGAAATACGGAGTTTTCTAGGACATGCCGGTTTCTACAGAAGATTTATAAAAGATTTTTCGAAAATCACAAAACCTCTGACCGGCCTGTTGATGAAAGATGCTGAGTTTGTCTTCGACGACGAATGTCTAAAAGCATTCGAAACATTAAAACCAGCCCTTATCACCGCACCAATCATGCAACCACCCGATTGGCGACTACCGTTCGAAATCATGTGCGATGCGAGTGATTATGCCGTAGGCGCAGTTCTAGGACAAAGGATAGACAAGAAACTCCATGCCATCTACTATTCCAGTAGAACCTTAGATCATGCCCAAATGAACTACGCTACCACAGAAAAGGAACTTCTAGCAGTTATATTTGCGCTTGACAAATTCCGTTCTTACTTAGTAGGAGCAAAAATTATCATATACACAGACCACGCTGCCATAAGGTACCTAATAAGCAAAAAGGATGCCAAACCAAGACTATTGAGATGGATCCTGTTATTACAAGAGTTTGACTTAGAAATCAAAGATAAGAAAGGAACCGAGAACGTTGTTGCAAATCACTTATCCCGAATAGAAGGCATCAGACACGAACCAGTACCGATAAATGACGATTTCCCGTACGAACGTCTGATAGCCAAATTAGAAAGTGACATACCCGACTCAATCTCGGAAGATCCAGAATTCGAAAAAGTCGTAGAAGCCGTCTATGCCCAAGTCACATTACCCTGGTATGCTGACATCGTTAATTACCTCGCTGCAGGCGTGCTTCCACCGGATCTCACTTATCAACAAAAGAAGAAATTCTTCCACGATCTGAAACACTATTATTGGGACGAACCTCTACTCTTCAAGAGAGGGGCCTACAACATATACCGTCGCTGTGTCCCAGAGGAAGAAATAGAAAATATCATTTCCCAATGTCATTCAGCACCATATGGTGGTCATGCTAGTACATCCAAGACGTGCGCTAAGATTCTCCAAGCCGACTTATTCTGGCCTAACCTCTGGAAAGACGTTCACATCGCTGTGCTAAAATGTGATCGATGCCAACGAACCGGCAACATCTCAAGACGCGATGAAATGCCTCAGAACGAAATCTTAGAGGTAGAAATCTTTGACGTATGGGGAATAGATTTCATGGGACCTTTCCCACCTTCTTTTGGTAATAACTACATACTCGTCGCTGTAGACTACGTGTCTAAATTGATAGAAGCCATTGCTGCTCCAACAAACGACGCACGAGTAGTAATCAAACTCTTTAAAAACACAATCTTTCCTAGATTCGGTGTACCCAGACTCGTCATTAGTGACGGCGGTTCTCACTTCATATCGCGAATATTCGATAAACTTCTCTCTAGATATGGAGTCCGACACCGAGTAGCTACACCTTATCATCCGTAAACTAGCGGACAAGTAGAGGTCTCGAACAGAGAAATAAAACAGATATTGGAAAAGACTGTCGCTACTTCAAGGAAAGATTGGTCGTCAAAGCTACAAGAAGCTTTATGGGCTTATAGGACCGCTTTTAAGATACCAATAGGTACTACACCCTACAAATTAGTTTACGGTAAATCCTGCCATCTCCCTGTAGAATTAGAGCATAAGGCCTTCTGGGCCATTAAGACACTCAATTTCAACTACACCGAGGCAGGAGAAAAGTGAATCTTGAACTTACACGAATTAGAAGAACTTCGATTAGACGCTTACGAAAATGCCCGTATCTACAAAGAACGAACTAAAAAGTGGCATGATAAACGTTCAGTCAGGAAACAATTCAGTGTGGGAGACATCGTATTGCTCTTTAATTCAATATTAAAACTCTTCCCAGGTAAACTAAAATCTAGGTGGTCTGGACCCTATGAAGTGACTAAAGTACTTCAGAGTGGAGCTGTCGAAATTACTGATAAGACGAATGCACCGTTTATCGTAAACAGGCAACGTCTAAAACATTATAATAAGAACGACAACAGCCCTCAAGTCAGCAATATAACATTGCTTGAGCTTCCAGCTCAAACACCCGAATAGCTTCTCACCAAGCTATCATCAGGCTTTAGACGTTAAAAACAGCGCTTACTGGGAGACAACCCAATTTCCCTCGTTATTGTATTTCATTTTTATTTAAAATTTTACTTTGAAAATCCAACAAAAATTCTAAAATTATAATTATTATTACTTTCTACTTTCGTTTGTTTTCACATTTTTATTTTATTTTATTTTTCTCTTTTGTCTTTTGTTTCTACCGCTTTTTGTTTTCAAAAATCCTGACTTCAAACTCCTGTTTTAAACTTTTCAGGATTTTTAAAGTCTTCAAAACATTCCTTCTGTTTTCTCCGAATTACCTGCGAGTATGGCCGAGTACGACTTCACAAAGGTTCACTTTCGAGGACTAGCTCAAAAGGCAAGATTTGCAGCACTAGCTGAAAGAGAATTCGCCTTAATGTTGTATTATGATAAGTCTACCATGGATAAACTAGGAATCACGGCTAGCATTCAATACCTGTTCAATCAACTGGGTTGGGAGAACACTGCTTTGAAAACACGTTTTGCTACCTATAAGGATCTTACCTATGAATTCCTAAGTTCTTTCAGATATATACCCAACTATGGCTTTGGATCCAACACAGAGCTGATTACCTTCCGATTGTTTGGAATGGACCAAACCCATAGCCGGATGTCACTAGCTAACCTCTTAGGATTTCCTAGCGGACCGCATGTGTTCATCAGTGCAGAAGATGACGATATTGATTTTCAACTCAACCAATTCTGGGGTAGAATCACAGGCGACTATCACCCTAAACCAGACAAAATGTATAATGATGATATCCATAACCCAGCTTTCAGATACTTCCATAAGATACTAGCTCACACCCTGTTTGGGAAAGAAGAAAATATTACTGCAGTATCTAAAAGAGGAGTTATTCATCATGTTCTGTGCTTCTCAGGGACGTACAGTAAATGCAGTGCCTTTCATGATGAGATCTTTCAAACGCCTCACGCAGGAACCACAGACACCTATTCTTATAGGAGGCCTCGTGACAATGATTGCCCACGAGCTTGGCCTTAGATTCCACTTAAATGCAAGCACTCGTTTTGGCACCATCCGACCCATGAACATACAATTCTGCTTTAACAGGCGCATTTTAGGAACTATGGGACCTGGACCGTATGAGTACCTCATTAACGAAAAACCAGTACAGCTATTCACACTGCCCGGTCATCTGATGACGAGTATCCACAACAAGGACAACTGGCTTTATGAACTGGACGAGCCTATGGGACCCCCTTCACCACAGTCAACACCACAGAACTATATGTATGACAGTGACCACATCTCTGAGGCACACGACTATATGTACTATGAGGATGCTGTATCCGAAACTGAAGTAGACCCTATGACTCCTCCGCACTACAACACCTATCCTGAGCCTATCCCTGAGGAGAACACCAACAAAATGGATATTGTTCTACTACGATTGGACAACATTGATGCAGCTCTGACTACTGTAAAAGATGACATCGCATGCATACACAGCGAACTGGTAGTCTTCATGGACTTAGTCTGTGACCAGCTCGACTACTACGCACGGAAGTTCGATGAGTTGAAGACACAAAAAGACTAGATACTAGTTTTAGCAGTAGGTTCAGTTTAGTTTGGTTTAGTTTAGTTTCGTTTAATCATTTGGAATTTTCGCATTGTTACTTTCTTTATGTACTACATACAATCATTTCAATTTCATGTTATTTCAATCATAGTCTTTATTCAATTATTCTATTTTTATGTTACTCTATGTTTGTTAGCTGCTATAACACATTGCCATATCAATACTAGGCCTAAAAGTCACTGCAAGAACGCCCTCAGAGCAAAATTCTGCGTTCTGCAGATTTTGCTGCTATGACGACTGTCACAGGACCCTGACGAGCGTCACGCGGGTGACGACCGTCACGAACCCAGAACTGCTATCTGATATAACAGGGTTGCGTTTTCTCTCCCACTACCCTCATTTCAACTTCCAATCATCAAAACTCCTCCCCCACTACAAATTTTCGTTCCCCCCACATTGCACCATATATTTCAACTCCAATCTCAACTTCCAACCACACTTCTGTCAGTTCTTCCCACTCTGCAGAAAAACCCCAATCTTCAGAACCCTCTCAATCTTCCACCAATGGCAAGAAATGCAGAAACCCCAGATATCAGCAACATTATCTTCAGTGAAGGTGACTTAGGCGAGAGACAGCGAGCAAACTACATCGCATTTCATCAGAGGTCGCTCCAGCCGACTCATTATCCACACATTCCGTCGCTTACGGAGCTAGGCCTCCTTGAAGGCGTAACTTGGATGCTTCAACGAGCAGGCATCTGGAATCTCTGCACCAATCCACTGCTAACATACGAACAACTCACTCTCGAGTTCTTGAGTTCGTTTACTTACGTCACATCCAGCGGCGACCTCAACCAACACTCCGGTGCCGCATGTTTCCGGATGTTCGGCACAAACTATCAGATGCACCAAAACCATATTGCCGCCATCCTACAGCTACCTCGAGGCGACAATGCTCACCGCCGGCTCACCGATCAGTTCCAGCACGAAGCTTTCGCGCTGTGGTACCAGTTGACCGGCATCAATGCCGATGGTTGGGACTCTCTGCACGCCACTCATATCCATAACCCAACCATCCGGTACTTTCACAGAGCGTTGAGCAACACAATTTTCGCCAGAGACAGCAACCACAAGGTGAACTCGAAAGAGCTCTTCTTCCTCCATTGCGTCTTCAACAACGAACCTGTCAACGCCGCTCCGTTTCTGCTGTCACTGCCATTGCACTTGGGCTGAACCTTGGCGACCGCCTCCAGCACCTCCGTTCCATCCCCTCGGTGTTCCTTGACACCGACCACTGCAGAGCCTCCCACCTTATCCGCTCTAGAGCTGATGGCAAGTACCATCCGGTAGTGCGTGGCAAGACCGTCCGAAGCATCATCCTTCCATCACGCACCCGCACACACCCAGAGGACCGTACCAACTGGTTATTTGACCTCACTGCCCCTCCTGCTGCCGCTGTTCCTACTCAGGACCACACCCAAGGTTCTGACGATGAAATCCAAGCTGAGTTGGACAGGTCCGAGCAGCCAGAGGCATCGCAGCCTCCTCCTTAAGAAGGTACATCCTCTCGCCGCCACCGCCATCATCCCGTGCCAGACTACACAAAAGAGGACCTCCGCCGCTCTCTAGACCAGCAGGCACAGATACTCGCTATGCTGCAGCAGCAGAATCAGCGAGCCGACCAGTTCGAAGCTTGGCACCGGACTCAAATGCAACAACTTCAAACCGGCCAAGCTACCATTACTGAGAACCTGGCGAATCTGACTTTGCAGGTCGAAGGACTCCGAGACACCGTCTACCACACCGGAGCTATGAGTTATGAGGACAGAGTAGCCCTTGCCAGAGCCAGAGGACGCCCGCGTGGACGTGACCGAGGCAGCGGACGTGATTAGTTTTCCATTTTTCCTTATTTGTTTACTATATTTCCAGTTTATTTGTACTTTCATTTCTGTTGTATCTCCCTCTCATGCTTCAAAATCAGTGGGGACACTGATTAAGATAGTGTGGGAGCGGAGCCTTTATTTCCATTCCACTGTACTTTGAATTTCGTAATTTTTACATAAACACTTTCTATTTTTAGCAAATAAAGTTCGTTTATATATCCTTTTTCCGTTACGTAAGCATCCCCACATTATTCAACGTAAACAAAAATTTTCGTTCGTTCCTCAAAAGCAAAAGCATCACGAGAATGCAACCGAGTTCAAACCAAGTTTTGAAACTCCGAGGAAACGACAGTTCTAACAAAACCAGTACCGTCCTGACACCTTAGATCTCCGGTTTATGCGAGTCGGTTTCACTACCTACGCGTACCAAAGTGTCAAGTGTCTACGCAAACTCAGCCCCAAGTAGTTTATACTAGCAGTCAGCACCATCCTAAAGCACTTCTAAGCGAGCGACCAATGCAAATAAGTGTATGATCTCCAAAAAGATGAAAAATCATGAAAAGAGAGCTAAACAGCCCAAAAATATAAGACACGTTTCCTTCTAAGTTAGGTGCTCCTCACCCGAGCATTTAGCCCAACGGCACGAAAACTCATTGAAAAATCAATGACATAAGCTTATGATCAATGTAGAAGATCAAAAACAAAAATGAGATCATATTCACTAACAGGTCGACTTGCCATGAAAGTGTACGGACAACGGGCTTAATGTGATTGCGCTAGAACAAACAGGGTGAACTTGCCGCGAGAACCTTGACGCCAAGCTACAGTAGCATGACTGGGACCGGTTTGCATAAGAAGGAGACCTCCGAAGACTTGTAGTCCAGTGTCGTCATGGTACCCGTTTTGTTCTTACCAAGAATCCCGGTTTTCCCCTACTTTGCGAACGAAGAAGCTGCCTCGAGCTTGCCGACTTTTTCATGTTTTACTTGAGGACAAGCAAAGATTCAAGCTTAGGGGAGTTTGATAACACGAAATCGTATATATATTTTGATGCATAATTCAACTAAAGTTTAACCGTTTTCGATCCGATTTCGGGTTATTTCCGTGTTATTTGTCTGATGTTTTGCAGGTATTCAACGATCACGTCTAAACAAGGCAACATGAAGAAAAGAAGCAATCTCATATGAAATATGGACGAAAAAGGAGTGAAAACATCATGAAAAGCGTAAAAGGCTGATTTTGCTTATGTGACGACCGTCACAGCTCCATGACGACCGTCACACGGGTGACGACCGTCACACCTTGTGACGACCGTCATGCAGGCAAAAACGCCCCACTTCAATTACACGTTAAAGAAGCAATTCCAAGTCCCAAATAGTAGACTACTACTCCCTGAATTATCTGCCTCAAAGTCCACTCTCTCCAGCAGTAACCGTTAGAATTCCATCTCTATAAAAGGGGAAGAAGGGGACCTCAGAAAGGGAGTCGCATTCTTACAACGAAGTGCTGCCAAATTTATTTCCAGAGCAAACCTTTCCAGTTTAATATTCTTATTTGTTTCTCTTTACTTTCTCTGTATTCCATTTTCATTCTTCTGTAATTTCTACTTTTATTGTACGATCAATTTGGCATAAAGACCAGAATCCTGCCAACATCTGTGGAGGATCTGCCCAAAGGCCAATTGGAATATTTACAGGTTTCTCATTTCAATCGTAATTCCAGTTTTATTATAATGCAAATTATTATTTATTGCTTTTATTTATGTTTTACCTTTCCCAAATCCATGTCTAGCTAAACTTAGGCAATCGATATGTAGTAATAATTTGAATGGGATTTGATAATAACTGGTTGAAAATTCTCTTTTCAAAAGTAATTTATGGTCTGAGTGTTTAAAATTGATTTACTGAATAAACTTCGTCGCGAAAGCGAGAACTTATTTAAAAGTAGTTTTGCCACGAAAGTGGGAAATTAATTAAGATACGAACCAACAAGCGAAAGCTGCGGTAAGGTCAGATAGTAAACACTGGTCATCCATTTTAATAACAGCGAAAGCACTTTAAAATGAATTAGAACTTAGAGATTTCCAAAAAATAATTTTAACCCCGAACGGGATACGAAAGTGTACGTTTGGCCCTTAGAATTATGATTAGCGTCAATAACCATCGTGAGGCAAGAGTCTTTAAATCACCATTTTTTGCTTAAATAAACTCTAAAAACTATTTCATACACCGGTAACTTGTCAAATCCCTGAAGAACATAACTACTGCATATCGATTCAATCAATTATAATCTAAGTAGCATTCTTAGTTCCCTTTTAGTGACAATCTTATTCCCTTAAACATATTCTACCTAGCTAAACATAGTAACTCCCGAGAACACTAGTTTGATCACGAGTCCCTGTGGGATCGATATCTATTATTACTACGCGATAGATTATGCACTTGCAGTTAGATTGTATTAGACATAGAAAGTCGCGATCAAAGACTATCAGAAGATTCTGAAGCGCTGCCAGAAGGATCTGAAGCAAAAGCTACTGAATGATCTGAAGCGTTACTAAAAGAAGTATACAAAAGCTAAAAGCTCTGATCTTATCAGACTCTGAAGTTCTTTTCACTACAAACTTAGAGGCCTTTATAACCAGACTCTTATCATTAATATTCACGCTCAAAGCACATACTGCTGCATACTCTGATGAAGACTCTGATCAAGACTGAGACTCTGATACATTAAAGATCTGATCATCCATCAAGACTCTGAACTTATCATTCATCTTAAACTCTGAACATCTTAAAGCATTCCATACCTTTTAAGCTTACTACAAGTTCTGAAGTGCAGATTGTGAAGACTTCATCTTGAAGGAAGCGTGTTGAAGAAGCTGTAAACTTGATTAGACGTGGTGCTACTTCCAAAGTAACCAACGGCTAATTTGTCCAAAGAAGTGACATGGTGCAAATCCCAAGGCTTCTACAACCATACCTTTCTGCATAAAGCATATCTCTGCCCATACTTTTGGTGATGAAAAGTTATACAATCAAAATATTATATTCAGCTGCATATCACTCAAGGCATTTGAAAAAGCTATAAAAGGAGAACTACTTCAACATTTTGAAGCTGCTAATTCACTACTCATCTTTTGCTCATTGCTAGATCATTCAGAAAGTAATACACTCTTGATTCATAAATAAAAAAAATATCACAAGATCTTACTCATTTGATCTTTCATAAAACCACATAGTTATTGTTGTACTTAATCTTAAGTGTAAACATCACAGTTGTGATACAGCTTACTAGAAGCATTCAAACACTTGTTAGTTTACATAAAATTGTAAGAAGTTCCTTAAGAAGACCAAGGTGTGGTCAGTAGTTCTTGAGAAGACTAAGACAGTTGTTCTTAGTGCTTTCTGTTGTAATCAGTTGATCAATAGTGGATTAAGTCCTTGCAGAAAAAGGCAAATCATCTTTGATAAGGTGGACTGGAGTATTTGAGTTCAACAAACCAGGATAAAAATCTTGAGTTGTTTTTATTGCCATATTTCTTAAAACTCTTATTCAACCCCCCCCCCCCCCCCCTTTAAGTGTTTTTCTCACCTTCAAATACTATGCCATAGATGCAGAGAGCCAAAACAACATTGAAAACAACCCAACATCCTTCCTTTGTAAAATTCTGAGCTCTACTCACTAAGAATGGTAATGGGAAGCCAGGAATTCCTTTCCTCCATACCATCTTTCCATCCAACTCAGAAGGATCCAAATGAAGAGAATTTGCTAGCTTGGTTAAGTTGGGTTCTGTTTCAAAATGGCAGAAAGGCATCTTCTCCAAGACTGGAACTCCTATCAACATGGCAAATTCTTCCAAAGTCGGCATCAATACATATCCCGGAAAGGTGAAACATCACAGCTGAGGATCATAAAACTGTAGCAGTGTATGGATACCTCCTAACTCTAACCTTGAGGCTTTGCAGACATAGCTCAAAATTTTCCCATAGTCCTTCCTGAAATCCTCCATAACCCCATGATCAACTACAGAAATCAGACTAAGCAAATACCCTATCTCTGGTGTTGGGAACTTGTAGACAACAGTACTTTTCAAACCGGGCTCCATACTGATGGTGGATTAGATTACTAGAATCAAATGGAAAATATGCACCTGAAATACAAATACATGCAAATGTTAATATGCAAAGGAAAATGCAGATGAACCAGGGGATCAAGATTGATGTGCTGCTGATTGAGCTGAACCAGAGCTTCGCTTCGGCGAGAAAATAACACATCACTGAGATAATAGGAACCCACTGTATGAAGGATCAAAAGTCCACACTGACGAGAAAACCAGGTTGGTTGAAGGCCAAAGTTTCCTGCGTAACCCTCCTACTCACAGGTATGGACCTATCTCTGATAAGGTTCGGCATCCTATGCGGTTGTCAGCTTCACAGACTTTCAAGAAATGATGATACGTTCACCATTTCTAGTTTGCATTCATAGTCAAACGAAGAGGCCTCGCTTAGCTGACTCCCAAATGAACGGTCTCCAGAGTCGACAATCCTCAGATCCAACATCCTCTCAACTATCCGAAATAGACTGGAAAGGTAGTCATCAAAGAGAATCTCGTCTAAACGCGAATTTCATGAGGACTAGTGCACGCCGAACGTACAGGTCCATCACTACTTTCCACTATAATGCTAGGTGTATACTCAAGCCTAGATTTTGGCTTATCACTCAAAGGATTAGTCCCACCCAATAGCACAGTAATGACATGATACAAAGTGCGGAAAATGAAATGCAAATGCAAAGTTGTACAAATGCAACACATATGCACACCCATAAACACAAACACACAAGGTTAGGATTGACTTGCATAGGGGATGGGAAAATTCCCCAGCAGATTCGCCAGTTGTCGCATCACTGTGAAAAAGGGGAATCCGGCAAAGACATAAGAGTTGCCACCAAACGTTATTTATCCCAAAGAGAGGGAAAGGAAACGATCGAAGAAAACCTGACAAAAAGGGAAAAGACAAGGTCATCGCAACCAAATCTCGGGTTCGGGAGTCGGTTACACAAGGGGAAGGTATGAGAACCCCTCACGTCCTTTGTACTCAACGGGATCCACCCTTGTTGTCTAATCTATGGGTGAAAACTATCTAAAGCTGCTAAACGGGGGTAACAGGAAATAACTGACTTGATAGGACATTGCAGCCCTATGCCTATGTATTTCCTCGTGGAATAGGAAAGTCAGAGTCAACGTAGTTCGGGAAACTACAGGTGAAGGGGGGAAAGGTTTCTCGCCAAGACATTGTTGTCTTGTGCCTACGTTTCCTCATCTGGTATGAGAAATCAGAGCAAACGTAGTTCAGGCTGACACGACCACTGGTTGGTTCAAGTGTTTTAATGAGTAGGGTTAAATCTTCGTTCTAGCAGTTAGGGACGATGCCTGTTTGCGGTAGAACCAAAACTTAACACACTCTTTCTGAAAATGATTAAGTTTGAAAACAATCCCGAAGGACAAAAAGGTTTGATGTTTTATTTTGTGTTTTTTATGAGAAGAAGTGAACTGAGTTAGATTTGAAACTCATGTTGCACTAAAGACTATGACTTGAGAGCGAGTGCGTCGCATATCGCCCAAAGGGCATACGCTAAACACTCTAGACAGTGTGAGAGGAGGCCCCCACCTATCATTCCTCATGTACTTAAGGCTCGTAGCGCACAACAATTTTCAACCTTTATTAAGTTTCTTAAGAAGCTATGAGATGAGAAGAGAAGACACAAGACTCTAAGGAGAACTGATCAACCCTAATGTTATCATGCCAAGTATTCCTAAAGTTGGGATTGAAAAGGGAACTACTTAATGTTATCATGCAAAGGATTGAAAGCCTAATGTCTCTCCTACTCCCATCTTAAACAGAGGGACTAGGAATCCTAAGGGATCATGGCAAAAAAGCTCAAGTAAACACATAGCAATTCAATCACAGATGAAAAGAAAAGAAGGATGAAAATGACTTAAACAAGCCAATGCAATAAGAGATGCAAACACAAATGCAAGTATGAAGTGAAAACAAGACTCAACAACACAAGGGACTCAACACAAGAGAATGACTTAAACAAGTCAAGAGGGATGAGATGAAATGGGAGAAGTAAACTCCTACAACCATATACCATCAATCATCAAGAGAAGATGGTGTTATACTAAGATGCACACACAAAGAAAAGAGGGAGGAAAAAAGTGTGGGGCAGCCACCACCACATACACATCTCAACCATACAGTTCTTGAAATACAAGTAAAACAAATGCAAACAAGCAATGCAAAAATAATCAACAATGTTCATGGAAAACTCAAAGTGTACATAAATACACCAAATCATCATGAACAAAGGTAAAACCACAAGGGCAAAAGTAAAACACCAAGAGGGAAGCCTCAAATCAAACTTAAAACAAGAGGCAAGGCACAAGTATGATCATATGAAGTGAAAGAACCAAAGTTCTAACACAATCTCAACACTTAAGACAAGTGGAGAAACATGATTCAAAGGTAACTTGTGATGCAAATAACACATGTAAATGACCCAAGACAAGAAAAACAACACCTTAAGCATGTTAGGATGATGTAACAAGGCTCACAAGATGCATATGGGATCACTCAAGATCATATCCCAAAGAACTAGGTCAAACTAGCATGTGTAAACAACCATAAAAGTAACTTGACTTGCAAGATTCACCAAAAATAGAAGGAAAGCTCAATAATCCTCAAATAAAATTCTCAAACTAAGCTTGATCAATCTAGAAACAGCATGTAAAACCTCATGAGCAAAAACAACTCAAGACCCCTCCAAATAATTCCAAGAATGTATGATGGTCCACCTTATCGAGCATGTGTCGAGGCTCAACAAAAGACCAATCAAAACCAAATTAAAATTGATCAACAATGAACCAAATAAACCCTCAAGGATACCTTAATCCATCACCTAAGTTATAGAGAAGAAATTGTCATAGGAGATTTAACAATAGGGTTCAAATGTTCAAGTTCAAACTAGGTAGGAACCATAAATACATCACATTATAAATTCCAAATAAAGTAAAAAAATAAATGGAAAATGAAAATAAAAAATTTGGAAAATTAAATAACATGTCAAACTATTAAGAAAATGTTTTTGTGTATTTTTGTGAATTAAAGAACTAATTTAAAATAATTAAAACAAAAACTAAAATTAAAATGAAATAAAATAAAGAAACAAGCATGAAGAGGTATGAACAGCAACCCAGAAATGAACTGAAATGCTTGAAAACATGCTTATGCTCACAAAGAGGTGGGGTGAGTATAGAAAGCAAGGCTTGTGAACCCAGAGTTTAATGAAACTCTGCGTTTCATTAAACTGAGGTGGAGTCAAATGCACGCGTGGCCAGGTCAAGCGAATCAGAGTGAGACAACGCGCATGGTCAAACATTCAATGCAAAGCCACATTAGACTGGCCCGAAACACAACTAGAAACCGGAGCTAGGGCTCCGGTCGTCTTCTCCGGCCAGCTCGCCGGAGACTAGGCCTGAAAACTCAATAAAAATGGTGGAATCTTGTACCATTCAAAAGCTCTTTTCACAAGGAACCTAAATCTACCAACCATTTCTTAAAAAGGTTCTTAAACAAGCAGGAAAATTGATCACGATTTTGAGATGCACAAACTGAAACCTCATTAAACAATCAAGTAAAAGATTCAAACATTTCCTATGATGCATAGGACTTCAAATGCAAACCAGCATGACCCTAATGCAAGTCTAGAATGAGAGAAAAAGTTGAAGAAAACCTACCAAATGCAGCAGTTCCGTTGACTCTTCAAACCTCAAGCAAACTTCAGTTTAACACCTCCAATCTCCCCCTTGATCTTCACTAATGATGACTGGTACCAAAATTTGAATCAATATCTCAAGAATAACGAGATTCAAAGAAATGAATTTTTTTTTATGAAATTTCAAGCTCTCTCTCCTCTCTCATGCAGTAACCTTAGTTCTCATAATTAGGGCAAGTTGTTTGGCTTTTATATGATGGATTCTTCATGACCATGCAGGCCCATAATAGTTGCATTATTTGATTTCAAATTTTGCCAAAAATATTACACTTTCACATACACACGGGTTAGGCACTCTTCAACCAACATTGGGTCAGCAAAATGAAATACATGTGGTGTGGAAATGAATTACATTGTTTTGGTTCATGTAGTAAAGGTTTGTACCAAGTTTCAATTCATGATCTTTTTGGTATGGATTTTGAAAATATGGCATGTAACTTGCATTCATGTTTGTCCAATTATGGTAAAGAATAGCAAGACTAATAGATGATGAGATCATGAGGTGAAAAAGCTCAAAATAAAGTCATTTGGTGACTTGTAAATGAAGAAAACCAAAATCATGACTAAAAGTTCAATTTTCTCTTTCCAAATGGTTCAAATGATCACATAAACCAACAATCCTTATGAATTTTGAGCCTATTGTGAAGCTAAGGCAATTAGACACAATTTTCATGTTGGTTGAAAATGGATTAGAGGCCTTGAAGTGCATGAAAAGGGTCATTGAAATGAATGACCTATAATGAAGCTTCCAAAAATACCCTTGCCTTGCGAAGACCATAATTGAGTTTCACTCAACAGAATAATGACTTCTAGGACTTTTTAGAAAGCTAAGATCATTAGGAATAACTTTCATGTTCACCTAAAAGTGAGGATAAGCTTGATTCCATGAGAAAAATGCCTTGGAAGTGAGTTGACTTTGTGTTGACCAAAATTCTTTTCATCTGATGACACCAACTTGTTGACATCATAACTTGAGATGTACAAACTCAATGGATGAGTTTTTGTACTCAAAATAAAGCTTGAAAGATGATGAACAAGTCTCATGTTTATGGAAAAATGAGATTGAACTTTCATCATAGGGAAATTTGTCCTTGAAGTTAGGCACTAAAGAAGGGGATTTTACACTGAAATCATTTGAAACCCTAATTTAGTAACTTCTTGAACTCCTAAATATCCTTGATTTGATCTTACCATGACATCCTAGATGCTTTGAGATGACTTACCATGTCTTAATGACCTAGAACCAAGTCTTGAACCCTCTCAAGTCCACAGTTGACTTGTGGTTGACCAAGTGAAAACCCTAGCTCCACATCCTTTAAATAAGGCTCTTACAGATGAAGTGTATGACCATAAAAACTTCATAAAGACCTTTCAAGACATCCATTGAGATTTTGAACCATGCTTCATCCAAGTAAGTAACCTTAGGAACCTCTGATGATCCTTAATATAGGATATAACACCCACACACAAACTTCTCCTCTCAAGGAGCTTTGAAACCCAATCTTGATGGTAATGAAACCCTTATGGCTTACAAATGATACCCTTTCTTGAACTTGAATGAAGAAGTTCTCCTCTTGAATGGCAAACACAACTCTTGATCCCCTGTTAAGAACCAATGATATGCAAAATGCAAGTGCTAAATGAAAACGAAACATAAGCCAAGTCAAAAGAAAAAGGTTGGTCAAATTTTGGGGTACAACACAGATGAGGATACGTAGGAACAAGATGGCGATGTCTTGGAGAGCAACCTTCCCCCCTTCACCCCTAGTTTCCAGAACTACATTGACTCTGACTTTCCCATTGCACAAGGGATTATGTAAGCATAGGGCAGCGATGTCCTATCGAGTCTCTTTATTTTTCTCTTGTTCTCGTTTCTGTTTAGCAGTAGTTTGTAGATAAACACACCCTTTAATTAGACAATAAGCATGGATCCCGTGGAGTACAACGAACGTGAGGGGTTCTAATACCTTCCCCTTGCGTAACCGACTTTCGAACCCAAGATTTGGTTGCGATGACCTTGTCTTTTCTCGTTCTTCAGGTTTTCTTTAATCGTTTCCTTTCCCTCTCTTTGGGATAAATAACGTTCGGTGGAAACTCTTCTATTTTTCCACCGGGTGTTTTCGCAGTTGCGACAGCTGGCGACTCTGTTGGAGACGAAGTGGTTCCTTATGCGAGTCAATCCTAGCGCTTGTTTGTTTCTATTTCTTTGGGTGTTTACTTTTGTGCGTTTATTTGTTTTATGTACATTATCCTGTTATGTACTATTGCATTTGAATTTTATTGTTATATTATGTTGCTGCTGTTGTGCTGTTGGGTGAGTGGTTCCATGAGAGATAAGCCCAATACCCATGCTTGAGTATACACACAGGATTAGTATGGAGAGTAGTGGGAGCTTGTGTGGCGTCCGACCACGTAATAGCTCGTACAAAATTTACGTCCAGACGAGGTTTTATTTGGAGATACTCTATTATGCGCGTCTGGTATAGTTGAGGGAGTATTGACTTAGAAAAACTAACGAATCTGGAGACTGTTCATTGGGAAGTCAATTGAGACCTCCTCGATTGCCCATGATGCCAAAACAGAAATGGTGAATGTATCATTGTTTCTCGACCTGAGAGTCCGTGATACTGATGACCTGTATAGGATGCCGTACCATTCAAGGTTAGAACCCACATGTGAGAGGGAAGGGTTTTGCAGGAAACCTTGACTTTCAACCAATCTGATTTTTTGGTTTTCTCGTTTGAGCAAACTTTTGATCCTGAGTACTCCGATTTTATACTGTCTCAGTGTTCTGGTTTTTTGGGAGTTTGTATTAGAGCAGAGCTATGGTTGTATTCCGTCAACGGCACAACAACAAGTCTGAGCATTGGATACCTTGATCCCATGTTTGCATTTGCATAAGCATCATGCATTTAACATTGCATGTTTGTGTGTTTTACAGGTTCTCATCTCTCCTTTAATTTTGGTACTGATCTTATGGAGTTTGCAAACAAGATTCTTATAAGAACTAACAAAACCGGGTGACTGAGTCATATAGACTTCTTCATGAAGTGTGTAATGCAAAAAAGCATTATTGACATCAACTTGTATGATTTCCCATTTGTAAGTTACAACAAGTGTGAGGATTGTCCTAATTTTTGTTGGCATTAAAATTGGAGAAAAATTCTCAGTGAAATAAAAGCCATGCTCTTGATGGTATCCCTTGGAAACCAACCTAGCCTTATATTTATGTATGCTTCCATCAGAATCTTCCTTGATCTTGAAGACCCGCCTACAACCAATAACCTTACTATGAGGAGGTTAGGTTTTGAGCATCCAGGTTTCATTTGAATTGCTTATACTCATTCAAGTTTTGTTAGAGCTTGTTTAGCACTAGTTGGTTCAGACTCATTATGACCAACAAAAACCATAGGTTTTGACTTGCTAGTTTTAGCCCTAGTAAACATAGCATGATCCCTTTGAAGAAGAGTGAAAATATATTTGCTATTATGAAATGATGGGGACAAGGAAATATGAGACATAGGAACACTTTTAGAAATGTCTAAGATATTTTGATAAGTATTTGGGTTTGGCTCTTTGTCTAAAGTAGGCTATCGATGTGGTTCATTACCCTCTAGATAGTTTGCTGAACCAAGTCTATTGTCTTGTGATACCAATGTATAGGGGTGAAAAAATGGGCCCGGCCAGTTGGGAATGTCCGTTTTACCCGCACTTTAGTGTGGCGTGGACCAAGAAGTTAGGCCCTCACCCTCTAATGTGTTTGCCCCACCCCGTCCTTTTTTTTTCCGGGATTTTACGGACGTGGGCATTTACATAAATATTTTGAATTTTTATGCTTAAAAGATGCAGTGCCTGCGGGCTTTCCCCACTCATCTTCACTTTTTTGCAGAGCGGTCGTAGCTTTTAGGCCCGCAACTTGAACTATGCCCACCCTGCCACGCTTCATTTCTTTTGTAGGCTTATGCCAGGTGGGCCTAAACAGGGTGAGCATACCCGTTTGTCACTCCTACCAATGTAGCAATACTTGGGACCATATTAGTCGTAGTTGGTTAAGGGTCTTGTCCAAGATACAAATTTTGACTGCCTAAGCCAGATAGACTAGGGAAGTTATTCTGAAACATAGATGGACTGCTAGGAATATACATTTTTGCAGAGTCTAAAGTATTGGACTAATATATAATATTATTAGGATGATAGTTGGATAAAGTTATTAGTAGGGCTTTTGTAGGACACATTAGAAAACTAGGAAAATGAGACACATTTGACTTAGACTTAATAGGAAAAAATTGAGAAAATGGGAAATTTTGTTCATGAAAAGTAACATCCTTGGAAATATATATATTTGTCCTTCCTTACTCACTCACTTAAAATCTCTATGTTGAGGTGAGACACCAACATAAACACATTTTTGACTTCTAAGTTGAAGTTTATCTTTATTATACGGTTTGAGCAAAGGGAAACAAGAACAATCAAATACTTTTATTGACTTGCATTATGGTTCTTTGTTATATAGATCATGGAAAGGTGAGTGAAATTTACATAAAATAGAAGAGGGAAGTCTGTTAATTAAATACACAAATGTAGCAAAATTGTGGTCCCAAAATGTTCAAGGTATGGGCGCATGAGGCAACATGGTAAGTCACATTTCAATTATATGCTTATGTTTTCTTAAACTATCCATTTTGGTTAGATGCATGAGGACAAATAAGTTTATGGCTTATTCTTACATTTGTTAGATATGTTGTGAATGGCCTAAACTCACCACCATAGTGTGAATGAACTGACTTAATTGTGGTCTTAAATTGAGTTTTTCCAAACATGTGAAAAAGTTTGAAAGCATGAAAGGCTTTAAATTCTTGTTTTAAGAAGTATAACCATGTGTATCTAATGTAACCATCTACAAAAGCTACATAATACCTATAACCAGAATTGGAAGTATAAGGAGGGCCCTTACAAATATGTATAAATCACATAAAAGAAATTATGATACATAATAGTAGACATAGGTGCATGAAGTCTATAAGATTTAACAAGTTTGAAAGACTTGCACACAATAGAATCATCTTTATTTGATATAGGGAGGTTACATAATAGAGTACACGTTTGACAGAATTAAAATTGGCATGACCAGGCATATGGTGCCAAAGATAACTAGAATTGAAATTATTTGAATATGTAACGTAGAACTAGAAGCAACATAACTTTGGATACCATTTAGAATTCACAAGCTTTTATTCATACAGTTCAAGCTTAACAGTTCCAAGGGTAGCTTAGGAAAGCAATATAGACCAATATCATCTAGAAATCCCTCAACAAGAACTTGCTTAGAATCTTGAGATTTAACACAACATTTATCATATAGAAATTAAAAGATAACATTGTTATCTCTATAAAAATTAGAAACATGAAACAATGATGGTGACTTAGTACTTCCATACATCTACATCAAAAATGGATCATACTCTTCGGGAGGACCACCGAGGATTAAGTCAATTTGGCATTGTTCATAAATTCAATCTCCAACACTGAGAAGAGAATTCCCAATGGCTTTGATTCTTATAACGAACTTAGTGATATACCTATTTCCTTTCTTTGTTGATTTTAGTTCAGCAACTAACAGTAGAACCCTAACTTTCATTTTAGCATTGAAATATTTGTGAATTTTATCCCAAATTTCAAATGCATGTTTATAGGAAAGATCTCTAGGTAAGACAAATTAAAAAATGGTGGATAATAGCCTTGTGAACACAAAATGATCTTGAACAATCCAATATTTTCATTCTTTATAAATCATACATGATAGACGATCTTGTGTCATTGAACTTCAAAGGGATTTGCGGATTAACTACAAGTTTATGCATCTTTTGTTTCAAGATTACTCCTTTAACCTGCTGATTCCATAACAAGTAGTCATTATCTTGAAACTTGATTGATAGTTTTGGTTCAAAGGAATTATTGGAACTGGACATAGTGAAAATAGACAAAATTGATTGAGATTGAGCTTGATCTTTGACAATCGAATCTTGATTTTCAACTGATTCCATTGTTAGAAGATGAATCATTGCAAAAAAAAGAAATCGTTAAGGAAGAAAAATAAGTGGTGAAAAATTATTAGGGAAGCGTAGATGATCAAAAATAGTGACTGATACCATGATATAGATGAAAAATCAAGCTCTGAAATATTGTGATACATAAGATAAAAGGCATATAATCTCAAAGTATATTACCATTGTGTTAAAGCGTTACAATGAAGGTTGCATGGTTTATGTACAAGGATTATGCAAGGCATTGAAGCTTAGCTAATTACAATGAATATCTTAACTTCTGGAAGTGTGAAAGCTCTCACGATCCATTGCTTAACATTTTAGAGTGATCAACTAAAACGTAAAAGGTTAAGAGCAAACCTTGGTGTACTATGAAAATCATACACACACACACACACAAAAGTTTTTAAAACCCTCTCTTATTTAATAATACTAATGGAAAAAATATCAAGACTTGTTTATAATTGATTAAAAAGTGTATCTAATTAATTAGGAAGGTTTTTACACTACCTAATCAAGTAAGGACTCGACCCAATTGATTAGAGCAAGGTAAATGACCTCTTAATAAATTAGAAATTCTTTCCATCAATTAATGTATATATCTATTTAAGGGTTTCCTATTTTGGGTTAGGGTTATTGTATTTTGAAAGGTTTTCATTAACTAATAGTTAGGGTTAATCGATTAAATTATTAAAAACGACCAAAGGTTTATTTCTATTTTGAGAAAAAATTCCTATGTAAAGGAGGTTTCTCCTTAATTTATTTCACACTGAATTTATTAATAGAAAACCTTTTATTCTTATTCTACTCTATCTATTTTTATATTTCATTTTCACAAATATTGACGTTATGTCGAAAGATCGAAAAGCCCCTATGAGGCTTTTATTATAATTGATGTGTTGCTTTAACTTGATGTATCCAAGAGTGTGATTCTCTTAAGCTTGGTTGTAGGTTCTTGAGCTTGACATGTTAAAAACTCTGTTTGGTTCTTAAGCTTAACTTGTTAAACGTTTTATTTGGTTCTTGATCTTAGCCATCTAAAATCTTCGTTTGGTGCTCGAGTGCAAGACATTATCTAAAGTTAACTACTTATTAGGGGGAAATTTTAAATAAAAGTAGGTAGAACTAACAAATTTTATTGCTAGAGTTTGACCATCATCAACATGGATTTTGTTAAATCCTATATATTACATTTTGTTTTGTAAATAAAAATCATTAGAAGTGAGATGGTGAAAGGCACTTGAGTCCGAAAACCAGAATTGGGACTCTAATTCAAATGGAAGGGAGTACTCTTGAGTGTAAGCACAAGGTTGGTTTGTGGTAGGTATCATAGCCATAACATTGAGAACTTTGAGCTAATTCTTTAGGATGTTCTTGTTTTTGAAGCAAACTACTAGCAGAGTTAAGCAGAGAATTTTTAAAATTAGTTGGCATGAAGGATTCATCAAACTCTTACCAATAATCAGGGATAAAGTGACCATATTTCCCACATAGTTTACATGTAGAACAATTACTAGTGGTATAATGTCCTCTGCCACAACCACAACCTCGAGTGAAACGATTACCCCTATCACGATTTCCTAAAAAAGCCGCCATGGGACTAATTTTTTCTTGGCTCATGCGAGAAAGGTTTCCAGCTACAGTGGACACAACGAGTTCTTGTCTGAATTCATCCAATTTTGCTTCTTGAACATAAAGAAGGGCTTTCACATGGCAGAGTGATGGATACTTAGCACTTCCATACATCTGCATCCCAAACAGATTATACTCTTCAAGAAGACCATTAAGGATTGAGTCAATTTGGTCTAGTTTAGAAATTGAATATCCAACAACTATAAGGGAATTTACAATGGTTTTGATTCTTAGAACAAACTTAGTGATAGACCTATGTCCTTTCTTTGGTGATTTTAGTTCAACACATAACTGATTTACCCTAGCTTTCATTTGAGTGTTGAAATATTTGGGAATTTTATCCCAAACTTCACATGCATGTTTACATGAAAGAACTCTAGGTAAAACAAATTCAAAAATGGTGGATAACAACCTTGCGAACACAACACGATCTTGGACAATCCAAGATTTGTATTCTTCAAAAATCGTACATGTTAGACGATCTTGTGTCATTTTAAACTTTAGAGGGATTTGCGAATTAACTACAAGTTTATGCATCTTTTACATTGAGATTACTCATTCAACCTGCTGATTCCATAGCAAGTAGTTGTCATCTTGCAACTTGATTGATAGTTGTTGCGGAGAGAATAGGATATGAAATTATTAATTAATTTGAATCGCAAATCTTTAATTCACAACCGGTCTTTGATTTATCCTAAGGAAAGGTCAAAGAAAGGAAAAACCTACTTTTTACATTGTAAACAATGCAGGGAGAGATCTAGGTAAGGGGTTGGTTAAGCCTAGGGAAGGTATTAGCACCCTAAACTTTTGTAGTACTCTACAAGAACCTCTTGTTTAAAGTTTACTATTTTGCTTGATTATCCGCTTTAGGGTATATGCTAAGGGTTAAAGGTGAAAGAGAGACCTAAGGGTTAGTCCTAAGTTTACTCGCCAAGATTCGCATCTTGTGCCTACGTATCCGAGGTAGGGGATGGAATCAGAGTAATTGTAGTTCCCCTCAAAAGGGAGGAAGAGAAACTTCTTGATTGTGGTCAAGGTTTCAATGGGGAATAAGTATTCATATGGAAGCGCTTACGTGGAGTGCGGCGACTCCAATCTCTACGTTATAAAGAGTTGAATTAAAAAGGGTAAAACTAGGTATTCTACGGCGGGAAACCTAAAACGGAATGCGGAGACTCCTTAACCTAATGCTAGGTTAAAGGGTAATTCGGTCCACGGCGGGGACGCCTAGGCCATTAGGGTTTGAAAGATGAAAGGGTCAAAGGTAAAGGACTATTGACGCGGCGGTCAAACGGATTCCTTCGGAGGGGTTTAACGGTAAATAATGCAAATGAATAACTGGTTAAAATATGAGAAAGCGTAAGAAAGGTAACGGGATTGAAAACAACAGCGACGATAGCCTCGCATAAATTACAAACCAAAATGAAAGGGAATTGAAAACAACAGCGACGATAGCCTCGCATAAATTGCAACCCAAAATGAAATCTGACAAATAAAGTAATATAGTTGTAATACTGAAAAAAAATGAAATGGAACGACATAAGCGCTATACAAAGTTAACGGCCAATGAACGGGCAAAATTAATTCGCAATTGGAACTGAGAGGTTAGCCATATTCTTACGAAAAGTTTCGAGATTAATTGAGAAATCTACACAAAGAGTCTTAGTTAAAAAAAAGTTTTAAAAGTTAGATTTTAATTTATTAACAAAAAGTCTTATTTTCAAAAAATAGTTTTTCATTTATAAGTGTTAACTTTTAATTGAAAGTTCCTAATTAACATTTAAAAGGTTTCTAGTTTATTCTAAAAAAATTTATATAAAAAAAGTTTTAATTATGAAAAGTGCTTTGATTAACAAAATGGTTTTTAATTTAAAAAAAAAATTAATTTGGATGTTTTAATTTTAAAAGGATTTAATTTTAAGAGAAGGTTTTAATCTTAACAAGGTTTTAATTTAAAAAGGTTTTAATTTTTGACAAAAGGTTTTAATTAAAAGGTTGTCCTAATTTTACCTAATTAACTAAATTATAAAAATTAAAAAAAAGAAATAAAACTTACCAATTCACATCATATTAAATTCTAAAAACAAAATAATAGTAATAACATAATAATAATAATAATAATAATAATAATAATAATAATAATAATAATAATAATAATAATAATAATAATAATAATAATAATAATAATAATAATAATAAAAGAGCAAGAAATAAAGAAATAATATAATGAATGTGAAATAAAAGGGGGAGGGGAACGTGTCTGCGGAACACTTTTAGGTTTTGGGAGCTCTTCTTCTTTCTCGCCGGCGGCGACTATTGCCTCCATTGTTGCATTTGCGGAGTTTTCTTCTTACTTGCATGTTGCCTTTTTTGGTTTCAATGGCTTTCCTTCTTCTTTCCCTGCAACAAAACCATGAAAAAAAAACATTATAATGACAAAAAATCTTACGGAGGTTTTGTGGAAGTTTGTTGATGGTAGATTTCCGTCCGCCGTCGGTTTGATGGTTCACGGACAATGATGCTTCTGAGTCTGATGTGGGTTTCAACCTGTCCGTTGATGGTGAGGGTGCGCGAGGATGATTCGTCCTCCTCGTTTTTCCTCTTATCTCTTGTGATGAATTGATGAGATCTTGATGACGGGTGTTGGACCCTTTTGGGTTTCAGCCGCCGTGTTTTGATTTGCTGGGTTTTTTTCGTTCTCCCCTCGTTCTTGATTCTACCTGTTCTTATATTATTTTATTTTCCTGGGCCTGGATCTGTTAATTTGTTGCGATATTTTACGGTGATTTGGTCTTCATGATTTTGTGGCTATTTTTTAGGAATTTTTGGTGCTGGGTTGTTGCGAATTTCATGATTTGTTGTTGAGGAATTTGTGGCGTGTTGGAGGCTTGTCCGTAGACTGATTTGTTGTTTGATTTGTTTGGCATTCAGAATTTCATGGCTTTATTTTGGTTTGGAAGTATCTTGAATCCGTATTTTATTGTTCTTGATGCAAAACTGGATATGGATTTTCTTGATGGATTTGGATATGTTGAATTTTCCTAATGACCTGTTCGGTTGGACGCAAAAAAAAATCATTTTTTGAAATAACCACTTTTTTAAAAGCACTTTTTCTAAAATCAATTTTCTTTCTCTCAGAAACAAAATTAAACAGATATTGCAGGGTCCGTGCCGGGGTCGAGAAATTAAAGTCGGGAGCTGGTGGCGGAATATTCTGTTACCCTCCCAACGTACCCGATGATGATAATTAACTGAGGATATTAGATCCGAAAAAAAACCAATTTCAATTAATTCTATTATTTTCATCTGTTGTTGATTTTTTTGCAGGTTCGGCAAAGTCAAAAGTCGAAGATTGACGAATCAGGCGTAGAGACAAACTTAGAAAAATTAGAACTTTTAGCACTTTTTGTAATTGTAAATTTTTTGTAATATTGTAATAAATGTAATATAATAATAATATAGAATTCAAATTATTTCTTCAATCACATTTCTCCGATTAAAATCTCCAATTGCAATTTCCAAATAATTCATCCGATTAAACTTAAACGAACAAATTCATTTATTTAACTTTATCCAATGAAAATTATCCAATTAAGGTGTAATGTTCCAACTCCGAATTCGACAATTAATCATTTTGCACGATTTAAATCTGACGTGTCCGCTGAGTTTGAACAAATCCCTTTTGCAAATTAATTTGTATCTGATAATAAAACCGGTGAATACAACCTTGAACGGATAAGCAGTGAAATTCAATTGAACGGCGAAACGAACTGTCTTCCGCATTGAAAATTCAAATTGCATCTCGAATTATTTAACTCGGTAACCTGAACCAGCTCGGTTAATAATCACGACAAAACCAAAAGGTGTTCATTATAAATTCAATGCGAACCGAAATTCCACTGTTCCTTTAAAGTGGACTGGTAACTAGCAGAAAAACCGGGAAATTGTGCTTTGGCTAGAATAAATTCCTTGCAGCCGATTTTCGCACCGACTCAAATTCAAATTCAAATTCAATTACATTTCAGTTCCCTCAAATCCATATGGTTTATGATAACGACCTTTCTGCCCTCCATAGATTAAAGCGCACCCAGCGTTATTTTCCTGCAACAGCAACAAACTGAACAAACTGGTTAACAGTTAGTTAAAACGCAATGCAGAATGAAATGGAATGCGAAATAACCCTAATAATCTAAGGGTAAAATTTGGGGTATGACAATAGTTTTTGGTCCAAAGGAATTATTGGAATTGGACATAGTGAAAACAGAAAAAAATTGCTTAAGATTGAGCTGGATATTTGATAATCGAACCTTAATTTTCTACTAATTTCATTGTGAGAAAATGAATCGATTCCATTAAAAGGAATCATGAAGGAATTAGAATAAGTGATGAATAGTGATTAGGAAAATATGGATGATCGAAACCAACGATTGATACCATGATAGAGATGAAAAATCAAGCTCTGAAATATTTTCATATAGAAGATAAAAATGCATAGAATCTCAGAGTATATTACCACTATGTTAAAGTTTTATATGAAGGTGGCTTGGTTTATATACTAGGACTATACAAGGCATTGAAACTTATCTAATTACATTGAGTTGAGAGATAACAAACTTATGTTGGATAACTAACAACTAACTGCACTCTAAGTGACTACTAACCAATTACAACTAACTATGTTAGTTATTGAGGGCTTCCGAAGGGTTTAGTCAAAGACTTCTCTAACAAGATATGATGTCTCACTCTCTTATGGTCTTGGAGAATTGGTCTCTTTGTTGCATCTGACTATATTAAACTCCCCCAACAAATGCTATTAAAGAATTGTTCAACTTGGTGCATGAGCAAAAGTTGGATCTTATGTCGAATTTTGTGGTTAAGTTTCACATCGCCTAGAATGAGTATAATGATGGATTTAATAGAGAGAATACTCATATACCTAATGCCTTAAGATTTTGAGCAGAGACTTGATATCTCCTTCTTTTGTGGTCTTGAAGCATTGATCTTGTTGTTACTCTCGACTTCTCGAAAAAGAAAAAAATATAGTAATTAAGATTTCATTGAAAACTAAAATGGATAATTCATTTTATAACACATTATTTTACATATTTGTCACTCATTCTAAATCAAAGAAAATAATATTATTTTTAAAATGATAAGTTATTATCATGAGGTTAAAAATAATAATTTGTTCATATATAATTGTTGTCTTGCTTCACTTAAGGATGGACCGTTTAGAAGAATCTATATTTAAACTTTGATTAAAAAGTTAATGGTCAACTTTGACTTATTTATTGATTTAATTGAAGGTTGAAAAAATACAAAAAATGAGGAGGTTTTTGAATTGTGTTGAGATATTAAAAAAATGGTGAATGTTTATAATAAAAAAATTAAACAAAAAATTAAAGGTAAATGGATAGCGAATAGATATAGGCATACACAGTTTATTCTAGTTCATCTCACAATTCAGAGTAACGTCGTGACCCCTCACATTATATATGTTTTTACTATAATCTAGCTAATTACAAATTCACTAAGTTATTTTTAAATTCAACAATCTTATACCTTATATATATCAACACAAAGAACTAACTACATCTAAGTGTGTCCGACTTCTCAAAAAATATGATTACAACTTATTTTCTTTGTTTTCTTAAAGAATCTGACAACAATTTAACCCTTTGAGAAAATACAATCAAATAAAAAAAAACTTGTGTTTACAATTTTCACTGTAAAAGAAGGTTTTAGTACAAATGCAAGTGTTTTAGATTTTAATAGAAAATGTATAGACTTTATGATCACTCGATGCTTTGAATAGTTTTACTTTCTTTCTAAATAAGATATTTTGTTCTCTAAAAGTTGTTACAAAAAGTTATTTTGTTTTTCTTTCTTTTTTTCTTGAAAGTTGATTCTTAAATTTGCAAGTATTTTATTCAAGTGTTGTGCTTAATTATGATAGAAATTAAGAATGCATAGCACTTTTTTTTTTTAATCATTACATGAGATGAACGTTGGGATTAGATTCGTTGTGGTCTAATATACTATTGATGAGAATAACTATACTCATAATAAGAATTATTGTGCACTACTTATACTAATGTGTAACACATCAATTGTATCATAGTATGTTTTATACTATTGCTTCCAGTTTCTCAAATTTGAATTCATTATAATGAGAGAATAATATTGAATTTATCCTTTAGAGAATAATCTTATAAGCATTCACTAATTGGTCAAAGGATGAAACTTGTTAGAGGATAATAACTTGATCTTCTATACAGATGATCAACGTGTTAACTTTGTAGTGTTGAGTTGACTAGAGAAATGTGATGGCTTGCTTGAACAACTATTAATTAGAGGATGACAAAAAAAACATTGAGACAAGGATAACATAATGAAGTCTTTGCACCTAAATGATGCATATAAGATGCATTTACACAGGTACTTAATTATCAAAGTGTCACTTGAGTTAAAAGGTAAAGTGATCTATTAACAACTACAATAAGTCTTATCTCACTTAGTGATATCATTACACGGATCAAATTTTCCTATAATGTTCAACAAAATACCATACTTTTATCAAAATCGTTAATCTCGTGGTCTTTCTTAATAACTCCTCTTATAGTTTTTTTAGGCATTCATCTACCTTTAATTGTTTGACTTCTTTCTATCTAATCTACTCTCTTTACCATAAAATCTACAGGTATTCTCTCTACATGCGAAAACCACTTAAGTATATATTCCACAATCTTTTCTACTATAAATGTTACCCCAACACTCTCTCTAATATTGTCATTTCTAATCTTATCATGTCTAGTCTTACCATACACCCAACACAAAATTATCATGTTTACTATACTTTTTATTCTCACGTTGATTCTTAACCGCCAAACGTTATGTTTCATACAACATTGCAGGTCTCACCACAATTTGATAAAATATTTCATGGTACCTTTGTGTCACATAAAATTCTCGAATCTCTCCTCCATTTCAGCCAAACAACTTGAATTCAATGACTTACACCCCCTTCTATATTCTCCATCATTTTGTATTACAAATTCAAGATATTTAAACAGTGTGACTTGTGAGATGATATGGTCTCCAGCTTTCACTTATATATTAGAAACACTTATCGTTTTGTTGAACTTATAGTCCATATATGTCTCGTCTTACTGCTGCTTAGGCGAAAGTCATGCATTTCTAAAGCTCATCTTCAAGTAATGTCTCATTTAAATCCTCATTTGATTCTCTAAGTAGGACTATATCATCTGAAAAATACATACTTTTGTAAATTGATATATATATATATATATATATATATATATATATATATATATATATATATATATATATATATATATATTCAAATAAATCATTTATATTTTAAGTATAAAAATTATACTTATATTCAAAAGTTACAAGTTTTAACTCTAAATAAAACTAATTCTCCTCGAGAGCAATCAAACTGACGAAATTAATTTTACACAAAATAATTCATTTAGTTGAAAAAATCTCATATCGATTATAAAAATATATATAACATAAAAGAAATATTATTATTTTCATAAAATAAATAAATATATTTTAATAAAAAGTAAAACCAATACGGTTGAAAATTATTATAAAAAAATATATGAAGGCTTATAGTAATGATGAATGAAATAATGCAAAGTTGACCTAACCAAAAGAGTGATTTACAGCATGGAGAGTTGGAAGGAATGGCCTGCAAAATTCTGAGCCCACTCATGTTAATTTGTCCAACTGACAATCAATGACATCTTTCCCATTTAAATCATTGTAACTTATTTTAAGCTAAACAAATGCAAATGTAAATGCAACCCTAACCCTTTTTCTTTATTTTTCTTGTTTTTTTGTCTTCTTTTTTCTTTCTTTGCTTTGTCAAAAACTGTCTTTGTTTAGTTGTGTCATGATGCATTAAAGTGAAAACATAATTCCGTATCTTCTTCTCTTTCTTTTCTTCAAATCTTCTCACTCTTCAATAAAAACAAGGATAAGGATTCAAATTTTTTTTTTTAAGAAAACCATGTATTGAATTTTATTTACCATAATAACACATGTTTCAGAAAAATTACCAAAGTAGTTATAAAATAAATATTGGGTCGTCAATCCAATTGGCGAATGTGAAGAAAGCAAATTTGGAAAAGTTGAAATCGCCCAATTCAAATGGCGAATCAGTTGGTTTTGGAAGTCATGCGCCAAGTCAAATGGCGAATGCATGATTCTAGGGTTTTCAAAAATTCAGTTTTATATTTTGATTATTTGTTTATATTCATCAAATGTTTTAAAAAATTTAAAACTAATTTTATTTATATTTTGAATTATTAATTTTTTGAAACAAAAATATTATTAATAAACTAAAAAAATTAGATTTAAATATTAATAAATTTTTGAATTAATAAATTTTAAATTATGTGGTTTAAGCTTAAAATTTATTTTTTAATTAAAGAACTTACAATAATTAAGTTTAAAAAAAATAATTTCTAATTAATTTAATAAATTTATGTTGAATAAAGAAAAAACTTAAACAGGTTTAAATACAAAATAAAAATTTAGTGTTGAGCAAATTTTGAGTGTACAAATGTTGTAAGGTTATTTAAGTCATATCATATAGGGTACGTATTTTTTATTTTACTATAAATACGACCGCAAACACATGTATGTTTTCACAACATTATATCCCAAAAGACTAAAGTGTTAGTGCAGTTCGAGTTGAGTGGAGTCTAGAATGTCTGAATTTCTAAATCAACGTTCTTCGTCGTCGTCATCAGCATCGGCCTTTTCCAACGTTCGATCTAATGAAAAGAAATGCCCTAGTTGTGTTCTCAGCAACAAAGCCTTCGATGAAGGTGCTCCTCTGGAATACGCAGACGTTGGAACACTTGCACAGGGAACTGAACCGCTGGCTAGAAGGAGACAAAGTGTTATGTTTGTTTAATTTATGTTGCCTTCGCGCAGTGTTCTGTTTTAGGTCTTTACGTTGTTGTTATGTTTGTTTAATTTATGTTGCCTTCGCGCAGTGTTCTGTTGTCATGTTATTGTTATGTCAGTTAACTATGGTTTTAATTGATTGAAACCTGGTATTATTCGAATGAAATTTGTTATTCATGTTATAAAAGTTGCTATTAATCGAATGGAATTTGATATTGATTTAACGGGACAAGATTAAATAAGAAACTATGATCTGCTGCTTGATCCTACGTTAGGATATTTTGTTCGATTGTATCCTGGTTTCCGACACGAACTACACAATCTCACCAGCTTATTTGCGGTATCCATCTCAGTTCGAATGCGTGTGCTGTTAGGCCGACCCTTCTTCTGTCTGCGCATCAAGTCATTATGCCAAACAATTTCGCCTTCGTATTCAGGCCAATAGTCTTCCTTTGCCACGACTTGAAAGCTGCATGTGTAGACATTGCATAGACTCATGACTTGGTGAACTGCAGAAAGAAGGTTGGTTGGGTCCTGACGCAACTTGGAACATGTTGTTATGACATGAGAGCACGACATACGAAATGCTTGAAACTTTCCACAATCACACCAACTCTTATCCAATTCAAAACGGTAACATCCCCTAGGCCTTCCTTCGTTGTGATCCATAGACTCGGCAACACTGAACCAACCAGTTGTACGATCAAAGATTGTGACCACGTGTGTGTTGGCTTTGGCAGCTTCCTCTTTCATGAATTTCATTGAAGTATCGCTATACAGCTGGCCAGATTGTAATACCGAACCCCACTTCGTACGTCTGCTATCAAAGAGTGATCCTAGCCTAAAATAGGTTTCCTTTACCAAGGCAGTTATTGGAAGGTTTCGGATTCCCTTGAAAACAGAATTCATTGACTCGACGAGATTAGTTGTCATGTGGCCCCATCGCACCCCATTGTCGTATGCCCGCGTCCATTTCTCCCTATCAATGCTATCAATCCATCTTAATGCGTCTGCATTGTTCATTCTGATCTCGTCCCGGTAGTATCTGAAGGTGGGTTCAGTTAGTGCATATCCCGCGTTCACAACCTTCTTTCGCAGCGTCCTGTCCTTGATTTCGTGCATGAAATTTTGTGCAATATGCCTTATGCAATAGACGTGGGTCGAGGGAGGATCCTGCCAACCGTTGTCATGGTTGTTTTATGCACTCTCGATGGATGGGTGTCGATCGGAGATCAAACATAAGTTGGGTTGTGGAGACACGTAAGAGCGGAGGTTTTTTAAGAAAAAACTCCAACCCCCAACAGTCTCACCTTCTACTATGGCGAAGGCTATTGGAAAAATGTTGTTGTTCCCGTCCTGTGCCACTGCCATGAGAAGTGTGCCCTTATATTTCCCGTATAACCATGTTCCGTCAATTTGAATTATAGGTTTACAAAATGCAAACCCTTTGATGCATGGTTCGAAGGCCCAAAAGACTCTGTAGAAAATTCCATTTCCAGCAACACACGTCCCGTCTGGTGTACAAGCAGGCATCGTCTCCAATATCGCAACAGTTCCCGGCGAGTAGTGTTTAAGGGCCACCAGGAATTTAGGAAGTCCCTTGTAGGACTCCTCCCAATTGCCAAACACCCTTTTAACCGCTTTAGTCCTGGCAATCCAGGCTTTTCGGTACGAAGGAGTGTAGTTGTACCTTTATACCATATGTGCAATTATGGTACTCACCTTCAAAGACGGGTTGTCGCTAACAACTGACAGAATCTCATCGCAAATCAATTTAGAGCTGAGTTTGCGATGGTCTTGCATCGGATTCGAAATTATACAACTGTGGGACAGACCCATTGACCCTATCTTCCAGGAATCGCTTCTCTTCCTGAAAGATGTTGTTAAACGGAACGGGCACTCCATTGACCCTATCAAACTCTGTCTAACTTAATTGTCCAACTTTATTGTAGTTTGTCTGGATGCCGTACGAGGGTCTCGACCACAAGCCCAACCCCGACGATGCCGCTGTGTGGACATCAAAGACACCCATAATTAGGTTCACTACGGTGGAGATGCATCAGAGTGACCGGGTGAAACTTCAATTTGGGATGCATCAGGATATTCCAGATGCTCCAGTAGACTTGGGCCAGTGGCATCAAAAGCGGGTAAACGCACAGTGGAGTGTCAGTGACTGGAAGGAGTTTGCGAAGGAGTTGCATATACACTGGAAAAGAATGAGGCAATACGTCTTAACCGACCGTATTGTGCACGGGGCTAGGCCAAGTCTTCAATATATGACTTGGTTTAGGTCTGTCACGACATCTCAGTCTTTCCTGTCCCAGCTAACCTATTTGGCCGACCCAAGGGAACGCGGTTCTTCGTCAAACCCACAACAACAGTTCAGTGCCCAAACCCAGCCTTACGAAAACCCCTACATGCCATCAAATAACCCCTATCAACAACGACAACCTTACATGCCACCACCCACCCAATCCCAGCCTCAACCACCTTACCATTACAGTCCTGATACCTCTTTTGAGCCTACCCCTTCCACCTATAGCCCAGACAACTCATTTGACCCTCCCCCCTCCAACTACACCTCCAACTACCCCTCCAACGACCCCCCAAATTATCCATTATTCGACTACCACACCTTGCAACAACCAACACACATAGATCAACCCAACTCCATGTACACATTTGGACAACCATACCGTCCATACTCCACCCACCCTACCCGACAATCCTACGAAAACATGGGCATTGAGCTTGACTACGGAAGCGCCGCTCACAGTGGACCTCCCGGCTATTGGGGTCAAATGATGCAAACTATATCTGATACGCCGGGGCCGTCCCAACCATACCCTCCTCCACAACTCAACACACAGAGACCGGACACACCACAACAACCTCTTCGTAGACCTCGTCGCAATGCACGTCCCCCACAATGTGGCACCGGTGGTCACTTAGATAGAGCCGGTTATTAGTTTTTTTCTTTTGTTAAATTGTAATTGTACTTTTCAGTAGATTCTAAATTAATATAATTTATTATTTCTATATTTCATTTTTACATTCTATACCCTAATTTTTTTCTTAATTTAAATAAATTTCAATTAAAAAATAAGGTATTTAAAATAAACTATTTAAAAAATATAATAAAATAATATTAATCAATTATTAAAATTTATTAATAACTAATAAAAACATAAATAAATTTTAATTAAAAATATGGTATTTAAAATAAACTATTTAAAAAATATAATAAAACATTATTAATCAAGCTACTAAAATTTATTAAAAACTAATAAAAACATAAACGTATAAAACTGAATATTTGAAAACTCTAGAATCATGCATTCGCCATTTGACTTGGCGCATGACTTCCAAAACCAACTGATTCGCCATTTGAATTGGGGATTTCAACTTTTCCAAATTTGCTTTCTTCACATTCGTCAATTGGATTGGCGACCCAATATTTATTTTATAGCTACTTTGATAATTTTTCTTAAAACATGTGTTATTATAGTAAATAAAATTCAATACATGGTTTTCTTAAAAAAAATTCTAAGGATTTTCTTAGTCTAGCACATTAAAGATATAAAAAGTAATATAGAGTATATAAGAATTAGCATATTAGAAAAATACTAAAATATAAGTTTGAATTAAAATTTTAATCTCAATTAAAAAATGTGTATTTATTATTTATTATTTGATACGGTTTAATATAATTATTGTAAATGAGAACTTATATATAAAACATAGTTATGCATATTTGTGCCTTGATAAATATTTAAGCTTCAAAAGTTAATTCGTATTAAAAAATATTTTTAAAAATCATTTATAGTTAAGAAAATATTTTTATATTTTACTTTTTATAATGAGCTTTTTAGAATACTAGTTAGAATTTTTATATACAAAAAAAAAACAAAATTCGAAAGGTGCAAGAGATGAAATAGATAAAGAAATATTAATGATAAAACATTGAAAGAGGAGAGTCGAGTTATGTGTTTCAAACATTTCCTTCAAAGAATTAATTTGTGTTCCTGTCTTTATCGGAGAATTTCCGGACACAAGTTTTGGTTATTCAATAACTTTTTTTTATGCGTAATATTTTTTTGTTAATTGTTAGAAGAAAGAAATTTGGATAAGCTTCGACCAAAAAATATATAATTAATTGTTTATTTAAAATTAAATTAAATTATTTTTGTTGAGTCATTCTTAAGCAAAACTCATTGAACACTTTAACCAAAATCACAACAATATTTATTTATAAGTAAAAGACAAAATGGAAATGTTGATAAAAAATAATAAAAGACGACAAACTAAATGTATTAGCCAAAAAAAATAATAATTAAAAATAACTTAGAACGAAATCAATGATATTATTAGTTGATAAAAACAAAAATAATATTTAATATTAGATATTACTATTAATTTACTTATATCAATTAAATTGAAATAAAATAAATTTTATTGACTTTAATTTTACTATATTTTATTGGTTCTCTTAATTAAAACGCGTTTACAAGCAAAATAGTAAGTTTTTATTAAGTTAATTATTTTGTTATACTTTTAAATATTTGTTATGGATTGGGTTGGGGCCTTCCCGACTGATGGACAGACCCAGCCCAACATTACATTGCAAAAGTCCAATAAGGCACAATCCTCCCATGTCGGGCAGGAGCCGTCTACGTTGGGCAGACGTCTCCTTTCACAGGCAGACTCACACGTTTTCCCTACGTTTTCCATGTGCTCCCCCACAGGGGACACGTCATCAGACAACTATCCGCCTTCGAAAGAGTTGGTCAGCCCACCTTCCGAAGATCACGAGATAGTTGATCTAGGGCGAAGACCACGTGCTGGTCTTCACTAAGCCACGTAAGTCCTAGCAGTTACTTAGGTTGGGCCTAGCATTCTGACCCAATGCAAGTAACTGTTGGTTCTGCGTTGGGGCCTCTCTATAAATACCCTATTTCACTAGAGGGGCAGGTACTCTATTCTCTATACCTACTTATGTATTTGCTCTCCCACTCTGATCCTTTACTTAAGCATCGGAGTGCCTTACAGGTACACCCCCTCCTTCTCCCTACCTCCGATGGAAGTTACAAGTCGACGACGCGTGGTAGGCCAGTGATCCCTTCTGATTAGGTATGATTAGTGCCGCTGTCAGTGGGAATCGAAAGCTTCCCCGTTCTTCCGAGCAGTAGAACCAAAGCTTTCACCAACTTCATCAACTTCTGTGATCATGACCAGCCCGCGCCACGACGATGTTGTCCACAATTCCGCCTTCGACCTGCTCACTACCGGTGAAGATCATGGTGGGCCCGTCAACAACCATGACGGTGATGTTAGGGACGGGCATATTGGCTCTCCTTCCTCTAATGGCGCGACACGCAACGCTGCCCCTTGAGCAAGGAGCCCAGCTGTTTTCCAGCCCGTCCCCACACTAGCAAGGGCAGATCCGACGATGACTGCCTTCTTCGCAGCCACCAACCAGACTAACTTGATGTTGTTCCAGCAGAATGAGCGTATCGAGATGCTACAACATGATCGTTCATCTCGATCTCTGTTAGATGCCAAATACTTATTTGATCTATCAAATGTTGGCATCTTTCACTCATTTTTGTCAAGAAAGTGTTGAAAATCACTCTTCCTTTGTTTGGTTTGCAATATATTATGAAAATCTCTTGGTACCTTTGATTTGTGTGCTATTGTGCAGGAATTAGGTACAAAACAAGTGAAAAGTAAGACACAAGAAATGGGCAAGGAAACCAAGACAGCATGCAAAGAACAGCAAGTTCGCTAGGCGAACTTGCTAGCGAAGCTCCCTCCAGAACATCATGAAGTTCTCTAGGCGAACTATGAAGCGAAGGACTCGCTAGGCGAAGTGGTAGCGAAGCTCTAGCGAACACTCCCAGACTTGGACATAGGCGAAAATGACCATAAACTCGCTAGGCGAACCTCGTAGCGAAGGCTTCGCTAGGCGAAGAATTGCTCCCCTAGCGAACGTTTGGAAAAGTCTCAGGGGCGATTTGACTGCTCAGAGGCACCTCACGTGCCTAACTTACTGTTCGCTAGGCGAACATGACAGATCCTGAATGTTCTATTTAAGTGTTTTTATTGCTTTTTAGGTCATAATTTCATTTTGTAACATTTCTTACATCAGAACTTATCTCTCTTCATCTATTTTAGAGAGAGAAACACAAAACCCTAAGAGGGAGGAGGTAAGATCTTTGATCTCTTGTTGGGGTTTGGATGTAATCTTTTGATACCTTATGCATTTCATCTAATATATGTTTGTGAACTAGTTTTGATTCTCTATTGATTGGTTATCTTTGATTGCTTGTATGTGGGTCTTGACAAAACCTTTTCACATCTTTGATCTAATATTTTCATCTATCAATGAACAAACTTTTGGTTTTGTAAGTTGATATTCATTGTATCTTCATTTGTGTTGTGTTGATTAAGTAGCATGGGTAGCATGAGTATGATCAATACGATGTTATGCGGGTGCGTGATAATAGTGATGAAGAACGATGTTCACAACCATTTGGCAGATTAGGTGAATACATGTAAAAAGGGTTAAGCGTGTGTACGTATTTTGATCATTGTGTTTTATTCAAAACAATCGTTTACCCGATATGGGTGTCGTCCTTGTTTACCTGTTTATCTTTGATCTGAACCGTAATAGAGATATACTCTTCAGATCTGGATCTAGGATGATTGTCTGTTAGGTCCTAAATGCTAGAGATAGGTTTAGGCTTAGCATTTGCTTGAGTATCAGATCTTAATGCTTTGTGTTGTGTTTTTGATGGATGAGAGATCACCAATGAGATAACACGGTTGTTCTCTCGATGTTGCGTTAGAGATAAACTTTGTCATGGGTGATACGTAAGGGTATTAGACGAATGATTGCGTTGTGTTTAATTTGATCAGAAGAATGCATGTGTTATCAATTTATGAAATCCAATCCCAACAAGGCTTCATTTATATTTTAGTTTTAATTTATATTTTCTGTCTTTATTTATGGTTCCTTGAACCTTTTAAACCAAAACTTTTGAACAATAAGCTTAGAAATATGGAAATCGTTGAAACTGGGTACTTTTGTATCGCATCGATCCCTGTGGAGACGATAAAACTGGGTACATAATATTTTTTATTTGCTGCTTTACCGCACCAACAAAATGGCGCCGTTGCCAGGGATTGGTGTTGAGATATTGAAGTGCATTGCAACGATTCTATATTTTTAAGTTTTGTATATATTGTATATATTTGTTTTCTTTTTATGTTTTTCTAGTGTGCTCAGGAATGATGAGAACTCCTTCTAGAGTGGTTGCTATTTGTACAAAAGCACTCAATGAAGCTTCGACCGAGTTTGGATGGCAATGATAGTATGAAACTAGTGAATGTTGTCAAGGTACATGGTTTCCTTTGTTTAGAATTTTAGAATGCTTAAGAACTTAAGTCTTTGTGCAAATGAAATTTTCTCTTTTAGCAACTTGTTTGAATGGTTGTTTCACTTTGGACCAAAAACCACAATTTGTGAGAAAACTTCCATTGTTTACTAAATGTTGGATTTCTGATAAACTTTGTTGATTCGTTTGATTCATGCTTTATCTTGTTATTATTGTGAATTTGGAGAAGCATTAGAAATGATCAAGGCATTTGTTTATATTGAGCACAACTATGTCCAAATGCAACTTACCCGTGAGTAGAGAGAATTTGTTAACCCCTTTGAGCCTAAACAATGTGAATCTCATTCTTAATTTTGTGAGATTCTAAAATTTTTCTTGAACCCTTGGATTTTTAATTGTCCTTTTTGCCATAAAAAGTCAAGAGTATTCACTTGAGGCTTGAGTAAAAGTCAAGTTAGGGAGAATGAAAAAGAAGAATGGTAGGTTGCTACAACTTTTGAAAAAATTCAAGAAAGCATTGAAAAAAGAATTGTGTGAATATGAAAAAAGAAAAGAAAAAGAATGTTTGCTTGGAAAAGAAAAAATAGTGAAAGAATAAGTTGTGAAATAAGAGTTGGGAATATTTGCAATCGAAAAACAAATGGAATAAAGTTGAGGTGTGTAAATAACGTGTACGGTGAATGTCTCTTTTGCATCGGCAATTTTGTTTCAACGGCCTTAGAAATGTCCCTTTTTTGTAAACCCGACCAAGCTACAACCTTAAAGACCTTAGTGATCTTCTTGCTTCCATATTTTCACTTTTGATTGATTAAGATATTGTATGAATTGGATTGATATTGGCATTGTTTGTTAGGTGAGTGAAATTGTCCCCGCGGTTGCAAACGCGTAATTTCTTCAATCCTTATTCGAAGAGAAGAGATAAAGTTATTCACTCATGATAAACTTTGTTGTTGATTGATACATGGCTTTATATTTGTTTTAAGAATTTAGTTCTTGTGCATTGTTTGACTCTAAATATTTGAAACCATTGCTTGTTTGCATCATTTATGTTTGAGCCAATTTTATCCATTCTTGGGTGAATCTTAATCTTGAGCAAATCCTCTTGTTGAGAAATGAGAGGCATACTTTGCTTGAGGGCAAGCAAAAATCTAGTTGGGGAGAGTTGTTAGATGCCAAATTTCACTTATTTGATCTATCGAATGTTGGCATCTTTCACTCATTTTTTGTCAAGAAAGTGTTGAAAATCACTCTTGTTTTGTTTGGTTTGCAACATTATGAAAAAACCTCTTTGTACCTTTGATTTGTGTGTTATTATGCAGGAATTAGGTACAAAACAAGTGAAAAGGAAGACACAAGAAATGGGCAAGGAAACCAAGACAGCATGCAAAGAACAACAAGTTTGCTAGGCGAACTTTCTAGCGAAGCTCCCTCCAGAACATCATGAAGTTCTCTAGGCGAACTATGAAGCGAAGGACTCGCTAGGCGAAGTGGTAGCGAAGCTCTAGCGAACACTCCCAGACTTGGACAGAGGCGAAAAGGACCATAAACTTGCTAGGTGAAGCTCGTAGTGAAGGCTTCGCTAGGCGAAGAATTGCTTGCCTAGCGAACATTTGGAAAAGTCTCAGGGGCGGTTGTACTGTTCAGAGGCACCTCACATACCTAACTTACTGTTCGTTAGGCGAACATGACAGATCCTGAATGTTCTATTTAAGTATATTTATTGTTTTTTAGGTCATAATTCCATTTTGTAACATTTCTTACATCAGAACTTATCTCGTTTCATCTATTTTAGAGAGAGAAACACAAAACCCTAAGAGGGAGGAGGTAAGATCTTTGATCTCTTCTTGGGGTTTGATGTAATCTTTTGATACCTTATGTATTTCATCTAATATATGTTTGTGAACTAGTTTAGATTCTCTATTGATTGGTTATCTTTGATTTCTTATTTGTGGGTCTTTACAAGACCTTTTCACATATTTGATCTCGGATTTTCTTCTATCAATGAACAAACTTTTGACATGGTTTTGTAGTTGATATTCATTATATCCTCTTTGGTATTTTGTTGATTAAGTAGCATGTGTAACATGAGTAGGATCAATATGATATTGTGTGGGTATGTGATAATAGTGATGAAGAACGATGTTCACCGACATTTGGCGGATTAGATGAATGCATGTAAAAAAAGGTTAAGCGTGTGTGCGTATTTTGATCATTGTGTTTTATTCAAAACAATTGTCTATCTGATATGGGTGTTGTCTTTTTTTACCTGTTTATCTTTGATTTGAACCGTAATAGAGATATACTCTTCAGATCTGTATCTCGGATGATTACCTGTTAGGTCCTAAATGCTAGAGATAGGTTTAGGCTTAGCATTTGCATGAGTATTAGTTCTTAATGCTCTGTGTTTTGTTTTTGTTGGATGAGAGATCACCAATGAGACAACATGGTTGTTCTCTCGATGCTGCATTAGAGATAAGTTTTGTCATGGGTGATACATAAGGGTATTAGACGAATGATTGCGTTGTGTTTAATTTGATCAAAAGAATGCATATGTTATCAATTGATGAGATCCAATCCCAACAAGGCTCCGTTTATATTTTTGTCTTTGATTTTTATTTTCTGTTTTTATTTATGGTTCCTCGAACCTTTTAAACCAAAACTTTTGAACAATAGGCTTAGAAATATAGAGGCCGTTGAATAGCGTTCATATCGCATCGATCCCTGTGGAGACGAAAAAACTGGGTACTTAATATTTTTTGCTTGCTGCTTTATTGCTCCAACAATCTCCCTCCCTCTCCTTGTCAACGAGGGTGCTGACCATAATTGAAGAGGCCCTAAACCGTGGCCTCCAAGAAGCGCGACAGGTCACGCCCCCGAAAGGAGAGGCGCTCCCCGGTCCCGAGGAAGAGCAGACCTGATGGTCCGAGTAAGAGTACGAAGGGTCGCGGTCAGGTACCTCGACACAGTCCTTCCCCCTCACACTCCTCTATCCGAAGTAACGAGGACAGTCACCAGACCCCCTTGTCGCGGGAGATCATGGAGACCCCCATCCTCTACGGGATGGAGAAGCCACCGCCCTCTTCACCTAGTATGGCACGACGGACCCAGAAGACCATCTGGAAGACATCGAAGCCATGCTCGACTATCGGAACGTTCGAGGAGCCATCAAATGCAGGCTCTTCCCGACGACTCTGAGAAAGGGAGTCGTGACATGGTACAAGAGTCTGGATCCTAAATCCATCACCTCGTGGAGGGTGCTGAAAGATCTCTTATCACAACATTTCACGATATCCCAGCGCCATCCAAAGACGGAAGCTGCCCTGGCCGCGATCATCCAAGCCAGGGACGAATCTCTTAGGAATTACATCGAGAGATTCACCACGGAGGCAATCCAGGTAACTACTTCTAATGACATGAAGTGTTACCTCATGGAGCAAGGGCTGCACCGCAGCTCCAAGTTCGTCGAGGTCGTGGTAATCCTTCGGCCAATGACCCTCCAAGGCTTCCTCGAAAAAGCCCGAGCATACATCTGGTTCGAGGATACCGAAGCTGCCAATGCCGTCCGAGACTCTCGGAACCGCGAAGCTGCCCGTGGCGCTCGGGAAGAAGAAGCACCAGGCCCCCGGCGTGGGGGAGATCGACGACAAGATGATCGTCCCCAGGAACCCTGAGAACAGAGAGGCCCCGCAGGCCGATTTACTGAATAGAAGACCCTCATCACTTCCCGGGAGCGTATCCTGGCCGAGTGTGCCAATTCCGAGCTCGTAAGGAGAGGTGTCCGTTTCCCTAAACCGGCACCTCCCAAAGCTAATGTGGACAAGTCCAAGTACTGCCGCTCCCACCACGGCCACAGACATTTAACTGAGGATTGCATCTATCTCAAGGATCCGATCGAGATACTCATCAAGGACGGGCATTTGAAGAGGTACACCAAGGAAGGAGAAGCCCCTCGACAAGAGGCCCACGAAGCCAAAAGCGTCGAAGATGTGCCTTTGCCCGCCAGCGACACCGTACTGCAAGTGGCCCTCAGCATAAGCCGATCTGAAGACTTTTTCTCTCTAAGAGAACACAACCTCCCTTTCAGGGCCAAGCTTCCCGAGGAACTAATACGCCCCATCAGTCTGTTGGAATACTTCCCCACCGTGATGGTCATCTCTGGCGGGGCCCCAAACAAACTCTCCGTCAGGTCCGTAAAGAGGAAATTCAACGAACTGATGAGCAACAGCTCCAGCAAGATGAGCACCCTCGACAAGTTCCACGATTGGTCTAACCTGATCACGTACTACCTCGAGGAGCTGTCTGACGGAGCCCCCACCGCCGCCATTCCTCTGCTGATCTGGGCGCAGATGGAAAATTTTAACGTCTGTCATATCTTGGTCGACGGAGGGAGCTCAATGGATATCATGTACACCCACCTGTTCTCGACGTTACAGCTCGACGAGACCAACTTGACTCCATATGTCGGTTCCGACCTCTAAGGTTTCAACGGGACAACGATGAGGCCATGGGGGTATGTGAAACTCAAGGTCATCTTTGGGACAAATGAAACAGCCAGGGAGATCAACATACGCTTCCTGATCATCGAGTGCCCATCACTGTACAACTGCATCTTAGGCAGGACGACCCTAGCAAATCTCATTGCAGTGCCATCAACGGTCCACCTCAAAATGAAGTATTACACCAGGCGGGGAGGTGTCGTCACCCTCAACAGAGCTATAGAGGCAGCTCGACAATGTTTTGAAGTAGCAATGAAGGGCCTCATCACGATCGACCCCTCTCCCAAGGCGATCAAGAAATATCCATCCATCCAAGAGCATAGGCCAAAAGACCACATCGATTTCGTGGACCTCGACTGCTGCTTCCCTGGCAAACAGGACCAGGAAGCAGAATCCGAGCATGCACCTCTAATGGCCAACGGGCAGCCTTCCCACCCAACACGCCCCATTCCAGACAAGAACTTCGAGCTTGTGGCCCTCGGCGAGGATACGAGCAGGATGTGAAGATTGAAGTTGGACTGCCCGACTTGGAGAAGAAACATCTGAAGGTAAGCTTCCATGAGAACGCCAACCTCTTCGCCTGGAGTGCTGCCGAGATGCCCGATCTTGACCCCGAGATCACCTGCCATCAGCTCTTCATCGACCCAGCCGTGAAGGCCATAGTACAACGTAGGCATAGGTAGTCCCCCAAAAAGTCGGCGGCTGCTGAAAAAGATGTAAAAGACCTTCTAGAGACAAATTTTATTTCAGAAGCCTTGTATTCAACCTGGCTATACAATGTTGTACCAGTCAAAAAGAATAATAGAAAGTGGAGGATGTGTGTCGATTATACAGATCTCAACTGGGCATGTCCCAAGGATGCCTATCCCCTCACCAACATTGACAAGCTCGTCGACAACTCGGTGGGCTTTAAATTATTGTCCTTCATGGATGCGTGTTTGGGATTGTTAGCTCTCATTTGCGACCCCAGCAAAATCAGAACTTTCCTAAGTCAGAATGTTATTCAAAAAACATATGAAGGTTTCGACACAACTTTGAGGAAACTTGAGGCGAAGAAAGATTGACAAAATTTCTAGAAAAATGCTAAGTGTTGGAGAAGCTTTTGACCAAGATCGTGCTCGAAGGAACGCAGGGCAGTTACCATAAAGAATGGATGGAATTCTCAGTGTCTAAGTTTCAAATCAATAGTGGGCGAACATGGGAGCAGTTGAGGTTGTAAAAAAGCGCCAAAAGGACGCGTTGTGAAGCCATAACCGTCATTTAGTAGTTACTTACTAGCATTATAAATAGTTGTTATTTTTATGTAATAAAAGTGTTCATTCATCTTGTACTAGTCACTCCAAATCACTCAAAGTACCCGCGTGTAGAGAAACGAGTTAGCGAGAATGTACGTGATACAACACCAACTCCTTTGCATTAATGCAATTTACTTATCTTTACCATTTACATGCTGTTACTTATTCTGCGTTTTAACCTTCACCTTTTATGTTTAAACTACTTTTTCAAGCCTTTTGCAACTTTATTTTCAGTTACGTTTCATGCTATTTAATGTTATGCACTTTACCTTAACCTGCAAATTTAACGTTTTACACATTTACTTTCAAAGATCTCATAGTCGAACGTGGAGTTCAGATTAGAGTCTTTTGCACATTTATTTTCAATGTCTTTTATTTTCCAAGTCCTTTACCTTCAAAGTCCTTTATTATCAAAGTTTTTTTACTTTCAAAGTCATTTACCTTCAAAGTCATTTACTTTCAAAGTCATTTACACTACTGCATTTACTTTCGATATTTACTTCCAAAGCATTTACATTATTGCACTTTTACATATTGCCTTTAATCTTCAAGTCACTTTTACTTTACAAAGATTTCATAGTCGAACCTGGAGTTCAGATTAGGATATTTTTACATACTTAGCACATGTCCTAGGATTTAGTATGGTCAATCCTACAAGTTATTCAATTTTACCCTGAATTGATAGACCAACGATTGTTTACCAAAATTCATATTAAACAAATTGTCACACCCAGTGGGACCCAGTGCTAAGCATTCTAAAGTTTACATTAACCAAATTCATCTTTTGGCGCAATACTTCGTTGTATGTTATTAAGGAGTGGGAAGTTAGCCACGACACACAAAGAAGTACCAAAGAAAAGATATACTAAGAGAATGGCAAAAAATACCAATCAACATGTTGATCCTTGTTAGATGCCTAATTGTGCTTATTTGAGCTATCAAATATGGGCATCTTTCGCTCCTTTTTGTCTAATTTCGATTCAAAACCGCCTTGCTTTTGGTGATATGCAATATGATGTGAAATGCTCTTGGTCCTTTTAATTTGTGTGTTATTGTGCAGTATTTGAGCATGAAAGAGCAAAATTTGAAGACACAAGAGAGTTGACAAAGGAATCAAGAAAGAACAAGAGCAAAAGCATGTTCACTAGGCAAACATCTGGCGAGTGATGCAGCGAGTTGTTTGCTAGGCGAGCCCATAGCGAGCTGCTAGCGAACACTCCCAGACTTGAGCAGAATCAAAATGGCATTATTCGCTAGCAGCGAGGCAGGTGGCGAAGAACTCACTAGGCGAGCACCTAGCGAGCAAGTAGCGAAGCATTCCATAATCTTTTCCTCAGCCCTCGCTAGCATGTTCGCTAGGCGAGGCTGTAGCGAACGTTCGCTGTTAGCTCGCTAGGCGAATGAGGATGCAAGCATGACAATACATCAACTTTTTCTATATATAGCCCTATGTACTTTTTGAACGTATACCATATTTTTTACTAGTTTTGCTGCATAAGAGATTTTGTGACCTAGACACCCTCTCTCTCTTATAAATTGATATTGCGAGCATCGCAATAGTTGTTGAATTGTTAACTCTTGAATTTTTTGACTTGTGCTTGTTGATTTGTTTGGTTTAGTATGCAGCTTTCGTTTTATGCGAGGGCAGATTCCTGAGGACCAACTTCTTTTTGATCCCGAGATCGAGAGAACCGCAAGGAGACTGAATAGCAGAACAAGACGGAGGAGGCAACTTGCTCAACAACGAAAAGAACAAGGAGAAGGTTCTTCTACAACACCACCACCTCATTTCATACCTATCATGGATCCACCACCACCACCATCGCCCGTTTCCACCCCGTGTATCAACAGTCCAAGAAACACTGCTCAGTTTGCCAACCACACGGGAAGGCAAGCCAAGATGAAGACGGGAACTCTCAACTTGTTACACGAAAGTCCGTTCACCAGAATGGACCATGAATACCCCTTTGCTTTTCTCACCAAATTTTACGAGATAGAATTAGCGATGGGAGTTGATCAAGCTCAAGAGTTACCGTTGTTCAAAAGACTATTTCCACATGCTTTGCTCGGCAAAGCCAAAGATTGGTACTTGGATCAAACACCGGCGGTCATGACAGATTGGAACGTGTTGGAAGAGAAATTCATTGAAATATTTTTCTCTCACAACCGGTTCATGGAATCCAAAACATCAATTTCCGTGTTTTCTCAAGGAGCCAACGAATCATTGAACGAGGCATGGGAAAGATTTAAATCCATGCTTCGAAAGTGAAAAGGTCATGGCTTTGATGAATTGACACAAATCCATATTTTCAAGAATGGCCTTCAACCAAATTGTAAGACTTTGTTGGATGCCACTGCGGGTGGTTATTTGTTGTCTAAAAGCGCCGATGAAGCTACGAATATCATCAACCGTATGGCTCTAAATGACCTTCAAAGCCAGAGTAGAGGAAACACTTTGAAGAAACCGGGAGTGCTTGAACTTGGGACAAATGATGCTATCCTTGCACAAAATAAACTCATTTTACAACAAGTGGAACTCTTAACTCAACAAATCAAAGAGATGAAAGAGCCCTCAAAAGCTAAACAAATAGCTTGTTGTGAGCTTTGCAAAGGTGAACATGATACCTAATTTTGTCCACCTCCCGGGTTCGAAGAGGTAAACTATATGGCGAATCAACGAGACTACCAACCGAGGCAACAAAAACAACAACCGCCGTATCAACAACATTCTCAAAATCAACCACAACAACACTATCAACCAAATCAAGGGTACCAGCCAATGAGTAACTATCACCATAACCAAGGTTATAGGGGTGGTAATTCTATCCGTCAAAATCCTTATCAACCTGAACAACCGTCGGTCGTAACTTCAAAATTGGAAGATACATTGACGCAATTCATGCAATTGTCAATGGCTAATCAAAAAAGAAACGACGCGGCAATCAAAAATCTTGAAACTCAAGTGGGACAACTTGCTAAGCAACTAGCAGAACAACAATCCAGACCTTCTTTTTCGGCAAACACACAAACAAATCCAAAAGAGCATTGTAAAGCAATCACGACGAGAAATGGAAGGGAGTTGGTTAGTGAGAGTAAAAAAAGAGAGGATGAGAGAAAAGATGAGGAGAAAAAAATGATGATAGAATTGATGGTGAAGTTGAGGAGGAAAGTGAGGAAGAAGTTGAAAATAATGAAAAAAAGGTTGAAGTTGAAAATAAAGAAAGTGTAGAAGTAGAAAATGATAAGAGTGAAAAAGTGAAAGTGGAGGAAGTGAAGAAGAAAAAAGAGCGGAATTCTAGAGCATCTAGAGGAAAGGAGGTAGTGAGCACTACTCCGGTCCAAAACTTACCATATCCACATGCTCCATCTAGGAGGGAAAATGAACGGCATTACGCTCGGTTCATGGATATTTTTAAACAACTTCAAATAAACATACCATTTGCCAAAGCTTTGGAGCAAATGCCAAAGTATGCCAAGTTCATGAAAGACATACTAACTAAAAAGCGGAGGTATACGGAACCAGAAACAATTGTTCTTGATGCTAGTTGTAGTGCCATCATCCAAAGGACTCTTCCGAGAAAAGAGGTTGATCCGAGAAGAGTTACTTTGCCGGTTACTATCGGTGATGAATATGTCGGGAAAGGGCTAATTGATTTGGGGTCAAGCATTAATTTAATACCTTTGTCTATTGTGAAAAGGCTTGGCAACATTGAAATAAAAGCCATACGGATGACGTTGCAATTGGCCGATAAGTTGACTACCCATCCTCATGGGTTAGCTCAAGACGTATTGGTTAAAGTCGACAAATTCTTCTTTCCGGTTGATTTCATTGTAATTGACATGGAAGAGGATGATGATGCTCCGCTAATCCTAGGCAGACCTTTCATAAAAACCGCTCGAATGATGATTGATGTTGATGACGGTTTGATGAAAGTGCGAGTCCAAAATGAAGAAGTCACTTTTGATCTTTTTGAAGCTATGAAGCATTCAAAAGATAATTGTGATAGTTTGCGAATTGATGTGGTTGAAGAAGCAACATTGGAAGTATCTAAGCATATTTATGTGACCTCACCTGTGGAATTAGCTCTTGATGACTCTTTTGAAGTTTTTACAATAGAAGAAGAGCAAGCTCTTGAGGAATGTTTACGGGAACTTGATAATCTTAAGGAGTTGCAACCATGGGAAATCGAGGAGGAAGTGTTGAAAAAGGAGGTCCATGAAGAAAAACCACCCATTGAATTGAAAATGCTACCTTCTAACTTGAAGTATGCATTCCTTGATGAAACTGAAGAGAAGCCGGTTATCATAAGCAACCTTTTATCTAAAAATGAAGAATCCCGTTTAATTGATGTGTTGAAAAAGAATAAAGAAGCAATGGGATAGAATATTTCCGATCTCAAAGGAATTAGTCCTTCTTATTGTATGCACAAGATTTTAATGGAAGAGGATTTTAAGTCGGTAGCTCAACCTCAACGCTGCTTAAATCCTACTATGAAGGAGGTTGTTCGGAAAGAAGCTGTTAAGCTTTTGGATGCGGGAATGATCTACCCAATTTCGGATAGCCCTTGGGTGAGTCCCGTGCATGTGGCTCCGAAAAAGGGTGGAATGACCGTCATTCGAAATGAAAAAGATGAATTGATACCGACGAAGGTGGCAACGGGGTAGAGAATGTGTATTGATTATAGGCGGTTGAATACCGTAACTCGAAAAGACCATTTTCCACTTCCATTCATGGACCAAATATTGGAAAGACTTTCGGGCCAAGAATACTATTGTTTCCTTGATGGCTATTCCGGGTACAACCAAATTGCGGTTGACCCGACCGATCACGAGAAAACGGCTTTCATATGTCCGTTTGGAATTTTCGCATACAGAAAAATTCCCTTTGGGTTATGCAACGCACCGGCGACTTTCCAAAGATGTGTGCAAGCCATTTTTGCCGACTTGATCGAGAAAACGATGGAAGTGTTCATGGACGACTTCTCCGTGTTTGGAAGTTCTTTTGGTTTATGCTTGGATAATCTAGAAACAGTGCTTGAACGGTGTGTGAAAATAAATCTCGTGCTTAATTGGAAGAAATTTCACTTCATGGTAACTTAGGGGATACTGCTCGGACACAAAGTTTCTTCAAAAGGGCTTGAAGTGGATCGAGCAAAAGTTGACGTGATTACAAAGTTGCCTCCTCCGGTTAATCTGAAGGGAATCCGAAGCTTCCTTGGGCATGCCGGTTTTTACCGGCGATTTATCAAAGACTTCTCAACGGTAGCTATACCTTTGAGTAATTTACTCGCCAAGGACCAGATATTTCTCTTAACTGAAGATTGTTTACATGCTTTTAAAATTTTGAAGGAAAAACTTTGTTACCGCTTCAATTATAGTCGCTCCGAATTGGAATTTGAATTTTGAACTAATGTGTGATGCGAGTGACTATGCTATTGGAGCGGTATTGGGACAAAGGAAAGAATTTTTTTTTATGCTATACACTATGCAAGTAAAGTTCTAAATGAGGCGCAAATTAATTATGCTACCACCGAAAAAGAACTACTTGCGATAGTGTATGCGCTAGAAAAATTTTGGTCTTATCTTATTGGTTCTAAAGTAATTGTGTATACCGACCATGCGGCGATTAAATATCTGCTCATCAAACCGAATTCAAAGCAAAGGCTCATCCGTTGGATCCTCTTGTTACAAGAATTTGATATTGAAATTAAAGACAAGAAAGGATCGGAAAATTTGGTGGCGGATCATTTATCTCGCCTTGTGATTGTGGAGGTTACATATTTTGAAAAGGAAATCCGAGAAGAATTTCCTAATGAAAAACTTTTTAAAGTTCAAGTTAGGTCGTGGTTTGCGGACTTTGCAAACCACAAGGCGAGTGGTTTTGTGCCTCCCGACCTAACTCCGAACCAAAAAAGGAAATTTATCTCGGATTGTAAGTATTATGTGTGGGATGACCCATACTTGTTTAAGTTTGATGGTGATAACATTTTGAGAAGGTGTGTTACCGGTGATGAAGCGCAAAGTATTCTATGGCATCGTCACAACTCTTTACGGCGGACATTTCAATGGGGCAAGAACAACAAATAAAGTTCTTCAATCAGGATTTTATTGGCCTTCTATTTTTAAAGACGCAAATGCCCATGCGCAAAGTTGTGACAGTTGCCAACGAAGTGGTGGGATAGGTAAGAGAGACGAGATGTCTCTCCAAAACATCCAAGAGGTGGAATTATTTGATTGTTGGGGTATCGATTTTGTCGGACCATTCCCACCCTCTTTTGGAAATGAATACTTGCTTGTTGCAGTTGACTACGTGTTGAAGTGGGTTGAGGAAATTGCCTCACCTCGGACGGATTCTAAAATGGTCATAAATTTTTTTAAGAAAAACATATTTCCCGTTTCGGAACCCCCCGTGTGTTGATCAGTGACGGAGGGTCACACTTTTGTAATGCACCGTTGGAAAAAGTTTTGCAACATTACGGTGTAACATATAGAGTGGCAACTTCGTATCACCCACACGCCAATGGTCAAGCTAAGGTCTCTAATCAGGAGATTAAGAGAATACTTGAAAAAACCGTGTCGAACTCTAGAAAAGATTGGTCGCAAAAATTGGATGAAGCTTTATGGACATACCACACTGCTTATAAAGCTCCAATTGGGCTAACTCCGTTTCAACTGGTTTTTAGTAAAACTTGCCATTTGCCGGTCGAAATGGAGCACAAAGCTATTATGGGCTTTAAAATTTTTGAACTTTGATAATGAGTTGGCCGATGAAAAAAGAAAGGTGTAACTGCTTTAGTTGGAGGACATGTGCAATTCCGCATATCACTCAAGTTGGTTGTACAAATAAAAAGTAAAGGAATATCATGACAAAAAGCTCCGAAAAAAGAATTTGTGCTCGGGCAGTTGGTGTTATTGTTTAATTCTAGGTTGAGACTTTTTCCCAGAAAATGGAAGTCAAAATGGTCCGGGCCATTTCATGTAAAAGAGGTGAAAAATTTTGGGGTTGTTGTGATTGAAGACTTGGAAAAGAAGGACAGTTGGACAGTAAATGGCCAACGTTTAAAGGTGTATCTTGGCGGCCTCATTGATCGAGACAGCTGTGCCTTTCTTTTGGATGTCCCGGTGTGAGCATCTTGGACCGTCGAGCTTATCCGACGTTAAACAAGCGCTTGTTGAGAGGCACCTCAACATTGTAAGTATTTGTTGTTTATTGGTAGTGTTTTATGGGAGTCTACTTGAGGAAACATGCTGAAATTGACCTTTGGCTGTTGTCCTGATTTTTTTTGAAAATTCTGTCATGCTCGCTAGCACGTTTGCTAGGCGAGCATGCAGCTAGCCTTCGCTATCTGTTCGCTAGGCGAATGTACGCGTATCTGCATTTTAAGTTGTTAGTGGGCCACTCTTGTAGGCCCAAAATCTGTTTTTCTTTTGTAACAGAGTCTTTTTCACTCACTCTCACTTTCACACTTCCACTACAAAACACAAGCACCAGAGCTCTCCTCTCTATTCTCTTGCAAGCCTTAATTTGTGTATACCAATCTCTCTGTTGCAGTAAGGTTTGATCTTTCTCCTTTCTTTTTGTTATTCATTTTTGTAATTGTAGAAACATTAGAGTTTAGGTTAGACTTTGCAAGTTAGGGAATTGAGAAAATTTAAGTTTGCATGTGTACCAAGAACAATTCCTTTCATGTTTAATCTAGTAGTTCTGAAATTGTATTCAACAAATTTGGGATTTTGGATGTTTGGGGTCCAACACAGTGGCTGTTTTTAAAACTTTCGCAGTGCTCGCTAGCTCGTTCACTAGGCGAGTCAGTAGCAAGCCAGCGAGCATGACAAAACTTGATTTTTATTTTTGATTACTGATAATCTTGTGCTGCTGTTTGTTGGTGTCTTCTGTGTTTGTTTTGCAGATGGCCTCAGGTAGTCATAGTAAGAAGAGAAAGGTTGCCAGCACCTCCCGTACGGTCCTGATCCAATTTGATACAGAAAAATTCATAGGGGCGAAGCAAGCTGTTCGCTTTGGGGCATTGCAAAAAAGGAAGATCCTCCCTGAGAAGAGGTTTGTCATAGACCCACAAGGCGAGTACCACACTTTTCCTGGGCTGATCAACAATAGAAGGTAGGCCAGGCTGGTTTCTCCTATCGAAAACTACAACATCGATACTGTGCGCGAGTTCTACGCGAACGCGTTGCCCAATAACGACGAACCCTTCACATGGTCTACAAGAGTGATGGGTCGTCAGGTCACTTTCAACAGGGATTCCATTAACAGAGTGCTAGGCGAACCGCTCCACCTGGGAGCAAATGAATTGGAAAGATACACACGAGACCTGAGGTTGCAGAGAGATACAGATACCATTTCCGCTACCCTGTTGTTAGAGGGTAAATCGGTTGAGCTAAACCAATCTGGACACCCTATGAGATATCATAGGGAGGACATGATTCCTATAGCTCAACTGATTTTACTTGACAAACATTATGCCGAAATCCCACACATCTACCGTGCCGATCCTAGTGGCACACCTTGTCCATAGCATTCTCACTAACATCCAGATTGATGTGGCTAGGATAATTTCCAATAAGATGAAGTCCATTGTTGAGAGTGGTCTTAAGTCGGGGTCGCGGGTTAATTTCCCCCTTGCTTTTCCCTGCCTCATTATGGCCTTATGCTCCCAGTCGCGGATGAAGCTTCCTTCCCGCAGTTTGGTGAAGATCCCAGGCCCCATTGATGACAAATATATGGATAAGTACTGTAGGCGTGAGAACTACAGGGGTAGTGCAACTGCTAGTACCAGGACTACTGATGGTTCCGACGCTTCTTCTCAAGGGTTCGACCCTTTTCAGCAAGCAATATGCAACTATAATTGGGATTGGATGGTGGCATCACAGCGAGCTATGATGGACATTCATGATCCTATGCAGGTATTGCAGCTTCAGATCCGAGACCCCTCCGTTGAGCGTCCTATGATGACGCGTGAGCAGTTCTTGCAACATGCGAACTGGCCTGTGGACAGGCCTGTTTTTGGAGAGGGGGCGGGTGCTGATGATGATGCTGACGATGATGATGGTTCTGATGTGTTGCACCCCAAAATTTGCTCAACATCTTTTACCTGGTTTATGTTTCATTGCATTACCATTTGCATATCATGGCATATCATTCATTCAACAGGGGATCAAGTGTGATTATTATCAAGAGAAGCCTAGCAAGAAATCTTATCCAAGCTTGAGAGGTCATCCAAGTCATCAGGAGGTGGTGGGAGGTCTTGATCAGCTGAGGACCATCAATGGGATGTGAAGCATGAGGTGTAAATATGAGATGTGTATAGATCTCTTGGGGTGCCTAGAGGGCCATGTTGGAGCTAAATCAAGTCATTGTGTCAAATGCAAGAGCCACAGTTGAAGTGCAGCCAATTAGGGTTTCATCTGGATCAACCCTAGGTCAACTATGCAATTGAAAATCATTCAAGCCTAATTTGAGGTCATGGAGTTCATGGAATGTTTTGATAAGACATTTGTGGTGTTGTGCCAAGATCAAATCAAGAAGAATCAAGAATGTGGGAAGTTGCTAAATTAGGGTTTCAGTGCAAATTACCCTGTTTAGTGCCTAACTTCAAGGTCACATAAGTCAAGATACAAGTTTAAAATGGATCTTTGGACAACATGAAACTTGTAGAGCATCTCAATACCTTTAATTTGAGTACTAGAAGTCCTCCGTTGGATTTATAGAACTCAAGTTATGGCCCAGACAAGTTACAGGTCCTCAGATGCTTCTGAAATTTGTCTATGAAAATCATTTGACTTCAAGGCTATTTTTGACCTAGAAGGAGGTTTCACCTGAACTTTTGGTCAACATGAAATTTGTTCCTCATGATCTTATATTTCTAAATTATACTAGAAGTCCTCCATCTGATTTGTAGAATTCAAATTATGAGGTTTACAAGTCAGGGGTATTTTGGGAAAGTGAGATTATAGGTCATTTTCAATCATAGGTCTATATCTCCAACTTGCAAGCTTAAAATGGAAATTTGTTCAACATGGAACTTGCTTAAAATGATGTTTTGAGTGAAACCAAGTGGTCATGAGAGTTTGGTTTGGCTCATATCAAAAAGTCACTTGAAATGGCTTGAAAATGAAGAAAATTCAAATATGGAAAGGAGGGAAAATGGGATTTTGTGTTATAAGACCAAACCCAAGCAAATAAGTACATTTTCTGATTGGAAATTACATTCTAAGAGCTTTGGCAATACCATAATTTTGAGTGCAAGTCAGATTTTGAGAGATACCATGTAGTTGCTTCACTTGTAAGTTACATATGCAAAATCACACACAAGGCAATTCAGGCCAATTTCTCCATCCAAACTCATTCTAAATGACATGTGCAAGGTGTGAGAAACTTCTAGAACCAATGCAAAGCTTGCAATACATGACTGATACATTGCCTTTGGATGAAAAAACCAGAAAATGCAAACCACTGTTTTCGGCTTCAATTTGGATCCAAAAGCCCATGAAACTCTTCTATATATTTATTAGAGTGAGTTCAGATCAAGTTTGAGCATCATTTCGCGCCAGAGCAAGCATGAGCAATTGAATTTTCTCAACTGCAAGTTCAAATCAGATTCTGAGTTTGGAGCCAATTCAAGCAAAATTGAGGTGTGCAATCTCTTCCTTGTGGATCATTGAAAGTTTCTGGAGCATTTGGAAGCAAGCCACGAGCTCTAAGTACCTCTGTTTCAAGATCTATACCAGGTTTGCATCTCTCAAAATTCAGCATGATCTAGCATGAGTTAGATAGAATTGAATTTGTGGTTAGGATCTAGACATGACATAGATCGTTTTAGGCTTGATTTGGACTCAATTGATGATGATTGAAGATGACATGTAAGATCTGTTTGGACCTGAATCTCTTGATTCATGAGGCTTTGTAGCAATATGATTAGATTAGGATGATCAGTGAAACATGAAGATGATTTCTATACCATTAGTTTTAAGTTTAGTGAGAGTTATAGATGATGCTATTTCTGAAATTTGGATCGTGTTTGATTATGTTTTGAGAATTAGAGCATTTTGATGATAGATCTGGAATGTACGTGAAATTCTGAGCAAAATTGGTATATAGTGTGTTATTTCTGGTGATCTGAACCTGGACCTTTGCCGGACAAGAAAACCGGAGTCTTCTCCGGCCACCATGAACCACCGTCCCTAATCTCCACCTGGCCTGCCTGAATTTTGGAGAAGATGATGTCTGGACCCTTGGATCATCACTTGACCATTGACTGACCTGAAGATCCAACGCTTGTGTTTTAATCTGAGAGTGGAGAGTTTTAATTCAAAACACGGTCGTTTCACTTAATAAGGTGGCAAGCTCTAGCGCGTTGGATGGATTGACCAGTCTCCAGATCCTGTGGCTCTCATTATTTCGCAGCTTTAATTCAATTTTTTATTTCATTTTGTTTTATTTTAATTGTTTGTTGATTCCAAAAATCATATTAATTCCAATTTTGATCCAAAAATTATTTTTAAAATATCCTCATGATCCTTATGGAATTTTTGATTTTCTGGGATTAACAAAATACAATTTCATGCATTTTTCAATTTAATTTGATTTTTCTTATTTTTGTTAATTCTTTTAATTTTGCATATTTGACCATCTGTTTTGTTGAATTTAGTTCTTCCAATTGGTGATGATTTTGGCTTTGATTTTTTAGTATGTGTTAGGGTAGACATGTATGTTCCCTTAGAATTTTTGGTGGATTTTTAGAACAACATTAGGTTCTGTTTTAGGTATTGAGATTAGGACCCTCCCAAACTTGTGGATTCCTTTGACCTATCTCAATGTAGGATTTGTTTAGATAACTTAGAAGTTGATTTAGGCTTCAATATTTTTGAATTAGGTTGTTCAAACATGTATGTTCCCCTAGGAATTTAATTAGATTTTTGCAACTTCATTTTCTATTTTATTTGTATTTTACAATTGGCTTGTATTTGTGGATTCCTCTCTTGAGTGCTTTGGATTGTTTGGTTTGGTTGGTTGCTTTGGAGTGGGTTTAGGTTTGAGTTCTTTTTGTTGGAGCTTCTGGATTCATTGGAGATGCTTGGGATTTAAGATTGGAGCTTGGAGTTGAAGGTTTTTCCTCTTGTGGAGCTTTTGTTTAGGAGCTTAGGAAATTAGGGTTTTAGGAAGTGCCTTAGACCTAGTTTTGATTATTTCTTCCAAACATAGAGTGCATTGTTTGCCTCTATTCCATCCAATGACATAAAGTCCTCCTTGGGAAACTCTATCTCTCCTTAGGAGGGATGAGTGGTATGCCCAAGTGAGTAGAACTTTGAGGATACCTTTCATTTGCAATGTTGAGTTCTTAGTGATTTCCTTTGGTTGTCATTAAGTTCCTGAACATTATAACTTGATCATGATGATTGATCCTCCTCTTGGAGTGTGCTTGTTGGAGCTTGAAGATTGATGAGGCTTGAAGATAGAAGCTTGCTTGAAGATGAAGTCTTGCTGTCAACTTTGTTGTCTGTTGCTGTTTAGAACTTGTTGTTGCTGTTTGCTGTAGGAGTTAGTTGCTGCTGCTTGAGCTGCCTCCTCTGTGTCTTTTGTTTTTCTCTGTATTGTCTGTTCACTTGTGTTGATTACCTATAGGTTTGAGGTGGAGCTTGTCTCCTCTTACCTGTTGTCTTCTCCCTTGCCTCTCTTATATTGCTGCATTGCATACTGTTTACTGTTTACTATCTGTTTTCTTTTGCTGTTTATCCCCTAGGATCTCTGATTTCCTCTGTGCAAGAGGAAATTATGACAGACATTAGGTTTTGACCCATGCATGATAACATTAGGTTAGTTTCCCTTTCAACCATAGTTTTAGAGTGTCTCTTTTCTCATCTCAAAACAATTCAAAAAAACACAGTAATAAGGATAACGCGTGCTGTACGCTACGAGCCTTAAGCTATTTGAGAAAAGATTGCTGGAGGGTCACTCTTCAGTAATCTGACTGCTTAGTATGGTACCCTTAGGGTGACATGCGACGTAGTCACTCTCAGGTCACAAGTCTCTAGTACAGTACAAGTTGCAAACAGAATAAAAAAAACAGTTCTTTCGTAAAAAACTCAAACAAACATTCAAGCTCTGTTTTTGTCCTCTTTGACCCTTAATCAGGAAAACCCTTTTTAGAAGGAGATAAAAACTGTCAGACAAGCTTGTGTCTTCCGTAGCCCGAACTATGTTTGCTCTGATCTTTCATACTGTATGAAAGTACGTAGGCATAGGATGCGATATCCTAGCGAGCAACCTTCCCCTCCTTTCCCGTAGGTAGGCGAACTACGTTGACTCTGATTTCTCGTTCCAGACGGGAATACGTAGGCATAAAGTGCGATACTTTGCCGAGTCATTTTCTTTTCTTTTTAACCCAGACCTGTAGAGTAGATAGAATAACACACTCTTAGATAGAAAACAAGCGTGGATCCCGTCGAGTACGACAGACGTGAGGGGTGCTAATACCTTCCCCTTGCGTAACCGACTCCCGAATCCAGGATTTGGTTGCGATGACCATTCATTTCCCTCTTTGCGTTAGGTTTACTCTGAGCATTTCCTTTCCCTCTTGTGGGATAAATAACGCACGGTGGCGACTCTTCTGTTATAGCCGGCGCCGATTTTCGCAGTAGCGACAGCTGGCGACTCTGCTGGGGACTCCAACGGTTCCCTATGTGAGTCAATCCTAGCGCTTGTTTTCCCGTCTGGGGGTTTTGCATGTATTTACCTTTCTGCCTTTACTTTCAGTATTATATTATTGTTGTTGTGCTGGGAAGAGGGTTAGATTGAGAGATAAGCCAGACCTGGGCTTGAGTTTGCACATATACTTAGAAGTAGAGAGTAGTGGTTAGCCTGCTTGCTTAGCTCGCACCAGCTAGCCGCGAAATCTGCACTCGGACGAGATTCTCTTTGATGCTTCTTGCCTGGCCCTTAAGGCTCAACAAGTTGTCTGACCCGAGGATTGTCGACTCTGGTGACCTATCATTTGGGATTCAGCTAAGTGAGGCCGCTTCAAGGGATGATGATGCCACACCTTCTGGATATCGTATCATCGCTCTTGAAAGTCTGTGACATTGAACCCGCATAGGATGCCGTACCTCGTTTGCGAGTTAAGTACATACCTGTGAGGGGTAGTAGGTCTGTTTGCAGGAAATCTTTGACCTCAGAGTACCTGGTTTATCTCTGTCAGTGAGATATGGTTACAGGGTTCTTTTGAGTGGTTGGTTTGGTTTGAGGCGAAGATTTGATGGTTTTCAGGCTTTAGTATAGAGCAGCACAGTTCATCAGCATTGCACTTGATCTCCTGTTTGCATATGCATGTGCATTTTCATGTTTGCATTTCATTAACGTGTATTTATGTTGCAGGTGTGATCATTCCCCTTTGATTCTAGTGTATCTTCTGGCCAGACATGGAGTCCATGAAGAGGACAGTTGCTTACCGGTTGCACTCGCCAGATATCAGTTCCTTGCTGGGATTAGTTGCTCTAGCAGATGAGAGGGTGAGGGCTGAGTTCAGAGTATCTTATGGGAGATTTCTTAGTTTGTTGTACAGACCTTTAGCATTTGAGACGACTTGGGTGTATACTTTGATGCAGTTTTATGATCCTCAACTGAGATGCTTCCTGTTCCCCGTCTATATTCTGGCACCCACTTTGGAGGAGTATTCTGCTATGTTGGGAGTTCCTGTGTTGGACCAGATGCCCTTTATACATGTTGATGATGAGCCTGAGATGGCTACACTTGCTGAGATTGTCAGTTTAGATGCTTCTGAGTTCCCTGGAGGTTTGGTCAAGCTGAACGGAGCCTATGGTTTTCACCTGTCTGTCCTGGTTGAGAAGGCTACACAGTGCGCGAAGAGTGGATGTTGGGTTGCTTTCAGTGCCATTCTAGCCGTCTGCATCTATGGGATTGTCTTGTTTCCCAATGTGCCAGATTTTGTTGACTCAAATGCCTTCTTGATTCTTGCCTCGAAGAATCCAGTTCCTACTCTCTTGGGCGATGTTTATCATTCTATTCACTATAAGAATGAGAAATGTCGTGGCAAGAATGTTTCTTGCTGTCTTCCTCTTTTGTACAGGTGGTTCCAGGGGCATCTTCCGAAGGCAGGACCTTTTGTTGATGTCGTTGATACTTTGGATTGGTCTTCCCGGTTGATGGGGCTGTCTGCTGAGAACATCATTTGGTTTGATCGGAGTATGCTTGGCACTGATATTATATATAGTTGCAGTGGCTTTCCGAATGTCCCTTTGATTGGACGGAAAGGCTGTATCAACTATAACCCTTCTCTGCTGGTGAGACAGTTTGGTTATGCCTTGAGAGATGCTCCTATTGAGGTTGAGATACAGGAATCTCTGTATCTCACGAGCTTATTAGACGAAGCTGTTTTGATCAGGTTGAGACAGGCATGGGCTAACATCCATAGGAGAGGGAAAGCTTTGCTTGGTAAGAGCAACAGCAAAGCTTATGATCCTTATTTGGCTTGGATCCACGAGAGAGCTAGGATTTCCTTGATGCCATATCCTGCTATGGAACCTCTATATATTCCAGTGATTGAGGTACCTACTTTGGTAGAGATTGAGAAGTATAACAAATTGTTGTCTGAGAACGAAGAATTGAAGAAAGCCAATGATGAGTTAGAGAAAGAGATCTTCCAGTTGTGTCATGAGAAGAATGAAGCTATCTTCATGGTGAAGGAACAGACTGAGTTGGTTAATAGGTTGGGTTCAGATTTGACTGAAGAGACCAACAAGAGGGAAAAAGTGGGAATAGCCTTGAACGGTGTTAGCAAGGTGCTTGCTTCCAAGAAGGAACTCTTAAATAAAGCTTATTCCCGACTCGGCAAGTGGGAAACATTGTGGAATACCACACTTACCAAGCGGAAGGAGCGTGAAGATGAGCTGAAGCTGCAGATTGCCACGCTAGAGGCACAGATTAGAGCCCAGGATGCAAAGATTGCTGAAGAGACATCACTTAGGAGCGCTATTGAGCTTAGATTGAGTGACCTTGGCAAGGAGCTGAGAGGTTATGAATTGAAGGCCGGATCCAAGAGATGCAGACTCGACGAGTGTTTTGGTGAAGGAACCTGCAAGGACGACACCAAAAAGCTGAGATCCACTGCTGAACGACATGCATTACTGATACAAGAGCTAATCTCCAGACTAAGTCATTCGGAGACGTTGAGGATATTGGAAGACGTCAGAGGGTGCCATTTGGCCTGATTTATCTTTGCTTTGCTTTTGTTATCTGTACTTGTATTTTGACCATCGCCAGGCTTGTTGGCCGAGGTCTTTTCAGCTGTATTCAGTTGTACTCTTGTACTCTGCCTCTTGGCATTTGTTTATGTATGAGGATTTTCTGATTCCTTGCTTGCTTGATTGGGACTCCATTGTCGTGATGGCCTTCTCTCTGAAACTAGAATCGGGGGGGGGGGGGGAATATAACCTGTAGCATACTTATACATTTGCATCAGCATACTCATATTGCATGACCGGGTTTTTTGAACTTGTATCTTATTTCCTACATCTCACTAGGTTTCAGGATTGACAACCAGAGAACGCATTGTTATTCTACCAGGAACAAATGCAAGAGAATCATGGATTAAGTTCAAGTCGAGATGCAGGAAATTTGTGAGAAGTTGGCACTTTTCATGCAAGCAATGGAAACCATGGTCAAAGGCCAGGAGAATCTCCAGACTCTGGTGCAACCGCTGCTGGTGCGGGCGAATGGAAATAATGATTATCACTCTGTTGGAACTCCTCGCAGGGAAGATGGAATACCTACAGTGGTCGTTCCCACAAGTGGAGGAGTTGGTTCCGGTGATGGCAATGGCAATGGAAATACTGGCGCTGGTGCTGGTAATGGTAACACTGGTATTGGTAACACTGGTACTGGAAATGTTGGAAATGGTGATGGGAATGTTGTTAACGATACTGGCAATGCTGGAGATGCTAATCAAGGGTTCAGTGACAACAATGGTTTTGGAAACAATAACCAAGGGTTTGGCATTGGTAATCATGATGGTAATTTTGGTTTCAACAATCAAGACTTTGGCTATGGTAACAACAATCAAGGGTATGGATACGGTGATGTTGGCTTTGGTAACATGAACAACAACGGTGCTGGAATGGTGCCTTTCAATGCTGGTTATAGACTAGGTGGGGTCAACCAAGGATTCGGTAACAGAGGACGGGATCCTATTTTCATTCAACAGGGAAACGACCGTAATGCTGGTTACGAGGGATATGGCAATGAGAATCTGAACTGGGGCGAGGATCGCCAGGAAGACGCTTTCTCTGGACAAGACGTGGGATTTGAAAGGCCTAATGATAATGATAGGAGGTTCAAAATGCTGGAAGAGTAGATCAAAGGGATAGCCAATTAGAACTTTGCTGAGTTAGATATGACTACCATGGGACTAGTGCCTGGGCTGAGGGTGCCTTTGAAATTCAAAGCTCCTACATTTGACAAGTATAAGGGGGATACATGCCCTAGAGTTCATGTACGTTCTTATTACAGAAGAATGTCTGCATACTCTGACAACGAGAAGATGCTTATGCATTTCTTTCAAGACAGTTTATCGGGACCATCGCTGGAATGGTACATGGGACTAGAGCCCACCCAAATTAGAAGCTGGAAAGAATTGGCTGATGCTTTTGTTAAACATTACCGGTATAATAGTGACTTGGCGCCAAACAGGGTTCAGCTGCAGAGTTTGTCTTAGAAGAATGGTGAGAGCTTCAAGGAGTATGTGCAGCGTTGGCGTGATATTGCGGCTAGGGTTCATCCCCCTTTGGTTGAAAGAGAGTTTATTTATATGTTTATTAGAACATTCTCTGGAATGTATTATGACAAATTTCTCAATGTCTCGATAGGTAGTTTCTCCGACATGATTCTCATGGGAGAACAGATTGAAAACGGAATTAAGATTGGGAAGATTCAGGCAGGTGAATCCACCTCAGCTGGAGGTGCAAGGAAAGCCTTTGGTGGAAGGAGACAAGGCGACGCCAGTGCGGTATATGGTGGTCGAGGTCGTGGAAGAGGTAGGAATCAATATCAGCCACAACAAGTTGCTAGTGTTACTATCCTGATACCTCAGCAAAAACAACAACAACAACAACAACAACAACGACAACAACAGCCACAACAACAAAGAATGCACCCTGCTCATCATAGAATTCAAGAGGGTAGGCCAAAGAGAGTATTTGAAGCACCTCCTTCAACTTATGTCGAACTTCTTCAAAAGCTGTTGGGTTTGAATTTGGTTGAAAAGAGAACGATGGCCCCGTTGACGGGAACTCCTCCATTTGGGTTTGACGCTGGTAAACATTGTGATTTTCATTCCGGGGCGCCCGGACATGATATTGAAGGTTGCCATGCTTTCAAACATAAGGTTCAAGATTTGCTTGATAGTAAGGCCATTAACTTTGGTCAGGATGGTCCCAATATTGTACAAAAACCCATGCCGAATCATGGAGTGAATGCTATCATAACGGAAGAGAGTTTGAACTTGGTTATGGATGTGAATGAATTGAAAACACCGTTGAGTTGTGTTAAAAGCAGACTGTTGAAAGGGGGAGTATTCCATGGATGTGATGAGTATTGTCTGGATTGCTGGACCCAACCAGAGGGTTGCGCTGATTTGAAAAGAGGTATCCAAGCCATGATAGATGATGGGATTTTGCAATTTGATCGGACTGCTGTTGAGAAGCCTATTGAGGCGTTGTTTGAAAAGCAGGATGAGATTGCAACTGTTACGATCCCAAGGAAGACTATTATGATATCAGCGCCCGCCAAGCGGCCGACTATCACAATAACAAAAGCAGGACCCGTTCCTTTTGAGAGTACAAAAGATGTTCCATGGACATATGGGTTAGAAGCGTATTGTAATGGAGAAAAGATTGAGGTGAATAGCCGGCCGGCAGAGGCGGTTGACAATGTTGTTAGAACGGGAGGCATGACCCGTAGTGGAAGAATCTTCACCGCACCTGAAGTTGAAGCAGGGAAGATTGCTAAAGGCAAGGCCAAGGTGAACGAAAGTGGACCATCCCAGTTGAAAGAGAAAGACACGTCGCTCAAGGACGTAGAAGAGTTCATGAGGCTAATTCGCAAGAGCGATTATAAGATTGTTGAGCACTTACAACAGACACCCTCAAAAATTTCAATCCTATCTTTGTTGCTTTGTTCTGAGGCTCACCGAAATGCTTTGTTGAAGATATTGGACACGTCATTTGTACCTCAGGAGGTTTCTGTCAACCAGCTAGAGGGGGTACTGGCGCATGTCAATGCTGGACATAGTTTGAGTTTCACTGATTTTGATTTAACACCTAGAGACCGAGAACATAATATGGCTTTGCACATATCGGTGGAATACCGGGGCACCGTAATGTCGCACGTTCTTGTGGATACCAGATCGTCTCTAAATGTATTGCCTAAGAAGGCTATGATGAAGTTAGATATCCGAGGAATTATTTGCACGCCAAGCGATTTGGTTGTGAGGGCGTTTGATGGAACGAGAAGGTCGGTGTTTGGGTCGATAAGGTTGTCGTTGCAGGTCGGGCCGAAAATATTTGACACTGAATTTTATATCATGGATATTCATCCAGCTTATAGTTGTTTACTTGGGCATCCGTGGATACACTCTGCAGGGGCTGTGACGTCCATGTTGCATCAGAAGCTTAAGTTTGAATCCGCTGGTGGTATCGTTACTATTTGTGGGGAAGAGGACATCTTGGTCAGTCATCTCTCATCATTCAAGTACGTTGAAGTGGATGGAGAAATCCACGAAACGCCCTGCCAAGTCTTTGAAGGGTTGCAAACCAAAGACAAGTCCAGTGTTCCCAGCAAAGTGCCAGAGGTTGCTGTGGTTTCGTACAAAGACGCTCAAGCATTGGTTCAGACTGGTGAGACCAAGGGTTGGGGTCAAGTGCTGGAAATTCCTGTCAAGATGGACAAGTTTGGTTTGGCGTATCGCCCTACATCGTCACCTTCCGCATCAGGCGCGCCCAAGTTCAAAGGACCGGTGGTGATTACTCCAAAGGGAGTCTGCTTCGAGACGGTTAATGCTGTTTCCGACTCTGAAGACGGAGATAGTGATTGCGACATGGACGCGTGGATCAAGCCTAGCGTGTCAGGACAAAGTCTCTGCAACTGGTCCATCCGGGAAATTGTCCCAGTGACTACAAAACAGTAATGATTTGTTTTCTTGATTATTGTATAATCTTGTGTCCTACTCAAGGCATAATGATTTTGTTTTAGGGCCATCTGCTTATGTGTATGCACAGTTTAATCATTGAATAAAGGCGTTTTTCTCATGCAAATTTTGTGTTCCTTGTTTTTCCTGTTTTTATTTTAACAATAAATGGCAACGTGGTTATGAGCTTTGTTTGCACTCATTTGAAGCATTTAACCATTTCCTTTGCAGGATTCATATTTTAGATGACACCGAACACGAATTTCCTATGACTCGCTTTGACTTCGAGCACCCGGTATTTCAAGCTGAGGAAGAGATTGTTGAGGATAGCGACTTGCCAGAGGAGTTGACTCGACTGTTGAAACAGGAAGAAAGAATCATTCTGCCTCATCAGGAAGAGATTGAGATTATCAACGTGGGGTCCGAGGGAGTTGTCAGGAACATCTGGATAGGGGATGCGCTGCAAAGTGACATCAAACAAGGTCTGATTGATATTTTGCAAGAGTACAGTGATATCTTTGCTTGGTCGTATGAGGATATGCCAGGATTGGATACTGACATGGTTGTTCATCGTCTGCCATTACGAGAAGAATGTCCGCCTGTTAAGCAGAAACACAGAAGAACCAGACCAGATATGTCTGTGAAGATTAAGGAGGATGTTCAAAAACAGTGGGATGTCGGGTTCCTTGCTGTTACAATTTATCCCTCATGGGTCGCCAATATAGTACCGGTACCAAAAAAGGACGGTAAGGTGCGGATGTGCGTAGACTATCGTGATTTGAATAGGGCGAGCCCAAAGGACGACTCTCCGCTTCCTCATATCGATGTACTGGTCGATAACACTGCTCAATTCTCCGTGTTCTCCTTCATGGATGGCTTCTCGGGTTACAATCAGATAAAAATGGCGCCAGAAGACATGGAGAAAACAACCTTCATTACTCCCCGGGGAACATTTTGCTACAAAGTGATGCCCTTTGGTTTGAAGAACGCTGGGGCAACATATCAACATGCAATGACGACGCTCTTTCATGACATGATGCATAAAGAGATCGAGGTTTATGTTGATGATATAATTGCCAAATCTCAGACGGAGGAAGAGCATTTGGTTAATCTGCTAAAATTGTTCAAGAGGCTTAGGAAATTCAGGCTAAGGCTGAATCCTAACAAGTGCACCTTCGGGGTGAGATCCGGTAAACTATTGGGGTTTATTGTGAGCGAAAAGGGAATTGAGGTTGATCCTGCTAAGATAAAGGCAATACAAGAAATGCCAACGCCTAAAACAGAAAAAGAAGTGCGTGGGTTTTTAGGGAGGTTGAACTACATTGCTCGGTTCATATCTCACCTAACCGCTACATGCGAGCCATTATTCAAATTGTTGAAAAAGAATCAGGCTGTGACCTGGAATGAAGATTGTCAAAGGGCGTTTGAAAAAATAAAAGAATATTTGCAGGAACCTCCAATATTGATACCCCCAGTAGCCGGGAGACCATTGATTATGTATTTGACGGTTCTTGAGGAAAGTATGGGTTGTGTTCTCGGTCAGCATGACGAGACTGGACGTAAAGAGCATGCGATTTACTACTTGAGTAAAAAGTTCACAGATTGTGAATCCCGTTACTCAATGCTCGAAAAAACGTGTTGTGCGCTAGCTTGGGCTGCCAAACGTTTGAGACAATACATGTTAAACCATACAACCATGCTAATTTGAAAGATGGATCTGATCAAATACGTATTTGAAAAGCAAGCACTCTCCGGGAGGATTGCTCGATGGCAGATGGTGTTGACAGAATATGATATTCAATATGTTTCTCAAAAGGCCATCAAAGGTAGTGTTCTGTCAGAGTACCTAGCGGAGCAGCCAATTGAAGATTATCAATGAATGAGGTTTGATTTTCCTGACGAGGATATCATGTACTTAAAAATGAAAGATTGTGATGAGCCATTGCCGGATGAAGGTCTAGAGTTGGGTTCTAAATGGAAGTTGATATTTGAGGGCGCTGTTAACTCCTACGGTAGTGGAATATGGGCAATTATCACTACTCCTCAAGGGACGCACATTCCCTTTACTGCCAGATTGACCTTTCCAGTTACCAATAATGAGGCTGAATATGAGGCGTGCATCATGGGTCTTGAGGAGGCTATTGATTTGAGAATCAAATATCTTGATGTATACGGAGACTCTGCTCTAGTGGTCAACCAGATTAAAGGAGAATGGGAGATGCAGCAGCCCAATCTGATACCCTATATGAATTATGCAAGGAGATTGTTGCCTTTCTTTGACAAGGTGGAATTGCATCACGTGCCACGGGCAAAAAATCAGATGGCTGACGCTCTTGCGACTTTGTCTTCAATGTATAAAGTCAACTTCTGGAATAAGGCTCCCAGGATTGTTATCTCTCGCCTTGATAGGCCCGCCTTCATATTCGCCATTGAGGAAGCATCCGATGGCAAACCGTGGTACTCTGATATCCAGCATTTCCTGAAGACCAAAGAGTATCCGACTGGGGCATCCAGTCTGATCAGAAGACTCTTAGGAGATTGGCTGGAAATTTTTATTTGAATCTGGATGGCGTCCTGTACAAGAGAAACCACGACTTGGTGTTGTTGCGATGTGTGGACAAGAAAGAGGCTAAGTTGCTCATGGAAGAGATCCATGAAGGTACATTTGGTACGCATGCTGGTGGACATGCAATGACGAGAAAACTGTTGCTGGCAGGTTACTATTGGCTAACGATGGAAACAAATTGCTTCAAGTTTGCGAAGCGGTGTCATAAATGTCAAATTTATGCGGACAAAATTCATGTGCCTCGGAGCCCGCTAAATGTTATGTCATCACTGTGGCCTTTCTCGATGTGAGGAATTTATATGATTGGAAAGATTGAGCCCACGGCATCAAACAGACACCGGTTCATTTTGGTAGCTATTGATTACTTCACCAAATGGGTGGAAGCATCGTCATATGCTAATGTCACCAAACAAGTGGTAGCCAGATTTATCAAAAGAGATATTATCTGCAGATATGGAATCCCAGAGCAGATTATCACCGACAACGGTTCTAACTTGAATAACAAGATGATGAAAGAGCTGTGTCAGAATTTCAAGATCGAGCATCACAACTCTTCTCCTTATCGGCCCAAGATGAATGGTGCTGTCGAAGCGGCCAATAAGAACATAAAGAAGATTGTTCAAAAGATGGTTGTGACCTATAAGGACTGGCATGAGATGTTTCCTTTTGCTTTGCACGGTTATCGTACGACGGTACACACGTCAACCGGGGCAACCCCTTTCTCATTGGTGTATGGCATGGAGGCAGTGTTACCATTGGAGGTTGAGATTCCTTCTTTGAGGGTTTTGCGTGATGTCCAACTTGATGAGGCAGAATGGGTAAAAGATAGACTGAACCAGCTCAGTTTAATGGATGAGAAGAGACTGGATTCTCTCGCATATGGTCGGTTGTATCAGAGCCGGATGAAGAAAGCTTACGATAAGAAGGTATGTCCTTGAAGCTTTCAGACGGGCGATCTTGTGTTGAAAAAGATTCTCCCACCACAATCAGATCACAGGGGCAAATGGACTCCCAACTACGAGGGTCCATATGTCGTCAGAAAGGTTTTCTCTGGAGGAGCCTTGTTATTATCCACCATGGATGGTGAGGACTTTATGTCTCCTGTGAATTCGGACGCAGTTAAAAAATACTTTGCTTAAAGTGACCCGCTGGACAGAAAAAAGAGAGTCCAGGCAAAAATAGGGCATCCCGGCGAACCATAAAAAAGGAATAAAAGGTTCGGGCAAAAGTTAGGGATAAAATTGAAAAAATGTACACCCGCGAAGTTGAAAACCTGAAAAGGGGAACTTCGGAAAAAAAGGGTATCCCGGTGAATTGAAAACCCGCAAAGGGCGATTCACACAAAAGTTAGGGATTGAAAAAGCAAATGACTGCGGTCCGAGTTTGATACTGCGTTGCTTAGTGGTTTGGGAGTACCTGAGGGTCGTTCATCCAAAACAATCTCTTCCGAAGATCGAGTACCGAGAAAGCGCCAGAGTCAGGCGAGTCATAGGAGAATCATCTCATGGTGTTTGTCTGTACCACATTGCCGACATGTATATCAAATTTGTTTTGTATCTTTATTTGTGCTTTATGTGCATATGTTGTATTTTGCTTGTGCGTAACTTCCTCTTTTTAGGAGTTACATCCAGTGTACAGAGCTTTGCCTATTTACAGGCCCATTCAATAAAGTGTGTTATTCAGTACTTGATGCTTGTTCTTTACTGTTTGTTTGTGAAAAACGCCGATGTTTTTAATGAACTTGCACTTGCAGAAACTTGTTGGCCCTTGCCAATAATTACTAAAACTTCAAATTGACTGAATGAACTTCAGGGACATTAACTCGGATAGATTTTGTTGTGTATATTTGTTTTGTCTCGTTTGTGTTTTGCAGGGTCCTTACCTCTGAAGCAAACGGTCAGGAATTGTATTCCCCAGCCAAAGTCTCTTGACGTAGGGCCTGACTTCAGTTGATGTCGTTCCTTAGCAAGTCGTATCTTATCCCCAGAGAGTGGAGACGGCGCTTATTCCTACCAGATGTGGAAGTATCCTCCCCGAGAGAGTATCACCAGGAATGTCACCTGAAGAGTATCCTCATGGAAGTTGTCCATAGGATATCCCCAGCAGGTCAAAATCAATATCCCCGGCAGAGGACGCCTCCCCAGAGGATGGTTACTCCCTTTCCCCGCAGGTCGTCATTCTTTCGTCAGGATGATTGTCCTCAATGGAGTTTGTAGACTGTGTCCCGGCAGTGTAGTTCTTCCCCCAGAAGGGTCGCATCTTTCCCCAGCAGGGCTTGTGTTTTCTTCCCAAATGTCTGATCTCTCCCCAGCAGAGTTGGTTGTTGTTTCCAGCATTTATTTTTCCGGAATACTTTGTGATACCCGTTCATCCCCAGTGGATTTGGTTGTATTCTCAGCCATTTCATACCAGAGTGTTTCTCAGCAGTTTGAGCCTGCATTAGCATTTGCATATATCGTCATATTCGCATCTACCCAAACGCGTAGCATTTCCATGTCGAATGAAGCATTACGCAATTGTCAAACATACGCATTTTGAAACATAGGCCAGGTTGGTTAACCTTTTGTTTTCAAGGGTTGTTTTCCCTGCAGGTGGAGGGAGCTCTTGCTCAGATTAATTACCAAACATTCAAGGTCTCGGCGTGAGACATGTAATGATAATGTTCGTTTTGTCATTATTCCCCACAGAGTTGCTTGGATTAGTTTCTCTTACCCTTTTAGAGGAGTATTTCTTCAAAATTGTTGTATCAAAAGATTGCGTGAATTAATTTTTGGAAGTTGCCGCTTATGTCGAAATAGGTGTCTAGCAGTTTGGGGTCAGAAAATCCCCAGTAGAGTCCTTCTCAGATTTGTTGCCATGTCCGCGCTAAAAGTTTGAAGATTGGACCAGCATTTTGTTACCCATTTGATTGATGGAGTTGGCTACCGCAAAGATAGGCAGAGAGGCTGTATTCAAAGTTATTTTTCCTGTATCGGACAGAGTTATTTTCCCATAGTGATGATGGAGTTATTTTTTCCTGTTATCGGCAGAGTCGTTTCCCGTAATGATGGCGGAGTTATTTTCCTGTATCGGACAGAGTTATTTTCCCGTAGTGATGACGGAGTTATTTTTCCTGTTATCGGCAGAGTCGTTTCCCGTAATGATGGCGGAGTTATTTTCCTGTATCGGACAGAGTTATTTTCCCGTAGTGATGACGGAGTTATTTTTCCTGTTATCGGCAGAGTCGTTTCCCGTAATGATGGCGGAGTTATTTTCCTGTATCGGACAGAGTTATTTTCCCGTAGTGATGACGGAGTTATTTTTCCTGTTATCGGTAGAGTCGTTTCCCGTAGTGGTGACGGAGTTATTTTCCTGTTGTTGGCATAGTTATTTCCCGTAGTGGTGACGGAGTTACTTTCCTGTAGTTGGCAGAGTTATTTTCTTGTATTTGGCAGAGTGATTTCCTGTATCGGACAGAGTTATTTCCCGTAGTGGTGACGGAGTTATTTTCCTGAATTATTGGTAGAGTTATTTCTTATTTGTTGATAAAACTATTTCCTTAGTGGAATTCGCCAAAGTTATTTCCCTGTGTTGTTGGAAGAGTTATTTCCCCAGTAAAAGCGTCAGAAAAGATTGTTACCCGTAAGGGACAGAGATCGCGCCTGTGTTGGCAGAGATTGCTACCTGTGATTGACAGTGATTTGCACATGTGTTGACAATGATTGTTACCCGTGTGGACGGAGTTATTATCTGTAATCGATGGATTATCCCCAGTGGAGTTGTTACCTGTGACTGACAGAGATCGTTCTTCCAATTATAGACGGAATTGTACCCATGTTGACGGAGTCCGTCCTCGTGTTGACGAAGTTTAGTCCCGTTGTGGACATAATTGTTTCTCGTAAAGTTAATTCGATGTCTGTGGTGTCACACAGGGAGTTAATGTTGAAGCAAAGGTTTTATTAGATTGATCAGTTGTTGCCGTAACAACTGGGTTAAGCATAACGGATGTTGTTCACCAAGCAGTTTTTGCAGTTCATGTCTGCAGTTGGCAAATTTTCAGGTTTCTCGGTATTCAACCGTCTTTTACCTCGACTGTTTGAAGGCCGTTCGCTCTTCACCCAGTCGGGTCCAAGCCGTTTGAATAGGGGCAGCTGTTGCACCCCAAAATTTGCTCAACATCTTTTACCTTGTTTATGTTTCATTGCATTATCATTTGCATAGTTCTATCATTTGCATATCATGGCATATCATTCATTCAACAGGGGATCAAGTGTGATTATTATCAAGAGAAGCCTAGCAAGAAATCTTATCCAAGTTTGAGAGGTCATCCAAGTCATCAGGAGGTGGTGGGAGGTCTTGATCAACTGAGGACCATCAATGGGATGTGAAGCATGAGGTGTAAATATGAGATGTGTATAGAGCTCTTGGGGTTCCTAGAGGGCCATGTTGGAGCTAAATCAAGTCATTGTGTCAAATGCAAGAGCCACAGTTGAAGTGCAGCCAATTAGGGTTTCATCTGGATCAACCCTAGGTCAACTGTGCAATTGAAAAGCATTCAAGCCTACTTTGAGGTCATGGAGTTCATGGAATGTTGTGATAAGACATTTGTGGTGTTGTGCCAAGATCAAATCAAGAAGAATCAAGAATGTAGGAAGTTGCTAAATTAGGGTTTCAGTGCAAATTACCCTGTTTAGTGCCTAACTTCAAGGCCACATAAGTCAAGATACAAGTTTAAAATGGATCTTTGGACAACATGAAACTTTTAGAGCATCTCAATACCTTTAATTTGAGTACTAGAAGTCCTCCATTGGATTTATAGAACTCAAGTTATGGCCCAGACAAGTTACAGGTCCTCAGATGCTTCTGAAATTTATCTATGAAAATCATTTGACTTCAAGGCTATTTTTGACCTAGAAGGAGGTTTCACCTGAACTTTTGGTCAAAATGAAATTTGTTCCTCATGATCTTATCTTTCTAAATTATACTAGAAGTCCTCCATCTGATTTGTAGAACTCAAGTTATGAGGTTTACAAGTCAGGGGTATTTTGGGAAAGTGAGATTATAGGTCATTTTCAATCATAGGTCCATATCTCCAACTTGCATGCTTCAAATGGAAATTTGTTCAACATGGAACTTGCTTAAAATGATGTTTTGAGTGCAACCAAGTGGTCATGAGAGTTTGGTTTGGCTCATATCAAAAAGTCACTTGAAATGGCTTGAAAATGAAGAAAATTCAAATATGGAAAGGAGGGAAAATGGGATTTTGTGTTATAAGACCAAAACCAAGCAAATAAGTACATTTTCTGATTGGAAATTGCAATCTAAGATCTTTGGCAATACCAGAATTTTGAGTGCAAGTCAGGTTTTGAGAGATACCATGTAGTTGCTTCACTTGTAAGTTACATATGCAAAATCATACACAAGGCAATTCAGGCCAATTTCTCCATCCAAACTCATTCTAAATGACATGTGCAAGGTGTGAGAAATTTCTAGAACCAATGCAAAGCTTGCAATACACGACTGATACATTGCCTTTGGATGAAAAAACCAGAAAATGCAAACCACTGTTTTGGGCTTCAATTTGGATCCAAAAGCCCATGAAACTCTTCTATATATTCATTAGAGTGAGTTCAGATCAAGTTTGAGCATCATTTCACGCCAGAGCAAGCATGAGCAATTGAATTTTCTCAACTGCAAGTTCTAATCGGATTCTGAGTTTGGAGCCAATTCAAGCAAAATTGAGGTGTGCAATCTCTTCCTTGTGGATCATTGAAAGTTTCTGGAGCATTTGGAAGCAAGCCACGAGCTCTAAGTACCTCTGTTTCAAGATCTATACTAGGTTTGCATCTCTCAAAATTCAGCATGATCTAGCATGAGTTAGATAGAATTGAATTTGTGGTTAAGATCTAGACATGACATAGATCGTTTTAGGCTTGATTTGGACTCAATTGATGATGATTGAAGATGACATGTAAGATCTGTTTGGACCTGAATCTCTTGATTCATGAGGCTTTGTAGCAATATGATTAGATCAGGATGATCAGTGAAACATGAGGATGATTTTTATACCATTAGTTTTGAGTTTAGTGAGAGTTATGGATGATGCTATTTCTGAAATTTGGATCGTGTTTGATTATGTGTTGAGAATTAGAGCATTTTGATGATAGATCTGGAATGTACGTGAAATTCTGAGCAAAATTGGTATATAGTGTGTTATTTCTGGTGATCTGAACCTGGCCTGCCTGAATTTTGGAGAAGATGATGTCTGGACCCTTGGATCATCACTTGACCATTGACTGACCTGAAGATCCAACGCTTGTGTTTTAATCTGAGAGTGGAGAGTTTTAATTCAAAACACGGTCGTTTCACTTAATGAGGTGGCAAGCTCTAGCGCGTTGGATGGATTGACCAGTCTCCAGATCCTGTGGCTCTCATTATTTCGCAGCTTTAATTCAATTTTTTATTTCATTTTGTTTTATTTTAATTGTTTGTTGATTCCAAAAATCATATTAATTCCAATTTTGATCCAAAATTTTTTTTTTAAATATTCTCATGATCCTTATGGAATTTGTGATTTTCTGGGATTAACAAAATACAATTTCATGCATTTTTCAATTTAATTTGATTTTTCTTATTTTTGTTAATTCTTTTAATTTTGCATATTTGACCATCTATTTTGTTGAATTTAGTTCTTCCAATTGGTGATGATTTTGGCTTTGATTTTTTAGTATGTGTTAGGGTAGACATTTATGTTCCCTTAGAATTTTTGGTGGATTTTTAGAACAACATTAGGTTCTGTTTTAGGTATTGAGATTAGGACCCTCCCAAACTTGTGAATTCCTATGACCTATCTCAATGTAGGATTTGTTTAGATAACTTAGAAGTTGATTTAGGCTTCAATCTTTTTGCATTAGGTTGTTCAAACATTTATGTTCCCCTAGGAATTTAATTAGATTTTTTCAACTTCATTTTCTATTTTAGTTGTATTTTACAATTGGCTTGTATTTGTGGATTCCTCTCTTGAGTGCTTTGGATTGTTTGGTTTGGTTGGTTGCTTTGGAGTGGGTTTAGTTTTGAGTTCTTTTTTTTGGAGCTTCTGGATTCATTGTAGATGCTTGGAATTGAAGATTGGAGCTTGGAGTTGAAGGCTTTTCCTCTTGTGGAGCTTTTGTTTAGGAGCTTAGGAAATTAGGGTTTTAGGAAGTGCCTTAGACCTAGTTTTGATTATTTCTTCCAAACATAGAGTGCATTGTTTGCCTCTATTCCATCCAATGACATAAAGTCCTCCTTGGGAAAATCCATCTCTCCTTAGGAGGGATGAATGGTATGCCCAAGTGAGTAGAACTTTGAGGATACCTTTCATTTGCAATGTTGAGTTCTTAGTGATTTCCTTTGGTTGTCATTAAGTTCCTGAACATTATAACTTGATCATGATGATTGATCCTCCTCTTGGAGTGTGCTTGTTGGAGCTTGAAGATTGATGAGGCTTGAAGATAGAAGCTTGCTTGAAGATGAAGTCTTGCTGTCAACTTTGATGTCTGTTGCTGTTTAGAACTTGTTGTTGCTGTTTGCTGTAGGAGTTAGTTGCTGCTGCTTGAGCTGCCTCCTCTGTGTCTTTTATTTTTCTCTGTATTGTCTGTTCACTTGTGTTGATTACCTATAGGTTTGAGGTGGAGCTTGTCTCCTCTTGCCTGTTGTCTTCTCCCTTGCCTCTCTTATATTGCTGCATTGCATACTGTTTACTGTTTACTGTTTACTATTTGTTTTCTTTTGCTGTTTATCCCCTAGGATCTCTGATTTCCTCTGTGCAAGAGGAAATTATGATAGACATTAGGTTTTGACCCATGCATGATAACATTAAGCTAGTTTCCCTTTCAACCATAGTTTTAGGGTGTCTCTTTTCTCATCTCAAAACAATTCAAAAAAACACAGTAATAAGGATAACGCGTGCTGTACGCTACGAGCCTTAAGCTATTTGAGAAAAGGTTGTTGGAGGGTCACTCTTCAGTAATCTGACTGCTTAGTATGGTACCCTTAGGGTGACATGCGACGTAGTCACTCTCAGATCACAAGTCTCTAGTATAGTACAAGTTGCAAACAGAATAAAAAAACAGTTCTTTCATAAAAAACTCAAATAAACATTAAAGCTCTGTTTTTATCCTCTTGGACCCTTAATCAGGAAAACCCTTTTTAGAAGGAGATAAAAACTGTCAGACAAGCTTGTGTCTTCCGTAGCCCGAACTACGTTTGCTATGATCTTTTATGCTGTATGAAAGTACGTAGGCATAGGATGCGATATCCTAGCGAGCAACCTTCCCCTCCTTTCCCGTAGGTAGGCGAACTACGTTGACTCTGATTTCTCGTTCCAGACGGGAATATGTAGGCATAAAGTGCGATACTTTGTCGAGTCATTTTCTTTTCTTTTTAACCCAGACCTGTAGAGTAGATAGAATAACACACTCTTAGATAGAAAACAAGCGTGGATCTCGTCGAGTACGACGGACGTGAGGGGTGCTAATACCTTCCCCTTGCGTAACCGACTCCCGAATCCAGGATTTGGTTGCGATGACCATTCCTTTCCCTCTTTGTGTTAGGTTTACTCTGAGCGTTTCCTTTCCCTCTTGTGGGATAGATAACGCACGGTGGCGACTCTTCTGTCATAGTCGGCGCCGATTTTCGCAGTAGCGACATGATGATGTTGAGGGAGAGGAGGATTATAATGATGATGGTTCTGAGGAGGAGGAGTCTGAGTCCGAAGAGGACTAAGTTGTTATCTTTTCAGTTTTAGTATTTTGTTTTATTTTTGGATATTCTGTTTTGATTTCAGTATTTCGGGTTGTACTTTTGGGGTGTTTAGTCCCCCACGCACACTATTTTTATTCTTTATGGTTAATGTTTTGTTTTAAATTATTATGTTTATTTTAAATTATTCTATTTAATAATTTTTGTGGTAGTTGGGTGTCAAAACCTTCTAGATTGGTTTCTCTCTAAAAGAAGTATCCAATGAAGGTGCATCCGAGCTTGGATGGCAATGATAAAAATAAACAAGCGAATACGGCTAAGGGACATGGTTACCTTCGGTTAGAACTTTAGAATGCATGAAGAACTTTATTCTTATTTTAATTGAATATTGTTGGAGAGTGAGATTGCACCCGCGGCTGTAAACGGGTAATCTCTTCAATCTTTATTCGAAGAGGAGTGATAGGGTGATTCATTCAGGATATCATTGTTGTTGATTGATACATGTTTTGCATTGCTTTAAGATTTTAGTTTTTGTGTATTGTGTTGTTCTAACCATTGAAGACTTGTATCTAGTTGAGTTGCTTGTGTTTGAGCCATTTGATCCAATTTCGGAAAAACCTTTTTCTTTAAGCAAATCCTCTTGTTCTTCGAGAGGCATACTTTGCTTGAGGGCAAGCAAGATTCTAGTTGGGGAGAGTTTTTAGATGCCCAATTGTGCTTATTTGAGCTATCAAATGTAGGCATCTTTCGCACCTTTTTGTCTAATTTCGATTCAAAACCGCCTTGCTTTTGGTGATATGTGATATGATGTGAAATGCTCTTGGTCCTTTTAATTTGTGCGTTATTGTGCAGTATTTGAGCATGAAAGAGAAAAATTTGAAGACACAAGAGAGTTGACAAAGGAATCAAGAAAGAACAAGAGCAAAAGCATGTTCGCTAGGCGAACATCTGGCGAGTGATGCAGTGAGTTGTTCGCTAGGCGAGCCCATAGCGAGCTGCTAGCGAACACTCCCAGACTTGGGCAGAATCAAAATGGCATTATTCGCTGGCAGCGAGGCAGGTGGAGAAGAATTCGCTAGGCGAGCACCTAGCGAGAAAATAGCGAAGCATTCCAGAATCTTTTCCTCAGCCCTCGCTAGCATGTTTGCTAGGCGAGTCTGTAGCGAATGTTCGCTGTTAGCTCGATAGGAGAATGAGGACGCGAGCGTGACAGGACAACAACTTTTTCTATATATAGCCCTATGTACTTTTTGAACATATACCATATTTTTTACTAGTTTTGCTGCATAAGAGATTTTGTGACCTAGAAACCCTCTCTCTCTTATTTTCTTCATTTCTAAACATTAATCTACAAAGAGAAGGTGGATTCTCATCCAAGTTGGATTCTTCGACTCGGATGTTCATCAACCTTCTTCCAAAACTTCTTTTGCAAGCTACCATGGAAATGAGTAGCTAAGTTCTTCATTTTGTCAAGGTTAGATGTAGGTGATCATTAAGCTTTGTAAGTATATGGATGATCTTCATTTGTAATTTCTTGGATGATGAATATATGGTGAAAACCTTGCTTTATCTATAACTTTTTGTGTTGGTGTATGATCGAAAGATATTTTCCAACTCTTGACCTAGGTTTTCATCCTTCTATTTTCTTAAGCTAGAAATAGTTTCGAATGTGGTTGATCATGAAAAATGTTAAACCTAAATGTTGTCATTTTGATAGATTGTGTGAGAAATCAACAATGAATCAAAATGGGAAAAATCACAATGTGAGTTAGAAATAATCACATTGGGAGGATGTTGTGAATGTGTTTATCATCTAAAGAAGTTTATGCTTATTGTTGATCGGACATATACAAGCAAAGTGATTACCGAACCCTAACTTTGAAAATCTTCATTAAATCGTACAATCAATCTTTTACCGCGATTCATTACCTTTTATGCAAAGATACCGTTACTAAAAACCAAACCCCTTTTGTTACTAAAAAGTTAAAAACTCGATAACTCTCGAACTGCGGCAATATCTCAAATTCCCTGTGGAGACGATAACAAAAACCCGACACTTAACCACTATCCACTCACAATCCTCAAGGAAATGTTTCAAATACTCAGTCAAGTAGCATGGGGTCTCAAAGTGCTCCATATCTAGTTTCTTCGATGGGAGGACAGACGCCACCACCAGTAGTTGTTGTCGCTACTGCGAAAATCGGCGCCGGCTGAACAAAAGAGTCGCCACCGTGCGTTATTTATCCCAATGGAGGGAAAGGAAACACTCAGAGTAAACCTACCGCAACCAAAACCTGGATTCGGGAGTCGGTTACGCAAGGGGAAGGTATTAGCACCCCTCACGTCCGTCGTACTCGACGGGATCCACGCTTGTTTTCTGGTACGGATTGTTATTTCTATCTAAACTAAAGGTTAAGGGTTAAAAAGAAAGAAAGGGACTCGGTAAAGTATCGCACTTTATGCCTACGTATTCCCGTCGGGAACGAGAAATCAGAGTCCACGTAGTTCGCCTACCTACGGGAAAGGAGGGGAAGGTTGCTCGCTAGGACATCGCATCCTATGCCTACGTACTTCCATACAGCATGGAAGACCAGAGCAAACGTAGTTCGGGCTACGCACGACACAAGCTGTTCAAGTGTCTTTTATGAAAAAAGTCTCACCTTAAACAAGGGTTTTATTATTGCGAAAAGGTTGATGTTTGTTCAAATCTTTTGACGGAAGAAATGAATTAATCTCTGTTATAACCTTTATTAGTGTTTTTCTGTTGTTTTGAAGGAAGAAGAGAGGACACTCTACAAATCCTAGGGTTGAAAAAAGAGGAATAAAATCTACCCTAATGTTATCATGCATGGGTTAAGACCTAATGTCTATCATGCTCCTCTCTTGCGCAGAGAGAAACAGAGATCCTAAGGGAATAGACGGAAACAGAAACAGCAGATATATACAATAAAGCAGTAAAATGCATGAATGCAACAATACAAGCGAGGCAAGGGAGTCCCACTCAACCTCGAACCTAGAAAACAATAGGCAAAAGTGAACGGAATTCACTTTCAACCCAACAGGTTAAACAACAAACAATACAGTCAGGGAAATTCACACAATACATCAAAATTAAAACAGCTAAAACTAAACAGCACAGCAGTCTTCATCAGCATCTGCACCCATCTTCAGGCTTCAAGCAAGCATCAGTCTTTGCTCTTCAATCTCCCAATGGCTTTTCTTCAAGTTCCACTCTCCAAGCTGAGGAGTCAATCATAAGAATAAACTGGGTGTTAAGCAATTAGTTGACCACCAAAGGTGGCAAACAGACCGCTAACAACACATGGAATATTTCTCTCAAGAGTTCTATCTCTTAGACATTGGCACCAAGCCTTCCAAAGGAAGGGGGTGAATGTCTGAGAGAGACTCTGCATCACAGAGAAGGATGGAGGCAGTCAAGACCTTCCATGTTTGAGAATCAAGTTTGCTACTCTAGGGCTCTGCCTAACTCCTAGATCCTAGAAACTTCAACAGCTGCTAGCAAGAGCTACTCCTCATCAACTCTGGAAGTTGGTCTTCATTCTCTGATCTTCAAATGGGCTTCATCATCTCAGTCTTCAGCTCAAACCCCAAGTCCCAAACAACCCAATACCCCACACAGACAAAATAATAACCCTAAAGAGGGCACACCACACAGCCAATCAAATATAAGCAATATACTAATAGCAATAGGGGAATCCTAATATTTTCTAAGGGATCTATTATCTACCCATAACCCCTATAGTCCCATACCCCAAAATCAAATCAAAATCCCTAAAAAGAAATGATTTATCTCACCTATGCTCACTTAAAACCCTAATTTTGATCACACTAATCACACCTAAACAAATCACCTCAAAATTAATCCTAAAATTATGAATTAAATCCTATATACAAGTTAAAGTCCTAAATGACATATCCTAAAAAGAATGTGTCCTAAATCTAAAGGGAACTATTAGAACTAAAATCAACAAAATTATGCACTAAACTAAACTCATTAAAAAGCCATTTACAAGAAAAATGCACAAAAAATATTAAAACAAAATAAAAGGCTATTTTTATTATTTGGTATTTTTCTTAACAGAATTATTGACCTACCACAAAAAGAACCAATTAAAAACAAGCTTTTTTCAATTTTATATGGATTTTTAAAGGTGCTAAAAACATAAAAGAAATAAAAATCACAAAAAAAAGAATTAAAATGGGGAGGGGGTGTCAGAAGCAACTTCACCCAGTTCATATTGCTCATTGGGCCATGAAGTAGGGGGCGCTTATAGCAAATGCATTAAGCCCAGTGCATCAGAAATCAATTGAAAAAAAATAAAAGAAAAAGATTAGATCCACGGTGCAAATAGCAACTAATTTAAGTTCATTTTCCATTGGGCTTTGGTTTGGGGGTGGGGATAGCATTCTGAATCCAGGCCCAGGGGTTACGTTTAAGTGAAACGCATCGTTTGATGCTTTGGTCAATTCCCTCCATTTCTCAGCTTTAAATCTGGACCGTTAGATGAGGTTGGAAGTCAATAATTCTGAAACGATCCAACGACTGAAACATCATCACCTACCTCTCGCTAGGGTTTCAGAACAAACCAGCCTCCATGCACACACCTTCAACTCGTTCGATCTCCCTCGATTGGCCATGAAAACCTAAACTATAAAGAGCAATCTTGCTCTATTCTTTCCCATAAACACGATGGTGCCCTTAGTTTGGATTGAAACCAACCCTAGAATGAAACCCGATGGCTATACTTTCATGGCATACCAACTGAACTCAGCAATGGAATCTCACAATTCTTCATTCTACTTGTCCTATCTTATTCATCATGCTACACTGATCTCAACAAGCTATTGTATGCTGATTAAAACTCATTACATAACCTAATCTCGATCTTGAAAGATTCATCACCATGTTATCAAACTCCATGAAACCTTCTCAATTTCTCTGAAAATGGTCATCTAACCTAACCTAACAATCTTACACTAATAATCTAATCTAACAACACCTAATTAGGGAGATAAAAGAGAATTCACCAACCTGCAATTCTTGTTGGAACAGATGAGAAATAGCTTGAATCAGCACTTGCAATCCCTTACCAATGGTCCTTAGATGATGCTATGGCTTCTGTTTGCAAAAAGTTGGAAGAAAGGTGCTTGGATTGTGAGATTCGAATCTGATAAGGATCTTTGCAATCTCAACCTTAGAGCTTCAATCCTCCATTGATGTACCTCTGAACTTGCTTGTATGCACTCACTAGATTCAATATATTGTGGATGAAGAAAAAGAATGAACAGAATTGGTGTAGATTGTAGATTTTCACACTTTCTTACAATGGAAGCAACAATGGAATTCTCCCTCTTCTCTCTCTCTATTTTCACCAACCTTTTGCACTAATGATTCACACTCATTATATAGATGATGGACAGATCTAGAAGTTTCTGGATACCTCTAGGATGATTCTAGAATGTGGTGGAAATTCATGGAAATTCTCATGTGATGACATATTGAACCATCTCATATCTCATGCATACACCCTTCTAAACTTGTGTTAAAATCTCTCCTCATGAGATATTGAGAGTGTATGTGTGAAAAAACAAGCTCCTTGCCTTGAAATTTACCTTGTGCCAAGTTTTCCATACTTGCCTTATTATGCAAGTAACAAAAATACAAAGCAAGTCCAAACTTTAACCCCTAACTCAAAAAAGTGGCTGAACCAATGTCTTCAAAATATTGTTTGGAATCAATTTGGTATATTGGATGACCCATTTTGGATTTGTAGATCTCTCAAACCATTTTCCAACTTGAACTTTTTCAAGTTATATGCCTTTTTTAAGTCATTTTCCACTAACTTTTATCAACTCTTGTTCTATGCATTTCCAAACTTCCATGACCTCTTTTCTAGACTTAAAATGGAATTTTGAGCAACTTTGATGTTGTGAAGTTTTTCATTTGAAGCTTCCTTGTATGAGTTTTAGGCATAGGCTAAGAATGACCTGTAATCCTCAAATGACCAAAATACCCTTTGCTTTCCAAGACCATAAGTAGAGTTACACAAATCATATGAAGGCATACCATACCTTTCTAGAAATATAAGACAATGAGGAACAACTCTCATGTTGGCTAGAAATCCATTGGAAATCTCTTTGAAGGTCAAAATTTGCTTGGAAGACAGACAACTTTTACAGACAAATTTTAGTGCCCTCAAATGACTTGTAACTTGCAAGAGCTATAACTTGAGTTCTATAAATCATCTTGATGACTTCCACCACTCAAATTAAAGCTATGGAGATACTCTACAAGTTTCATGTGGACCAGAAATTCATATGAAGCTTTCATCTTGAGTTACACTGCTTTGAAGTTTGACCTAAATCAGGGGATTTTACACTGAAACCCTAATTTGGTAACTCCACTTCTCTTTGACTCCTTCTGATTTTTCTTTGGCACAACACCATATCCATATCCATATAGCAAATAATGAATCCCACATTCTTCAAATGATCCTTGATGCCCTTCAAAACAAGTCTTTGACCTAGGATTGACCTAGATAAAACCCTAGTTGACTGACTTCAACTGAGGCTCTTGTAATCATTCCAATGACTTGGTTCTTCTTCAAAATGATAACATAGGCTCTTCATAACATCCATACACACCTCATGCTCTTGGCCCATAGCTCCCACACCCTCTGATGATCCCCAAACAACCTCAAGATAGGATAGAACTCAATGAGTGATTTGTCAACTCTTCAAAGCTCAAATTCTTCCCTGATGACCTGAGTAGTCTTGAATATGAATGAAACCCTTGGATATGCCTCTTGAGATAAGAATAGCACTTGATCCCCTGATTAAGATAGCTTGCTCATGCAATGCAGATGAATACACTATGTGCATGATGACAATGCAGATGACTATGCAATTGAAACATAAACCTAGGTTAGAAAAGGTTGGGCAAATTTTGGGGTGCAACAGCTGCCCCTATTCAAGCGACTTGGACCCGGCTGGATGAAGAGCGCGCAGCCTTCATACATTAGAGGTACGAGACGGTTGAATACGAAAGAACCCGGAAATTTGCCAACCGCAAAAATAAATTGCGAATACGACTACTGCTTGGGAAAACCCTGGGAACTGGCTTCTGTTGTCACAGCAACAACTAGCCATCCGTCTGTCAATCTGCTTTTGTAAAATAATCTGATATTGCCCGCAGACCACTCCATTCCGAAGAAATGAACATACACCAAACAACGAGAAATTGTTGATATCACTTATCGACCTCTGTTGATCTCACTTATCGACCTCTGTTGATCTCACTTATCAACCGAGCACACGCTAACCAGCGGGAGAATATTGACTTCAATTGTCATGTTGACTTCACTGATCAACCTTCCGTATGCTGAAGAAACGAGCAAACGCCTAACCAAGCGGGGCAATGTTCGAAGACATGAACAACCGACTCTGCGGGGAAGCGAGAAACTTAACTAAGCAACTCTGAGGGGACAACTCTGACGACTGCCGTCAAATACCTGCTGGGGAAATTGGGAACTTAACCAAATACCCTGACGAGAATAACCTTATTGAAAAATACGAGGAATTTAACCAAACAACTCCTGTAGCGAGTACCCTGCTGGGGACTGTGAGGGATTTAACCAAACAACTCATTGACGTAACATCCTGCTGGAGAACATAGCTCTGCTGGGGGAACTACGGGTAACGACCCAAAAATCTGCAGTACCGCCTTCTAATACTGATACCACAGCATCCTGAGAAAGACTCAGATGGGGGAGTACAAGTAACTTAACCAAGCGACTTGTCAAAGAATACTCTGCCGGGGACTACGAGGAACTTAACCAAGTATCTCGTTGAGGACCACCCCGTTGGGGATTACGCCTCTACTGGGGGTAACTGTGGGTAACCACCCAAAATCTGTATCATGCTATTTCCACAGCACTCTGAGAAAGGACTCGGCTGGAGAGAAAGAGAATTGCTTGACCAAGCAACTCTGCTAGGGGAATAGGACATGACGAACACGATCACTACATGTCGTACGCCATAAATCCACAAAACTGCAACAAACACGATCACTGCGTGTTTCGATACCGCAAACAAAACCACATAATGGGACGAACACGATCACTACGTGTTGCATTACAACCAAAATCACATCGATCATAAATCCAACCGGTTGAGATAAACACGATCACGGCGTGCCAGACGGAATAAACCCACATAGAAGAGGCGAACACGTTCACTGCGTACTTCAACCACCAATACGACGAACACGATCACTGCGTGTGCTGCAATAGGACGAATACGATCACTGCGCATCTCGACCAACAAACCCCCAAAATGATGTCAACACGATCACTGCGTGCCACGAAACCAACCCATGTAATAGGACGAATACGATTACTGCGTATGCCGACCAACAAAACCAACTGACACGATAGCCACGATCACTGCGCGCCCCGCATCACAAGTTCCCATGGTACTACCAACACGATCACCACGTGCCATACGAATACGATTACTGCGTATCTTGAATACGATCATTGCGTGTTCTGAACCACGATCCTCTTGACTGGAGAAAACACGATCACTGCGTGCTGGGTGTCTCAACTAACCCACCTAACTGGATGAATACGATCACTGCATACTCTAACCATACATAGGGTAAACACGATCACTGCGCGTCAATCTATAACCACCGTATGACGGACGAGTACGATCACTGCGCATATCGACCAACAACATCACATAATATGGTAAACACGATCACTGCGTGTCCTGCCCAACCAATAGAGTGAACACGATCACTGCGCGTCCTGCTCCAACACGAACACTGCGTGTCTTGCAAAACAATCTTCTTAGATCGGGACGAGTACGATCACTGCGCCATTCGACCACAAATACATATACCCAAATCAACACGATCACTGCGTGTCCTACAACATGAACCCCAGGGATGGTACAAATACGATCACTGCATACTTGGGTCACAAATTAACATCTCAAAATCAACACGATCGCTGCGTGCCTTACAATATGAACCCCGTAGATGGTGCAACATACGATCACTGCATACCTTGACCACAAAATCCACATCTTCCTGACTCACGATTTCTCTTATCGGCAGGGAACAAACATATCTGGAACTGAAGAGGCAACCACCTGGCTTATGTTTCAAAATACACGTTTGAGAATGATGTAATGCTTCCACACTGCATGCAAATGCTCATGATGCATGCTTATGCGAAGAGTTGCTTCAACAAAATAAATGCCGAAGACACACTGGGTCCGCTGGGGATGACCGGAATACTACCGACACGCTTCCAACAAAATAAAGGTTGGAAAGATGAACTAACTCCGCTGGGGATAACCATCCTGCTGGGAAGTAGCTCACGAACTCAAAACTCCAAAATCTGTTGAGGACGATTCTCCTGGCGAGGAAGAGCGACTTGCTGGGGAAAGAAAGGACAATAGTGCTCATGAAAACTCCTTTCAGCAGCTCCGACCACCTGGTCACACTCTGTGGGGAACCTTTCCTGCTATCACTGAGCTGGGGAAATCATCCCGCTATCACTGAGCTGGGGATTGAACTACACATTCTGATTTACACTGCACAAAAACTCTCTGGGAAGTTAATCACATTTGTCTTGACCTTCACTGGGGAGGACTCTGCTCTGCTTGATAAGCTACTTCTGAACTGAAGATACATTGATCTTTTCCTTTGACGCAATCTCCGCTCTCCTGGGGAGACAACACTCAATTTTGCCTGGGGCGACTTCACTGGGGAAGACACAACGTCCATCCTCTGGCGAGGGTACCAACCTGCCATGGACTCTGGCGGGGAACTTTGCAAACTTTTGAATACCTGCAAAAGTCAACAAGCAAACACAAGGCAATCTATGCAAAAAAGAAACATCTTGGTAGTCACCCACGACAACCATTCAGGTAATTTCTGGTTTTAATCAATCATCGGCTGAGGCCCGCCTGTTTACACGCATGTAAGTTTATCAAAAACATCGGCGCTTTTTTACAAATAAAACTGTAAAAAATTAAAAACCAAAGTCACACACTACACTAAATACAACACTTTATTGATAACGGCCTGAGAATAGGCAAGATTTGTACATCAGATGCAACTCCTGAAAAGAGGTAGTCACACATACACAAAATGCAGAAGTATACAAATATACAGAATAGAATTTGTACACATGTCGGCAACGTGTTACAGACGAACACCATGAACCGATCCTCCTATGACTCTTCGGACTCTGACGCTTTCCCGATCTTTGTCTTCGGCAGAGATTGCTTTGGATAATTGACCCCCAGATGATCCCAGAACCGCTAAAAATCAAACTTGGACCGCAGTCATTTGCTTCTTAAATCCCTAACTTTTGCGTGAATCGCCCTTTGCGGGTTTTCGATTCACCGGGATACCCCTTTTTGCCGAAGCCGCCCAGTGTAGGTTTTCGACTTCGCGGGTGTACATTTTTTCGTTATATCCCTAACTTTTGCCCGAACCTCTTTATTCTGTTTTTTGGTTCGCCAGGATGCCCCATTTTTGCCTGAACTCTCTTTTTACTGTCCAGCGGGTCAATTTTAAGCAAAGTATTTTTTAACTGCGTCCGAGTTCACGGGGGACGAAAAGTCTTCACCGTCCATGGTGGATAACAATAAGGCTCCTCCGGAGAAGACCTTTCTCACGACGTATGGACCTTCGTAATTGGGAGTCCATTTGCCCCTGTGATCCGATTGCGGTGGGAGAATCTTCTTCAGCACAAGATCACACGTCTGAAAGCTTCGAGGTCGAATCTTTTTGTCGAACGCTTTCTTCATCCGACTCTGATACAGCCTACCATGTGCAATGGATGCCAGCCTTTTCTCATCTATCAAGCTCAGCTGATTCAATCTACTTCTCACCCATTCTGCCTCGTCCAGCTTAACATCAAGTAAAACCCTCAAAGATGGTATCTCGACCTCCAATGGCAGGACAACCTCCATGCCATATACTAGTGAGAACGGTGTTGCCCTGGTTGATGTACGCACTGTAGTACGATAACCGTGCAAAGCGAATGGCAGCATCTCATGCCAATCCTTATACGTTACCACCATCTTCTGAACAATTTTCTTTATGTTCTTGTTGGCCGCTTCAACAGCGCCATTCATTTTGGGTCTGTAGGGAGATGAATTATGATGCTCGATCTTGAAATCCCGACACAGATCTTTCATCATCTTGTTGTTCAAATTTGAACCATTATCAGTAATGATTCGCTCAGGAATACCGTATCTGCAGATTATATCTTTCTTGATAAATCTGGCCACCACCTGCTTCGTCACATTGGCGTAAGATGCTGCTTCCACCCACTTGGTGAAGTAATCGATCGCAACCAGAATGAAGCGATGCCCATTAGAAGCAGTAGGCTCAATCTTACCAATCATATCGATTCCCCACATGGAGAAAGGCCATGGGGATGCCATAACGTTCAGTGGACTGGGCGGCACATGGATCTTATCTGCATAGATCTGGCACTTGTGACACCGCTTGGCAAATTTGAAACAGTCAGTTTCCATCGTCAACCAATAATACCCCGCCCGCAACAACTTTCGAGTCATAGCATGCCCACCAGCATGTGTACCAAAAGTTCCTTCATGGACCTCTTCCATGAGTAACTTGGCTTCCTTCTCATCTACACACCGGAGGAGTACCAAATCGTGGTTCCTTCTATACAAAACGCCGTCGGGATTCAGATAAAAGTTGTCTGCTAATCTCCTTAGAGTCTTCCGATCACGACTGGATGCCCCAGCTGGATATTCCTTATTCTTCAGGAAATTCTGTATGTCGAAATACCAAGGTTTACCGTCAGATGCTTCATCAATTGCAAACACAAAGGCCGACCTATCAAGGCGAGAGATGACAATGCTGGGAGCCTCATTCCAGCGGTTGACTTTATACATCGAGGATAACGTTGCAAGGGCGTCTGCCATTTGATTCTCCGCCCGAGGTACATGATGGAACTCCACCCTATCAAAGAAAGGTAGCAACCTTCTCGCATAATTCATGTACGGCACCAGATTAGGTTGGCGCGTCTCCCACTCTCCCTTAATCTGATTCACAACCAATGCTGAATCCCCATATACATCCAAATTCTTAATCCTCATATCGATAGCCTCCTCTAACCCCATAATGCAAGCTTCATACTCGGCTTCATTATTCGTCACTGAAAAAGTCAATCTGGCTGTGAATGGGATGTGCGACCCGTGGGGAGTTATAATGATTGCCCCGATCCCACTACCGTACGAATTGACAGCCCCATCAAAAATCAATTGCCACTGGGAACTCCGCTCAGGACCTTCACCAGGCAACGACTCATCACAATCTTTAGCCTTCAAGTACATTATGTCCTCATCAGGAAACTCAAACTTCATCGGCTGATAATCCTCAATTGGCTGTTCGGCGAGATATTCAGACAGAACACTTCCCTTAATGGCCTTCTGGGAGACATACTGGATATCGTATTCTGTCAGTACCATCTGCCATCTAGCAATCCTTCCAGAGAGCGCTTGCTTCTCAAACACATATTTAATCGGATCCATCTTCGATATCAGCATGGTTGTATGGTTCAGCATATACTGTCTTAGACGTTTGGCAGCCCACGCCAATGCACAACACGTCTTTTCGAGCATAGAGTATCGAGATTCACAATTTGTGAACTTTTTACTCAAGTAGTAAATTGCGTGCTCTTTCCTTCCTGTCTCGTCATGTTGACCGAGAACACAACCCATACTGTTCTCCAGAACCGTCAGATACATAATCAGTGGTCGTCCCGCTACTGGGGGTATCAACACCGGAGGTTCCTGCAAGTATTCTTTTATCTTTTCAAATGCCCTTTGGCAATTGTCGTTCCAGACCACCGCTTGATCTTTCTTTAACAGCTTGAATAATGGTTCACACGTGGTCGTTAGGTGAGAGATGAACCTAGCAATGTAGTTTAACCTCCCTAAGAATCCACGAACTTCTTTTTCGGTTCTCGGTGCTGACATCTCTTGTATTGCTTTTATTTTTGCAGGATCGACCTCGATTCCTTTCTTGCTCACAATGAACCCCAGTAGCTTCCCTGATCTCACTCCGAAAGTACATTTGTTAGGATTCAGCCTCAGCCTAAACTTCCTCAGCCTCTTGAACAACTTCAGCAGATTAACCAGATGTTCTTCCTCTGTTCGAGACTTGGCAATCATGTCATCGACATACACCTCAATCTCTCTGTGCATCATGTCATGAAAAAGCGTTGTCATGGCCCGCTGGTACGTTGCCCCAACATTTTTCAAACCAAAGGGCATCACCTTATAACAGAAGGTTCCCCACGGGGTGATAAAGGTCGTTTTTTCCATATCCTCCAGAGCCATTTTGATCTGGTTGTACCCCGAAAAGCCATCCATGAAAGAAAACACTGAAAACTGAGCCGTGTTGTCAACTAACACGTCAATATGCGGTAGCGGGAAATCATCTTTCGGGCTCGCTTTGTTTAGATCCCTATAATCAACACACATTCGAACCTTGCCATCTTTCTTTGGCACAGGCACGATATTAGCGACCCAAGTGGGATAAGTGGTAACAGCCAGGAACCCAGCATCCCATTGCTTCTGCACTTCTTCCTTTATCTTTACAGCCATGTCAGGACGAGTCCTGCGGAGTTTCTGCTTTACAGGCGGGCAATCTTCCTTCAACGGCAGACGATGAACAACCATATCAGTATCCAAACCTGGCATGTCCTCGTAGGACCAAGCAAATATATCACTGTATTCACGCAGCATCTTGATAAGCTCTTGCTTGACGTCAACTTGCAACGCGGCCCCTACACGGATATTCCTGACGCATTCTTCCGATCCCAAGTTGACAATCTCAATCTCTTCCTGGTGAGGCAGAATGACTCTTTCCTCTTGCTTCAATAACCGACTAAGCTCTTCTGGTAAGTCACTATCCTCCACAATCTCCTCCTCGGCTTGGAAGATCGGATGCTCGAAGTCTAAACGAGTCATAGGAAGTTTTTGGTCGGTGTCATCTGAAAATTCATGAATCCTGCGAGGGAAACGGTTAAGTGCTTCAAAAATGATGTACAAGCAAAATGCATAACCACACTGCCATTTTATTGAAAAATTAAAAAAAAAACAGAAAGAAAAGGATCACAACATTTGAATGTAAAAACGCCGTCATTTATTACTCATGCAAACATACAGGTAAACAGTTAGGCCCTAAGACAAGATCAACGATGCCCCGGGCAAGGCATGTGATCATACAATGATTGAAAAAACAATGCATTACTGTTTGGTGACTTGGATGACGTCCTGGATGGACCAGTTGCATAGGCTTTGCCCCGGCGTGCTGGGTCGAATCCATGCGTCCATGTCGCAATCGCTATCCACTTCCTCCGTATCAGACACGGCATTAATCCTTTCGAATCTAACTCCTCCGGGCGTGAACACGACAGGTCCCTTGTACTTAGGCGCACTCTGCGAGGTAGATGGGCGGTACCCCAAGCCATACTTATCCTACTTCAACGGGATGTCCAGAACCTGCCCCCACTTCTGAGTCTCTCCTGCTTGTACCAATGCCTTGGCTTCTTTATATAAGGAGACGACCACCTCTTGCCCTTCACTCTTCGATGGAGCTTCTTCTTTAACCTTCACCTCCTCGAACGCCTGACACAGCATTTCATGAATCTCTCCATCTACCTCCACGTACTTGAAGGAAGACAAATGACTGACTAAGATGTCCTCTTCGCCACACACCGTCACAATACTCCCCTCAATCATATACTTCAGCTTCTGATGGAGCGTCGAAGTTACTGCCCCAGCGGCATGAATCCAAGGTCTCCCGATCAAACAGCTATATGCAGGCTGTATGTCCATGATGTAGAACACTGTATCAAACACCTCCGGTCCTACCTGAATGGGTAACGTTATTGACCCGAATACTGACCTCCTTGTCCCGTCAAAAGCCCTCACTACCAGCTCACTAGGTGTGCACAACAACCCCCGAGTATCCAATTTCAGCAGGGCTTTCTTTGGTAACACATTCAACGAGGACCCAGTGTCTACCAGCACATGGGATAACACAGTGCCCCGACATTCGATAGAGATGTGCAAAGCATTATTATGATCACGCCCTCGAGGTGTTAAGTCAAAATCCGTGAATCCCAGCCCATGCCCAGCGTTAACATGTGCCATAACTCCCTCCAGCTGATTAACTGAAATCTCTTGCGGCACGAAGGATGTCTCAAGTACCTTCAACAGGGCATTTCTATGCGCTTCAGAGCACAACAGCAGCGATAATATGGAGATCTTTGACGGGGTCTGCTGCAGGTGATCTACAATCTTGTAATCACTTTTGCAGATTAACCTCATGAATTCTTCCACATCTTTGGTTATCGGCTCTTTCTCTTTACTCCCCGAAGATTCTCCCTCAACAACTTTGTTCTTACCTTTGGCAAGCCTCTCTGCTTCAACCTCAGGTGAAGTGAAAATTCTCCCACTCCGGGTTATACCACCCGCTCCCACTATGTTATCCACGGATCCCGCTGGCGGATCATTCAAGTCAATCTTTTCCCCATTGCAATACACCTCAGCACCATAACACCACGGAACTGCTTTTGTGCTTTCATAAGGGATTGGCTTAGCCTTGGTAATAGTAATGGTCGGCCTTTTTGATGATGCCGAAATCGTCACTGATTTGAACGGAATAGTGATCGTAGCAATCTCCCTATGCTTTTCACCCGATTCTGACAGACTTCTCTCGCCCCACAGCCCTGTCAAACTGCAAAGTTCCTTCATCAATCAAACGTTGAACTCCCCTCTTCAACTTCTCACAGCCCCCAGGTTGAACCAAACAGTCAACACACTCCTCGCCGCAACCGGGATAGACACCTCCTTCCAACAAACTATGCTTTACGTAACTCAAAGGGGTTTTCAGCTTGCTCACTTCTGAAACCAAGTTCAACTCATCACCTACCATGATTGCATTGGCCCCAGCCCCACCATGCTTGGGCATTGGCTGCTGCGTGATATTGGGACCTTCCTTCCCGAAGTTAATAGCCGTACTATCAAGCAAATCCTGTACTTTATGCTTGAAAGCTAGGCAATTTTCAATATTGTGCCCTGGTGCACCCGAATGGAAGTCACAGTGCTCAGTAACATCATATCCGACTGGCGGCTGGCCAGTTGGTGGTGCTAAGGTCCTCTTCTCGACTAGCTACAATTTCAACAAAGTTTGAAGGAGTTCTGCATATGATACCGGCGGTACCTCGAATACTCTCCTCGGTCGTGGGTTCTGAAGTCTGCGCTGGTTATTATTAGGCTGCTGCTGAGCCTGCTGCGGTGGTTGTTGTTGTCTCTGCTGCTGAGAAGGTCCTGGAATGGTTACACTTGCAACCTGCGACTGCTGACGCCAGTTCTGACCCTTATTCCTTCGTCGAGCATTGTATACAGCGTTGTATCACCCTGCCTTTTACCACCAAACGTCTTCTTATTACCCCCTGCGGAACTGGACTCACCCGCTTGGATTTTACCAATCTTCACCCCGTTTTCAATGCGCTCCCCCATCAAAATCAACTCAGAGAAAGTACTCATCGAAAAATTGAGCAAGCGGTCATAGTACATTCCAGAAAAAGTTCCTATGAACATATCCATCATTTCGCGCTCCACCATAGGAGGGTGCACCCTAGCAGCCAAATCTCGCCATCTCTGGGCGTATTCTTTAAAGCTCTCGCTAGACTTTTGAGACATGCTCTGCAACTGGACTCGGTTAGGGGCGAGATCACTATTATACTGATAATGTCGAACAAAAGCCTCTTCCAGCTCTTTCCAACTCCTGATCTGAGTAGGCTCCAAGCTCATGTACCACTCCAGCGATGGCCCTGACAGGCTATCCTGGAAGAAGTGCATTAGCATCTTTTCATCCTCAGAATACGCAGACATGCGCCTGTAAAACGCGCGTACATGCACCCTAGGGCATGTATCCCCTTTGTACTTATCAAATGACGGCGCTTTGAATTTCAGAGGTACCCTCAACCCTGGGACTAACCCCATATTTGACATATCCAGCCCGAGAGCATTCTGGCTGGCCAACCCGTTCACTTTCTCTTCCAGCAATCTCATCCGATGGTTGTCATCCCTAGCCCTTTCATGACCCTCGTTCTGACCAGAGAACACATCTTCTTGGCGATCCTCCCAGCGAGGTACTGCATCATATCCAACATAATCTGCATCACGGCCCGGACCCGTTTGGAAGTGCCTGGGGTCATACCTCAGATTACCCATCTCTTGAGCGTTGTATGCGCCAGTCCCATATCCAAGATTACCATAGCCACCAAACCCAGCCTTGGCGCCAGCCATGCTGCCATATCCCATATTCACACCATTGAAGCCCTAGTTACCATTAATACCATTCATTCCGACATTCTCAACGCCCCCATTGAAACCCTGGTTGACATTACCCACAAATACCCCAGCAGTATCTGCATTGACATTCATATTACCGGTGTTCCCACCTCCACCTATAGGACCAGTTTCTCCAACATTCAAACCGGTTACGGGAATAGCATCAGCACTTTGACGATTCTCAACTCGGGGAGAAGCAGCAATGTTTTCACCATGCGGTGTCCCGTTGTTTTCAGCCCGTGCGACTATCGGTTGAACCAGATTCTGCAGCTGCTCTTGTCCTTTGGCGATAGTCTCCATGGTTTGCATGAGCAGGGCCATCCTGTCACGCATCTCTTGCATTTCACTCTGCACGTTGTCCATGATCTTCTTCTGGTTAATCCTTGTAGAGTAACGGTAGACCCGCTTTTCTGCAATCCTGAAAATACCTGAAAATTGGCGCAGGGGATAAGATACATGGATCACAAACCTGTAATGCAAATATGAGTATGTATGCAAAATGCAATGTGTGTCTGTGCATTAGGGATTATCATTCCCCGATTCTAGTGTGAATGTGCCAGTGCAGTGACAGTGCTAGCAATACGGTGATTGGAGCCGAATCAAAGAAAACCTCGTATATTGCAGAGAAATCCAAGAATATAATATCACTGAATGTACAATAAGACGGCATGACCTCAACCAACAATCCTGGTGATGGTCAGCACAAATGCAAATAAAGCATACAAGTTAATACATGAAATGATCAGGTACTCCCATAAGCCCGATACTCTTCTATTAACTTCTTGGTCTCTGGATGACCTGGTCGGGTAAGCAGACCCTCGACAAGCTGATTTCTTCGTTTGAGCACACGGCGCACGTCACCAGCGGTTTCCTCCCATGCCCCTTCTCCGAAGCGATCCTCTAGCTTCCGCTTCTGAGATACAGCTTTGTTCCTGCCTTCGATGGCCTTATTCAATGCTTTCTGGAGACTATATCTGGCCATTACCTCCTCTTCATGCTTCTCAATGCTAGCCTTCAACTGCTCTTCGAGGTCAGAAATTTGCTGCTTCAACTTATCTTCCCTCTTCTTGTTGTTGGTTAGCGTAGCATTCCATGTCTTATTACAAGAAGCGATTTCTCGGTGAGCGGCGTCGAGTGCTTTCTTTTTTGACTCCAACATGTCATGAGAGCTTCTGAACTCTTGACCCAGACGTTCGCGCTTCTTTTTCTCCTCAGTCAACTCAGCACCTAGCCTGTTTACTAGTTCGATCTGCTGTTGGAAAGAACGTACAGCCTTATTCTTCTCACTACGCATCTGAGCTAGCTCTTTTTCTAACTCTTCATTAATCTTCCTCAAGGCTTCCTTTTCTTTCACAACCTGCTCGTAGACCTCCATAGTGACAGTGGTTGGCTCCTCCACCGGAATATGAACAGGGACCGGCGCAGCTGGAAATGGCATCAAAAACTGTCTGGCTCTCTCTTGGATCCAAACTTTGTAGGGTGCATAAGCCTGACAATTATTCTTCCCCAACAGTGGTTTCCCCTTTCTGTTAATACGCATCCAAGCATGCCGAAGCTTGGCTAGCAACTCTCCATTCAAATCACCGGTGAAGTACAGAGATTCCTGTACTTCTTCCTCCCGAGGTGGGTTCTTCAGCGCATACCCAAACTGGCGGACGAACAGGGATGGGTTGTGGTTGATACACCCTTTTCTCCCTATCAACAGAACATTAGGATACCCAGAACAACTGAAAATAAGCTCAGACCCCAGCAAGTCTCGGTCAAACCACTCGATGTCTTTAGAAGATAGCCTCATCATACGCTCTGGCCAATCAGCTGTAGTTGCACTATCCACAAAAGGTCCCTTCAGGGGAAGATGGCTCTTGAACCACATGTACAGCAAAGGCACGCAACAAGAGACGTTCTTGCCTATCCTGTTCTCATTTCTGTAGTGCATCGAATGGTAGAAGTCCCCGATCAGTGTGGGTACCGGGTTGCCAGAAGCAAACAGATGAAATGCATCCATGTCCACGAAGTTTGGGAAATTGGGAAACAGCACTATCCCATAAATGCATAGAGCCAAAACAGCGTTAAAGACCACCCAACACCCATTCTTGGCGTACTCTTGAGCCTTACCAACCAGAAACTGGAGAGAGAAACCTGGAACCCCTCGCCAAGAAGTCATCAACAACTCAGATGCATTCATGTGCAAGGCTTTAGCTAAATCCTCCAGCTTGGGCTCAGCGGCGGAGTGAATAAAAGGGACTGCATTCTGTACCGGCAGCTCAGTAAACTCTACATACTCTTCCATAGTGGGCCCCAAAATGAAGTCAGCAAATGTGAAACACCTCAAAGCCGGGTCATAGAATTGCATCAGCGTGTACAGCCCATTCAATTCATCATCAGTGGATTTGCGAACCAAACTCAACAGCCGTCCGTAACTCTGCCTGAAGCTTCTACGGACATCCTCATCTGCAAGAGAAATCAGACCTAGGAGGGGAGTAATATCAGGAATAGGTAGCTTGTACGCAACTGTCATCCTCAAACCAGCCATGATTGATACTCAGAAGTCCAGACACTAGAACCAGGGAATATGCAAATGCACCTGCAACACAGACACACGTTAATGGGATGCAATGATAATGATTATGCAAACAATGCAATGCAAGCAACATGCAACAGGGACCAAGTGCCATAGCGGAGAAGCCTGAACCATATCAGAAGTCTCAGATAGACCCTCTGGAATTCCTCAAACCCTGGTCTCTGATAGACCAAAAATAGAGCTCCAACACTGGTCTCTGATAGACCTCATACCATAACTCTGACTGGTCTCTGATAGACCTCATACCATAACTCTGACTGGTCTCTGATAGACCTCACAACTATCTATAAATACCCAGGATCTATGATCAAGAAATAACCGGTATCCGAAGGTCTAGTTACCTGCGTAACCCCAAACCCTCTCACAGGTGGATGTCCTAGTAACTGACAAAGGTATGGCATCCTATGCGGTCGTCGGCGTCACAGACTTTCAGGGTTGATGATACGATTCCCAGAAGGAGTGGCATCATCAAATCCTGAAGAGGCCTCACTTAGCCGACTTCCAAATGATCGGTCCCCAGAGTCGACAATCCAACTAACCAGCAACCCGAGCCACCCAAAGGGCAAGACAAGAGGCCAACCAGCAGAACCTCGTCTGAGTGTAGATTTCGTGGGACACTAGGACATGCAAAGCACGTGCGCACCCACTAATCTCTACTCTAAGCCTAGGTGCACTCAATCCCAGGTCCGGCTTATCTCTCAATCATAGAACCCCCATCAAACCCACAATACAGCAATAATAATGATAATAAAATGCTGAAAGTAAAATACAGAAATATAAATCTATACAAAATCCTCGACGGGAAGACAAGCGCTAGGATCGACTCTCTAAAGGGACGTTGGCTCCCAAATGCATAAGGAACTATCGCAGTCCTTAGCAGCCAGGGGACATTGGATCCCCAGCAGAGTCGCCAGCTGTCGCTACTGCGAAAATCGGCGCCGGCTGAACAGAAGAGTCGCCACCGTGCGTTATTTATCCCAATGGAGGGAAAGGAAATGCTCAGAGTAAACCTACCGCAAAGACGGGAAAGGAATGGTCATCGCAACCAAAACCTGGATTCGGGAGTCGGTTACGCAAGGGGAAGGTATTAGCACCCCTCACGTCCGTCGTACTCGACGGGATCCACGCTTGTTTTCTGGTACGGATTGTTATTTCTATCTAAACTAAAGGTTAAGGGTTAAAAAGAAAGAAAGGGACTCGGTAAAGTATCGCACTTTATGCCTACGTATTCCCGTCGGGAACGAGAAATCAGAGTCCACGTAGTTCGCCTACCTACGGGAAAGGAGGGGAAGGTTGCTCGCTAGGATATCGCATCCTATGCCTACGTACTTCCATACAGCATGGAAGACCAGAGCAAACGTAGTTCGGGCTACGCACGACACAAGCTGTTCAAGTGTCTTTTATGAAAAAAATCTCACCTTAAACAAGGGTTTTATTATTGCGAAAAGGTTGATGTTTGTTCAAATCTTTTGACGGAAGAAATGAATTAATCTCTGTTATAACCTTTATTAGTGTTTTTCTGTTGTTTTGAAGGAAGAAGAGAGGACACTCTACAAATCCTAGGGTTGAAAAAAGAGGAATAAAATCTACCCTAATGTTATCATGCATGGGTTAAGACCTAATGTCTATCATGCTCCTCTCTTGCGCAGAGAGAAACAGAGATCCTAAGGGAATAGACGGAAACAGAAACAGCAGATATATACAATAAAGCAGTAAAATGCATGAATGCAACAATACAAGCGAGGCAAGGGAGTCCCACTCAACCTCGAACCTAGAAAACAATAGGCAAAAGTGAACGGAATTCACTTTCAACCCAACAGGTTAAACAGCAAACAATACAGTCAGGGAAATTCACACAATACATCAAAATTAAAACAGCTAAAACTAAACAGCACAACAGTCTTCATCAGCATCTGCACCCATCTTCAGGCTTCAAGCAAGCATCAGTCTTTGATCTTCAATCTCCCAATGGCTTTTCTTCAAGTTCCACTCTCCAAGCTGAGGAGTCAATCACAAGAATAAACTGGGTGTTAAGCAATTAGTTGACCACCAAAGGTGGCAAACAGACCACTAACAACATATGGAATATTTCTCTCAAGAGTTCTATCTCTTAGACATTGGCACCAAGCCTTCCAAAGGAAGGGGGTGAATGTCTTAGAGAGACTCTGCATCACAGAGAAGGATGGAGGCAGTCAAGACCTTCCATGTTTGAGAATCAAGTTTGCTACTCTAGGGCTCTGCCTAACTCCTAGATCCTAGAAACTTCAACAGCTGCTAGCAAGAGCTACTCCTCATCAACTCTGGAAGTTGGTCTTCATTCTCTGATCTTCAAATGGGCTTCATCATCTCAGTCTTCAGCTCAAACCCCAAGTCCCAAACAACCCAATACCCCACACAGACAAAATAATAACCCTAAAGAGGGCACACCACACAGCCAATCAAATATAAGCAATATACTAATAGCAATAGGGGAATCCTAATATTTTCTAAGGGATCTATTATCTACCCATAACCCCTATAGTCCCATACCCCAAAATCAAATCAAAATCCCTAAAAAGAAATGATTTATCTCACCTATGCTCACTTAAAACCCTAATTTTGATCACACTAATCACACCTAAACAAATCACCTCAAAATTAATCCTAAAATTATGAATTAAATCCTATATACAAGTTAAAGTCCTAAATGACATATCCTAAAAAGAATGGGTCCTAAATCTAAAGGGAACTATTAGAACTAAAATCAACAAAATTATGCACTAAACTAAACTCATTAAAAAGCCATTTACAAGAAAAATGCACAAAAAATATTAAAACAAAATAAAAGGCTATTTTTATTATTTGGTATTTTTCTTAACAGAATTATTGACCTACCACAAAAAGAACCAATTAAAAACAAGCTTTTTTCAATTTTATATGGATTTTTAAAGGTGCTAAAAACATAAAAGAAATAAAAATCACAAAAAAAGAATTAAAATGGGGAGGGGGTGTCAGAAGCAACTTCGCCCAGTTCATATTGCTCATTGGGCCATGAAGTAGGGGGCGCTTATAGCAAATGCATTAAGCCCAGTGCATCAGAAATCAATTGAAAAAAAATAAAAGAAAAAGATTAGATCCACGGTGCAAATAGCAACTAATTTAAGTTCATTTTCCATTGGGCTTTGGTTTGGGGGTGGGGATAGCATTCTGAATCCAGGCCCAGGGGTTACGTTTAAGTGAAACGCATCGTTTGATGCTTTGGTTAATTCCCTCCGTTTCTCAGCTTTAAATCTGGACCGTTAGATGAGGTTGGAAGTCAATAATTCTGAAACGATCCAACGACTGAAACATCATCACCTACCTCTCGCTAGGGTTTCAGAACAAACCAGCCTCCATGCACACACCTTCAACTCGTTCGATCTCCCTCGATTGTCCATGAAAACCTAAACTATAAAGAGCAATCTTGCTCTATTCTTTCCCATAAACACGATGGTGCCCTTAGTTTGGATTGAAACCAACCCTAGAATGAAACCCGATGGCTATACTTTCATGGCATACCAACTGAACTCAGCAATGGAATCTCACAATTCTTCATTCTACTTGTCCTATCTTATTCATCATGCTACACTGATCTCAACAAGCTATTGTATGCTGATTAAAACTCATTACATAACCTAATCTCGATCTTGAAAGATTCATCACCATGTTATCAAACTCCATGAAACCTTCTCAATTTCTCTGAAAATGGTCATCTAACCTAACCTAACAATCTTACACTAATAATCTAATCTAACAACACCTAATTAGGGAGATAAAAGAGAATTCACCAACCTGCAATTCTTGTTGGAACAGATGAGAAATAGCTTGAATCAGCACTTGCAATCCCTCACCAATGGTCCTTAGATGATGCTATGGCTTCTGTTTGCAAAAAGTTGGAAGAAAGGTGCTTGGATTGTGAGATTCGAATCTGATAAGGATCTTTGCAATCTCAACCTTAGAGCTTCAATCCTCCATTGATGTACCTCTGAACTTGCTTGTATGCACTCACTAGATTCAATATATTGTGGATGAAGAAAAAGAATGAACAGAATTGGTGTAGATTGTAGATTTTCACACTTTCTTACAATGGAAGCAACAATGGAATTTTCCCTCTTCTCTCTCTCTTTTCACCAACCTTTTGCACTAATGATTCACACTCATTATATAGATAATGATGGACAGATCTAGAAGTTTCTGGATACCTCTAGGATGATTCTAGAATATGGTGGAAATTCATGGAAATTCTCATGTGATGACATATTGAACCATCTCATATCTCATGCATACACCCTTCTAAACTTGTGTTAAAATCTCTCCTCATGAGATATTGAGAGTGTATGTGTGAAAAAACAAGCTCCTTGCCTTGAAATTTACCTTGTGCCAAGTTTTCCATACTTGCCTTATTATGCAAGTAACAAAAATACAAAGCAAGTCCAAAATTTAACCCCTAACTCAAAAAAGTGGCTGAACCAATGTCTTCAAAATATTGTTTGGAATCAATTTGGTATATTGGATGACCCATTTTGGATTTGTAGATCTCTCAAACCATTTTCCAACTTGAACTTTTTCAAGTTATATGCCTTTTTTAAGTCATTTTCCACTAACTTTTATCAAGTCTTGTTCTATGCATTTCCAAACTTCCATGACCTCTTTTATAGACTTAAAATGGCATTTTGAGCAACTTTGATGTTGTGAAGTTTTTCATTTGAAGCTTCCTTGTATGATTTTTAGGCATAGGCTAAGAATGACCTGTAATCCTCAAATGACCAAAATACCCTTTGCTTGCTAAGACCATAAGTAGAGTTCCACAAATCATATGAAGGCATACCATACCTTTCTAGAAATCTAAGACAATGAGGAACAACTCTCATGTTGGACATAAATCCATTGGAAATCTCCTTGAAGGTCAAAAGTTGCTTGGAAGACAGACAACTTTTACAGACAAATTTCAGTGCCCTCAGATGACCTGTAACTTGCAAGAGCTATAACTTGAGTTCTATAAATCATCTTGATGACTTCCACCACTCAAATTAAAGATATGGAGATACTATACAAGTTTCTTGTGGACCAGAAATTCATATGAAGCTTGCATCTTGAGTTACACTGCTTTGAAGTTTGACCTAAATCAGGGGATTTTACACTGAAACCCTAATTTGGTAACTCCACTTCTCTTTGACTCCTTCTGATTTTTCTTTGGCACAACACCATATCCATATCCATATAGCAAATAATGAATCCCACATTCTTCAAATGATCCTTGATGCCCTTCAAAACAAGTCTTTAACCTAGGATTGACCTAGATAAAACCCTAGTTGACTGACTTCAACTGAGGCTCTTGTAATCATTCCAATGACTTGGTTATTCTTCAAAATGATCACATAGGCTCTTCATAATATCCATACACACATCATGCTCTTGGCCCATAGCTCCCACACCCTCTGATGATCCCCAAACAACCTCAAGATAGGATAGAACTCAATGAGTGATCTGTCAACTCTTCAAAGCTCAAATTCTTCCCTGATGACCTGAGTAGTCTTGAATATGAATGAAACCCTTGGATATTCCTCTTGAGATAAGAATAGCACTTGATCCCCTAATTAAGATAGCTTGCTCATGCAATGCAGATGAATACACTATGTGCATGATGACAATGCAGATGACTATGCAATTGAAACATAAACCTAGGTTAGAAAAGGTTGGGCAAATTTTGGGGTGCAACAGTTGTGTCTGAACAAATACAACCCATGGCCAGTCCAGGATCAACATGTGTACGAACGTACACTCAACCTATGTTGGAATATATAGGACTGCAAATTTCTAATCCACCAACACCTCCAGGAATTTCAATACACCAGCCTTTTCCTCCTCAAGGGTTCTTACAACCGGTACCAAGGAACCCATCTTATGGTATGCCTACGTCGATGATGCAAAATCTACAAAATGCTTCACCCATATTTTTAGAAAATATAGTGTCTTCGCCAGTGCAAGGATCTGGATCAGGTGGTCGAAAAAACCAAAGCATATGTGTTGGTTACTCTGTTCAAGCACCCATTCTTAAAAATGCATCCATAAACTGTTTGAGGTAGAAAATGGATGAAAGTAATATGCAAATGGTGCACACGCTGTCTCAGATAATGGGAGAAGTTTTTCAACCTTTGATTTAGAATACTGCTCAAACTAATCAACAACTGGCGACATAATTAGCCAGTACGGCTGACTTTATGGGAGTACCAGCATTTGATCGAAGACCAACAATTGGCGAAAAAATTCCATGGTGTCAGTCACGAAACGTACCTGAGGCGAACATAGAAGATCAGGAGATGGGCGAACCTTTCAGAGTCGAACCGCAAAGGAACCAGGTACAAGCCCATATGGAGGAAGAACCACGAATAGTCATCGTGAACAGGAATCAAAATGATGACCAAATACTTAGACAAGTTTGACACCAAGGCACAACAGAAGAAAACAATCTTGCAGCCATGGTCGAAAGAATAATGACCAGAAATGGTGCAAACTTTGGTTTCACAAGGCCAAATTATACTTCACCCATAGTGGTTTATATTCTTCAAGTTGAATTACCCTCTAAGATGAAGGTTCCAAAGTTCAGTAAGTTCGTAGGCGATACTACTTAATCAACCGTCGATCATGTGGCTAGGTATATGATTGAAGCAGGAGAGATAGCGGGTGACGAAAGCCTTAGGATCAAGTACTTCCCAAGTTCTCTCACAAAAAATGCTTTCATGTGGTTTACCACGTTGCCTTCTAATTCTGTTTATAATGGGCTGAATTAGAAGGTTTGTTTCACGAACAATTCTACATGGGACAAACTAAGATCAACTTAAAAGAATTTTCTAGTATCAAACGAAAAGTCACTAAGCCAATTGATGATTACCTGAATAGGTTTTGACTTCTTAAAGCAAGTTGTTTTACACAGGTATCAGTACACAAGTTGGTCGAGATGGCTACTGGGGGTCTTGATTATGCCATTAGGAAGAAGTTGGATACCCAGTATCTCAGAGATATGGCGCAGCTAGCTAATAGAGTTTGACGACTAGAGAGGCTAAGAAAAGAGAAAGCTAGGTTCAGCAAGGGTAAAAAGGTAGCCTTTGTCAAATGTAATGAAGATGTAGAGAATCTCTATGATGAAACATCTTATTTCGATGAACAAGAGGTTGATGTTGCTGAATTAAAGCAAGGTTCACCTTATGCTTGTAAACTCTTAGCTCCTTCGAATGGGAAAAATCCCCCTGAGTCTAATGACAAATTTCCTAAGAAAACATATACTTTCGACGTTACTAAATGTGACGAAATATTTTATTTGTTAGTTATGGATGGGCAAATAATAGTGCCTGCTGGTGCTAATGTACCTCCTTTAGAACAAAGAAAGAAAAGAGTTTTTTTAAGTACCACAATTTCTTGGGTCATAAAACTTCTCAGTGTTTTCTTTTCAGGGATTTGGTGCAAAACGCCATTCAAGAAAGAAGGCTGAAGTTTGGAGACAAGGGGAAGACTCAAATTAAGATTGACTCTGACCCATTACAAACTGTAGAAGCTAACTATGCAGAGCCTTAAGAGGTTCAGATGGTCGAAGCCATTGAAAAGGTTAACTCTCCAGTCAACATGGTGGAAATCACTGAGAATTTTTCCATAAAATCTGAAATAGCCAAAGTAGCTAAGGGTTGTAACGCAGCATCAACGAGCCCAGGAAAAACTGATAGTAGTAGTCTGACGTTGGTGACCAAGAAGACTGCTGATGAGTTTGTTCAGATAGATAAAGCTTCTAAGGGAGTGGACGTGGCAAAAACGAGGCTGGGAGGAAATGCTGCTGAGAGCATCAACATGGTCGAATTAAGTGAAGAATCTGAGGCTAATGCAGATAGCGTCCACACCAAGGAGGCTATGGGCGGAAATGGTCCCACGGTCGAAGTCATCAGAGAGTTATAAAACAACATGTTGTTGGTAGGAGAGATGACAAAAATGGATGGCTGCGTGTTAGAACAATGGATATGCATGGAAGTAGAACAATATTTTAAAACGTCTCATAACATCGAGAGATTCCATGCTGAAGATGCCACTGGGGAGAAGATAGCACAAAAGGCAGACGATAAGTGCGTGGAGAAACACACTGAAAACCTTAAAGCTCATTTTTTCAAGATGCAGTTGGAAGAAAAGATCGATGTGAACATGATTGAGCTCACAGATCAAAATGTCGAAGAAGTAAGGGAGACGAACAAACAAGAGGAATGTAATAAAATGGCTTACCCCAAGCAGAAGGAAACCATTGTTGATTTCTTGCATCGTTTCTAGAAGAAAGGATCAGGAGTAATGCTATGTCCCATATGTAGCGCTATTTTTGATGAAAAAGCTGCTCATGAGTTAGAGGGACTCAATGGAGTCAATAGAGACTGGGGGAAAAAATGAACCAGGGCCCAAGAAACTTTGATCCCAGAAGACCCTTGGCATGGATAAAAATTCCAGCTAGGCCCAACACATTTAAACCAGCTGGGAATATGTCAACAGGAAGCTGGATGAAGCCCGTCGAAGGGAGAAGGTAGAAGAAATGGCAAATATTTAACGTCGAGAGAGGTTCCTCATTTGAATATATAAAATAAAGTCATACAACTAACAAGTCAACATATGTTTCTCAAAACTACAAGGGTAAGAACCCTATGACCAGGTCACAGTGGCGAAGAGAACATCATAGGCGAAAGGCTATCAGGGCTGCCCAGGTAACAAGACAGGGAAAGTCAATAACCAATATTGACAATCCAGGTGGAAAAGCTGAGAAGATGCCCATAAGGCGAAAGCTGTTTGGTGTTGCGCAGTACCAGCCAGAAAGGAAAGTCGAAGAGGATGATAACATGACTGATAACTTCGACAACGAGTCTGCAGCTTCCCTTGATATTATAGTGAATGTCATATCTATTATGCCCAAAGAGTTTGGCCAGATTACAGAAGTAGAAGATGTGGATCAGAACACTGAGATGGAAATGCTGGCACACAAGCCTGTGTGTTATTACATAATGAACAAGGGGTGTGTAGAGGAGAAAAACGCTTTCTTTGAACGCCCTACAGAGGCTATGAAAGGTCACTTAAAGGCCCTTTACATTACTAGATAAGTGGAGAATGTGCATGTGAACAAGATACTGGTAGATTGTGGCACAACTGTGAACCTGATGCCCTGGTTCCTACTAAGGGAAATTGGGAAGTGTGACGATGATACCAAACCCCACAACATGGTTCCGTCGAACTGTGAGGGGAAAGTTGGCTCTACTCTAGGAGTAATTCAAGTTGATCTCACCGTGGGAACAATTACTAGACCCACAGTTTTTATGGTGGTTGAAACTAAATCCAATTACAACCTGCTCCTGGGAAGAGAATGGATCCATGGCGTATGAGTCGTACCTTCTTCCATGCATCAGAGAATTACCATTTGGAGGCCAGATGGTATAGTGGAAAATATTGAAGCAGATCAAGGGTACTTTAAAACCCCTATCAATCAGGTTGACAGGAAACAATTTGATAAACACATGGTGAACATTGCTCCATGTCCTTCAGCAGATTTTGAGTTCACACCAGACGAAGACACATTCTATTCGTTATACTTGCATCCTGTTGGAGGTTTTAGATGGGACAAGGAGGTTCTAGGAGGAAGGCTTCCATGCTTAAGAAAGCCTCCAATAGACCCCACCGGGTGGGGAAGTGAGTTTAGTGATCATGACTGAATTCAAAACGTTGAAGAGAATTTCGGCCTATGTGGCTGAAACAAAATTACAAGCGGCTTTGGAAGCTGTTAACAATAACATGGCTGATAAAGTCAATCCTGAATTTCACCAAGAATATCCTGGTAAGGACTTCGACCCAAAATCTGGAGAGCAAAGCCAGAGACTTGACGCCATTTATGAGGATGAGCCTTTGGGGTTTGAAAAAGATCTGCTAGCAAACAATGTTAAGATGCTAAAGGCCTATGTACATCAGCGCCGATTTGAACCCCAAGCTAAAGGTCGAAGTGGTTCAGTTATTGAAGGAGTTCAAAGACTGCTTCTCTTGGGATTATGATGAAATGCCAGGTTTGAGAAGGGAGTTAGTCGAACATAGGTTGCCTATGACACCTGGGAAAAAACCATTCAAGCAAGGCCCAAGACGGTTTGCACCAGAAATACTGTCAAAGATTAAATAGGAGGTCGAAAGACTGCTTCGTTGCAAATTAATTCACACAGCAAGGTATATTGAATGGTCTGCTAATATAATGCCTGTTATTAAAAAGAATGGTTCTTTAAGGGTTTTCATAGATTTTAGAGAATTAAATGTTGTAACTCCTAAAGACAAATATTCAATGCCAGTAGCAGAACTGTTAGTGGATTCTGCAGCAGGACATGAATATCTTAGCATGTTAGATGGATATTCTGGTTACAACCAAATATTCATTACTGAGGAAGATGTTCCTAAAACTGCTTTTCAATGTCCTAGGGCTTTAGGCACCTACAAATGGATAGTAATGCCTTTTGGACTTAAAAATGTTGGAGCCACGTACCAGAGGTCAATAAACTCAATCTTCCATGATTTTATAGATACGTTCATGCAAATTTACATTGATGATATTGTTATAAAATCTATTTCTAGGAAGACCCATATTGACCATCTTCGACAGTCCTTTGTAAGGATGAGAAAGTTTAGCCTCAAAATGAATCCTCTTAAATGTGCTTTCTGTATGCAGGCAGGAGATTTTCTAGGCTTTGTGGTCCACAAGAAAGGGATCGAAATAAATCAAAATAAGACCAAAGCCATAATGGAAGCGAAAGGAATTGCAGTCACTCTTAGGCAAGATTAATTTCTTGAGAAAGTTTATATCTAACCTAAGTGTCAAGACACAAGATTTTTCGCCATTGCTTCGTTTCAACAAAGATGGTTTCGAATGGGGGCACCTACAACAGGAAGCCTTCGACAAGCTCAAGGATTACCTAAGTCACCCTCCAATATTGTCACCACCTTGTAGAAATAAAAGTATGAGATTGTATATAGCTGCATTTGATAAAACTTTAGGGAGCATGCTAGCTCAAAAGGATGAGAATGGAGTCGAAAGAGCCGTTTGTTATCTTAGTAGAGTTTTAAATGATGCAGAAACTAGGTATAGCATGATTGAAAAGTTACGTTTATGCTTGTATTTCTCTTGTACAAAATTAAAGCAATATATAAAGCCTGTTGATGTGTATGTTTCGTCTCATTTTGATGTTATAAAACATATGTTATCTAAAACTATCTTGCATAGTCGAATTGGCAAGTGGGCATTAGCACTAACAGAATATTATTTAACATATCAACCCCTAAAGGCTGTGAAAGGGCAAATAGTGGCGGACTTTATAGTTGACCATTCTTTCAATGAAAAGGATTTAAATTATGTTGAGTTGAAATCTTGGAAATTATACTTTGATGGATCGAGCCATAAAAAAGGAAAAGGAGTAGGTATATTTATTATTTCTCCTGAGCAAATTCCAACAAAATTTAAATTTAGAGTCGAAGGGTCTTGCTCTAACAGTGAGGCTAAATATGAGGCACTGATTGTTGGCCTTGAAATTTTGTTAGAATTGGGGGCAACTAGAGTCGAAATAATGGGAGACTCAGAGTTGGTGATAAAGCAAATCACAAAGGAATACAAATGTTTTAAAGAAAACCTTATTATGTACTTTGTGATAGCAAATAGGCTATTGAAGAAATTTGAAGTAGTGGTCATCCAACACATACCTAGAATAGAAAATCAAATTGCTAATGACTTGGCTTAGATTGCTTCTGGATACAAGGTGTTGAAGGAAAACCTTCAGGGAGTAATTGAAGTAAGAGGGAAAGTGGTAGCTGTTGGACTGTGCCCTTCAGATTTGGAAACAATTAAGCTTGGATAAATGAATGGCGAAAATTTTAAAATTTTTTCTATAGACGGTCTAACGGATGAAGATTGTAGAAGGCCTATAGTTGAATACCTGTAGAATCCAATAGCTTTGACAGAATGAAAATTCAGGTATCAAGCCTTAAGTTATGTACTTATAGGTAATGAATTGTTTAAGAAGACCCCTGAGGGAGTCTTGTTGAAATGCCTTAATAAGACAAAGGCGTATTTGGCGCTTTCGACAGTTCATAGTGGGGCTTGCGGAGCACACCAAGTTGGCCATAAAATGAAATGGTTGTTATTTCAACAAGGCATGTATTGGCCTACTATGCTGAAGGATTGCATAGAGTTCGCCAAGGGTGCCAAGAATGTCAAATCCACGCTGGCATACAGCATATTCCTGCGAGTGAGTTGCACTCCATAGTGAAACCATGGCCTTTCAGAGGATGGGCTTTGGATATAGTAGGAGAGATTCGACCAGCATCATCAAAGAACCAAAGATATATCTTGGTTGGCATTGACTACTTCATCAAATGGATTGAAGCAATACCATTAGAGAATGTAGGAAAAGAAGATGTTATCGAATTCATCCAAAATCACATCATTTATAGATTTGGGATTCCAAAAACAATTACCATATATCAAGGGTCAGTTTTCATTGGTCGAAAGATGTAGGAGTTTTCCAAAGAAATAGGTTTCAGACTTTTAACCCCCACGCCTTGTTATGCTCAAGCGAACGCACAAGTCAAAGCTGCCAACAAGGTGGTAATTGGACTAATTAAGAAGCATGTGGGAAAGAAGCCTAGAAATTGGCATAAGACGTTAGACCAAATCCTTTGGGCATGTCGAACTTCCCCCAAGGAGTCTACTAATGCTATTCCATTTTGACTTACTTTTGGTCATGATGCAGTATTGCCTATGGAGATATGTGTGCAATCTGTAAAAATCCAAAGACATCATAAGATCGCTGTTGAATCCTACTGGGCAATAATGACGGACGAACTAGTGGATTTGGATGAAGAAAGGCTTAAAGCCTTAGAGTTTTTAAGGAGACAAAAGAAGAGGGTCGAAAAATTCTATAACAAGAAAGTTATGTTGAAATCCCTTTTATATGGGGATCTAGTTTGGAAAGTAATCTTGCCTATAGATCGAAAGGATAGAACTTTAGGCAAATGGTCTCCTAAATTGGAAGGTCCATTTCAAATTATACAAGTATTCTCCAATGGGGCCTATGATATTGAAGAATTAGATAAAGATAAAAGAATATTGAAAGTAAATGGCAAGTATTTGAAAAAATATAGGCCTATCTTGCAAGAAGTTCATATCAAAATGTAAATTTCATTAAAAGGCCCAAAAAACCAAAATGGCCAAAAAGTCTAACATGGCATACAAAGCAGAAGAGAATCAACACAACAATCTGGAAAATCAAACAGAAAAATACTCATAATCTCTCCAATCAAGAGATTTGAGGAACTCCATGTAGTCTTCATCAACTTCATCATCAGAATTGCCGGTGTTGGAACACCCCCTCTTGGGAATCTTCATCCTGGTTTCACTCTTCTTGGCGCGAGAAGTTTCTCTAGCAGATGCTTCAGGCTTCTTTGCCTCTTGAGCCTTCTTAGGAGCGTCAGGTGTCTTTGTTTCTTCAACTTCCTCCTTAATGGTTGGTTTTCCTGAAGGGTTACTCATGATTGCTTTGGTGGGCGTAAAATGTAGTCCTTGAAGAGAGATTTTATAGAAGCAAAGTTTAGTTGGGAGTGGCCAATCAAACGGTGGAGACACATAGATTGGTTGGAGGAGTACGCCTAAGAAGGCTACGCTTTAAATACTCTAGTAAAGCTAGAGGTTTGTACCGTTGGAGCATTAAGTGAACCTAGGAAAGTGATGTTCTCTAAAAAAGAGGTAGACGACCTTAATTGCAAAGTGGACTCAAAATCAAGGCCATGGATAACATACATCATATATGCGCCATTAAATACGTGTCAAAAAATGTGATATGGTGCCAATGATTAAGTAAAAATATCAGAAAGCAGGAAAAATTGTCATTACATAAGAAGGCTTGAAAAGCCAATAAATAAATGGTGATTAAAACAATATTATAAACAGAGGTCAGTGAGACATCAGAAGGGAAGCTTCGACTTCAGCTGAGCAAAAGTCTTCATATGATGATTGAGGCGAGCCTCACACAGAGATTTGTCAAGCCTGGCTGCTGCAAGCTCTTTCTCAAATCTCTAAGCTGGATCAATGAGGTCGATGGTGCTCTTCAGCTCTTGGGCCATTTTAGAATCTTCGAAATGCTACAACTCAAGGTTGCATTTTTCAGCATTAGAAATTTTCGTTTGAAGTTCCTTGAGTTGTTGCTTCCATGCATCAATGTCTTTCTAATTATAGGTTATCTCTTCTTGTCGCTGCTTTTGAGCAACCTCCAATTCTTCGACCTTGGCTTCTGATTCTTGTGCACCAGTCCAGGCTGCACTCTCACGACCTGCAATGTCCATAATAGTTTTCTGGATAGAGGGGAGTTGTTTGATCTCTGAAGACAAGTCATCCACCACAACAGTCAAATCAATCAAGAAACCAGAAATTTCTGGATGAAGAGTGGTAAGGTCAAGTTTCTTGAGTTGGTCCTTAAAAAAGAAACAGGTTGTTGGGTCTGAATCTAGGACATTGTGAATATCTCCCCTGAATAATTTCTTCTTGATAGACTAGAGAATAGGACCGACGAAGTCATCTGAGGCTGGATGACTAGAAGGGGTCGAAGAACTGGAAGAAAAACCACATTTCTGCCCAAGGATTCGCTTGGCATACTCCCTAGGGTTCGACCACTTAAGAGCTGCCAAAAGATCCTCAGGAGTTAAGATAGGAGCTGGAGTTTTCTTCACCGCAGGTGAAGTCTGGTGGAGTTCAGGACCTTCTTGGTTTTCCTCTTCCTTCTCTTCTTCCTCTTCCCCTTCATCTTGTTCTTCATCCTCTCCTTTTTCTTCTTTTTTGTCTTCTTCCTCGACTTCTTCAATTCTAACTGCCTCACTTTTATCACTGGCGGATGGATGGTCATCATGGTTATGAGCTAATTCAGGGTGCAGTTCCCTTGGTTCCTCATGAACAGCTTGATTTGGATTGTCATTGCTTGGCTGGTCTGTAGGAATGTCTGATTGTTCGACAACCACCTCATCGGTAACCAAAGGTTCAGCTTGGTTAAGAGGTGGGGGACTTGAGGCGTTGTCATCCCCAGAATTAGAGCCATCAGCTTGAGCATGTTGCATAGTTGTTTGAGCCAAAAGAGGAATGTTTCTTGTGGAAGGAAAAACAGGTTTATTCACCTAACTCAAACCAGAGCCAACATCAGAAGAAGGATTAAGTTGGCTCACCTTGGCTATTGGGAAGGGTGGTGGCAGAATTGGCGAAAGCTGGTGGAGGGTTGGAGATGTTCGTATCAGCCTAGTAACACAAGTAAAGAAAATAAGGCTAAGAAGGTTGAGGAAAAGATATAAACATAATAAAATTCAGTGCGCATACCTGAGCCAATACAGCACCAGGATTGGAGTTGTCACCCCTATGGTCACTAGAAGTTGGCTTCGAAGTCGCCATGAAAGGTTATCTTTGGACACAACTTGTAGTGGATGTCTTCTCGAGAATTTTGGCCACCTTCGAGGGAGGTGGGACAGTAGGTCCAGATGCCTTTACAGGTTTTCTTCTTTTTTTTTTTGTAAGAACCTCCTCAGGAGATTCATCAGCATCTGAGGTAACAACAATTGGAGTGTTCTTCTTGCCTTTCTTGGAAGGAGTTAAAGGTTTTCGCCCAGCCTAGAAAAATAAAAAGAGGCAATACAAGTATGAGAAAAGAATCACATAGTAAGAAAATAGGCAAAGATGTGAAATATACCTGTTTGCCTTCTATTTCTTTGCCACTTTGTGAAGTAGCGGCCCTAGTAGAAGGGGCTTTCCTAGGCATAGCTGGAAGACAGGAGATGATTACAAGTTAAATAGTGTATGAATGGTGATAGAACCATAAGTACAACGCATCAAACCTTCATATATGTCAGATTCGACACAAACATCCTGAATCCCTATATGAAGGTGTCCTTTGAAACTGTCTAAAGTATGCTTAGTCGGAACCACTCGTCGAGCCTTTGGTTGAGACTTCTGTCGAAGGAGTTTAAGATCTTCGCCACAGACAAACCAATATCGAAATGGAGGGGCAAGTGCCACTCCAAACTCAGCAGTAGGCAGGCGATGGAACTTTGGAGGAAAAAGTTTAAAAGCTACCTCATAACGTTTCTCACGAGGAACGTTGGAAGGGATTTTTAATTGATCTAGTTTTGGCAAAAAGATTCTTTTTAAAGTAACGGCAGCCTCGTGAATGGTTCGACTAAGATCATCTGGTCGATAGACAGTTTCAAAGTATTTTTGAAAAGCTTGAATTTCTTGGATATGAGTGAGCTTACTCTTCTTTGTCTTGTCCTGCACATCAAGGAAAGCTTAGTCAAGTAATGAAGAAAAGGTGGTCACATTAAGAAAACTTTCAATGTAATACTTTGACCACCAGTGGTGGAATGAGGAAGTGCATAGAAAAGAAGGCTCAAAGAACACAGGCAAGAGGACTCCTTTCTTCTCATTCCACTCATTGAGAACAACGGTAACCAACTCTTCATCGAAGCTGGCAGTGTGAAGAATGACTTGGCCTTTCTTTTCATATAAACATTTTGGAAAACTCTGAGCCAGCCCAAACTGTCGAGAAATGATGTTTGGTTGATATACAATCAAGGCTGCTAGACCTCTTCCAAGGTTTATCCTGTTGACAATAAATCTGGGAATTAAAAAGGCTTCCCATATAGCGACAGATTCATTGTCAAACTCCCCATGAGAATTGGGAAATGGCCTCGTGAACCACACAGAGCCATATTTTCTTTCAGCAAAGGGTGCCATGCTTGGGGTATACTTATGGCGCTAGGCAAACATCATGATATAACTGGTGATGGCTCCTCTAAGAATTTCACCATCATCGTTGGGAGTCAGCTGGACCAAACGGGGTCCTTCGATGCTCCTCCCTATGATCTCAGTAGAGGTTTCATCAACTAGCCCTTTTCTAGGAAGGCTAGCTTCAAAAGTTGCGTTGAGCCACAACTGAAGCAGCCAAAGAGGACCACTCAAATGTACAAATTAGTAGGCCTCCGTATGCTTCAGACGAGAAGCTCCTTCACTGAGGGACTCATAGAGGTTCGCCAAAATGAGTTCACTCAAGCAGACCCCTTTATCATGATGAAGCTGGTTGGCAAGAGGCAAGTACTTTTTAGCTACTTGCAAGGATTTTGTGCAAAAAACGTATCTCGACAGCCATACGATGAGAAACGCTACATGCTCTTCGTTAGAAACGTCTTCTTGGTTTTGTTTGAAGTGGTGTTTGGTAAAAAAGGGTGTATGTGAGTTTGGTGCTCGAGATGTTGATAGTGTCTTCAGCATCTACGTCTGGGCGATAGGGGATGCCATCTGGGCGAAGCCCTGTAATAGCAGCTATGTCGAAAAGGGTCGGCGTAACCATCCCACATTGTAGATGGAAGGTGTAGTGAGTGCTATCCCAGAAGTATAAAGACGTTGCTAGCAAGCTTAGACAATATGGTATGTTAGTCTTCGACAACATTAAGAGGTCATAGATCCCTATGGATTTCCAATTATCAGCTTTAACCTTCTCCAGCTTTGCCATCCAAAGATCAAAGTCCTTAAGGGGACTAAAGGCTCTCACTAACCTAGTACCATTAGTAAGATACTTTAGGTCAATCTTAGGCAATGAGGGTTCTTCAGCAACAATATTGGTTAGTTTGGAAAAGCTTATTTGCCCTAATGGCTTGGATCTCCGGTAAGAGGGCAGAAACTCACTAAGCCTCTCGTCAGAAGTGCCAACCTGAGCTAAACGACCAGAAAGTGCACAGGGTTTATCTGAAACAATTAAAGGAATCATTACCTGGCACACAGTGGCAATTGTCTACCAGTTGAGGGCCAGAGATATTTGCAAAAGGAGGGATGGTTTGCTTAAACTGAGTAACTCTACCCTTCTGGGTTTTCTTTTCACGAACTTTGGATTGGGAAGACGCCATTGTTGAAGGAAGTGAAAGAAAATGGTTTTTTCTCTAAGTTTGGTAAAGAAAACTGAAGAAAAGAGACAGGATGCTTGAGATTCTGGAAAGTGTAAAAAGTTCACAAAATGGTGAAGGAAGGTATTTATAGGCGTTTGGAAATCCTGAAGGCTTGAATCCACCGTTGAAGTTAATCAGAGAGCGGGACGCATGTTTGATGCTGAGAAATGATGAGTGTTAGCAGTTATGGTCAGACTGCAAAACATACGTTTTAAAGACAAAATAATGAAATACAGCTGAAAAGATGTTCAAGGATTTATCATGATGGCATGATGTCATAAGCGTGGGATAAAAGAAAGTGAATAGTTAGCCACTAAATAAGTAGTGGATTTTTTAGTCAAGGCCATGCAAATTCACACGCGTCGAAACGGTTGGAAAAAATGACCTTCCTACCAAGGCTGGCGAAAGGATATTTCTTGGGGGCAATTTGTTAGCTCTCATTTTCGATGCCAGCAAAATCAGAATTATCCTAAGTCAGAATGTTATTCAAAAAACATATGAAGGTTTCGACACAACTTTGAGGAAACCTGAGGCGAAGAAAGATTGACAAAATTTCTAGAAAAATGCTAAGTGTCGTAGAAGCTTTCGACCAAGATCATGCTAGAAGGAACGCATGGCAGTTACCATACAGGCTGGAGGGAATTCTCAGTGTCTAAGTTTCAAATTGATAGTGGGTGAACGTGGGAGCAGTTGAGGTTGTAAAAAAGCGCCAAAAGGACACGTTGTGAAGCCATAACTGTCATTTAGTAGTTACTTACTAGCATTATAAATAGTTGTTATTTTTATGTAATAGGGGTGCTCATTAATCTTGTACTAGTCACTCCAAATCACTTAAAGTACCCGCGTGTAGAGAAACGAGTTAGCGAGAATGTACGTGATACAACACCAACTCCTTTTTATGAATGCAATTTAATTATCTTTACCATTTGCATGTTGTTACTTATTCTGCGTTTTAACCTTCACCTTTTACATTTAAACTTCTTTTTCAAGCATTTTGCAACTTTATTTTCAGTTACGTTTAATGCTATTTAACGTTATGCACTTTACCTTAACCTACAAATTTAACGTTTTACACATTTACTTTCAAAGATCTCATAGTCGAACGTGGAGTTCAGATTAGAGTCTTTTTCACATTTATTTTCAACGTCTTTTATTTTCCAAGTCCTTTACCTTCAAAGTCCCTTATTTTCAAATTTCTTTACTTTCAAAGTCATTTACCTTCAAATTCATTTACTTTCAAAGTCATTTACACTACTGCATTTACTTTCGACATTTACTTCCAATGTATTTACATTATTGCACTTTTACATATTGCCTTTAATCTTCAAGTCACTTTTACTTTACAAAGATTTCATAGTCGAACGTGGAGTTCAGATTAGAGTATTTTTACATACTTAGCACATATCCTAGGATTTAGTATGGTCGATCCTGCAAGTTATTCAATTTTACCCTGAATTGATAGACCAGCAGTTGTTTACCAAAATTCACAGTAAACAAAGTGTCACACCTGGTGGGACCCAGTGCTAAGCATTCTAAAGTTTACATTAACCAAATTCATCTTTTGGCGCAATACTTCGTTGTATGTTATTAAGGAGTGGTAAGTTAGCCACGACACACGAAGAAGTACCAAAGAGAAGATATACTAAGAGAATGGAAACAAGTGCCAATCAACATGTTGATCCTCAAGGAAATGTTTCAAATACTCAGTCAAGTAGCATGGGGTCTCAAAGTGCTTCATATCCAGTTTCTTCGACGAGAGGACAGACGCCACCACCAATAGTTGTGTCTGAACAAATACAGCCCATGGCCATTCCAGGATCAACATGTGTACGAACGTACACTCAACCTATGTTGGAATATATAGGACTACAAAGTTCTAACCCACCAACACCTCCAGGAAGTTCAATACACCATCCTTTTCCTCCTCCAGGATTCTCACAACCGGTACCAAGGAACCCATCTTATGGTATGCCTACGTCGATGATGCAAAATATACAAAATGCTGCACCCATATTTTTAGAAAAATATAGTGTCTTCGCCAGTGCAAGGATCTTGATCAGGTAGTCGAAATAACTAAAGCATAGGTGTTGGTTACTCTGTTCAAGCACCGAGTCTTCAAATATATCCATAAACTGTTTGAGGCAGCAAATGGATGAAAGTAATATGAAAATGGTGCACACGCTGTCTCAGACAATGGGTGAAGTTTTTCAACCTTTGATTCAAAATACTGCTCAGACTAATCAAGATCTGGCAACATAATTAGCCCGTATGGCTGAGTTTATGAGAGTATCAGCATTTGATCGAAGACCAACAATTGGCGAAAATATTCCATGGTATCAGCCACAGAACGTACATGAGGCAAGCATAAAAGATCAGGAGATGGGTGAACCTTTCAGAGTCTAACCGCAAAGGAACCAGGTACCAACCCATATGGACGAAGAACCAGGAATACTCATGGTGAACAAGAATCAAAATGCTGACGACATACTTAGACAAGTTCGACACCAAGGCACAATAGAAGAAAACAATCTTGTTGCCATGGTCGAAAGAATAATGACCAAAAATGGTGCAAACTTTGGTTTCACAGGGCCAAATTATACTTCACCCATAGTGGATTATATTCTTCAAGCTAAATTACCCCCTAGGACGAAGGTTCCAAAGTTCAGTAAGTTCGCAGGAGATACTACTGAATCAATCGTCGAACATGTGGCTAGGTATATGATTAAAGCAGGAGAGATAGCAGGTGACAAAATCCTTAGAATCAAGTACTTCCCAATTTCTCTCACAAAAAATTCTTTCACGTGGTTTACCACGTTACCTCCTAATTCAATTTATAATTGGGCTCAATGAGAATGTTTGTTTCACGAACAATTCTACATGGGACAAACTAAGATCAACTTGAAAGAATTGGATAGTATCAAACAAAAAGTCACTGAGCCAATTGATGATTACATGAATAGGTTTCGACTTCTTAAATCCAGATGTTTTACACAGGTACTAGAACACGAGTTGGTTGAGATGGCTGTTGGGGGTCTTGATTATGCCATTAGGAAGAAATTAGACACCTAGTATCTCAGAGATATGGTGCAGCTAGCTGATAGAGTTCGACGGCTATAGAGGCTAAGAGAAGAGAAAGATAGGTTCAACAAGGGTAAAAAAGTAGCCTTTGTCGAATGTAATGAAGATGTAGAGAATCTCTATGATGAAACATCTTATTTAGATGAACATGAGGTTGATGTTGTTGAATTAAAGCAAGGTCCACGTTATGCTTGTAAACTCTTAGCTCCTTCGAATGGGAAAAATCCCCCTTGAGTCTAATGACAAATTTCCTAAGAAAACATATACTTTCAACGTTACTAAATGTGACAAAATATTTGATTTGTTAGTTAAGGATGGGCAAATAATATTTCCTAGTGATGCTAAAGTACCTCCTTTAGAACGAAAAGAGGCTTTTGTAAGTACCACAATTTCTTGGGTCATAAAACTTCTCAATGTTTTCTTTTCAGAGATTTGGTGCAAAATGCCATTCAAGAAGGAAGGTTGAAGTTTGGAGACAAGGGGAAGACTCAAATGAAGATTGACTCTGACCCATTACAAACTGTAGAAGCTAACTATGCAGAGCCTGAAGAGGTTCAGATGGTCGAAGCCATTGAAAAGGTTAACTCTCCAGTCAACATGGTGGAAATCACTGAGAATTTTGCCACAAAATCTGAAACATCCAAAGTAACTGAAGGCTGTAACGCAGCATCAACGAGCCTAGGAAAAAATTATAGTAGTAGTCTGACGCTGGTGACCAAGAAGACTGCTGATGAGTTTGTTCAGATAGATAAAGCTGTTAAGGGAGTGGACGTGGCAGAAAAGAAGCTGGGAAGAAATGCTACCGAGAGCATCAACATGGTCGAATTAAGTGAAGAATCTGAGGCTAATGCAGATAGCATCCACACCAAGGAGGCTATGGGCGGAAATGGTCCCAGGGTTGAAATCATCAGAGAGTTAGAGAACAACATGTTGTTGGTAGGAGAGATGACAGAAATAGATGGTTGTGGTTAGAACAATGGATATGCCTGACAGTAGAACAATATTTCAAAATGTCTCCTAACGTCGAGAGATTCCATGTTGAAGATGTCACTAGGGAGAAGGTAGCACAAGAGGCAGACGATAAGTGCATGGAGAAACACACTGAAAACCTTGAAGCTCATTTTTTCAAGATGCATTTGGAAGAAAAGATCGATGTGGACATGATTGAGCTCACAGATCAAAAGGTCGAAGAAGTAAGGGAGACGAACGAACAAGAGGAATGTAATAAAATGGCTTACCCCAAGCAGGAGGAAACCATTGTTGATTTCTTGCATCATTTCCAGAAGAAAGGATCAGGAGTAATGCTATGTCCCAGATGTAGCACTATTTTTGATGAAAAAGCTGCTCACGAGTTAGAGGGAGTCAAGGGAGACAATAGAGATTGGGGGCAAAAAATGAACCAGGGCCCAAGAAACTTTGATCCCAGAAGACCCTTGGCAGGGATAAAAACGCCAACTAGGCCCAGAAGGCCCAGAACACGGGGCTTACTACCTCGAAAACTTACACGGGGATGAAATTGCTCGACCATGGAAAGTTGAGAAGCTCAAAAGGTAATACAGTTAAACACTGCCTGCGATAGCCAACCACGCGACCACGGGAGCGCGACCTGGTACAAACGCGCCTCCCAAAACTCAACGAGATGACAAGCGCCTGCCCTTTTGTGTGTGCGGGAAGAACGCTCTATTTTATGGGGATCCCTCAATCGAGCTCCACCGTCGCCGTACCGAGATGGCAGAACACCCAGCTCACGATGGGATGTTCATGCTGCAGAGAGAGGGCCGCGATCGCAGCCCCACTTCGTAACCGACCAGGTAACAACCCCGGTCACCTAGCCAGTTCCCTACACTACCAGACACTAAAAGTAACATCGAGCTACTACTCCCACCAACATATAGACGTGCATACAAGCATACAAGAACCCATGTAAACATGCATACATAAACATAGGCACACACAAATACTTAGCAAAAAAGATAAACATTGTCATACAATCATGAGCACTAGCCCAACTGTTCCGGAATTACAATAAAAGGGCACGTAGGCCTGACAATACATCTTAACAGAAATAGGCATGTAGGCCAGAAAAACCAACATGAGCACGTAGGCCAGAAAATATAGAAACAAAACCTAAGAAGTCTCTTGTTGCTCTCGCTCTTCCTCTTTGGCAGTCGGGTTGTCGTCATCCTCCTCGGTTCCTATTGCTACCACCCATATGTCGATGACCTGGTGATAGGGCCCTATCCCCTCGGTGCTAAGAGAAACCTCGGGGTTCACTATCCCGAGCTGCTCTACGGCGCTTGCATAGCCAACCTCGATAGCCCCTAAGAAATATTGCTCGAGCTCCCGAATCTTTGCCACCAGCTTAGCTCGAGAGAGTAGGAGTTTTTCCTCATCGGTCTCCTCCTCGGCAGGTCATAAGCACCATCTGCTCCTTAGCCTCACTGTTTTGCTTACGCTCCGTGGTGTTGTTCTCCCTGGTCAAGTCCAGCTCAGCAGCCAATTTGTTCATCTTTGACTCAGTGGCTACCAGATCCCCCTGCAATTTGGTAAAATTAGCAGAAGAGCAACCATCGTTGCTCAGAGCCAAGGAAGTCGATAAGACTTGCATCATCGCAGCTAAGTCCTCGATCAGCCTTTGTCTTCTCGTTTCTCGACTGGCCCCGAGAACCGCCTTCGTCTCAGCGGCCGATACAGCAGGATACCTAGCCCCACGGAAGAAACTAGGATGCAGATGACAAGGGGGACCAGGAACCCCTCCTTTGCGCCACCCTTAGTGAGGTCGACGAAAGCCTCTGGCTCATGGACCCTCACCCTCTTCAGAGTCCCTTGCAACGTGGGAGAGTGGCTCCCCTGCGATGACGACGAAGAACCTCACACCCTCCTCGGGACACTCATCGTGTCCATCGCAGGAGATGCCAGAAATAAAAGAAATAGAAGAAAGGGAAGAGAGGACTTACTTGATACGGTAGCCTTAACGGAGGTACGACAGACTTCGCAGCGGATGGTACGGTGGCTGCGTTGCGCGAGGATGAGAGTACGGAAGAGCAAGAAAAATGCGTACAATAGAGCTGAGAGCGAAAAGTAATGAATGGGCATGCACCAACCTATTTATAAACCTAGCACAGAACTCGAAGCGCCCCTAGGCACTCAAGTACCCCTAGGATTAGCCGCCCTAAGATGGTCAATGGGCAACAAACACGTGGCTACCACGAACGACTATGTCCCTTCGTTCTCCCTCAAGCTCGGGAAGCTGGCGCCCGGTCATCATTCGCCTTCCCGACATGGTATTCCAACGAGCACGACTCTCGTCCCCATGGCACTCGGTCATCATTCTCCTCCCCGACATGATATTCCAGCGAGCATGGCTCTCGTCCCTATCTGTCCTCGACATGGCTTGTTCTTAAGTCATCAATCCTCCACAGTGGAGCAACGACTTGGGGGGCTTCTGTTCTGGACTGGGCTGGGACCTGCGCATCAGTCGGGCAGGCCCAATTCAGCATTACGTTGGGAAGGCCTAATAAAGCCCAATCCTCCCATGTCGGGCACGAGCCATCTACGTCGGGCAGACGTCTCCCTTCACAGGCAGACTCACATGTTTCCCCCACGTTCTCCACGTGCTCCCCCACCTTCAGAAGATCACGGGGCAGTTGATTTATGGCGAAGACCACGTGTTGGTCTTCAATACACCACGTAAGTCCTGACAGTTGCTTGGATTAGGCATAAAAATCTTGCCCAATGCAAGTAACTGTTGGCCCTGTGCTGGAGTCTCTCTATAAATATCCTCTTTCACTAGAGGGTCAGATATTCTATTCTCTACACCTACTTCTGTATTTTCTCTCCGACTCTGATCTTTTATTTACTTAAACATCAGAGTGCTTTGCAGGTACATCCCCTCCTTGTCCCTACCTCCGGTGGAAGTTACAAGTTGTCGACGCGTGGCAGGCTAGTAATCCCTTATAATCAAGTACGATCAATATTATTTTCGTTTTTATATTTATTTAATTCAAATATTGTACACAAGTTGAAATACATCTATTTCATATATAAATGCAATTAGTTTTATTTATACACCTATTTAACTCAAATAGTTCATATTAGTTGAATTACACGTTGAATTCTAAATTAATAATTTATATTTATTTTAATTTGATTAACATACATCTAATTATTTTGAAAATTATTTCTTTTATTAAAAATATTTGTTATTCAAAAAAATAGTAAAAAAATTGATAGAAAACGTGGTAATTTTTAATTATGAATATTTTTTTATAGAATTAATCAGCCTCTAGATTCTTTAACTTTGAGCGAAGTTTTGCTTTGATCTCAAAATTAAAAAATAATACGTAATCATCATTTAACTTCACTTTCGATAAACCATTTGATCTATACCGTTAGTTTGTGTGAACAATCAACTTCTGTATTTTTCTTTTCATCCATCTACAGTGTTCATCTATCTTCCATTTTCTTCTTCAAACATCATCTGAGATTTGAATCTCAGTACAACAAATGACTCTTTAGATCCAACCCATCAACCAACACACAACATAAACAATATCCCAATAAAAAAACTACAAAATAAACCACAATTTCTTCAAATCAATCGAAACGAAGGCGAAAAATATAGAAAAACAAAATAGAAAATCTATCATATCAAAATCACAATTATTGTTATGGCAAAATAGACAAACAAAATAAAGTAACATTTAACATATGTCTCACATTTTGTAATCGCATAATTGAAATGAAATGGATCTTGTGATCACAAAATAATCAAAACTCAACACCTAAAACCTAAAAAAGGAACCAACTTTGAAGGAAAAGTGGAATTTTTCACAGAATTATTTGGTGAAATTGCAAACAAAATGAAGAAAAAAGTGAAATTTTTCATAGAAGAAATTGCAAACAAGATGAAATTTTTTATAGAAGAAAGTGGTGAAATTTCAAACAAAACAAAATACATTAGAGTTTTTCATAGAAGGAAAGAAACAAGAAGAAAAAAGAAAAAAGAAACAAAACCCATTACGGTGATTGATTAGAGTGAATGAAAAATATATAAAAGAAACAAGATGAAAAAAAATTAATTAAAAATTAATATTTTATATAGAATAAATGAATGTTACAATTCAATCATTAAAAATTCAGGAAAACATATTTTAATAGAGTATAATATTTTTAATGTTTTTTTAACCGAACGAATTAGAATATGTAATGGAGTATAAGTTAAAAGACCACTATATAATATATTTTCGAAAAATTAAAGAAAAATATTAGGGATCAAAAGAAATATTAAAATTTTTTTAAAAATATAATTAAAAATAACGTGTATCAAAAGACTCCTATATTTTCTGGATAAAATCCATGTATATTGACAAACATTATAACATTATTATATAATAATTTTATTTATCTTTCATCAATTAAAGCAAATTATTTGAGGTGAACTTATCTGTTATACTAATAATTTTTACAAAAATATCCTCATTTTTCAGTTATATTGCAAAGATGGATTTTGGCGATGAATCCCAGAACTTGCTTGATTTGTCAACCATAATAATAAACAATCATAGTTAAGGATGCAATAGAAATTCTAATTGCTAAACACGTGTAAATCAATAGCCACGTGGCTACACGTGTGAATGTACTGTATGTTTGCTTAGCAGCCAATCAAACATAAAAATCATTTATATTATAGTACTGATCAAAATAATAAAGAAATAATGCGTTATACATCATCTTCACAGTTAAATTATAGAAGGTTAAATTTTATCTTATAAATAAGATGAGAGATAATAACATGTGTTTTTAATTTCTTTCTTTTTTATCTATTTATTTTTGATAATATAATTTCTATTCATAATTGTTTAGCACAAGATAAATTCTTAAGAGTTGGAATTCCCTCCATTTTCAAAAACAAATGAACTATATAATAATTAGTTATACATATATAAAATTGAATAAAATAACAAAGATATGTTACATGATTTAGAAACATGTGTTATTTATAAAACTTTAATAATGAAGAAAATATGATGCGTTTGTTTTAAGGATTTGAATTGAATTTTTGAAAATTTGCCGGTGGTAATGCAATAATTCAATATTTGTTTCATGTTTTTAAAAATTATTTTTGAGTATTTTTTATTTTTATGAATATTATTCATACATAATTTTTCTCATAATTATTCTATAGTTAAAGGATGAGAATTCAACATCTTTATGGAAATAAATTCAACTACCTATAACTTTTTACTACTACTGATAAATTATTACTATTTTTATTTTTATTATTTCTTAAGTTAAATAAATCTGTAAATATTTTTAGGATATTTATTTTTTTCAGCGAAAATATTATTTCTAATAATAATAATTCAAGAAATATAATTTCATAACTTGAAAAAAAAATGAAAGAGAAATAAGAGAATATTTATCCAATTCTCATATTTCAAAGTTTTCATCTACAAGAATTAATGATTAAATATATGAATTGATTATTATTCATATTAATCACATGTTAGTTCTATTCAGTTATTTTTATTTTAGGTCGCTCACAATATCTAAAAGGAAATGTTTAAGGCACAATAGGAAACAGACGCGAGAAACAAGTGTATTTCCATTCTCATTTAAACTAGACAACTCCGTCCTCTGATGTGTCACTCGCCGTCTAGAACAATCGAGCGGTTGTCCGCACAGCATGTCGCACTCTTTACAAATGGTTTTAAGTCGCTTCCACTATAAAGAGAAAATGCGCGCTATTCTTAGGTATTCAAATTGATCCCACTCTCACACTTCTATTCATTCTCTCACTAAATTGAGCGCTTGAGTGCTAACCTTGCAAGTCCACCCCTGCACAACTCCATGGATATCCGTGCCATCGTACCAATCCACCTCAAAAGTTCATCAATAATTATGGTTATATAATGGAACAATGGTGTTGTATATGGGAATCAACTCCTGATTTCTACGGATTCCTATAAAAACCATTGTCTCTTTATTAGAAGATCCAAATCTCATATTCTAATCATTGTAACATCGACATACTTCACCGAAGCCCAATAACACAATTTTTAAGACTATGTGTCGCAGTGAGAATCAGATACCAAAGCTATGAGATTAGCTTAGCTCGCAATAATAAGATATCACCATTGAACTTTTATTTTATCCAAGGGAAGGGAGAAAAGATCAAACAAAAACCCTAAATAAAATGCAAAGCAAAAATCAAGGCCTAAAGCTAAGCAAAAGAGAGATCAAAGGTACATGGATTGGTTATACTAAGGGAAGGTACTAGCACCCTAAGTATCTGCAGTACTCTACAGAAACCTCTTGAAATATTTGTGTTTTGGCTAAAATTGTTTTCTAAAGGGTAAAAAGATGGGTAAAGTAAAAAAAAAGATATAAAAAGAAAAAAGGCAACTCGCTAGGATCTTGCAATCCTATGCCTACGTATCCTTAATAGGAAGTCTGAACAATCGTAGTTCAGAACTACGATGTAAAAGAAGGAAATAGTGAAAAGAAAAAAAAGTGTGAAAAAAGAAAAGGTTGCTCGATAGGATCTCGCAATCCTATGCCTACGTATTCTCAAAAGGAACTTGAGAAATCAGAGCGTCCGTAGTTCGTGAAACCACAGATTGTTAGGGTTCTAAGAACCAAAACATCAACAAAGACAAACATACAAGGGACATGCACAATAATAATAAGTCAACATACAATCCCTTCCCTTGGATTAGGTCAACAAGGATCAAAAGAAAAGCAACAGATACATGGAAGAACATCATGTAAATGGAAAGCAAATAAAAGTACAGACACAATACATGGCAAGAACATCATGTATGGTCAAACAGAAAATATATCACAGAGTACGCATGGAAAAACTCATGATAATCAAACAGTGAAAAGTCAATAGAAATACACGGAAAAAATATCATATAATCAACATACAAAGATACACGGTAAAGCATCACGACCAAAACCCATCAGCAATCACGGTAAAACATCGTGGATAAAACAAAGACACGCGGCAAAGCATCGTGAATAAAACATAAACACAAAGAATAGTCACAACAAAATACCGTGAAGAAATCCACAGACAAACACAACAACAGTCACGGAAAAGCATCGTGAGTAAAAGTAACAGATATACGTGACAAAACATCACAATGAAAACAGATAAAAAGCACACGGAAAAATATCGTAAAGAAAAATCACCAATTAATCAAAGAAGAGCAAGTCATGAAATAGAATCAGGTGACAAGAAAATAATTATTAATCAAATTAAATATAAATATTTAATAAAATTAATTAATAATTTAATTAATCAATATTAAATAAATATATTTAAAATAATTAATAATTAACATTTTTTTGACATTTTTTATAGAAACTTAGCAAAGATAATTAAATTAGAGAAATGCCAATTATTAAAAAAAAGATTTAAATATTTTTGGGTATTTTTTTCTAAATAGTATAAATTACAACATGCAACAAGTACACATTAAAATATTATTACTACAACATGACATTGTACAAGCTAGTTGTATCATACTATTATATTTATTGACTACAAAAAAACAGTTAGACCAACATCACATAAAAACAATTGTCACAACACTTTATAACATGATAATGCACAGAACCAAAACATTGAACGTAGCTACCTCAGACAAATTATTTGTAAGAGAAAAAACATAAAAAAGGAACACCATAACATTGTTGATGCGAAACTTAAATGCATGATAAAATAACTATACCACAACAAGAAATACATAAACTTCGAAAGTAGAAACGCATCAGCACGTACATACAACGCAAAAAGAAATATTGAAATAAAATACACTAGCAAATGCAATGATATTTTAAAAGTAAAAGATTACCGAATGAACGAATATGGAAGCTTCTCGTAGTCGCGTCATTGTTGGCTTCGACGAGGACTGGGCTCACGAACTTCACTTCCGTTACGTTGTCGGTGTTGCAGAAGTCGGAGTTAATGACGAAGGATGGTGGACGGTAATGGTTTGTTGTTGTTTTTGTTGTTGGTTGATAGAAGGGTTGCATTGAGGAGGAAGAAGGTCACGAGGTTGTGTTAGAGAAAGTTTAATTGTGAGAAAATTAAGTGTTATGTTGGTGTGTGTTTTAATGGAAGAAAGAGTTGATGATATAAGAAGGTGAATGCTTGCTAGTTAGCAGATGTTCTCAACTTCGTGTTGAGTCGGCCTTCAGGTTCGATGCCTGGTTTTTTTAACAAATGCCTGACGGCGAGGTCAGATGCTGTTCTCAACTTCGTGTTAAGCCGGCCTTCGGGTTCGATGCCTGGTTTGTTTAATAGATGCCTGATGATGAAATCAGATGATCTTTCTGACTTAGTATCGTTGCCTACGTGATAGCAGATGTTCTGCCGACTGCATGTCGAGGTTTTCTGGTTGGTAATCAGTTAGCTTATGGCCGTTGCAACTATCATATGCAATTACTTCCAGAGATTTTGTTCCAATAGCAAGTTTGCAGTTTTTTTTTGCGGTTGGCAAATTTCCAGGTTCTTTGGTATTCAACCGTCTTTTACCTTTGATTGTGTGAAAGTCGTTCGCTTTTCACCCATTCAGGTCCAAGTCGTTTGAATAGGGGCAGCTGTTGTACCCCCAAAATTTGACCAACCCTTTTTTTGTACTTGGCTTATGTTTCATTTCATTTTAGCATTTGCATTGGCATAACATTATTCTTAACAGGGGATCAAGAGAAATGTGCCATTCAAGAGAAGAGTCTCATTTGATCTCAAGCTCGGGCAATAGTGTTTACCATCATCATGAAGTTGCCGAAGCTCCTTGAAAGGAAGGATGGATGTGTGTTGTTTGTCTCCTATTTTGGGGGTCAACAAAGGATCATCAGGGGTTCACAAGATCATTGTTGTGGATAGAATATGTTTGAGAAGCTCATTGAGTGCTTTTAAAGTCATTGTGGAGCTTCCCTAGGCTTTTATTTCATCTGCAAGAGGTCACAGTCAAAGGATGTGAATCTAGGGTTTCATCTGGTCAACTCAAGGTCAACTGTGGACTTGAGAGAGCTTGAGACTTGGTTTTAAGTCATTGAGGCTATGAGAAGTTATCTTGAGATATTTAGGATGTCATTTCAATTTCAAATCAAGAAGAATCAAGAGTTCAAGGAGTTACTAAATTAGGGTTTCAGAGGATCTTAGTGTAAAATCCCCATCTTTAGTGCCTAACTTCAAGGATGATTTACCATATGATACAAGTGCAATCTCATTTTCATGCAAACATGAAATTTGTAGAGCATGTTCTTAGATTTCGCTTGAGTACTAGAACTCATCCATTGCATTTGTAGAGCTCAAGTTATGATGCCAACAAGTTAGACGTCTCAGATGAACTTATTTTTGGTCAACTAAAAGTCAACTCACTTCCAAGGCATTTTTGACCTAGAATCAAGTTTCTACTCAACTTTAGGTGAACATGAAAGTTGTTACTCATGGTCTTAGATTTCCAAAAAGTCCTAGAAGTCCTTGATATCATGTGTGGTACTCAAGTTATGGTCTTAGCAAGGCAAGGGTATTTTGGGAAAGTTTCATTATAGGTCATTTGTTTTATAGGTCATTTCCATGGACTTATGTACCTCAAATGCACTTCCAACCAACATGAAATTTGTTCATAAAGGTCTCATTTACATTGTTGAATTCAATAATCATTTGAATTATGGATTTGTATGGTCATGTGGAGGAATTTTCAAGTGAATTTTGGATTTTTAAGCATGGCATGTGATAACACGAAATCATATAGATATTTTCATGCATAATTCAACTAAAGTCTAACCGTTTTCGATCCGATTTCGGGTTATTTCCGTGTATTTGTCTGATGCTTTGCAGGTATTCACGATCACGTCTAAACAAGGCAACATGAAGAAAAGAAGCAATCTCAGATGAAATATGGACGAAAAAGGAGTGAAAACACAATGAAAAGCGCAACAAGCTATTTTTGATGATGTGACGACCGTCACAGCTTCATGACGACCGTCACACCTTGTGACGACCGTCATGCAGGCAAAAACGCCCCACTCAGATTACACGTCAAAGGATCAGTTCCAATTCCCACAGAGTGGACCACCACTCCCTAAATTATCTGCCTCAAGGTCCATCATCTTCAGAGATAACCGTTGGGATTCCACTTCTATAAAAAGGGAAGCAGGGGACTTCAGAAAGGGTGTTGCATTCATACCACGAAGTGCTGACGAATTTACTTTCCAGATCATTATTTTCCAGCAATATTCTTATTTGTTTCTCTTTACCTTTCCTGTATTGCCTTTTCCATTCTTCTATAATTTCTACTTTTATTGTACGATCAATTTGGCATTAAAAACCAGAATCCTGCCAACATCTGTGGAGGATCTGCCCAAAGGCCAATTGGAATATTTACAGGTTTTCATTTTGATCGATTTCAGTTATTATTATAATGCAAATCATTATTTATTGTTTTTATTTATATTTTATCTTTCCCAAATCCATGTCTAGCTAAACTTAGGTAATCGATATGTAGTAATAATTCGAAGGGGATTTGATAACAACTGGTTGAAAAACTTTCTTTTCATAAAAGTAATCTATGGTCTGAGTGTTTAAAATTGATTCACTGAATAAACTTCGTCGCGAAAGCGAGAACTTATTTAAAAGTAGTTTTGCCACGAAAGTGGGAAATTAATTAAGATACGAACCAACAAGCGAAAGCTGCGGTAAGGTCAGATAGTAAACACTAGGCATTTGTTTTAATAACAGCGAAAGCACTTTAAAATGAATTAGAACTTAGAGATTTCCAAAAAATAATTTTAACCCCGAACGGGATACGAAAGTGTACGTTTGGCCCTTAGGATTATGATTAGCGTCAATAACCATCGTGAGGCGAGAGTCTTCAAATCTCCATTTTCTGCTTAAATAAACTTTGAAAACTATTTCATACACCAGTAACTTATCAAATCCCTGAAGAACATAATTACTACGTATCAATCCAATCAATTATAATCTAAATAGTATTCTTAGTTCCCTTTTAGTGACAATCTTATTCCCTTAAACATATTCTACTTAGCTAAACATAGTAACTCCCGAGAACACTAGTTTGATTACGAGTCCCTGTGGGATCGATATCTATTATTACTACGCGATAGACTGTGCACTTGCAGTTAGATTGTATTAGACATAGAAAGTCGCGATCAAGTTTTTGGCGCCGTTGCCGGGGACCCGTTTAGTCAATAGTGTAACCTTCTGTTACACCATATAGACTAGGTTAACAATTTTCATTTTCCCTACACTAGTTCTGTCGATTGTATGCCAAGAAATCGCCCGCAAAGCGATATCGTAAAACCTTCAGTCGCAGAACTAGAACGCTTCTTACATTTAAGAAGTAGAATCATTGAGTACCAACTCAAACAACTCAAACATAACACTCCCGAACCTCTCACTCCCATTCCCAAATCAGAAGAAGAAGAACCAGAGATGGCTGAAGGACCTCCAAACAAACCGCTGAAGGCATACACTACACCATCTCAGATGGAGCCTAGAAGTAGCATTGCTGCCCCAGCTATTACCCGAAACGATTTTGAGCTGAAACCATCATTGCTGTCGGCTGTGCAACAAAACCAATTCTCAGGAAATGCAACTGAGGATCCGAACGAACATCTAACAAAGTTTGTACAATACGCGGACACAGTGAAAGCAAATGGAGTAACTCCAGACGCGATAAGACTTCGTCTTTTCCCATTCTCTCTTAGAGACAGAGCGTGGACATGGTTACAATCGTTACCATCCAACTCCGTTACGACATGGGAGCAATTGAAAAACGTCTTCCTAGCGAGATATTTTCCGCCAAGCAAAACTGCTATGCTTAGAGCTCAAATCAACGGATTTCGACAGAAAGATACTGAATCTCTTTACGAAGCATGGGAACGATTCAAAGATATGATGAGAACATGTCCTCACCACGGTCTAGAAGACTGGGTGACAATCCATACTTTCAATAATGGGCTTCTATACAATACTAGATTGACAATAGACGCTACCGCGGGCGGTGCACTTATGGATAAGCCATATGATGAAGCCTATCAACTGATAGAAAACATGTCACAAAACCATTGCCAATGGGGAGGTGAACGCACTCCAACTGAGAAAACCACAGCGAAAGGTGGGATGTACGAAATCAGCAGCCTTGAAAAGTTCAATGCTAAAGTAGATGCTCTAGCACAGAAAATCGATAGTCTGACCGTTAACCCCACTGCAACTGTCGCTGCAGTAACTCCAAATTGCAAGTTATGCGGAAGCACCACTCATAACGCACCCGAATGCCCATTGCTAGCCAGAATCCCACCAGACCAGGTAAATTATGCTCAAGGAAACCCCTACGCAAATACCTACAACCCAGGTTGGCGAAATCATCCAAACTTTTCTTACAAAAGCGAAAATGCATTGCAAATGCCTACTGCTCCGCCAGGATATCAGAAACCAGCTGTTCAGAATGCACCTAGGAAATCGAACCTCGAATTGATGATGGAAAAGTTCATAGCTACTCAAGCTCAAACAAACAAAGAGTTCCTGAATCAAAACGTACACACTAGCGAGCAAATTAAACAGTTGACAGGAAAAGTAGACGCTTTAGCCACCCACAACAAAATGTTAGAAACTCAGATATCACAAGTGGCTCAACAACAAGCCTCTGCTGCCGCACCTGCTGGCACATTTCCTGGACAACCCGAACAGAATCCAAAAGGCCAAGCAAATGCTGTAATACTAAGAAGTGGAAAAGAATTGGACGAACCGATCGATCCGAGGACCGAAAACTCAGCCATGCAACAAAAACCAACTGAACAAGCAGAAAAGGAATCCGAGTTAGAGAAGAAGGAGGACAACGAGAAGGAGGATACCGCAAGTGAAAAAACTCAAGCACCTCCAGCGCTATATAAACCACCTATTCCTTATCCGCAAAGACTAATAAACTCCAAAACTTCAGGACAGTTTAAGAAATTTGTAGAGCTCCTTAAACAGCTGAATATTACTATTCCTTTTACAGAAGCGATAACTCAAATGCCGTCATACGCTAAATTTCTCAAAGAAATCCTGTCGAATAAGAGAAAGATCGAGGATAACGAAACAGTTACACTTACTGCAGAGTGTAGCGCTATTATTCAAAACTGCATGCCTCCTAAATTAAAAGACCCAGGTAGTTTCTCCATACCCTGCGTCATAGGAAAGTTCGTAATAGACAAAGCTCTATGCGATTTAGGAGCCAGTATCAGTGTTATGCCCTTATCTATATGCAAAAAGCTGAATATGGGAGACCTCAGACCAACCAAAATGTCCGTACAATTAGCTGACAGATCAGTAAAATACCCAGTTGGAATACTGGAAAACGTTCCAGTACGCATAGGACAATTTTACATTCAACCGACTTCATAATCATGGACATCAAGGAAGATACTGTAACCCCAATTATCCTAGGAAAACCATTCCTAGCTACAGCTGGAGCTATTATAGACGTGAAGAAAGGAAGGCTAACATTCGAAGTAGGAGAAGAAAAGATAGAGTTCATTCTCACCAAGTTCCTACAAGCACCAGCAATAGACGATACCTGCTATTTAGTAGACGAAATCGACGAATGCATAAGAGAACTTGAAAATGAAGAGACCACGTATTCAGAAATAATAAAGATTCAAATACCCGATATTTCTGAAGACGATAATTAGCGTAAACCGTATAAAGACGACAGCCTAAGCGAAAGCTTAACACTGACACCAAACCATATGCCAGGTCCGAAGAACCCATCTTTAGAACTCAAAACACTACCCAAAAACCTCAGATATGAATTTCTAGACGACGAACTAAAAAGACCAGTGATAGTCAACGCCGACTTAGGACAACCAGAAACCGAAAAGCTATTAGAAGTCCTAAAGAAGTACTCCACCGCGTTAGGCTATAACATAAGCGATTTAAAAGGTATACGCCCTTCGATCTGTATGCATCGAATTACAATAGAGGAAGACTCTAAAACCTCTCGAGAGCATCAGAGAAGACTGAACCCCATCCTGAGCACTGTAGTCAGAGATGAAGTAAAGAAATTGCTAGATGCAGGAATCATCTATCCAATCTCCGATAGTGAATGGGTTAGCCCAGTTCACGTCGTACCAAAGAAAGGAGGAGTCACAGTAGTTAAAAACGAAAAAGGCGAATCAATAACAAAAAGAGTCGTGACTGGAAGCAGGATGTGCATTGACTATAGAAAGCTTAACAAGGCTACGCGCAAAGATTACTTCCCGCTACCCTTCATAGACCAAATGTTGGAAAGATTAGCCAAACATTCATATTTCTGCTATCTAGATGGTTACTCAGGATTCTTCCAAATTCCCATCCATCTTGATGACCAAGAAAAGACTACATTCACCTGTCCTTATGGTACTTTTGCTTACCGCCGAATGCCGTTCGGACTCTGTAACGCTCCAGCAACCTTCCAAAGATGCATGATGGCAATCTTCGCAGATTTCATAGACGATATTATGGAAGTATTTATGGACGATTTCTCGGTATGTGGACAAAGTTTCGAAGGATGCTTACAAAACTTAGAAATGGTATTAGAACGTTGCGTAAAAGTAAACCTCGTCCTAAATTGGGAAAAATGCCATTTTATGGTCCGACAAGGAATAGTTCTAGGACACGTCATATCAGATAGAGGAATCGAGGTAGACAAAGCTAAAATAGAGATTATAAAAGATCTCCAACCTCCGAAATCCGTACGAGAAATACGAAGTTTTCTAGGACACGCCGGTTTCTACAGAAGATTTATAAAAGATTTCTCGTAAATCACAAAACCTTTGACCGACCTGTTGATGAAAGATGCTGAGTTCGTCTTCGACGACGACTGTCTAAAAGCATTCGAAACATTGAAATCAGCCCTTATCACCGCACCAATCATGCAACCACCCGATTGGCGACTACCGTTTGAAATCATGTGCGACGCGAGTGATTACGCTGTAGGCGCAGTTCTAGGACAAAGGAAGGACAAGAAACTCCATGCCATCTACTATGCCAGTAGAACCTTAGATCCTGCCCAAATGAACTACGCTACCACAGAAAAGGAACTTCTAGCAGTTATATTTGCGCTTGACAAATTTCGTTCTTACTTAGTAGGAGCAAAAATTATCATATACACAGACCACGCGGCCATAAGGTACCTAATAAGCAAAAAGGATGCCAAACCAAGATTATTGAGATGGATCCTGTTATTACAAGAGTTTGACTTAGAAATCAAAGATAAGAAAGGAACCGAGAACGTTGTTGCAGATCACTTATCCCGAATAGAAGGCATCAAACATGAACCAGTACCGATAAATGACGATTTCCCGTACGAACGTCTGATAGCCAAACTAGAAAGTGACACACCTAATTCAATCTCGGAAGATCCAGAATTCGAAAAAGCCGTAGAAGCCGTCTATGCCCAAGTCACATTACCTTGGTATGCTGACATCGTTAATTACCTCGCTGCGGGCGTGCTTCCACCGGATCTTACTTATCAGCAAAAGAAGAAATTCTTCCACGATCTGAAACACTATTATTGGGACGAACCTCTACTCTTCAAGAGAGGGGCCGACAACATATATCGTCGCTGTGTCCCAGAGGAAGAAATAGAAAATATTATTTCCCAATGCCACTCAGCACCATACGGTGGTCATGCTAGTACATCTAAGACGTGCGCTAAGATTCTCCAAGCCGGCTTATTCTGGCCTAATCTCTGGAAAGACGTTCACATCGCTGTGCAAAAGTGCGATCAATGCCAACGAACTGGCAACATCTCACGACGCGATGAAATGCCTCAGAAAGGAATCTTAAAGGTAGAAATCTTCGACGTCTGGGGAATAGATTTCATGGGACCATTCCCACCTTCTTTTGGAAATAACTACATACTCGTCGCTGTCGATTACGTGTCTAAATGGATAGAAGTCATAACTGCTCCAACAAACGACGCACGAGTAGTAATCAAACTCTTCAAAAACACAATCTTTCCTAGATTCAGTATGCCCAGACTCGTCATTAGTGACGGAGGATCTCACTTCATATCGTGAATATTCGATAAACTTCTCTCTAGATATGGAGTCCGGCACCGAGTAGCTACACCCTATCATCCGCAAACTAGCGGACAAGTAGAAGTCTCGAACAGAGAAATAAAACAGATCTTGGAAAAGACTGTCGCTACCTCAAGGAAAGATTGGTCGTCAAAGCTACAAGAAGCTTTATGGGCTTATAGGACCGCATTTAAGACACCAATAGGTACTACCCCCTATAAATTGGTTTACGGTAAATCCTGCCACCTCTCTGTAGAGTTAGAGCATAAGGCCTTTTGGGCCATTAAGACACTCAACTTCAACTACACCGAGGCAGGAGAAAAGCGAATCCTGAACTTACACGAATTGGAAGAACTCCGATTAGACGCTTACGAAAATGCCCGTATCTACAAAGAACGAACTAAAAAGTGGCATGATAAACGTTCAATTAGGAAACAATTCAGTGTGGGAGACATCGTATTGCTCTTTAATTCACGATTAAAACTCTTCCCAGGTAAACTAAAATCTAGGTGGTCTGGACCCTATGAGTGACTAAAGTACTTCAGAGTGGAGCTGTCGAAATTACCGATAAGACGAATGCACCATTTATCGTAAACGGGCAACGTCTAAAACATTATAATAAGAACGACAACAGTCCTCAAGTCAGCAATATAACATTGCTTGAGCTTCCAGCTCAGACACCCGAATAGTTTCTCACCAAGCTATCGTCTGGCTTTAGACGTTAAAAACAGCGCTTACTGGGAGGCAACCCAAATTTCCCTCGTTATTGCATTTCATTTTTCTTTAAAATTCTACTTTGAAAATCCAACAAAAATTCTAAACTTATAATTACTACTACTTTCTACTTTCGTTCATTTTCGTACTTTTATTCCTATTTTATTTTTCCTCTTTTGTCTTTTGTTTCTACCGCTTTTCGCTTCTAAAAATCCTGACTTCAATTTCCTGTTTCAAACTTTTCAGGATTTTTTAAAGTCTTCAAAACATTCCTTCTGTTTTCTCCAAATTACCTGCGAGTATGGCCGAGTACGACTTCACAAAGGTTCACTTCCGAGGACTCGCTCAAAAGGCAAGATTTGCAGCACTGACCGAACGAGAATTCGCCTTAACGCTGTATTATGATAAGGCTACTATGGATAAACTAGGGATCACAGATAGCATTCAATACCTGTTCAATCAACTGGGTTGGGAGAACACTGCTCTAAAAACACGTTTCGCTACCTACAAGGATCTTACCTATGAATTCCTTAGTTCTTTCAGATACACACCCAACTATGGCTTTGGATCCAACACAGAGCTGATTACCTTCCGATTGTTTGGAATGGACCAAACCCATAGCCGGATGTCACTAGCTAACCTCCTAGGATTCCCTAGCGGACCGCATGTGTTCATCAGTGCAGAAGATGACGATATTGATTTTCAACTTGATCAATTCTGGGGTAGAATCACTGGCGACTATCACCCTGAACCAGACAGAATGTACAATGATGACATTCATAACCCAGCCTTCAGATACTTCCATAAGATACTAGCTCACACCTTGTTTGGAAAAGAAGAAAATATTACTACAGTATCTAAAGAGGAGTTATTCATCATGTTCTGTGCTTCTCAGGGACGGACAGTAAATGCAGTGCCTTTCATGATGAGATCTTTCAAACGCCTCACGCTGGAACCTCAGACACCTATCCTTATAGGAGGCCTAGTAACAATGATTGCCCACGAGCTTGGCCTTAGATTCCATTTAAATGCCAGCACTCGTTTTGGCACCATCTGGCCCATGAACATACAATTCTGCTTTAACAGGCGCATCTTAGGAACTATGGGACCTGGACCGTATGAGTACCTTATTAACGAAAAACCAGTACAGCTATTCACACTGCCTGATCATCTGATGACAAGCATCCACAACAAGGATAACTGGCTCTACGAATTGGATGAGCCTATGGGACCTCCTTCACCACAGTCAACACCCCAGAACTATATGTATGACAGTGACCACATCTCTGAGGCACACGACTATATGTACTATGAGGACGCTGTATCTGAAACTGAAGTAGACCCTACGACTCCTCCACACTACAATACTTATCCTGAGCCTATCCCTGAGGAGACCACTGACAAAATGGATGCCGTGTTACTCAGATTGGACAACGTCGATACAACTCTGACTAATGTAAAAGCTGACATCGCAGGCATGCACAGCGAACTGGTAGGCTTCATGGATCTAGTCTGCGACCAACTCGACTACTATTCACAGAAATTCGATGAGTTGAAGGCACGAAAAGATTAGTTATTAGTTCTTAGCAGTAGTTTCAGTTTAGTTTAGTCTAGCTTAGTTTCATTTAATCATTTGGATTTTTCGCATTGTTAGTTTTCTTTATGTACTACATACAATTGTTTCAATTTTATGTTATTTCAATTCTAGTTTTTATTCAATTACTCTGTTTTCGCATTATTTGTTGTTTGTCGGCTGTTATATTACATCACCGTATCAATACTAAGCCTTAAAGTCACTACGAGTACGCCCTCAGAGCAAAATTCTGCGTTCTGCAGATTTTACTGCTGTGACGACTGTCACAGGACCCTGACGAGCGTCACGCGGGTGATGACCATCACACCTATGTGACGACCGTCACGTAGTCAAAAACTGATATCTGATAAAACAGGGTTCGTGTTCTCTTCCACTTCCCCCCATTATCACTTTCAATCATCCTAACTCTTACCCCACTACGAATTTTCGTCCTCCCCACATTGAACTATAAATTTCAACTCCAAATTCAACCTCCAAACCACACTTCTGTCAGTTTTTCCCTCTCTGCAGAAAAACCCCAAACCTCAGAAACCTCTCCACCTTCCAACAATGGCAAGGAATGCAGAAACCCCAGATATCAGCAACATTACCTTTAGTGAAGGAGACTTAGGCGAAAGGCAACGAGCAAACTACATTGCATTTCATCAGAGGTCGCTCCAGCCGACTCATTATCCGCACCTTCCATCGCTTACGGAGCTCGGACTCCTTGAAGGTGTAACCTGGATGCTTCAAAGAGCAGGCATCTGGAACCTCTGCACCAACCCACAACCAACGTACGAACAACTCACTCTTGAGTTCTTGAGTTCGTTCACTTACGTCACAAGCAGCGGCGAACTTAACCAACACACAGGTGCCGCATGCTTCCGGATGTTTGGCACCAACTATCAGGTGAACCAAAATCAGATTGCCAGCATCCTGCAGCTACCTCGCGGTGACAACGCTCATCGCCGCATCACCGATCAGTTCCAGCACGAAGCTTTCGCGCTGTGGTATCAGTTGACCGACCTCAATGCCGATGGTTGGGACTCCCTGCACGCCACTCATATCCATAACCCAACCATCAGGTACTTTCACAGAGCGTTGAGCAACACTATTTTTGCCAGAGACAGCAACCACAAAGTGAAATCGAAAGAGCTCTTCTTTCTCCATTGCGTCTTCAACAATGAACCTGTCAACACTGCCCCGTTTCTGCTGGCTCACATTCAGGCCAACTGCAACCGTGGCTCGAAGCCATTCTACTTTGGCGGGATTGTCACCGCTATTGCACTTAGGCTGAACCTTGGCGACCGCCTCCAGCACCTCCATTCCATCCCCTCGGTGTTCCTTGACACCAACCACTGCAGAGCCTCCCATCTCATCCGCTCCCGAGCTGACGGCAAATACCATCCGGTTGTGCGTGGCAAGACCGTCCGAAGCATCATCCTTCCGTCCCGCACCCGCATCCATCCAGAGGACCGTACCAACTGGTTGTTCGACCTCACTGCCCCTCCTGCTGCCGCTGTTCCTACTCAGGACCACACTCACGGTTCCGACGATGAAATCCAAGCTGAGTTGGACAGGTCCGAGCAGCCAGAGGCATCGCAGCCTCCTCCTCCCGTAGGTACATCCCTCCGCCGCCGCCATCATCCCGTGCCAGACTACACAGAAGAGGACCTCCGTCGCTCCCTAGACCAGCAGGCACAGATACTCGCGATGCTGCAGCAGCAGAATCAACGAGCTGACCAGTTCGAAGCTTGGCACCGGACTCAAATGCAACAACTTCACACTGGCCAAGCTACTATCACTGAGAACCTGGCGAATCTGACCTTGCAGGTCGAAGGACTCCGAGACACCGTCTACCACACCAGAGCTATGACTTATGAGGACAGAGTAGCCCTTGCCAGAGCCAGAGGACGCCAGCGCGGACGTGACAGAGGCCGTGACTAGATTTCCATTTTTCCTTCATTGTTTACTATATTTCAGTTATTTGTATTTTCATTGTCAGTTGTATCTCCCTCTCGCACGCTTCAAGTATCAGTGAGGACACTGATCGAGATAGTGTGGGAGAAGAGCCTTTATTTCCATTCCACTGTACTCTGAATTTCCTTTATTTCCATTTCACTGCACTTTGAATTTTCGTAATTTCTATTTTAACACTTTCTATTTCTAGAAAATAAAGCTCGTCTATATATTTTTCACGTTACGCAAACAATCCCCACATTATTCAACGTAAACTAAAATTTTCGTTCGTTCCTCAAAAGCAAAAGCATCACGAGAATGCACCTGAGTTCAAAACAAGTTTTGAAACTCCGAGGAAACGACAGTTCTAACAAAACCAGTATCGTCCAGACACCTTAGATCTCTAGTTTATGCGAGTCAGTTTCACCACCTACGTGTACCAAAGTCTCAAGTGTCTGCGCAAACTCAACCCCAAGTAGTTTATACTAGCAGTCAACACCATCCTAAAAACACTTCTAAGCGAGCGACCGATGCAAATAAGTGTATGATCTCCAAAAAGATGAAAAATCATGAAAAGAGAGCTAAAAAGCCCAAGAATATAAGATACGTTTCCTTCTAAGTTAGGTGCTCCTCACCCGAGCATTTAGCCCAACGGCACGAAAAACTCATTGAAAATCAATGACATAAAATTATGATCAATGAAGAAGATCAAAAACAGAAATGAGATCATATTCACTAACAGGTCGACTTGCCATGAAAGTGTACGGATAACGGGCTTAATGTGATTGCGCTAGAACAAACAGGGTGAACTTGCCGCGAGAACCTTGACACCAAGCTACAGTAGCATGACTGAGACCGATTTGCATAAAAAGGAGACCTCCGAAGACTTGTAATCCAGTGTCGTCATGATACTCGTCTTGTTCCTACCAAGAATCCCGGTTTTTCCAAACTCTGCGAACGAAGAAGCTGCCTCGTGCTTGCCGACTTTTCCATGTTTTACTTGAGGACAAGCAAAGATTCAAGCTTAGGGGAGTTTGATAACACGAAATCATATAGATATTTTCATGCATAATTCAACTAAAGTCTAACCGTTTTCGATCCGATTTCGGGTTATTTCCGTGTATTTGTCTGATGCTTTGCAGGTATTCAACGATCACGTCTAAACAAGGCAACATGAAGAAAAGAAGCAATCTCAGATGAAATATGGACGAAAAAGGAGTGAAAACACAATGAAAAGCGCAGCAAGCTGTTTTTGCTGATGTGACGACCGTCACAGCTTCATGACGACCGTCACACGGGTGACGACCGTCACACCTTGTGACGACCGTCAAGCAGGCAAAAACGCCCCACTCAGATTACAAGTCAAAGGATCAGTTCCAATTCCCACAGAGTGGACCACCACTTCCTAAATTATCTGCCTCAAGGTCCATCATCTTCAGAGATAACCGTTGGGATTCCACTTCTATAAAAAGGGAAGCAGGGGACTTCAGAAAGGGTGCTGCATTCATACCACGAAGTGTTGCCGAATTTACTTTCCAGATCATTATTTTCCAGCAATATTCTTATTTGTTTCTCTTTACCTTTCCTGTATTTCCTTTTCCATTCTTCTATAATTTCTACTTTTATTGTACGATCAATTTGGCATTAAAGACCAGAATCCTGCCAACATCTGTGGAGGATCTGCCCAAAGGCCAATTGGAATATTTACAGGTTTTCATTTTGATCGATTTCAGTTATTATTATAATGCAAATCATTATTTATTGTTTTTATTTATATTTTATCTTTCCCAAATCCATGTCTAGCTAAACTTAGGTAATCGATATGTAGTAATAATTCGAAGGGGATTTGATAACAACTGGTTGAAAAACTTTCTTTTCATAAAAGTAATCTATGGTCTGAGTGTTTAAAATTAATCCACTGAATAAACTTCGTCGCGAAAGCGAGAACTTATTTAAAAGTAGTTTTGCCACGAAAGTGGGAAATTAATTAAGATACGAACCAACAAGCGAAAGCTGCGGTAAGGTCAGATAGTAAACACTAGGCATTTGTTTTAATAACAGCGAAAGCACTTTAAAATGAATTAGAACTTAGAGATTTCCAAAAAATAATTTTAACCCCGAACGGGATACAGAAAGTGTACGTTTGGCCCTTAGGATTATGATTAGCGTCAATAACCATCGTGAGGCGAGAGTCTTCAAATCTCCATTTTCTGCTTAAATAAACTTTGAAAACTATTTCATACACCAGTAACTTATCAAATCCCTGAAGAACATAATTACTACGTATCGATCCAATCAATTATAATCTAAATAGTATTCTTAGTTCCCTTTTAGTGACAATCTTATTCCCTTAAACATATTCTACCTAGCTAAACATAGTAACTCCCGAGAACACTAGTTTGATTACGAGTCCCTGTGGGATCGATATCTATTATTACTACGCGATAGACTGTGCACTTGCAGTTAGATTGTATTAGACATAGAAAGTCGCGATCAGCATGAGATTGGTACATTAGAGGTCATGATTTTCATTTGTTTTGGGTTACTTTGTACCAAAATATGATCATAAGCAAGATTGCACAATTGAATGGGTACCAAATGCGTGGAAACATGGTCATTTTCAAGTTTTTTCATGAGAACATTTTGACTTCAATCTCACAATGAGGACCAAATCAAAAGCCCAAACTAATTCCATTGTAAAATTCATCCCACATGCTGCAGATTGGTGCACTTTTCATGTAAGGAGTAAGGCAAAACCCGTGTGCATAGGTGGCTTTTGATTTTGGGCATAATTTTCAAAGATCACAATTGAAGCTTCATGGGCCTGCATTACACGTTCAAATCCATAATATATAAACCAAGAGCTTGCCCTAGAAGCTCATAATGCACATTTGGAGCTGGAGATAGCAGAATCAGATTCAAATTTCTCAAGCATTTTTCAAATTCGAATTTCAATTTTCTCTGCAATTTAACTTCAATTGAGGCTTGATTCTTCTTCCTTGGAGCATTTGGATTGAAATTGAAGCAAGAGAGTGAAGCTTACACGCATCTGAAGAGCCAATGGAGCTGCTCCGCTCAGTAAGTTTCCATCTCTGAATTCTCTCATTCTAGACCATGATTTAAGCTCATACTGGTTGCATTTGAAGCCCTACGTTGAGTAGGATATGTTTGATCCATTATCGTTCATGTTTGATGAAGTTTTCAGTTGGTGCACTCAAACATTAAGTCTTCGATTCTTCTTGATCTTGAGCTTTTGTGATGATTGATCTATGGATTTGGAATCCTTGTAGCAAGACCTTTCGTTTGGTACCACTTTTGTGCCTGTTGGTGGTGGTTTTTCACCTAAGCTCCGGTGAGCTCACCGAAGAAGACGACCAGAGCCCTAGCTTCGGCGTCTGGTTTGTTTTCAAATTAGATCTAATGTGGCATTGTTTGAATGTTTGACTGCGTGCGTGTTTGGATGTGATTGGCTTGACCAGATCCACTTGGCTTGTTGACTCCACGTAGTTAAATGAAACGTTGCGTTTCATTTTCTCAGCTGAGTCTGGATCAATTGGGCTTGGAATGATATCCACACCCCCCAGCTTTCTGAGCTCAACGCGCTTTGCCTTGTTTCCTTTGTTTCTGGGAATTGCATTTGCACCCCTGCCTCATATCCATTTCTTTTATTTTATTTGTTGTTTTCATTTTTTAATTATTAAAATAATCTCTAATTGTCTAAAAATTCCACAAAAAATAGTTTCTATCATTTTAAAACCTAATTTAATTTTCCATAATTTTTAATTCTGATTTTATTTTATTTTACAATTTAATTTGAATTTTGCAATTGAAGAGGTTTTTAATATTGCCTTTTGTTGATCATCCATGCTTGAGCTACCATTTGATATCACATATGAGCAAGGTTTCCTCTCCATTTAAAGGATGGATTGAGGTACCTTTGAGGCCGATTTTAGTCTTGGTTTGATCACTTTTTGTTTCACTTTGAGTTGTTTTTGTTTGACCCTCGATAATAATTCAATAAGGTGGATCACCCTAGTTGATCAAATCATTTGGTGATGCCTTGAATTGAATTTGGTTTTGAAACTTTGGCATATGTTTTCCAACATGATTGGTTGATTTTTGTATTTTATTTGAGATTTATTGAAAATTTCTTCTATTTTTTGGTGAACCTTGCAAGTCAAGTCACCCTAGATGAAGTTCATACAAACTAGTTGACCAAGTTTCTTTGGGAAATGACTTTGATTGATCCCATATGCATCCTATGACTCTTGATTCTAATTCTTGACATGATTAAGGTGCTGGTTTGGATTTTATAGGTCATACACTTGTGTAGTTTGTGTTACAAGTCACTTTGAATTAGGGCATTCCACTTGGTTGTAAGTGTTGAATGTGGTTTGAACTTTGGTTCTTTCTCTTGCCTTGACTTGTAATTTGCTTGTGCCTTGGTTTCCATTTGGTTTTAGCATATTCTTCTTGTGTTTATGCTTCTGTCCTTTGGCTTTTGATACTCATTCAAGGCAATTTGGTATCCTTTGTTCATACTTTGAGTTTGCTTTGAATGAGGGATCACTTTGAGCACTTGTTTGCTCCTTTCTTTTGCATGATCAATATGTTGCTTTTGGTTGAGATATCTTGCATGTTGCTTGCTTCCCAAGACTATTCTTCCATCTCCATTTTGATCACGGCTTCTTCTTTTGGTTTTGTTGCTTACCTTTTGGTTTTAGTGATTGATGTATGATTGGTTGTAGGAGTTGTGACTTCTCCCATTTCATCTCACTTGTTCTTTGACTTATTTAAGTCATTTTGCCTTGATCTTTTGTTGGCTTTGCATCTTTTTCATCTAGTATATCATGTTTGCATTTCTCCTTGACTTGTTTAAGTCAACTTCATCTCTTTCTTGCATCCCATTTGTGATTGATTTATCTTGTGTTTTCTTGGTTTTTTGCCATGATCCCTTAGGATTCCTAGTCCTTCCGTTTAGGATGGGAGTAGGAGAGAAATTAAGTGTTCAATCCAAGCATGATAACATTAGGATAGTCTTTTCCCCTCTTAATCCTAACATTAGGAGCACATTGCATGATAACATTAGGGTTGATTAGTTTCCCCTTATAGTTTGTGTCTTCTCTTCTCATCTCAAAACTTCTTTAAGACATCTAACAAAAGAATAATAAGTGTTGTACGCTACGAGCCTTAAGTACTTGGGGAATGATAGTTGGGGGGCTTCCTCCTAACTGTCTAGAGTGTTTAGCGTATGCCTTTTGGGCGATATGCGACGCATTCGCTCTCAAGTCATAGTCTTTAGTGCAACATGAATTACAAATCTAATTCAATTCACTTCTTCATAAAAAACACAAAACAAAACATCAAACCTTTTCATCCTTTGGGATTAATTGGAAATCATTTTCAGAAAGAGTGTGTTAACTCTTGGTTCTACTGCAAACAGGTAACGCCTAAATCTCCAATGGTCGAGCAGCAATACACCTAACTGCTAGAACGAAGGTTTAACCCTACTCAGTTAAAACACTTGAACCAATCTGTGGTCGTGTCAGCCCGAACTACGTTTGCTCTGATTTCTCATACCAGACGAGGATACGTAGGCACAAGAAGGTGATGTCTTGGTGAGCAACCTTCTCTACCCTCACCCGTAGTTTTCCGAACTACGTTGACTCTGACTTTCCCATTGCACGAGGGAATACGTAGGCATAGAGCGGCAATGCTCTATCTAGTCTCTTTTCTTTTCTTTTGTCCATGTGGCTAACCTTATAGATTAACACCCATTAGATTAGACAACAAGCATGGATCTCGTTGAGTACAACGAACGTGAGGGGTGCTCATACTTTCCCCTTGCGTAACCGACTCCCGAACCCAAGATTTGGTTGTGATGACCTGTCTTTTCCCTTTTTCGTAGGTTTTCTTTGATCGTTTCCTTTCCCACTTTTGGGATAAATAACGAACAGTGGTGACTCTTCTGTCCTTGCCGGCCCCTCTTCACAGCGATGCGACATCAGCCTCACCTGAGAAGCTTATCATTACATCATTGTTCCCCAATAAGCAACAGTCTCACCCGAGAAGCTTATCACTACCATTTTACAGCACCAATAATTAGCAGTCTCGCCTGAGAAGCTTATCCTATTTTCACTACACCAGCAACAAGTGGCCATCTACCTCGAGAAGCTTGTTCCCATCACTTTTCCAGTAAGCGGCAGTCTCGCCCGAGAAGCTTATCAATTTTATCCGTATCCCCAGATAAGTGGCAGCCTCCCATGAGAAGCTTATCATCATTATCTTTTTCAGATAAGTGGCAGTGCCTTTATTTGAGAAGCTTATCCAGTTTTTGGCAGTATAAGTCCATTTCAATGATAAGTGGCAGTCTCTCTCGAGAAGCTTATCAGGGCGTTTCCCCATTGAAGTCCAATTATTTTGGCATACAGAAGAGTTTTTGACCTGTATACTTTCTGATGGTTCCTAAAGATCCCGTTCGATCTCTTCGCTTAAGGAATTTCCAGAAGATTGGATGTTATTCTTGCCTGAAGACTCCGGCGTTTTGTTTACATGATTCTACTGCCGTGAGGATCCTGTTTTACCTTTTATCCTAGAGTGTCAGCCGGTCATGTTTGAACCTGTTGCGCAGCTACTCTGGATACTTTCCCCAGTGGAGGTCGTCTTGCCGGTGCCATCTCCATTGAGGATCTCTTCTTGCTTTCTTTCTAAAGTGTCCACTGGTCATGCCTGAACCTGTTGGTCCATCACTTTGAATTTCCCCAGTTTCGTTCAGATCCCCAGTGCGTTATCATCCCCAATGAGCGGTCAGTCATTGCATTTTCCCCTGTGTCGTCATTTCTTCTGCATTGCTGCATTTATCATTTTCATCATATGCATCATATTAGATTCATAGCATTGTCAGCATTTTAGTTTTGTCCATAGCATTGCATATCACTACATCTAAGGGAAAAAATTTCGGCTATCTATATTTAAATACCTTTCACCATGATTTCGCAAAGTTTCATCGCTTATATCATCCGGTGAAGTTATTTAAATAGGGGAAACTGTCGCACCCCAAATTTTACCCTTAGATTTAGTGATCATTTACATTTTATTTTGGTCGATCTTTCATTCTGACAAACCGTTTAACTAGTTTTTCTATTTTATGTTGTGAAGTTAGGTTCGCTGTTGAAAGTTCGAAGAAAATCATGGAAGTTTTACATGCACCTCTTATCTCTTGCAGACCCCTCAGTCAATACAAGTATTTCCCATCAAAGTTTCTCAGAGATTTCCTAAGAAATATTAAGGTCTCTTATCCGTTGAATTTTAAAAACTTTAGTTTAAGAACTGAGTACGAATTGGAACGTTGAATGTGGACGGATTCGAATTTAGACAAGCAAACTTCAAATTGAGACGCAAAATCTACTTCTTCGCAAATATCAATTGGACTTGCCACAAATTCAATTTTGAGTTTTATATTCAAGTTGCAACTCTAAAGAGACCTCATATCAGAATTCCAAATAGAATTATGCCATATATTTGTTAAGAGTTCTTGATTCAGAAGGATCTTTTGGCATTCCATTTAAGTACAAGATTCATATGCTTTCATAAGGAGTTAATTTTTAGAGATTGTAGAACTCAAGTCAAAATGGAGAAGTTAAAAGTTTGATTGAGCACAAAAGGCAAAGTCGAGATTAATTAAAAGTCATATTTCTATTCAAGATTCTGAGTTCACATTTCTATTTCAAGTCTGAATTCTTTTACATACAAAATCAAAGTCTGCACAAATAATATTCAAGATTACCACTTTTTTGGATTCATGTTACAAGTCCTAATCCTAAATCCTAGACCATCTTCAAAGTTCTATCTTCAAGCTCCATAACTTGCTTAAGACCTGTAAAACAATGAAACAATGTCAGAAGGTTAGAATCATAAACAATTTTAAGGACTTTGAATTTAATTTTTGGCCTTCAAAAATTAAAGTTCATCATCGGGAAGAAGGGGGAAGGGCAACAATGGAGTTACTACCAACTTCCATTCCCAACAGCATCAATAGAGAGAACCAAGGCAATAATTTTTTCAGTCCATGAAAAGAGAAAGAATGAAGAAAAAGAAAACGGATTTTCCCAGGCCAAACTCGGTCCAAATATTTCCAAAACAAGCTCCAACGGCCCAATCCGAAAATGACAGCAAACAACACAGCCGTCAAAAGCAAAAAACGAAAGAAGAAATATCATCAATAAACCAAAAATCCGAAAATGGGAAGTTATCACCATCATTAAGCATCATCCAAAAATGGAATCATATCAACAACCCCCAAAACAAAAATAGAAGGAATCACAAACATGTCAAAACATGTTGTTCTGAAAAAGGAAAATCTTTAAAAGTTCCTTCATTTCATTTTCGAAAATCAAAGCTATATAGGAAGAAGTTAGAAGAACATCAAAGGGGCGGAAAAAAATCGAATAAATCATCACTGTCCACCAACAAAATCGTCAAAACCATCTCGGGGGATCCAAAAAAAAAATCACAAAAAACCCAAAGGCTCGGAGAAAATCTCATCACAGCCCCAAAAATCATAAACCGTGGAACCATCAAAGAAAAACCCCAACGTAACCCAGTTCTTGAAAAAACCCAGATCGCAAAACCCACAACCCTCAAACATCATCAACATTCACGAAACCCGGAAACGGGAATCACAAACCAACGAAAACCACAAACCGTCCACGAAATAAGCATCACCAACACAGAAAAATCCGCGAAAACCACATCACAAAAGCCCACCAATGAGACTCAGAAATACATCATCATCGTCTCCATCAAGATCCAATTATAAGGACTCTCTTTTAACATTTTTTTATCTTGTTTTTTTTTTTGCAGCAAATCAAACGGAATGAGGAGAAGAAGGGAAGAGATACGAAGAAGAGAAGAAAGCTCAGAGAGGGAGGAAAAATCTGGGCGCCTTTTTGGCCAAGTGGGGGCTAGGGTTTTCACCCTTCCCCTTTTCTTAACAGCCGACTGGGTTCGGGTCCTGGGAGGTCATAACCCAGGCCCAACCCATTTGTTTTTATTATTTGGTTTTTTTTTCTGTTTTTTTTATTTTATTTTGTAATGTTATATATAATATAAATACTAACAACTAACTTCATTTAAAAATAAAATCTGAAAAATTAATAATATAATAAAAAATGAATTTAAAAAAAATAAAAATAAAAAATTTTAGTTTTAATATTAATTTAGTTTCTTTTTATAATAAAAATAAATAACAAAAACATTTTAGTTTTAATTAAATTTTCTTCATTTTATTTAAAATAAAATAAAAACTCTTTTAAATTAACCTAAAAATCTCAATTTCAAAATAACTCAAGCTTAATTAACTTTTTTTCATGTTCTCTCTTAATCCTAATTTTTCTCACAAAAAGCCATAAAAACAATTAATTCTAACATCTTGTTTAACTTTAATTTTAATTAAATAAAGTTCTCAAAAACAATTAAAAATAATTCATCTGCTATTCTTTAATTAATTTACAATTTATTTAATTCCAGATCACCACTTCTATTAATCACCTTTCGCTATCCGTATCTAACATCATTTCTCATTGTCCATTTCAACTTAATCATTTGCTTATTGTCCTTTATCAACATTTCATTATCTCATGCTATTTACATACCATTGCTATTATCAATTATCCATTGCTTTATATTACCGTTTACCGTTTCCGGAGGAAAGGTTTTCCGTTTGACCGCCGTGTCAATGCCTTTTCCCTATCCCCATCCTAGTCTTAGGATCCAAGTCGCTGTACTCGTGCTTAGTGTCCTGCCGTGGACATGCCCTTACCTTATCCTAGCCTTAGGATCCGAGTCGATGTACTCGTGCTTAGGCGTCCCGCCATGGACATACCTTCACCCTACCCCTTATCTTAGCCTTAGGATCATGAGTCTCCGTACTCGGTGTAGGTTCCCGCCGTGGAATACTTACTCACCCTTTTCAATTCAACTTTACAATGTAGAATCGGAGTCGCCGCACTCCACGTAAGCGCTTCCATATGAACGTTTACTTCCCCTTGGAACCTTGACCGCGTTCAAGAAGTTCCTCTTTCTCCCTCTTTTAGGGGAACTACGATTACTCTGATTCCATCCTCTACCTCGGATACGTAGGCACAAGATGTGAGTATTGGCGAGTATACTTAGGACTAACCCCTTAGATCCTTCTCTTTACCTTTAACCCTTAGAATTACCTTTAAGCAGATAACCATTAGTAAATAGCACATTTTAAACAAGAGGTTCCTGTAGAGTACTACAGAAGTTTAGGATGCTAGTACCTTCCCTAAGCTTAACCAACCCCCGAACCCTAGATCTCTCCCCGCATTGTGTTTACGATGCAAAATAGGTTTTTCCTTTCTTAACCTTTCCTTCGGATAAATCAAAGACTGGTTGTGAATCAAAATTGTGATTCAAATTAATCAATAATTTGATATCATATTCTCACCGTAACACTGAGCATTCTTCAAATATATCTGCACCTCCACAGTACACACAGGAAATTGTTCATGCGTCAGCAACCACCTTCGAAAGTTTAAGATTTGTCACTTCAGGGGTTATTAGATTCTTTACCATCTTATGGATTTAAACCGCTTGAGAAACCGGAGTTGTAGTTTTAGTGACTTCATGAACACCAACATATCTCTTTTTAGGTGAATTAACAGCTGCCCTAGTAACAGGCTATCAATACATGTTAGAAGTAATACTCTAAATAAACTTGTAACCATCTTCATAAGATTTAGAGAAAAGAGCTCCACCAGTAGAAGCATCTAGCATGTTTCTTAAGGAAGGCACCTATCCATTGTAGAAAGTTTCATGTTGAATATATATTGGGATGCCATGGTGGGAACATTGGCTAAGTGGCTCCTTAAATATTTCCAAAGCATCAAATAAGGATTCATCCTCTCCTTGTCTGAATAAAGTTATCTCATTTCTCATTTTTTCATTTTTGAAAGGAGGGAAATACTTGGCCAGAAACTTTTATGCCAAATCATTCCATGTGGAAATAGAATTAGGCTCCAAGGAATTAAACCAACTCTTGGCTTTATCCCTTAGAGAGTATGGAAAGAGCCTCAATATGAATGTATCATCAGTGACACCAGGAATTTTAAAATTACTAACAAAGTCCAAGAATTTCCTTAAGTGCAAACTAGGGTCTTTGTTTGCAGAACCTAAACACTGACCGATGGATTATAACATTTGAAACATCATAGGTTTGAATTCAAACTGTGGTGCATCAATTGTTGGTCGTATGATCCTAGTATTCATGGCGTTTAGATCAAATATTGTGTAATCTTTGATGTTTCTTGCCTTGTCATTGGCAATGCAAATAACATTGGTCTCTGCCATGATAACTTATGCCTCTTTTTCCTCTTGCTCTGATTCCTCTTCTAATTTTGAATCGTCTCTTAGAAATACGTCATCTAGAATGAAAGCTCGAGGGCTCCCTAGAAAATCTCCAGTAATTTTAAATCTCTTAAGTACTTTTAGAGTTCTTTCAAGTTCAGGATCTCTTTTATAGACTGGGTGCAACAACCTGCACATACAATAGCTAAGCTTCTGTCGTGACACTAGAGTACGAGAAAACAATAAAGGCTTAAATGCTTAAATAATCAAAGAGAATATTAATGAAAAAAAATAAAAAATATGTCATTGGGCACTCCCCGGTAATGGTGCCAAAAACTTGTTGCTTGAAAATATGTCACTTGCAAGTATACATGTACGTTTAAAAGTAGCAGGTGATAGAAAGTAAGGATTGTACCCACAGGGAGTGAATGTTATTGATATTAATTTTGTACTATTTTATCTTTTGATTTTAAGCATGAGTAAGGATAAAAATAATAGATGAATGTCACAAGTTTAATCTATCCTCTATAGACCAGATCTATAATTAGTACAAGGTGTGTGATGAGTCTAAGCTTTTGAGGTTGGAATCAATTTTGCTAGAACTAACTTGACAGCTAGATGTTGGACAAGATGTCCTAATATGAAGAACTAACTGAAGATCAAGATGTTAGAAGAGATGTCCTACTGTGATGATTCGACATCTTTGTCTGTTACTTTTAGTTTTTGATTATGATATTTTTCTTCCAGATATGAGATTATTCTGGGAATATTTGTTTATCCTAGGTGGCGTTCAAGATTGAGGAATCTGAAGATGCCGTTTTCTAAGTAAGGAGTCACTTTAGGAAACTTTGGATTGAAGAAACTATTATTTTGGTGAATCAGTTGCAGATTCTGTGTAACAGAATTGCTGCATTTTTGAAGGCCAAATCTGGTCTAGTTTATGGTTATAAATAGGATGGATTTAACCTAAGAAAAGTGTGGAATATACATTGTTGCTTAGTGAGTTTTAGAGTTTGTGTATTTTGTGAGCCTCTCTTGTATCGCATTGATACTAGAGCTGGACTACTTGCATTGAGTTGTAGTTTCTGACATTGCTGTGCTTGAAAGGAATTTGAGAAGGGTCTCATACCTAGGAAGAGTCTTAGGTAGAAATTAAGCACGGGTAGTGTAACACCCCACTTCCCAAAATTTAATAAAATACAAATATTTCAATTAAACATCAGAGTTTCCATTCAAAAGTGGGATATCACATCCAAATAATTCAACATACTCATCATTAGATGGTTTTCAAAATAAAATAGCGGAAATTATCCTTAGTCAACATTCACGGCCATCCACCAAATTAGACAAAAACATTCATTAAAAGGTTCACCAAACTTGATACGTCACAGGAAATAAAACAATTAAACATAAAGCAATTAAACGCCCAAGTCCTGTGTTACGTATCAGAGCATCCTATGACTCGACTCGCGCACCACTATCCAAGCTAGCTAAGTACCTGTATTATCTGTACCTCCGAAGAAGCACAAACCACAACAACAAAGGGGTGAGAAAACATGATCAAAATTTTCGGTAATACAGTACATGAAATAAAGGTAGTAATCATATCATTCATCACCCAACATTCATCAAACACGACCTACTGTCCAACATCAACACATCACACCATAATGCAATTATGCAACTCAACACCATGCATGCGGTACCGACTCATTGGTTCATTCAATCGAACCCCGGATAGATCACATACACCCGTCCTTGGCCATGATCTATCCCCACCATTCTCCGCAATGGAGTACGGACGAATCACATACACTCCTCTTGAGCAATGATTCATCCCACCAAACACCATGATATGCATAACACCAAACGCACATTAAATGAATTCAAGCACACAAGGTGCACACGATCCCCTGATCACATCACCATACATCATACATACATATTGTTCATTAATTAATCATTTTAATTAAAGTCACACGACCCCCCTGATCCCATCACCATACATCATACATATATTACACGCCAATCAATTATGTTAATCAAACTAAATAATAGGGAAATCTACGTTTGAACACCGAGTACACTCGATCCTCCCGATCATCTCACTATGCATCATATATATACATATATATGTCTTACCCACCAATTGATTATATCAATTAAATTCCATATCATTATTCATTACATTATATTAATATTAAGTCTATGGCTTAATAAAATAATCCTTATCAATTAAGGGCACCCACCAACGCGCTCAAACACACTCCCCATACAAGGAAACACCAAAAAGACTAAATAATTAAAATGGGTGTTACAACTCTCTCCCACTTTAATTATTTTCGTCCTTGAAAATTACCTGATGGAAACAATTTCGGATACGCTTCCCGCATCCTGCTTTCCAATTCCCAGGTCACACTGCCTCCTGCAGCACCATCCCCAAGCCACTTTCACCAAAGACATCTCCTTCCCTCGAAGTTGTCCCCCGTTCAACAATTCGCACTAGAAGTGCCTCAACAATCAAATTATTTCTCACTTGCACCCCATCCAATTTAATCAAATTACCTCCTCGACTTAGACACATGAACACACCCTGCAAATTTCACAAATGATAGCGGTAAAACAGTCTAACATGCTATTTTCCTCATGCTTCCGTTGTGCCTCTATGATACAAATAAACAAAAACTAATGTGTGCTTCCTAGACTTCAATGCTCGACCAACCCTAGTTACCATCATAACTCTCAACACACGTCTTTTCTTGAGTCCTTTTGATCCTTTCCGTCGCCTCTTGCACAATCTCCGGTCCGAGTATCACACTCTTGCCGGACACACATGAGCACAAAGGAGTCCTACACTTCCTACCATACAAAGCCTCATACGATGTCATTCTGCTACTAGAATGATAGCGGCAATCGTAGGTAAACTCAATCAATGACAATTAACTGCTTCCCCCAGATCCATCATGATCCAACACATAAGCTCTCACCAAATCCTCTACATACGGGATAGTTCTTGTAACGCCCCGATTTCGATTATTCCTTTTTTGTTGAGTCCTTTTTGGTTTAATTGGGCGAATAATATTTTGAGGTGGAATTTGCATGAAAATATGTTATGTTTACATATTATCCTATTTTAACCGAATTTGGGAGTTTTCTGAGAAAATAGTTTTGGAGGGTATTATAGACATATTCCTATTTAATGTTAAGTGGTTAATTTATGAGATTTGATTAGTTAGTGGAGGGAAAGAAAATGAGAGGAAAGAAATGGAAAGATGAGATAAAAAGAGAAGAGAAAGAAAGTTAGTAACATTAGAAAGAAAAAGAAAAGAAAGAAAGGAAGAGAAGGGAAAGAGGGAAGAAAGAAGAGAAAAACCTAGAGGCTGGAAGAATCGATCAAAGCTTGCAAATAATCAGGTAAGGGTGTGAAGTATCATCATCTTATTAATGTTTATGATTATGTATGGATTGTGTTAGTTGTTGGAATGTTTTCCTCATTTTTTCCATTTAGGGCATAAATGAGTTAAATCGGTAGAACTGATGTTTATCGGTTAGAATCACGTTTAGATACCGTAGATTAGTCAATATATGTTAGGCTAAGGCTACTGGGAACAAGTTGGGATTTATCAGGAGATTTCATCGGGTGTTTGGATTCTGAACAGTGGGAGGAAGTTCAGTTCGCAAACGCTCGCTAGCAGCTCGCTAGGCGAGCAGGTCGCGAGTGTTCGCTAGCATCTCGCTAGGCGAGTGCGTAGCGAACGGTCCCAGACTTGGGACAGTGGTGTTTTGGTCTCCTTCGCTGGCAGCGAATGGAGTAGCGAATGGCTCGCTGGGGGTTCGCTGTAGCGAACAAGGTAGCGAACGAAGTCTGTAGCTTCTGTTCTTGCTCGCTAGCAGTTCGCTAGGCGAGAAGGTGGCGAACGTTCGCTAGCAGCTCGCTAGGCGAGCGTGTAGCGAACGTAGCAGAATGAGTCTTCTCTGCTGTTGGGTGCAGTTGTGACTTGGGGTTCCGATTGCGATCGACCCTTCCTTGATTTAGAAGATGGTGTGATGGCTCGTGATGTATCGTGGGTAGCCGATAGGCGTGAATCCTAAGTTATGAATTGTAGCCGTTTGGGCAATTTCGTGCATCGTTTAATTCGATTAAAAATGCATAACGATTTGGCATAAATGATGAGCGTGTCGTGTAGTATACACTGCGGTGTATGATGTTAGTATATATTTGATCCCGTGTAGGATCTGCAGAACCTCGCGTAATGCGATGGTTATATTTGATCCCGTGTAGGATCTGCAGAACCTCGCTTGATGCGATGGTTATAATTGATCCCGTGTAGGATCTGCAGAACCTCGTATGCCCATGTGGGGTGTGAGCGATGGTTATAATTGATCCCGTGTAGGATCTGCAGAACCTCGTGTGCCCATGTGGGGTGTGAGTGATGGTTATATTTGATCCCGTGTAGGATCTGCAGAACCTCGCGTAATGCGATGGTTATATTTGATCCCGTGTAGGATCTGCAGAACCTCGCTTGATGCGATGGTTATAATTGATCCCGTGTAGGATCTGCAGAACCTCGCTTGATGCGATGGTTATAATTGATCCCGTGTAGGATCTGTAGAACCTCGCTTGATGCGATGGTTATAATTGATCCCGTGTAGGATCTGCAGAACCTCGCTTGATGCGATGGTTATAATTGATCCCGTGTAGGATCTGCAGAACCTCGTGTGCCCATGTGGGGTGTGAACGATGGTTATATTTGATACCGTGTAGGATCTGCAGAACCTCGCTTGATGCGATGGTTATATTCGGTTCCTAGGAGAATCTGACGGACGAATGAGTCGATACCGTATGTTTCGGGGTGTGTGTGTGCGCACGTGTTGCGTGATTGTAATTGTGATTGAACGATGGGACAGTGAGCCCGGATAATATGTATGTGAAATGATTTATATAGATTCTTCCTTTTATTTCATGTACTATTATACCATTATTATTTGATCGTGATTCTCACCCTTTTGCTGTTTGTTATTGTGGTCTGTGCTTCCTCGGAAGTACAGATAATCCAGGTACATAGATAGCTTGGATAGCGGTGTACAGGTCGAGTCTTAGGGTGCTCTGATACGTAACACGGGATATGGGTGTTTTAATTGTTTTGCGTCAAACTTGTTGTAATCCTGTGACGTATCACATTTTGGTGAATTATAATAATAGAGATTTTATGAAATCTGGCAGATGGCCAAGAATGTTGAAATGGCAATTTCCGCTGTATTATTCTGAAAATAATCAATAAAGCATTTTGATGACTTACTGGTGATGTGATATCCCACTGTAAATGATGAAAACTCTGATGTTTAATTATAATGTTTATATTTTATTTGTTTTGGGAAGTGGGGTGTTACAAGTGGTATCAGAGCAGGTCGGTCCATCCGGCCAAGTTGTCTAATGTTGGTTGTCCCCTTGTAGCGACATGTGTGTGAAAACACTGTCGGTGCGCGTTTGATATTTAACCTTTGTCTGCAAGGAGTGAGAATGATTAAAGTGGGGGAGAAACTTGTGCTTCTCCAGGATGCTACAAGTGAGGAGTTGGCGGTTTGCCGAATAATTGTGACTGTTTGGAAGTCATCCTGACAAGATAGTGATACACAACCAGAGCGTGGAGTGGAGTTGTGGTTGACTTAGTTACGAGAATTTATCTTATATTGAGAACTCCCTGTTATGTATCTTTTTGGATAATCAAGATAATTAAATTATTTGAGCAGTTTGAGACTGGTGCTTGAGATGTGTGCTACGACGACGGATTATGAGGTCGCGTATGTAAAGGATGGATAGTGACATCCGGTGGATGATAAAGAAAATATTAACGTGGAGTGCAAATTGGTGTAACAAGGCCTTTAAGTATTCCAAGAGTCGAGGATGTGTTGTATGGTCTTCTAAGTGTGAAATTGTTGCAGTACGTCAAATTCCGAGATCACAACTTTTTACGGAATCGAAATCGAACACTCGGAAGTCAGGTAACGGTCGAAATTAAGATTTTGGACTGTCATGTTCGCCAGGTCTTCGCCTAGCGAGCATGCTAGCGAACGACTCCACGCTCGCTACTATGTTCGCCTAGCGAGGAGGTCCTGGGCAGAGAAAGTTGTTTTAGTATTTTTGTCGTAACGGGAGGACCGTAACTCGGAATGACGCACGGTTCGAAGCGTTGGAAAGCTAGTCCAATGATCTAGGTGATGGTGAAGTATTGGCATGGAATTAAGTTAATTATTGATGGACTATTTTTGGATTTAGTAGTGGATGCAGAGTGTGTGGTGCATGTTTTTGCCACAGTTTGCGAAACCGAGTAACCATTTGGCATGAGGATTCTCCATACTTGATTGATTGAAGCAATGATTGTGTTCACCGATGATATTTTGGTATATTCAAAGAAGAGAATAGAGGATCATATTGAGCATAAGGAACTTGAGTTATCAGTACGGGAGAAGAAGCAGTTTTATGCTGCGGTGAGGAGAGTTTCAAAGGGTTTCTGGAGAGCTGTCAACAACTCGTGTATGGGTTGTGCCGGGCTCGACAGAATTAATTGTTATGTTGTGAGAAGCTCTGTTGATATGATTGGAAGATGTGTTCAGTGCAACATTAGTAAGTTGTAGTCATGCCTTATGACAACTTGGAGTGCATAAGAGTAATTGTCTGACAAGTAATTTGGAGTTGGTTACTGTTGTGGTTGTTCCCGAGTTGGGGGCTTCAATTGGTTAGTTTGAGCTTTAGGATGATGGTGACCGCCAGAGCTTGAGGTATCTGCTTAATTTGGAAGCGTAGTATGTGAGATAGAGAAAGTAATTGGGAACTCTAGAAGGATTATGGTTTTAGACTGAGATTATCATCCGAGAAAGGATAATGTGGTAGCTTATGCTGTAATTTGAAGATCCTTGCATATGATGAAAAGGATGATAGAGAGAGTTGGAACTGGCTAAGCAATTTTGCGATATGAGTTGGTTATGGGGAGACTTCTTGTGGGGCTTAGCTTTGTGTATTGGACATTACTAAGTGACATTCCTGATGAGGTATAAGTGTTATGACTATGCTTCGTCCCTAGTGGGATGATCACCAGGGTAGAATGACCGAGATGTCGTTCCTGGTGAGGTGCAAGCGGTGTACCCACAATCTCCCATGGAGATTGATGAGGATTGATGGGTTTATATGAGTCACGTGGCATAACTATGATTGCGGTATAGAAGTATGCATGTGGGCGATCATGTGTAACTTGGGAAATGGAGAGGAGGCGTGAAAGTCGTGTCCGGTATGATTTGAACCAGGAGATATTTTCGAGGACGAAAATTCCTAAGTGGGGGAGAATTGTAACGCCCCGATTTCGATTATTCCTTTTTCATTGAGTCCTTTTTGGTTTAATTGGGCGAATAATATTTTGAGGTGGAATTTGCATGAAAATATGTTATGTTTACATATTATCCTATTTTAACCGAATTTGGGAGTTTTCTGAGAAAATAGTTTTGGAGGGTATTATAGACATTTTCCTATTTAATGTTAAGTGGTTAATTTATGAGATTTGATTAGTTAGTGGAGGGAAAGAAAATGAGAGGAAAGAAATGGAAAGATGAGATAAAAAGAGAAGAGAAAGAAAGTTAGTAACATTAGAAAGAAAAAGAAAATAAAGAAAGGAAGAGAAGGGAAAGAGGGAAGAAAGAAGAGAAAAACCTAGAGGCTGGAAGAATCGATCAAAGCTTGCAAATAATCAGGTAAGGGTGTGAAGTATCATCATCTTATTAATGTTTATGATTATCTATGGATTGTGTTAGTTGTTGGAATGTTTTCCTCATTTTTTCCATTTAGGGCATAAATGAGTTAAATCGGTAGAACTGATGTTTATCGGTTAGAATCACGTTTAGATACCGTAGATTAGTCAATATATGTTAGGCTAAGGCTACTGGGAACAAGTTGGGATTTATCGGGAGATTTCATCGGGTGTTTGGATTCTGAACAGTGGGAGGAAGTTCAGTTCGCAGACGCTCGCTAGCAGGTCGCGAGTGTTCGCTAGCATCTCGCTAGGCGAGTGCATAGCGAACGGTCCCAGACTTGGGACAGTGGTGTTTTGGTCTCCTTCGCTGGCAGCGAATGGAGTAGCGAATGGCTCGCTGGGGGTTCGCTGTAGCGAACGAGGTAGCGAACGAAGTCTGTAGCTTCTGTTCTTGCTCGCTAGCAGTTCGCTAGGCGAGAAGGTGGCGAACGTTCGCTAGCAGCTCGCTAGGCGAGCGTGTAGCGAACGTAGCAGAATGAGTCTTCTCTGCTGTTGGGTGCAGTTGTGACTTGGGGTTCCGATTGCGATCGAACCTTCCTTGATTTAGAAGATGGTGTGATGGCTCGTGATGTATTGTGGGTAGCCGATAGGCGTGAATCCTAGGTTATGAATTGTAGCCGTTTGGGAAATTTCGTGCATCGTTTAATTCGATTAAAAATGCATAACGATTTGGCATGAATGATGAGCGTGTCGTGTAGTATATACTGAGGTGTATGATGTTAGTATATATTTGATCCCGTGTAGGATCTGCAGAACCTCGCGTAATGCGATGGTTATATTTGATCCCGTGTAGGATCTGCAGAACCTCGCTTGATGCGATGGTTATAATTGATCCCGTGTAGGATCTGCAGAACCTCGTGTGCCCATGTGGGGTGTGAACGATGGTTATATTTGATACCGTGTAGGATCTGCAGAACCTCGTGTGCCCATGTGGGGTGTGAGCGATGGTTATATTTGATCCCGTGTAGGATCTGCAGAACCTCGCGTAATGCGATGGTTATATTTGATCCCGTGTAGGATCTGCAGAACCTCGCTTGATGCGATGGTTATAATTGATCCCGTGTAGGATCTGCAGAACCTCGCTTGATGCGATGGTTATAATTGATCCCGTGTAGGATCTGCAGAACCTCGCTTGATGCGATGGTTATAATTGATCCCGTGTAGGATCTACAGAACCTCGCTTGATGCGATGGTTATAATTGATCCCGTGTAGGATCTGCAGAACCTCGCTTGATGCGATGGTTATAATTGATCCCGTGTAGGATCTGCAGAACCTCGCTTGATGCGATGGTTATAATTGATCCCGTGTAGGATCTGCAGAACCTCGTGTGCCCATGTGGGGTGTGAGCGATGGTTATATTTGATCCCGTGTAGGATCTGCAGAACCTCGCTTGATGTGATGGTTATATTCGGTTCCTAGGAGAATCTGACGGACGAATGAGTCGATACCGTATGTTTCGGGGTGTGTGTGTGCGCACGTGTTGCGTGATTATAATTGTGATTGAACGATGGGACAGTGAGTCCGAATAATATGTATGTGAAATGATTTATATAGATTCTTCCTTTTATTTCATGTACTATTATACCATTATTATTTGATCGTGATTCTCACCCTTTTGCTGTTTGTTGTTGTGGTCTGTGCTTCCTCGGAAGTACAGATAATCCAGGTACATAGATAGCTTGGATAGCGGTGTACAGGTCGAGTCTTAGGGTGCTCTGATACGTAACACGGGATATGGGTGTTTTAATTGTTTTGCGTCAAACTTGTTGTAATCCTGTGACGTATCACATTTTGGTGAATTATAATAATAGAGATTTTATGAAATCTGGCAGATGGCCAAGAATGTTGAAATGGCAATTTCCGCTGTATTATTTTGAAAATAATCAATAAAGTATTTTGATGACTTACTGGTGATGTGATATCCCACTGTAAATGATGAAAACTCTGATGTTTAATTATAATGTTTATATTTTATTTGTTTTGGGAAGTGGGGTGTTACAGTTCTCCCTATTCGTCCATCTGTCCACGGATGCTAAACAGAGTTCAACTTTAATATGGCACTCAAAGTGTCTGCCACTCTCCCAAAATTTTATCGAAAACTCAGATTCCCATCCGACACAATATTCGACGGTATCTCACACTACTTCAGAACTTCCTCACTATACATCTTAGCTACCTCCAGCATAGAATGGTTCATCCTCATTGGTAAGAAATGAGTTAATCTTTTCAATCCATTCTTAACTACTCAAATCAAATCATATTCCTTCAAATTCTTCGGAAAACCCGACACAAAGTCCATGGAAACACCACCCTATTCCACTCAGAAATATTCAATAGTTGCATCAGGTCCAATAGTCCCCGTTGTTCCAACTTCGACATTCCACAAGTCTAATCAGCATACACAACCTCAACTCTCTCTCTCTCTCTCTCTCTCTCTCTCTCTCTCTCTCTCTCTCTCTCTCTCTCTCCACCTATCTCCACCAAAACAATCTCCCTCATTCGGTCACATCTTCATAGCACCTAGATGAACACTCGATCTACCTCAATGTCCTTCTTCCAGAGTACTCTTATCTAACTCACAATATTGGAACACAAACTCTATCACAACATCTAACAGTACCATTTCTATCAATCCAGTCAGCCCCTCGACTTAATTCATTAAATTCAATCAATCTACTAATTCAAATTAGAATTCCGACCTCCTTAAATCTCATCAAAAATACCAATGGTCAGCCTCAACATACAAAGCTTAACTCCATAAGAAGTCTCTTCACAGACCAAACTCATATCCCGAATTTTCTTAATCAGTGCTAACTCCTTTACCCTCATCATCAGTATATACCCAAAAATTTTCCAACTCGATGCATCAGCTACCACGTTGTCTTGCCTGAATGGAAATTCAACCCAAAACCATACTCCTCCAGAAGTCCCAATTATTTCCTCTATCTTAAGTTCAACTCTTTCAAATCAAACAAATACCTTAAGCTCTTAAAATCACCAACCATCTCACATCTCAACTAAACAATAAAGGCCTCCAAACTCTGGCACAAACACTCAACCACAACCAACTCTAAACCACTTGTACGATAATTCCTCTTATGTACTTTAAGTTGCCTTAAAGCATAACTAAAACCCGTTGATGTTGCGCCTAACATATCTCCCAATCATACCAACAAAGCATCACAAAACACAACAAATAGTTCTGCCGGATACGGCAAAACCAACACACAAACTCTTGGAACTTTCTTCACAGAGGCATATCGCCGCTTCTTCTCCAACACCGATAAATCAAGTTCCCGATGCTCAACATAATCCTCTATACTCTTCGAATATATCAGAATATCATCTGTTAACACAACGATTGACTCGCTCAATTAAGTATGTAAAGTCCCATGCCAACGGACACTCAAATTTGTGAGTTATGGCAGAAACACGAACTGCACCTTCCTCACTCACCACAACATCCAAACACATTCCATCAACAAATATCTTAATCCCATGTCACTATGCCTCCATTACATAGAGCATTGTAATAAATTCCCACGCTTTGAACCGTGCGTTATTCCGAGTTACGGTCCTCCTGTTACGTCAAAAATACAAAAACAACATTTTCACCCTTAAAAGGCCATTCAACGCATCTTCAACTCTTGAAATGTTTACAGGTCTAATTATATCAATATCGTATTCCACATTCTTACTTTCTTTAATATTCACCATGAGTCACTATCCACCCTTTACATACTCGACCTCACAATCTGTTACCGTAGCACATCCACCAGACACGGGTCTCAAAACTACTCACTCAGATTAATTCCTTGACCACCCAACAGACATACAATACGGAGCTCTCGATATCAGCTAGTTTCCGCAACTAAGTCGATCACAACTCCACTTCACGTCCTGACTGTATATCACTGCCTTGCCAGGATAACCTTCAGACAACCACACTTAATCGGCAAGTCGCCAACTTCTCTACTTTCATCAACACTCAAAATTCCCCTTAAAATAATCATCTCAACATCCTCCCACACCGACTCATCAAGACAACTCTTAAGCATTTGGCTTAACTCCAAACAATTCACTGTACACACCATCTAAGCTCACAAGGCACACTTATTCCCTCCAACATGATCCCGTCAAACTATAATAGCGTCTAACAACATACTGAGCCATCACTCCACACTTGAAGCATCTTGGAGAAGCACAACCTTCTCCCCCACTTATTTCAATTCCACTCCCGCAGTCTCCAGTCTCTGACGACTGTTGTCCCACCAAGCCTCAGCTTCACCTTCTAGCATGTGAGTACTATCGCACCTCGAAAAATCACGGAGACATTTCGGAGAAACGACCCTCGCGCGAAAGGCGCGGAAATGCGGTTCGACAGAGTCGCCACCGAACTTTATTTTTCCCGAATAAACGGGAGAGGAAAATATCGAGAAAACCTCTTAAAACGAAAAGGATATGAATAGGGCTGTCGCAACCATGTTCCGGGTTCGGGAGTCGGTTACGCGAGGGGAAGGTATTAGCACCCCTCACGTCCGTCGTACTCGACGGGAACCTCTTAAGGTATTTGTGGAGAGTGTTGTCTAGGTTTACTTGTTTTTCTTCCCGATGATAAAGGTAGAATTGGTAGGATAAAAGGTTAAAGACGCTAAGGAGAGATGGGTGGTTAGAAGATAGGGTGCTCGCCAAGGATTTGGGCCCTTGTGCCTACGTAGGATTATTCAGACGAGAATGAGAAATCAGAGCGTCGTAGTTCGACTACGGAAAAGGATGGGAAAGTGCGGACAGAATAACGAAGGAATATAAAAGTGTGCTCGCCAAGATCACAATCTTGTGCCTACGTATCTTGTGTTCAAGAATGAATAAAGAATCAGAGCGTCTGTAGTTCGTGGTAACAACCACGAAAAGATGAGATTTGGAAAGGGTTGAAGTTGAGTTTGAGATGAAAGAGTGAATGACAAGCAACCCAAGAGCGTGCCTCAAGAGCTTGTCACTCAAGAATTCAAAGAATGCAAGATCCCAAGAACTCAATTCTTTAAAAAATTGGGTTGAAAAGAGTTTGATGTTTTGAAATCGAAAGAATAAACTAATAACAACTCAAGAGCGCGCCTCGAGAGTTACTCGTTTGAATATTCAAAGAATGCTAGATTCTAAGAATATCCCTCTTTCATAAGATTAAGAAATGTTTGTAAAATAGTGAATCAAAAATGGAATGTGAGGCGAAAAGGAAGTTGTTTTGAAATGGCTCGACGACGTGTCGAGGATTTGATAAAATGGAACCGGCTTGACGACGTGTCAAGGGTTAAGTTACGAGAAACGATATTGGTCCTTAAGGGTGCCCCCAATATCAAAACTACGATGAATTATGAACGTGTGTGCGAAATGTGGGTTGCGAATGTGTACGAGCACTCGACTTAGGAGAACGTTTGAAAAATTCGAAAGGTTGAATAAATAACAACCCAAGGGCATGCCTCGAGAGTTACTCATTCAAAGATTCAAGGAATGCTAGATTCCAAGAACCTCCTTTCGAAGTTTAATCGAGAAAATGGTTTTGAAATAATTTGGATCAAAATGAGGGTATGAAAAGAGTTGTGCGTGTGGGAGAGAAAACGATTTGGATTTGAAAATTAGGAGAAATGACGATTGTTTGATAAATGAGACGTCGGCCTCACAACCAATTCATCGGGGTGTTATTTGGATGCTAGATCCTAACGACACCTTTTTCATTTAATTAAATTAAGAAAAAAGTTTGAATGGACAATGAAAATATCACCCGGGATGCTAGACTCCGAAGATATTTCTTTGTTCAAATATTTAAAAAAACGTATTTGAAAACGAAAAGTCGAATGATGCACTACTAAGGCGTACGCCCAAATAATGATCATTCAAAAACTCAAGAAGTGTTAGACTTCAAGAGTTCAATTGCTTTTATGCGTAATTAAAGAATCTTAGTTTACTCATATTTCATCAATAAAAGTTTTTGAAGTAATCTAGCATTTTTCTTGAAAAATAAACTTATTAACAATACTTTGAAAATTTATTTTTAGTTAGAAAAATATTTTAAATTATCTAAAGAACCAAACTAATTAATAAATAATTGTTTAACCGAGTAATAAAAAAAAGTGGTTTTAATTAGAAATAAGTATTGAAATTTACAAAGAAAATCGACTTGAAATATATTCAAAGTTGATTTGTACGTAATAACAATACGAAGGAAATGTTATACGCAATTATCAACATGTGGCGAAAATACCGATTGATATATGAAAGTTTACGGTTTAATTGACATAAATTTTGTCAAAACCATAGGTACAAGTTATCATAATAGCAACAAACCCAAAAATGTTTTTTTAAATGTAACCAAGATAATTATTAATCACAAAATTAACAAAGTTACTCATGTAGTATGCTAATTATCCTATAATGAAATAAGAGTTGTAATTAAAAAACAGTAAAAAAATCATAACTAAACCTCAAATAAAACTTTCATCCTTGGATCACATTGACTTATTATTATGTTCACATTGTATTCTAATTACCAAAATAAAAAGTGTAACTTGTAAAAAATAAAAAAAAAATAAAAAAACAATTGAGCTAAGAGGATCTGCGGCCTAAAATCGTATTACCGTGAAAAACTCTGTTGCATATCCAAGGCATGACTTTAGCACATAGTCTCACACATATAGCATACAATCTCACTCATATTTATCATGGCCTTAGCATCACCACTTTTCATGGCATACACATAAAGATACTAATAACATTAATCAAAACATAATTCATGCTGCAGACTTATAACCTTACGCAAAAATGACAGAAAAAATGGCAGCAGATATTACTATGACAAGGACCAAAACACCTATTCCAAAATGCATTGAAAAACTCTACTAGTAACCAAAATGCACTACATCAGTTCAGGTACATCAACACCTTCTATTTTGAATTTAATTCCAACAAAATTTCATAGTCACCGCAGCTTACGAATTCAACCAAAACTGAAATGTAGCTAGCTTACACTACATCAATCTAAACATATTTTCTTGCTCAGACTAGTTTAATCCAAGAACAAAAAGACGAATACTTACACAAAGTAAAACAACCCATCAAATTCAGTAAGAATAGAAATCATCCATAACTCGAAACCGAACTACAACAAAGTGCAAACAGAAACCACACAAAATAATTTCCAAAACTGAAACGAGATTCAATGGGACCGAAACCGATGCAATCGGATGCCATAAGCAACTTATAAAGATAATTAAAACTGAGAAACTCACAAGCAGTAAAACTCATCATCAAATTGGCATGTTTCAGCATCAGAAAATAAATAAATAAATAAATCTAACGCAAGCATATCATTCTCGAAATGACATTTAAACCACACATTGGCATAAGCAAAACAAAACTCACACACAAAAACACAAACATACAAACTCAGCTTTGTGAAAACCTCATCGTGAATGATACGACAATCCTACAATATTGAATCGAAATACCATATGGTTCAAATAGGGCACCTTAAGATGGTGAAGCCTGAATTGAAATTACGAACCGCTACGTGAACAAGTTGTCGCCGAGAGTTTAAGCGCTGCAGTTTTGGTTGCAAGTTGGAATCTAGAAACTTGTTGTTGTTGCAGAGTTGAATCGTGTTGTGAGCGACCATACAATCATTGCCGTTAACTTGTGCGAAGTGCGACCACTGCTCGTGGTAGAGTCTAGCGACGTCGTGACGAAATCCAAGTCGGACTGAGAACTTGAATCAAAGATTCACAATCGTAGCTTTTGACCGCCAAAACTGAGTTGAATGATGCCTTTCGTTCGGTGCGTTTGAAGAAGACGATGATGGATTTAGACGATAAGGTTTTTTTCGGCAAAAACAAAAGGGTTCAAGGGTGGTCGGAAGAGAAATATCAAAGGGAGTATAAAAGTGAAAGGAGGGTGAATATGGTGAGTTTCGGCGGAAGGAATTTGTTTGCGGAAGCATAGAAAAGATGAACAGTATCTTTCAATTTAGGGTTTTGGAGTGAATTGGGGCGGCCATTTTGGTGAACAGTGTCCCTCCTCCTTCACTCTAAAATTCTCTTCTGTTAAATATACAGCTGACAAAAATCCTAACAGGCTACTCCAAACATGGACCTCCATACAATGGGCTTCTCTTTCCCACTTACTTCTAATTCTCTTTTTTCTTAATTATTTTCTTTCTTGTTTTCAAATAGTTAACTCTATTAATTACTAATTAACATTAACGCTTATAATAAATAATAAATAGATATTAACAAACACTAATTAAATAAATATTAAAAAGTATATAAAAATAAAATAAAATTTATAAAAACAAAAAAAAATAATTAAAAAAAAATATACATATATTATTAGTAACACCAAAAAGAAAAAGTTTAAGAAAATAATATTTACAAAATGTTCTTAGGCCACATGTCACACCTTAATTGGTCAAAAAGATAAAGTTCTGAAAAATCACCCAATTGCGAGCGGACATGTGTCTAAATAACGAGAAAATAAGCGGGCAATGCACAAGTGAAAATAGAATCGAAGAAATGCAAAAATATTTGAAAATGGGTAGGACAAATTTAGGGTATGACAAGTACCAAACCTCACCTTTTGCTCATCACTACAATCCATTGTCCTAAAAAATTTCTCAATCGCCTTCAGCCACTTCTGTGCAGCTTCAGGATCCAAAATTCCTCCTTCAAACGTCGGTAGCTTGTTACTCCGAAACTGTGCCAAATACCCAAATTGCGCACCCGCATCTTGGTTCTAATTAGCAACCACCTGCGCCATTGCTTGCATAACGGCAGCCAAAGCAGCATCATTCCTTCCTGCCATACTCCTCAACCATAACAGCACAAGGTGAAAAGGTACACAATCTCTATCCTAAGGACAGACTCAACTACTACACTGACCGGACCGACCGACCTGCTCTGATACCAATTGTAACACCCCACTTACCAAAATTTAATAAAATACAAATGTTTCAATTAAACATTAGAGTTTCCTTTCAAAAGTGGGATATCACATCCAAATAATTCAACATACTCATCATTAGATGGTTTTCAAAATAAAACAGCGAAAATTATCCTTAGTCAACATTCACGGCCATCCGCCAAATTACACAAAAACATTCATTAAAAGGTTCACCAAACTTGATACGTCACAGGAAATAAAACAATTAAACATAAAGCAATTAAATGCCCAAGTCCCGTGTTACGTATCAGAGCATCCTACGACTCGACTCGCACACCACTATCCAAGCTAGCTAAGTACCTGGATTATCTGTACCTCCGAAGAAGCACAGACCACAACAACAACAAAGGGGTGAGAAAACATGATCAAAATTATTGGTAATACAGTACATGAAATAAAGGTAGTAATCATATCATTCATCACCCAACATTCATCAAACACGACCTACTGTCCAACATCAACACATCACACCATAATGCAATTATGCAACTCAACACCATGCATGCGGTACCGACTCATTCTTTCATTCAATCGAACCCCGGATAGATCACATACACCCGTCCTTGGCCATGATCTATCCCCACCATTCTCCGCAATGGAGTACGGACGAATCACATACACTCCTCTTGAGCAATGATTCATCCCACCAAACACCATGATATGCATAACACCAAACACACATTAAATGAATTCAAGCACACAAGGTGCACACGATCCCATGATCACATCACCATACATCATACATACATATTGTTCATCAATTAATCATTTTAATTAAAGTCACACGATCCCCCTGATCCCATCACCATACATCATACATATATTACACGCCAATCAATTATGTTAATCAAACTAAATAATAGGGAAATCTACGTTTGAACACCGAGTACACACGATCCTCCCGATCATCTCACTATGCATCATATATATACATATATATGTCTTACCCACCAATTAATTATATCATTTAAATTCCATATTCCATAATTTCACCTTTCAACACCAAATATACGCTCTTCACCCCTAAACACCACACAGGTCTCACAACTCAATATACTTATTCCAATTAACTTCGATCACTACATAATTTCACCTTTTAATGTCAAGTATACATTCTTCACCAATAATCACCATATCTATGTTGGTCACAACTCAAGGAATACTACAAGACAACAGAACCACCCTCAATTGATCCATGGTTTAGTTACTATTTAATTAAACAATGACTCTCCAAACATATTGGATATACAAATATTTGGCAACTAATTATATCATCTATACTATGTTATAGATCTATTCATTAGCTTTCCAACGCTTCGAACGGGAACTAAAACCGACTTACGAATTAAAAGTCATGGCAAAAATCGTCGGAACAGAAATTTCCAATTTTCAACTTTTATACAACATGCAATCGATTGCTGTATTAGTGCAATCGATTGCTTGACCCAATTTTTCACATTTTAGCCTCTGTTTTTCTGTGCAATCGATTGCTTACTGTGTGTTTTCGAAAAATTATGCAGAAAATGGTATTTTTCACCAACCCTTCCCTCTTTGCTACCACAATCAATCCCCACATGTTAGGGTATTCACCAAACTCGAAAATCCACTAAATCATGAGTATTCTATGGGTTTTCTTCCTACATAAACTTCTACTCATTCACCATTAATCCACAATTTCAAATCTAGGGTTTTCTCCCTACATAAACTTCTACTCATTAACCATTAAAACACAATTCTAAACTTATCATTCTTCATCCATCTTCTACCGATTATTACTACAACTATTATACATTACTCTAATCAATTGTTCCTCATACTTTCTCTCCAGAACCAATACTCATGGTCATTACCAAAACCACAGAAGTTACACAGAACCTCACACCAAACTTACAACATATGCACCAATTTCATACAATATATGCCCAATCCATCAATGGCAGCAACAATCATCAACACATCAAGATACAAATCATAATCATCAACAATCAACAACATATCAACATAACAAACATGTTCATCAAAATCCCTACGGGGTTAAGGAATCCCCTCTACCCAATTTCATGTATAACACCAATCCCATCAGTTTCTCCCCCTTACCTCGATTAATGCTCCGATTGTTGAAGAATCCTCAAGAATCTGACAGCCCTAGCCTTCTTCTCTTCCCTTGTTCTTCCTCCTTGTTCTTTCTCTTCAATCCTTCCCCCAAACTGGTTTTATCGTGTTCTTCTCTTCTTCTCTCCAAAATCTCCTTTTTATTACTCATTCCAATAATAATAATAATAATAATAATAATAATAATAATAATAATAATACAAATACAATATTACTATTATTTATTAAATTATTATCATTATTCATTACATTATATTAATATTAACTCTATGGCTTAATAAAATAATCCTTATCAATTAAGGGACCCACCAACGCGCTCAGACACACTCCCCACACAAGGACCCACCAAAAAGACTAAATAATTAAAATGGGTGTTACAGGTAGTGATTAAGTGATACATTGTAAACTGGAGGTTGTTTAGCTTAGAATTAATACTATCTAGTGGATTTCATTCCTGGATTGGTAGCCCCCGGACGTAGGTGTTATTGTTCACTGAACTGGGTTAACAATTGTTGTGTGTTTATTTACTTTCTGTAAGTTTTTATTGTGCTGCTTCTTGTCATTGTTATTAGAAAAGATCAAGTGTCTTGACATCTCTCAGGACATCTAAGATCTGCATACCAAAATTTCAATTGGTATCAGAGTAGGCACCCTGCTCTGCATCTGGGTGAAATTCAGGGAAGTTACTTTCTGGTACAATGGACAAAGAAGGGGGCATATTGAATAGACCACATGTTCTTGATGGATCCAATTATGAATATTATAAAGTGCGTATAGTGGCCTTTATTAAGTCTATGGATGAAAAAGCTTAGAAATCTGTGGTCAAAGGATGGGATCCTCCAAAGGTTAAAGATTAGAAAGGTAAGATTACTGATGTCATAAAGCCTGAGGAAGACTAGGATGATGAAGATGACAAGATTGCTCAAGGTAATTCCAAAGCATGGAATGTCTTATTCAATGGTGTGGAAAAGAACATTTTCAGGTTGATCAAAAATTGTACTGTTGCCAAGGAGGCTTGGGAGATTTTGAAGACTGCGTATGAAGGAACTTCTAGGGTGAAATCATCTAGACTTCAACTTCTTAGAACCCAGTTTGAAAACTTGAAGATGAAAGTGTTCAAGACTTTCATATGAAAATTGTTGATATATCCAATACTTCAAGTGATCTTGGAGAAAAGATTCCAGAAGCTAAGTTGGTCTAAAAAATTCTAAGATCTCTTTCCAAGAAGTTTGACATGAAGGTAACTGCCTTTGAAGAAGCTCAAGATATAAATACCCTCAATATGGATAAACTCATGGGTTCTTTTCAAACTTTTGAAATGGCTATCACTGTGAAATCTGAGAAGAAGAAAAGCATAGCCTTGGTGTCTAATCAAGATGAATGTAAGACAAATTCCAAGGAAGAATTGTCTAAGGTAGTTGTGCTTCTTAGAAAGCAGTACAATCAATTGCTGAAGAAGATGAACGGGGAGTCAAGATCAAATGTCAGAACTCAGTCACCCGACAACAAAAAAAGGAGGGATTTTAGAAGACAGTCCAAAAATGAAGAGAAAGCTAACAAAGGGAAAGGAATCCAGTGTTATGAGTGTGAAGGATTTAGAAACATCAAATATAAGTGTCCTACCTTTCTGAACAAGGAGAAGAAAGGCTTTTCTACATTATGGTCTGAGGATGACTCTTCAAGTGAAGGAGAATCAGCTAAACATGTTATTGCTATTACTGGGGTTTTGACTCTGATGGAGAATCAGATATTGGAGAACTTTCATATGATGATCTGGCTAACTCTTAAAGGGAGTTGTGCATTAAAAGTGCATAAATTTGTCAACTTTGAGAGGATCAACATAGTGTTATCGTCCGTCTTGAGGATGAATGGTTGAAGCACCTATACACCATCTCTGATCTAAAAGAGGAAGTTGTTTTGCTCAACTCCGAACTTGACAATATGACCAAAACTGTTAGAATGCTCAACAGCAGTTTTGATGTGCTGGATGAGATTCTTCAGTTTGGGAGGAACGCTGAAGATATCAAAGGACTTGGCTACAATGACCAAGGTGTGATGAACAAAAGAAAAGAGCCAACATTGAGATCTACTCAGCCTAGAAAAAAGCAGAATTAGAAGATGTCAAAAGGGATGTCCCAACATCAATACAGACATCAGAAAAATTCTTTAGGAAGCAAGAAGTAGGACTAAAAATGTCATCATTGTGGTAAGTATGGTCATATTAAACCTTACTGCTACAAGTTACATGGCTATCCCAAACCTTCTTCACCTCTCAGAAATATACAGGTTGGTAAAGCAGAAAAGAAGTGGATTCCCAAGAATGATTTTGTGGCCCTCATAGCTCATTCCTATCTAAGAGCCTCTGCTAGTGAGAGGTGGTACTTTGATAGTGGTTATGGTGTCAAGAACTTTCTGGTGGATACTAAATCACATGCCACTAGATATGTCACCTTTGGAGATGGATCAAAAGGGTAAATTATAGGTGTTGGGAAGCTGGACTATACTGGGCAGCCTAGACTTGATAATGTGATGCTTGTCAGAGGTCTGACTGCAAATTCAATAAGTATCAGCCAACTTTGTGACCTAGGCTTCAAGGTTAACACTACCAAATCTAAGTGTCGGGTAACAAATGATAAGGATGAAGTTATCATGAAGGGAGGCAGATCTAAGAATAACTGCTATGTGTGGACTCCTCCAAAGACAGAGTGTTCATGAAGGTGAGAAAATACTTAGAAGGGGGGGGGGGGTTGAATAAGTATATAGAAACTTATAGCAATAAAAACTCAAGGATTTTTATCCTGTTTCGTTGAACTCAACTACTCCAGTCCACCCTATCAAGAGTGATTTGCCTTTCTCAACAAGGACTTAATCCACTATTAAATCAACTGATTACAATAGCAAGCACTAAGAGCAACTGTTCTTAGTCTTCTTAAGAACAACTGATCCCAACTGGATCTTCTTAAGGACTTTTACAATCAAATGTAAGAATAAAACAAGTGTTTAAATGCTTCGAATTAAGCTATATCACAACTGTGATTTTACACTTAAGTTTAAGAATAATGAAACAAATTTAGTAATGAGTATAGATTGTATGAGAGCTTGTAATGAATTTCTTTCAAAGATTTTGTCAACTGAAGAAGAGTGATGGAGTCTTGCTTTTATAGGCACAGAGGTCCACGTAGTCTTTCACGTTGAAGGCTGTGTACTAAAAAGGTCTGAGCCTTTTTGTCTTTACATCACATGACCTTTCCTAGAAATAGAATGCACAGAGAAATCCTTTTTGTCTGTGTTCTTGTGTCTAGCATAAAAGAGGAAAGAGTCGTTTGGCCATTCCAACAGACATAACTTTGAATTCTTCTTCAACAAGTTTCAGCAAAGTATCATCAGAGTCTTGAGTAGTCAGAGTCTTCTGATGTACATTAGAGTTTGCTGAATCAGAGTCTTTGCAGCATGTGTGCTAACAGCGTGTAATTGTTCAGATCAGAGTTTGGGATCAGATCCTCAGTACTGGCAGCGTTATTACTATCAGAGTCTTCTGAAATAAACTAAGATTGAAACTCTTCATATAGAATTCTCCAATGCTTCAGATGCTTCTGGCTTCTGCTTCAGATTCTTCTGTAGCTTCTGCTTTAGATCCTTCTGTAGACAGCGCTCAGAATCTTCTGTAGGAAGCATTCAGATTCTTCTAAGAGATGCTTCTGACGCTTCAGAGCCTTGCATATTTTCATGTTCAGATCTAATTTGCTTCCAGAATAATATTCACTTTTAATATCTGCAGCAAACATACTTAAACAAATTTTAGAGTATATAATTCTTTAATACAAAATTTCATAAGAGTTATCATCAAAACATAGAGATAGAATTAAGAACCAATCTGTGTTCTAACAGTTCATCCATGTCAAATAAAGATGAAGTGATGCATCATAAACCTTGTCTTATTTAGAAGATAAAGAAAAGATTTTCAAATGCAGCCGACAAAGATATCTCAAGTCTGAATATTATTGATGGAAAGCTAACCAAGATGTCACACAGGAAGTTACGACATCTGACTACTTCAAGGATTCTAGAAATACTTCATATGAACGTATTGGTTGATGATCTTAAAGAAAAGAGGTGTGCTTATATTGCTACTAATGTTTTAACCACAGAAGCTGAAGACTTAGCAACAAGGGAAAGTTGCTCTCAACTCATAGGGAAGAGACAGATGTTGACTGAGCATAATGTCACACAAGATGTCGTGACATCATACTGTGACAACTTGAGTATCATTGATGGTCCCATAAATCAGGTTGAGGAGTTAAGGCGCAAATTAGGGTTTTTCATGATTGAGGGTTTTGAGAAATTAATATGTGGGAATACTACTTAAGTGTATGTATGTTCCCAACAAATAAAGAGTGGGTTTCAAAATCAATCATTTAAAATTTATCTAAACCTCTCTCATGCACGTCTCCCTCATACTGTATCCTTCCTCACAAATTTTTTCACCTTCCTACTCGAAGGAAAACCTAATCTAGTTTATTCTTCTCCAACTCTCTAGTGCTCCAAGATATCTCAACAACAATCTTCTAAAGGGGTAACCAAAAAGAAGAATGTTTCATCATCAACAGTTAGGCCTAAGTCTGGAAAGCTATCTGCGACAGATGCAATTGATGTTACTCCCCTGGCTATGGTGCCATGTAAGCCCGACAAACCACCTGTGAGAAGATCTAAGGACCTCCTTACAAGTAATGCTTCAAAGAACTCTTATGCTTTTCCTAACCCTACGACCCAGAAATAAAGATTTGATAAAAGAGTCGCCACCAAACATTATTTATCCCAAAGAGAGGGAAAGGAAACAATCGAAGAAATCCTGAAGAACGGGAGAAGACAAGGTCATCGCAACCAAATATTGGGTTCGGGAGTCGTTTACGCAAGGGGAAGGAATGAGCACCCCTCACGTCCGTCTTACTGAACGGGATCCACGCTTGTTGTCTAATCAAAGGGTGTGTTTTCTATAAGCTACTGCTAAACGGAAGCGAGAACGAAGGAAAAGAAAGAGACTCGATAGGACATCTTCGCCATACACCTACGTATTCCCTCGTGCAATAGGAAAGTCAGATGAAGCAGGTCAAGAATAGTCCACACAAATGCATCATATCAATCCATGTTTGAAAACAAAACATGTTTGAAAACAACCAAAAATCACATTCTGGTCCAGTGTTAATCGATTAACCATTTGCTAGTGCAAGTTGGTTAATCGATTAACCACTAAAAAATTGCACTAGTTAATCGATTAACCAGTTTTGTACTGCAACTGGTTAATCGATTAACACTGCACCAGAAGCAGAAAAACAACAATTAAAAGCACTTACAGTAATTAATTCAATGTGCAATCATCCAAATGATCACGTAATCAATTATATACGAATTTAACACCAAAAATCAGTGATCAAACATCAATCAAACCTAATCAAGCATTAAGATCACAAATCACAAAGATCAAAATCACCAAAATCAATCAAAACTTGAAGATCTACATTGTGATTATTCAAATAAGCTCAAAACAAAATTGGATCTTGAATTAACCAACCTTCAAAGCTGAGATTTGCTTTAGTAAGTGTTGATTCACTGTAAATTGATAGATCCAAGCTACAAACCCAAGAAATATTCAAGATCCAAGAGGTTTCATGCAATAGAAGTGAAGAACAAGCCAAAATAAACCAAAACTGATCCAAGAATTACTTATAAACTTGATTCCAAGATCAGATCCAAATTCAAATGAAAATCAAGTGATGAATTGAAGATGATGGAGATGAATCATGGAGGTTTAGCTCTAGAATTCAATGATTCCAATGAAGAATCAATGAATTCAAGTGAAAAGAGATTTAATGGAGGTTTTAGAGTGTAGAAAATTTGAGAGAACTTTGAGAGAAAATTCTCAAGAGTGAGAGTGTAAAATCTAAAGTTGGAAATTATGGTCAATTATCTGAAGGTTTGGAGAAAATTCATTTAAATAGAATCTTGGTTAGGAGAAAAATTATAGTTTGGAGTGAGGTTTTGAAAATTGGAATGGGATTAGAAATGGAATATTGGAGGGAAATTGAATTGATTTTGAAAGTTAATCAAAATTTAGATTGATTCTAGAACCTTCTTCTGGTGTAAAATCAAATTCACAAGTGATCAAAATGGACCCGAAAAGTGGCAGCATTGAAAATGCACGTTACTGGGCAAAATTTACTATGGTTAATCGATTAACCATTTTCTAATGCAAATTGGTTAATCAGTTAACCACTCATAAAATTTGAAAAAATGCGCCATTTGGAGGGAAACTTGCATATTCCCCCTTTTTCACCCGTTCTAAGCTCTGTTAAGCCTCTGAAACTTGTCCTTGAATATTATAACTGTGAAAATGCTTGAGATAACCTGTGACCTGTCTCCTGTGCTGAAAATAACCTACTGAATAGAATAAAATCGGCCATTCGTTTGCTGGGTAAAATAAATGCCGAAGCCTATGACGCTTATTGTTCAAACTCTTGTAATAAAAGGGAGCCCTGAGCCACAGAAACACCTTGATCCCATGTCACAAGAACCAATGCCATGATATGCAGAATTGCAAAATGCAAAGAAACACAAGCCAGTTATGGTCAAAATGAAAGGGAAAATTTTGGAGTGCAACAGTTGACCATATTCAATTGACTTGAACCTGAAAGGCTGATAGCAACAACTTTCAAACACTCAAGGTGCACGGAGATTGAATGCCAAGAGAACCCGAAAATTTTCACTCCATGGGGGGAGAAATGTAATTGGAGCCCTGCAAAAAATCTTCAAATGAATTCGACGGGAAGAAAACATGCCCAAAGAAAGACCAGTGAACCCCAGAACCACATTGTCAAAGGGATTTGAGGGAAAGCCCACCTTGTCAAAAGGATTTAACGGGAAGAAAATGAACCAAAGGACCACATCGTCAAAGGGAATTAACAGAAAGAAAACATATCCAAAGAATCACATCATCAAATAAATTTGACGAAAAGAAAACATATCCAAAGAATCACATCGTCAAAGGGATTTGACGAGAAGAAAACATGCTCGAAGAATCACATCGTCAAAGGGATTTGACAGAAAGAAAACCTGTCCAAAGAATGACATTATCAAAGGGATTTAATGGAAAGAAAACCTGTCTGAAGAATCACATCGTCAAAGGGGCTTGACTGAAAGATAACATATCCAAAGAATCACATCGTCAAAGGGATTTGACGGACAAAAAACACATTGTCAAAGGGATTTGATGGGAAGAAAGCCGATCCGAAGAATCACATCATCAAATGGATTTGACGAAAAGAAAACATATCCAAAAAATCACATCGTCAAAGGGATCTGACGGAAAGAAAACATATCAAAAGAATCACATCATCAAAGGGATTTGACAGAAAGAAAGCATGTCTGAAGATTCACGTCGTCAAAGGGATTTGACGTAAAAAAAGCCTATCTGAAGAAACACACCATCAAAGGGATTTGGAGGAAAGAAAACATATCCAAAGAACCACATCGTCAAAGGGATTTGACAGAAAGAAAACATATCCAAAGAACCACATCGTTAAAAGGATTTGACGGAAAGAAAGTCGAACCAAAGATCACCTCATCAAAGGGATTTGACGGAAAGAAAGCCTATACGAAGAAACATATCATCAAAGGGATTTGACGGAAAGAAAACATATTCAAAGAACCACATCGTCAAAGGGATTTGACGGAAAGAAAACATATCCAAAGAACCACATCGTCAAAGGGATTTGACAGAAAAAAATTTGAACCAAAGATCACCTCATCAAAGGGATTTTACGGAAAGAAAGCCTGTCCGAAGAATCACATCGTCAAAGGGATTCGACGGAAAGAAAATATATCCAAAGGATCACATCTTCAAAGGGATTTGACGAAAAGAAAACACATCCAAAGAACCACATTGTCAAAGGGATTTGGCAGAAAGAAAACACATCGAGAGAATGTTTGTTGGGGGTATGTCACTGTCTTGATTAAGGGTTGATTCGGACTTCGCGCACGGTACCAAATCTAGCTTATGCTTCCCATGCATATGTTTGGTTTTTCTTTCTATGGCGTAATCTTCCATATAAAATGGAAATGCTACGCATTTGAGGATGCATTACAATGATGCTTATGATATGCAAAAGGACCACTCTGCCGGGGAAAGAAGGATATACCCAGCATGATTTGAATTTGCTGGTAAGGACGGGTGAAAGCTGATGCTGATTGATTTTTGGAAGGTAATAGTTTCTGGGTACCAATGAGGATTGGATTTTAGAATGAGGTGCCAATAGAGGTTGTACTTTTGGCGGTTGCCAATAGGGATTGGGCTTTGGATGAGGTGCCAATATGGATTGGGCTTTGGGTTATCTATTCGGTTTCACCAGGCTCCATGCTATGCTATGATAGATGATATGCAATGATTATGAAATGGTATTACATCCCAACTGGTGGTTTCGAGGTAGGTCAGGTATGACTAACGTTGGAAAATGTCTTGTTTGGATATAAGATTTTTGGTTGAAAGGTTAGGGAATGGTTAACATGACTTCCCGAGATTCATCTTGAACTTGAAGGTTGACAACCTGCTTAAGTAGCTACAAAAATATGGAGAGGTGACTCTGATTAAACGTCTTCTAAAGAGGATAAATCTTCACGCTCTTGTAGCATCTTGTTTCAAAATGAGCCTTTGAAGTAGTTTTTCCCCTGTCTAATTGATCTTCGAGAGATTTGCTGAATCTCGACTTGATTGCCCCAGATTAACATCTTTTGACAGAGTCTCTTGGCCACATGCTCCTCAACATATTTGTCCAGAAATTTCCTTCTGGCAAGATAAGACTTCTTGACTGACATTCATTGTGTAAACCTCATTGATGACAAATACATGTATGCAAGCAGATAATGTTTATTCTGAGAATGATAATCTAATGTAACACACATGCTACTCTTGAAGTTTTTGTTGAAAAGATATCGCCAAACTTTGTGAATAAGTCACTAGTTAAAATGCAACCTCATTTTTTGAATGCTATCATGCACATGCAATACCAATGTCGCTACTCGAAAAATGCATCGCGCAACGACGGGGAGGCGAAAAAGATAGACAGAAGAGTCGCCACCGAACTTTATTTATCCCATGAGGGGAAAGGAAAATATCGAGAAAACCTTAAGAAAGAAATGGATAAGATGGTCTCGCAACCATGAACGGGTTCGGAAGCCGGTTATGCGAGGGGAAGGTATTAGCACCCCTCGCATCCATCGTACTCGATGGGAACCTTTTGTTTGTCGATGTGTGAATTTATTTGCTTAAACATTATGCTATAAAAAGTGTTCCACAGGGTAAAAGAAGGGTTAGAAACAAAAAAAAGTTAGGAGGAAAGAGAGAACGGGGAAAAAGAGAAAGAACGGACTCGGTAGGACTTCGCAGTCCTATGCCTACGTATTCTCAATAGATGTGAGAAAGTCAGAGTCGACGTAGTTCGGGGAACTACAAATATAAGGGGGATTGTGCTCGGCAAGGATTGTGGCCCTTGTGCCTACGTATCTTTACTTGAGAAAGTAAAGAATCAGAGCAGCCGTAGTTCGGCCTACGGTGTGTTGATGTTTTTTATGGATGATGCTATCGTGCGCATTCTAGCAGTTTAGGTGTATTGCTGCTCGCTCGTTGGAGACTTAGGCGTTACCTGTTTGCGGTAGAATGGACGTATCATATCCTTTTGAAAGATTGATTAGTTTTCGCCACGCGGGGCAAGAAGTCACGTTTGATTGATTGGATTGTTTTTTAGGGGGTGAGACAGGTCCTCGGATAGTAACCCCTACGGGTAGTACCCAATTCTTTATCTCAAAGTTTTCGTTATAAAAGGGTGTGGCGAACGAGGCGTCTTCATATTGAAAGACGAGCGTCGAAACCACCCTCACTACAGTGGGCATCCCTACGCTCGGAGAAGAAGGGGTCTACACCCAATCCTCTCTCTTTAATTCAATGCAAAGAGAACTTCGTTCTCTTATTAAAGATGTTTTTGGTTTTGAATGGTAAGTGCTTTGCGACAGAGAACCCTACGGTAAACGTCAGCACTCGGGATAGGAGAAGGCCTACGCCTAACCATTCCACGACCATTCAAGTTTTATGAAAAGATTTGAAAATGCACTCGGTACAGGACCGAGGTTTTAGGTGTGAAAATGTTACGGAATGAAATTGTGAAAGCGGGATGGTGGATAAATTCGCGTCTTCGTATCGAAAGACGAGTATCGGGACCACCCTCACTACAGTGGGCATCCCAACATTCGGAGAGGAAGAGGTCTACACCTAATCCTCTCTTTTTAATTCAATACAAAGAGAATTTGATTTATTATGGAAAGTATACTCAGTACGAGACCGAGGTTTTATGAGGAAACGTTGGAAGCGTCTTTGTATTGACAGACGAGCATCGAGACCACCCTCACTACAGTGGGCATCCCTACGCTCGGAGAAGAAGAGGTCTACACCCAATCCTCTCTTTTTTAATTCAATACAAGGAATTGATTTTAAGGAGATGAGATTTGAAAATGGATGGGAAGCGTCTTCGTATTGAAAGACGAGTGTCGGAACCACCCTCACTACAGTGGATATCCCAACACTCGGAGAGGAAGAAAGTCTACACTTAATCCCCTCTTTTAAATTCAATACAAAGATAATTTGATTTTGAAAATTGTTTGACAAAGTTTTGAATCGAGTCGGGACAAGTAACGAAGAGAGAAAAGAGGTGGTCTCAGATCCAACATTACCTATCAATAATTTGACTGGTAATGAATTACGGAGGTCTCGTCATCGACCGAAAACAAATGAAATAAAATGTCCAACGATAAAAGAAAAATAAAATCAAACCCCAAACTTACATTATAAAGTTTTTAGAAAGTTATATTTAAAAATAAAATACATAAAATAAATGAGATCTTAATAAAATCAATTATCATAAACTTATATTAAAACCCTAAAAAGAAATTAAGAGAGAAGAGAAAAAGGGGTAGTGCGATTGGACCGGGGGGTATGAAAACAAAAATAAAGAGGGGTTGATAAAAAACAGGAGGGGATCAAATGGGTTTAAAAGCCTATCACCCTCAGAGTGAGGTAAGAACTGAAATGGAAGGGTGTAAATAGAATTTGGAGGGAGTCATCATGGGCCTTAAACCCACTCGTCTATTCCTCACAACCGGATCTGGCAACACAACCGTACTCAGCAACACAGCCAACCTCACATCTCAAAAAAACGTGAAAACAAATTCATCGTACATTAAAAAAAAAAAACATTTCCCAACATGAAAAGTATACAAAGAAAAGTAAAAAAAAAAAAAAAAAAAAGCCTCAAACAGAGTTTTCAAAAAAAAGAAGAAAGAAAATAAAAATGTTGAACCTACATCAGTACATTCGAAGGACAGCAACACCGTTCTCCTTAACTCGATTTCATATTCCGGCTTTGGTACGTTCATTCTTTCATTTTGGATTTCATTCTTGATTTGTGTCTCTTTTCATCTCTGATTTCATCATTCTTGTTCCAGATCTGGGTGCAATGGGTCGTTACGGTTGTGGGTTGAGGAGAAAGGCGTGAGTTAGGTTTTTTGATGAGTTTGATCTGCGTTTGGAGTTTGGGGGTTTTGGAGAGTTGATGAAGAACGGGGGTGTGTTTCGATTTGGGTGTTAGGATGGAGCAGATGCAACGTGGGTTTCGAGTTATGGAGGATATGGTTATGAGTTTACCGAAGCTGAGTTTTATGGTTGAAATGGAGAAATGGTGGGTTTCATTCAGTGAGGCGATGATGGTCGTTGCAGTTGAGAGAATAGATTCAGTTTTTTCGATTGAGTTTGAAGTTGTTCAATTGGGGTTTTCGGTTTCTGGGCTTTGAAAAAGTTGAAGTGAAATTGGGGTTTTCCGATTAAGTGATGCTCGAAATTAGTGAGGGAGAGTTGAAGGTGAGGTTGGTAAGGTGATTTTCTGGATTATCGACTCCGACGGTAGCTGATGGAGGTCCATTGGAGATTTTGAGTGAATTTCAGGAAGATGAAGTTGAGAGTTTTCGAAGAAGGTGAAGAGAGGAGTTGGGAGAAAAAGAAAGGAGGCTAGGGTCTGTGTTGTCTAATTGAGATGTTAATGAGTTTCAGATGAGTGTTCATGGTGGGGTTTGATGTTTTGATGGAGAAAGAGGGTTGTGGAGATGGGAGATGTTTGGAGGTTTCTGAGGTAAGTTTCTTCTGATGATGTTTTTTCTCTTTGAAAACTCATGGACCAAAGAATCAACTCCCCCTCCCTCTTTTAAGTTTTCAAATTGTCCTGTTGCTGATGTCCAGTCATTTTCAGGTGCAGGTTTTGTCTGGTGTGGTTTGAGGGACTAGCTGTATGGTTGTGCAGAGTTTGTTGCTTTTGGGAGGGATTTTTGTGGGGACCAAAAGTACAACCTTATCTTTAACCTGAGCTGGAAAATATGTGACTTTCTACCACCAATTCATCATTTTCACCGCGGTAACTCCTTTTGACTTCTTTGGTGTGGGCTGGCTTAGTTTTGTAACTATCATACTGTCTTGTGCATTCCATTAAGAATTTTACTGCTAACATGCCACTTTCCTCATTGTTTGAAGGTATCAAGATTTCTAATGCACCAAGAGCTGCTTGTATGCAGGATCGATTCCATGTGCTTGCTATCTCTTCATTATTATTTTGTTGCAATTATTGATGAAGCAAGAATGAATTGAGGCTTGTGATTTTTCTTGATTTTGTGCTGCAGGATGATTTCACAGGTGGTGCGTGAGGCTTAGCAACATGGCCTGAATAACTTGCGCAGATTATAGGTTGAAACCAACAATTCATGCCGTTGATGCATATCACGCTTGGCTGGTATCGGTTATGAGCAATGCAAACTTATGGATCATATGAAGCAAATTGCGACAAGCCATAGACCTGTTACTTGTTTCCTCCACGCTGTCAAGCTCGCGAGTTGTACGCCGGCAGCTGCGAATTTGTGCGTAGCAATTCCAAGGCTAACAAGTTCCGATTAAGGTACGTTTGCGAGCCATTTGTAATAGTTTCAATTATCCACACTTCCACACACAATATGCCGTCAATTCCACGACTGCTGGCTGATTTGGGATTATTGGTTTGATGCAGAATTTCTTATTTGGGTAGTGCAGTTTTGTGAAGGTTTCATTGGCAGCGATGGAAGGCATCCTGCGGAGCTTGCGCATTCCTTATTGTTGTGGCTGGTTTTGTAAGATACGATTGCTGTCAATTGGAGGATGAAATTGTGAATGATCTGGACATTTTCTTGGTGAGACTTATTACTTCATTCTCATCCTTAATTTCTTGACATAAGCATAGAATTTCTTGTCATGTCTCTTAATGAATTCCTTTGTGTGCTTCTCGGCGTGACAGGGTTCTCCAGTTTATGGCATAGATCTTCAAATCCGTCCCATCCTCGTTGCACACTTTCAACTCCAACGTAACAAAGCCCTGTCAAAACTCAATTGTCCCAAAAGACACTTCTCAATGTCTCTGACATCAAGACTTGTGTTGCTCCAGACGTCCTTACTCAGGTTATATATTTTGATTTTATGTGAGGCCAGTTGCCGAGGAGATACGCTGCTATTGACATTATTGTTTCTTTTGTTTACAGTTCTGCAGGTATTGGCTTATACCTGATGCAAAGCGGCGCGGTAGCTTCTTGCAATGTTGTCCTTGTCAATCTTTTTTACTTCAAATTTCTCCTTATCTTGGTCTTAAGTAAAAGAACTCTATAGATGCATTGCCATCATCAATACTTCTCAACATATTCTCCTCGTACGAATCACAATCGCTTTGTTTTTTTTCTCTTCTTGTAGGTTATGAGCTGTTCCAAACCAGAAGAAATTGGCTGATTGCAGTCGTATGTTTGTAGGTTGCATTGTGTGCTTTGAATCCTACCATTGTTGGCATGGCAGTATGGTTTGACAAGTGAATCATGAGCTGATGCAGAGTGACGTAGAACTTGTGTTGATACCGTGACCAGACCGCACAACGACTCGCAGCGTGTGAAGCCACGGTCGGACCACACAATAACTTGCAGCGAGGGCAACGATACGGTGAGTGCTACATGATTCATCACTTTCTGTTACACTTTGAGCTCCCTATGATTGGATAAGATCTCATGGCTTGAGCATGCTTTATCGTTTTGAAATGAATCCTGAACATAATATGTTTGAGTGTTGTTGCTTCTATACTGCAATTTCCCTTTGATTTATTCATTGCAAAAGTTGTCTTGTATGGTGTAGGTGGGGGCTTCAACATTGGTAGCAGGCCAACTTGTCGGATGGAGCGGTTTCCGTACGGTATCTGTAGGTTTGTGGGAAGGCAAGGTTGAAGCAGTGGGACGGTGCGTGTAATGTAGCGAGTTGGTATCCTTTGCAGCTGGGAAATAAAAGTGGTTGTTCTTTATCCGTATTGGACGTGGGACCGTTTTTGGTGGTGAGTAGCATCATGTGCCTTGAAAGAGTTTTCCTTTGTCATGTTGTTGAGATACTTGGAAGCTGGAAAATGATAAAGTTAAATGGTTTGGATTGATGAGTTTTTTTTTTATATTGCAGGTTTCGCGTCCCTCCTTCAAATCTTCTTTCGCAGGCACTACAATTCACATTGTGACATCCCCAAGCTTATAGGAATTGGGGTGATGCAGGTGTGGGCATTGACTTGTAGTGGTAGACCCCTTTGCAATTTGTGTACATTGGAGTATTAATTTGTATCATGATATTATGAACACAACTTTTGGATTTTTGTACAGTGGGATAAAATTGTATCATGCATTGGTATTGGCATTTGTGTCACTTACATGGGAAATGCCAGCGATAGCTTCATGACTTGAAAAAGTAAATAGTGGGCCTCAAGTAAATTATAGCAGCCTCATTACCGCTTGACTATCCTTGATCAATGTGTAATAGAAAGTCAAGAAACAAGATGAACTTAACTTAATCACAAGTCTTTAACTTTTGCACTCTCACCTTTATGTCTCATCAAACTTTTGAATTTGGAAAAGTCTATATTAAATTCCAAAATTCTTGTCATCTTCAAAGAAAATAAAATAACTCCAATAGAGCTACTGACAAATGAATGAATCGGGACTTTACAACGAAATGCACTCACCACCTTCGAACTTGATATTTAATAGGGAGAGAAATCATCCTGAATTATTGCCATGAACCAAAAACCTCATTGTCTTGAAATCAAGAAATAATGCCTTGATACCAAAAACAATGTCTTCAAATATGCACTATACTGAAAACTCTGCAAAAACTAGCTTCAACCAGGTGACTTGAACCATTCCTCATTCAACACTATCTACACGTCCGACCTGACATCCTCAAGTGGAAATAACAACATTTTTTTGGACTTTCTTTTTGAATAAAATAAGTGTGTAAGTACGGAATGGAGACTATACATAGGTAGGACAAATTTGGGGTATGACAACCAACAAAGTCTTTTAGCATAACTCATGGGAGTCAAGAACGTTATCTCATTGAAGTACGCATTTAAAATAAACTCTGCTTCAATTAGGACTTTTGAGGGTTGTAACGTGGCTTGGTTCACGGTTTTAGAAAAAAGGATTTTTGGCTCAAAATTTATTTGTACCCACCCATTCTTCTTGATTTTCTCTAGTCCTATGTTCAGTTAATTTGGCACAAGCGCTCACCTTTCAAAAAGGTTATTGAATGGTAGAAATGATAGTTAATGAACCCACAAGGTTTTAGGAGCGACGGTCGCCCCTTTTGTCTTTGGTATATGTAGTCGCACGACTTGTTCTTTATCTGAGGATTTTTCTTTTGTCCATTTTTTTCATTTTCAGCTCTTCGTTCTTTTCCTTGATCTTTCCTGGACTGATTTTTTTTTTTAATTTTCGATTTCGAAGTCCAGCGGGATGCCTTAATTTTTGCCTAAGTCATTCGTTTTCCAGCTTTCGACTTAGCAGGCTTTTTTTCTTTTTTTCTTTTTCTTTTGGAACAAATCGTGTGACACTGGCTGTCTTGATTTCTTCAAAAGGGTTGTGACTGCCTTATCCTTCGGTTGGTAAGGGATAACCACTGTAAGTTTATGAGGTACGATCTCTCATGAAGTGATTGATCCTCAAACAGGATGACTCCTCTTGTAATTTAGACGTTTGGTCAAATTAACTAAAACCTACCCTTCCCCAGGTTAAGATTGAGGGTTTTTTCGTTTTCAGAAAGAAACTCCTACTTCTAGGCTCAAAGGGGTTGACAAGGGATTATCTTTCTTATATCTCTAGTGTTTGGGGATTTGAAACAATGCTTGTACATCATCAACATGGTTTTATCCAAAAGCATATGACCAGACATTTTTCATTTTTGCTTCATCATCCTCCCTCCAAGAGTTTAAGAAAGAAAGTTGGTATTGCAATGCACATAAGTATTATATGAGTGAACTCGAATGGATTACTCCAAGAAAAGCATACTCATTGCATTAAGATCATCATTCAAAAACAAACAAGTTTTTACATGCAAACAGAACATTAACAAACAATGAAAAATACAAAGGAAAAATGCAGTAAAGAAATTAAAAATTCCATGGCTGAGAAGGCCCAACTCCGTCTGGACTGATTGCTTCTGATGATGTCTTCACAACCTTAAATGCTTACTCGAGAGGTTTCAATTAATATGCAGACTATCTGCAGTGAATGTAATGACCTCTGAGTCAACCAGATCTTGCACCTTGTGCTTAAACACGTTGTAATTTTCAATTGCATGCCCCTGCGTTCCTGAGTGGTACTCGCACCTAGCATTCATTTCATAATCTGGAGGGAGGGGATTTGGAACAGGCGCAAATTCTCTCAGTTGAATCAAGGAGCTCTGAAGTAGGCGAGCAAGCAGCTGACCATGAGGAACATAAATGAAATTAAACCTTCTCTTAGGCCTTCTCGATCGTTGTTATTTCTTCTGGGAGCTAGTCTGTTATTGATAATGATTAGGGCGTTTCTCACGTTCAAGCACTTTCATCCTCAGACTTGGCCCAAGAACAGTCAATACTTGTGGACATAGAGATTCTGAAACCAAATACTATAAGATGCGCCCCTGACCTGATGCAGCTTCAGGGGAGAAAACAGGAATATCCGTTTCTTTAGCAACAACTGGAATAAGAGCACCTTGTACGCTCATACCGCCCGATGTGAACTCAACTGCCTTTGAATCAATTAAGTTCTGAACTTGGTGCTTAAAGGCCTTGCATTTCTCCATATTATGCCCCGGTTCCCCAGAATGGAAATCACAATAGGAACTTGCATCATAGCCTGGTGGAGGCTTACCAGCAAATGGAGCCAGAGTCCAAAGTTCAACCAATTGAATTTGAAGCAAACGTTGCAGAAACTGAGCATAAGTCATTGGGAGCTGGTCAAAGATTCTTTCGGGCTGCTTCGGCCTCTGTGCATACCTTTTAATCTTAGGATTATTTTGGTAAACAGGAGGCAGCAGCTGACGGGGAAATTCTGGAACCCCAGGTTGTGCAAAAGATCTACGAGGCACCTCACGCCCTGGGAGAGATTCCACATGCAAGGGAAGAACGACCATTTCTGCTGCGGCTTCAAGCATAGGATTGCCTTCCTTTCTTAGCACGTTTCTCATGACTTCCATAATCAGACCCATATGAGTCTTCTGTTGATAGACTTCCTCTCACTGGGTTTATATCCTTTGGCACTATCAATCCACCTTTGGTCAAATCCGGCAACATCTGATTGTACGACATTGGAAACTGAGTGAAATGTCTCTCTGGCTTCCTAGGCCTTTGTCAGGCGTGCTGGCACAAATGACAACGATATGACCGTTGAATTTGAGAAGATCCCTGATTTGGAGAAGAATATCGTCCCTAGGAGAGAACAATATTTGATATGGAGACCCAGAAGATTCTTGAGGTATCAGAGATTCCCAGATGGAATTACTTTCCTTCTCCCATTCTTCTTGAGAACTGACAACTTATTCAATTTCACCAACTGAGATGTCTGAGACATCTTGAATCTTTCACTCTTGAGGCTACTCTCGATATGTTTCCCAACTACTATCAAGTCTGAAAAGTTTAATGCCCTATTGCCAATCATCTTATCTAGGTATGGACCTTGCAAAGTACCCATGAACATGTCAACCAATTCCCTGTCTAGAAGCGATGGTTGAACATGAGCAGCTAACTCTCTCCATCTCTGAGCATATCCTCTGAAGGATTCATCGTCCTCTTGCAATAAGTCTTGCAACTACATGCGGCTGGGAGCCATGTTAAGATTGTAATTGTATTATTTTACAAAGGTGTTGGCTAGGTATGACCATGATCGGATGCAATCACTCTCTAACTACGTATACTAACTCAGTGGTGCCCTACTCAGGCTGCCCTGGAAATAGTGAATCATAAGCATGTCGTTGTGGACATATGAGTTCATTCTTCTGCAAAACATCCCCAAATGTTACTTTGGACAGCTATCCCCTTTGTACTTTTCAAACTTTGGAATCTTAAACTTTGGAGGCATCACAAGGCCTGGCACCAAACACATGCTTGAAGCATTCAGATTAAGAGCATCATGACCCCCTAGGGCATCAAGCTTCTCCTCCAACAAACGATGTCTTTTCATGAACTCAATAGTCCTGGGTCTTTAGGTTTCATCTTCGGAACTACACTTTGGAAATCTGGCACAGAGATTGCAAAGCTCTGATAGTCCGTGGCATTAAGAGAATAGGAATGTCCATCTCGGACAATGGTACGCTCTTGTATAAATTGATCCTCAATAGGAATCCGCACATGCTGAGCTTGAGCAACATTGTTCACTGGAGGTGGAATAACATTCCCAGTCATCTAAATATTGGCCTCTCCCCTTGTCATGGTTGTCATGGCTTCCACGAGTTAATTCAACTGATTCTTCATCAATTCCACATCTTCCCTTGTAACAAACTGGTTCTGCTCTCCTGAGTTCATGATCTTTCTAAAATTCTGATTCAAGTCCAATACAAGTGTCATCAACTGCGGGTCGGACAAAAGATGGATGAGCTCTATTGTTTCCGACTGAAGAAGGATATGCAAAAATGATGCACAAATGCCTATGCAATGCAATATGAATGCAATAGACATGGGATCAAAGCTTCCACAAAGCCCTGAATAATTGTTGTGCCGCTGACTAAATAGGCTCATAAGTCTTCTCGGATGAGAAAATCCCAGAATACCAGAATAACTAGAATACCAGAATAATCGGAATACCAGAATACTAGGCTAATAATTTCACACTGATAAGAAGACCAGAAAACCGGGTTGGTTGAAATTTAAGGTTTCCAATAAACCCCCCCCCCCCCTCTCACATGTGGGTTCTAGTCTTGGACGGTACGACATCCTATGCAGGTCATCAGTGTCACAGAATCTCAGGTTGAGAAACAATGATACATTTACCATTTCTGGTTTGGCATCATGGTCAATCAAAAAGGTCTCAAATGACTTCCCAATGAACGGTCTCCAGAGTCGTTAGCTTTCTAATTCAACACCTCCTCTACTGCCCTAAATGCGCAGGATAGGATGTCTCCAAAGAAAACCTCGTCTGAACGCAGATTTCGTGCAAACTTTTATGTGTCAAGATGCCACACAAGTCCACACTAATCTTGTGTTTATACTCAAGTCTGGGTATTGGGCTTATCTTTCATGGAACAACCCACCCAACAGCAGCATAATATGATGACAATAATATGCATCGATAAAATGCAAATGCAATAATATACAATAGATAATGTACATAAAGCCAAATAACTACACAAAAGTAAATACCCAAAGACGCAAAACAGACAAGCGCTAAGATTGACTCGCATAGGGAACTAGAGTCCTTAGCAGAGTTGCCAACTGTCACAACTGCGAAAAACACCAGGCGGAAAAACAGAAGAGTCGCCACCAATGTTATTTATCCCAAAGAGATGGAAAGGAAACGATCAAAGAAAACCTGAAGAACGGGAGAAGACAAGGTCATTGCAACCAAATCTTGGGTTCGGAAGTCGGTTACGCAAGGGGAAGGTATGAGCACCCCTCACGTTCATTGTACTCAAAGGGATCAATGCTTGTTGTCTAATTAAAGGGTGTGTTTTCTTTAAGCTACTGCTAAATAGAAGCGAGAACGAAGGAAAAGAAAGAGACTCGATAGGACATCGCCACCATAAGCCTACGTATTCCCTCATGCAATGGAAAAGTCAGAGTTAATGTAGTTCGGAAAACTACGAAACCACAGGTTGGTTAAGTGTTTTTTATGGGCGACGTTAAGTTCCCATTCCAGCAGTTAGAGTCGATGCCTGTTTGTGATAGAACGGAAAAGTAACGTACTCTTTCTGAAAATAAGTTTGAGACAAAGATCCTAAAGGATGAAAAGGTTTGAATTATGTCGGTGAGTTTTAATGAAGCGAATTAGTTTTCTTTGTGATTCATGTTGCACTAAAGACTATGATATAGGAGCGAATGCGTTGCATATTGTCCACGGGGAGTACACTAAACACTCTAGACAAGTGAGGAGAAACCCCCCACTCATAATTTCCCATATGCTTAAGGCTCGTGGCGCAAAATGTTCATCATCATTATTAAATGTATTAACATTGATTTGAGATGAGAAGAGAGAAAGATGCGAAAGGTCTAAGGAAAACTCAGTCCTAACATTGTCATGTAAAATGGCCCTAAGGTCGGGATGCGAAAGGAAATTCTATCCTAATGTTAGCATACAAGAGATGGACATAAGGTTAAGGTTAAAAGGGACTAGCCTACTTGTTATCATGCATTGATTACACTCCTAACGTCTATCCTAATCCAAACTTAATCGGAAATCAAATTGGAATAAGAATCCTAAGGGAGCATGCAAAGGCAAGGCAAAAAGCAAGAAAACATGGTAATTACAGCGGCTACAACAACGCCTCCTACTAAAAACAACAATAAAATCCAGCAAGGCAACACAATAACATTTAACAACTACTAATTCACCATAAAAGTAGGTGTAAAAGGGCAGGCAACAAGCAAGCATAGCAAAGACAACATGCAAATTTAGCATAAGACAACTGTAGAAAGCAGGGTAGCAAGCATGTTTCAATGAAATCAAGTATGAGAAAACACCAATCATGAATAAATATCATTCAAGAATGGACATGCATCAACAATAAAACACAAATGTTCAATAAAATTGCATCATCGAGAATCAACAAGATCAACATGCTTTTCAAATCAATTACCCCATCAAACGAACATGCAACAAACGAAATTGGAAACAATTGCAAACATGCATCATATAATTCAGTAAGATAATCATCAACAATCCATAATTAACATGATATAAACAATCCAAGCATGTGTTCATCACATCAATCAAACAAAATAAACATGTTAAGCATTCAAACTGAAACCAAAAGTCTTGCGTCGAAAAATCGAGATCAAACAATCAAGCATGATGAAGCAGGTCAAGAACAATCCACACAAATGCATCATATCAATCCATGAAGGTTAGAGGTGGAAAGAAATCAAAATATGTTTAAAACAACCAAAAATCACATTTTGGTCCAGTGTTATTCGATTAACCATTTGCTAGTGCAAACTGGTTAATCGCTTAACCACTAAAAAATTTCAAAAGTTGCACTAGTTAATCGATTAACCAGTTTTGTACTCCAACTAGTTAATCGATTAACACTGCACCAGAAGCAGAAAAATAGAAATTCAAAAGCACTTTCAGCAATTAATTCAATGTGCAATCGTCCAAGTGATCATGTAATCAATTATGCACGAATTTAACACTAAAATTCAGTGATCAAACATCAATCAAACTTAATTAAGCATTGATATCAAAAATCACAAATATCAAAATCACCAAAATTAATCAAAACTTGAAGATCTACATTGTGATTATTCAAATAAGCTTAAAACAGAATTGGATCTAGAATTAACCAACCTGCAAAGTTGAGATTTGCTTTGGTAAGTGTTGATTCATTGTAAATTGATAGATCCAAGCTAGAAACCCAAGAAATCTTCAAGATCCAAGAGTTTTCTTGCAATATAAGTGGAGAACAAGCCAAAATAAACCAAAATTGATCCAAGAATCACTTATAAACTGACTTCCAAGATCAGATCCAAATCCAAACGAAAATCAAGTGATGAATTGAAGATGTTGGAGATGAATGATGGATGTTTAGCTCTAGAATTCAATGGTTCCAATGAAGAATCAATGAATTCAAGTGAAAAGAGCTTTAATGGAAGTTTTGGAGTGTAGAAAAGTTGAGAGAACTAGGAGAGAAAATTATCAAGAATGAGAGAGTGTGAAATCTGAAGTTGGAAATTATGGTCAATTGTCTGGAGGTTTGGAGCAAATTCATTTAAATAGGCTCTTGGTTAGGAGTAGAATTATGGTTTAGAGTGAAGTTTTGAAATGTGGAATGGGATTAGGAATGGAAAATTGGAGGGAAATTGAATTAATTTTGAAAGTTAATCAAATTTTAGAGTGATTCTAGATCCTTCTTCTGGTGTAAAATCAAATTCACAAGTGATTAAAATAGACCCCAAAAGTGGCAGCATTGAAAATGCACGTTACTGGGCAAAATTTACTATGTTTAATCGATTAACCATTTTCTCGTGAAAATTGGTCAATCGGTTAACCACTCACAAAATTTGAAAATATGCACCATTTGGAGGGAAACTTGAATATTCTCTCATTTTCACCCGTTCTGAGCCCTATTAAGCCTCTGAAACTTGCCCTTGAATATTATAACTGTGAAAATGCTTGAGATGACCTGTGACCTATCTCCTGTGCTGAAAATAACCTGCTGAATAAAATAAAATCAGCCACTCAATTGTTGGGTAAAATAAATGCCGAAGCCTCTGACGCTTACTGTTCAAACTCTTGCAATAACCAATGTCACAAGAACCAATGTCATAATATGTAGAAATGCAAAATGCAAAGAAACACAAGCCAGTTACTGTCAAAATGAAAGGGGAAATTTTAGGGTGCAACGTTGCCCTTTGATGATGAGATCATTGCAAAAAGTCCCCACCCTGGTGTGGCCAAGAGACTAAAGTGCAGAAAAGGTTAGAGTATGGCTGTAGAGAACACCCCTATCAAGAAATTTGTAATTGGACCACATAAACCTTGGAGCAAGGTTGTTATTATGTTGAAAAAGAGAAAGGCTGCATTTGATACTGAGTCATACTATGATGTTGAAAGAGATGTACGGGACATCATGCATGTAAAGAAACCAGCTTCTAAGAAGAAGGTTGCTTCACTCCCAAAAGCTCCTTTGGACAATGTTTTATTCCATGTTGTTGAAAACGTGGGAAGATGGAATAGGTGTACCAAAGGAGAGTTGCCTTGGAAAGAGAATTAGGGAAAAATGCCCTTGAATGCAAATAGGTGTTGAAGTTGATTGAAGCTGCTGGCTTGATGAAGGCAGTCACTAAATTCAGTCTTTGCTACGAGAAACTAGTGAAGGAATTTGTGGTGAACATTCTTGAAGGCTGTAATAATGCTAACAGTGAAGACTTTAGGAAAGTATATGTCAGAGGAAATGTTGTGACATTTTCATCCACTGTGATCAACAAGTTCCTGGGAAGATCAGAAGATCCTCAACCTGAGGTTGAAGATACTGATGATCAGGTGTGTCAAGAGATTACCTGCAAAACTGTGAAGCATTGGCCAAGCAAATGGAAACTTTCAACTGGGAAGCTCAGTGTCAAGTATGCAATTCTTCATATAATTATTAATGTCAACTAGGTTCTAACCATACTTCAACAATCTCTACTGGGCTAGTAAATTTAATATATACTATTGGTAAAGGAAGGAAGTTTGTTTTTGGTGCCTATATCTTTGATCAAGTTCTGCAGCAAGCTTCATAAACTGCAACTAAGTTGCCTATATG